>CM053789.1:428326741-429526741 GCA_028749045.1 Cupressus sempervirens | reverse complement strand
TCACCTTATGACCAATTAAACGATGACATATGTCTCTAGGGGTCCTAGGACCCCAAAGGACATATTCGAATCATTCATATGAGTCAAAGAGGGTCATAGGGTGTCCTATGTCCCCCTTTGACCCATTAAAGGATGACATATATCCGTAGGGGTCCTAGGACTACTAAGAATATATTCAAATTGTTCCTATGGGTTAAAGGGGGTCATAGGGTGACCTATCACCTCCTTTGACCTATTAAACGACAACATATGTCCCTAAGAGTCTTAGGACCCAAAGGGACATATTCGAATCATTTGTATGAGTCAAAGGGGGTCACAAGGTGACCTATGACCTCGTTTGACACATTAAACGATGACAAATGTCCCTAGGGGTCTTAGGACCCATAGGAACATATTCGAATCGTTCATATGGGTCAAATAGGGTTATAGGGTGACTTATGAACCCCTTTGACTCATTAAACGACGACATATGTCCCTATGGGTCGTACAACCCCTAGGGACATTCGAATCATTCATATGGGTAAAAGTGGGTCATAGGGTGACCTATGACTCCCTTTGACCCATTAAACGATGACATATGTCCCTAGGGGTCCTAAGACCCATAGGGACATATTCAAATCATTCATATGGGTCAAAGAGTGTCAAATGGTGACCTATGACCTCATTTGACCCACTAAATAATGACATATGTCCTTAGGGGTCCTAGGACTCCTAGGGACATATTCGAATTGTTCCTATGGGTCAAAGGGGGTCATAGGGTGACATGTGACCCCCTTTGACCCATTAAATGACGACATATGTCCCCAGGGGTCTTAGGACCCCTATGGACATATTTGAATCGTTCATATGGATCAAAAGGGGTGATAGGGTGACTTATGACCCCCTTTGACCCATTAAATGATGACATATGTTTTGAGAGGTCTTAGGACCCCTAGGGACATATTCAAATCGTTCCTATGGGTCATAGGGGGTCATATTGTGACCTATGACCCTTTTTCACTCGTTAAATGATGACATATGTCCATAGGTGTCTTAGGACCCACAAGGACGTATTCGAATCGTTTCTATGGGTCAAAGGGGGTCATAGGGTGACCTATGACCCCTTTTGATCCACTAAACGATGACATATGTCCATAGAGGTCCTAGGACCACTAGAAACATATTTAAATCATTCATATGCATCAAAGGGGTTCATTGGGTGACCTATGACCCCCTTTGACCCTTTAGATGACAACATATGTCTCTAGGAGTCCTAAGACCCCTAGGGATATATTTGAATCTTTCCTATAGGTCAAAGGGGGACATAGGGTGACCTATGACCCCTTTTGACCTACTAATCGATGACATGTCCCTAGGGGTCCTAGGACCCATAGTGACATATTCGAATGGGCCATATGGGTCAAAGGAGGTCATAGGGTGACTTATGACTTCGTTTGACTCATTAAATGATGACATATGTCCCTAGGGGTCTTAGGGAACTCATAGAAATGATTCAAATATGCCCCTAGGGGTCCTAAGACCCCTAGGGACATATTCAAATCGTTCATATGGATCAAAGGGGGTCATAGGGTTACCTATGACCTCTTTTGACCCATTAAATGATGACATATGTCCTTAGGGGTTTTAAGAGCCATAGGGACATTCAAATCATTCATATGGGTCAAAGGGGGTCATAGGGTGACCTATGATCCCCTTTCACCCATTAAATGATGACATATGTCCCTACGAGTCCTAGGACCTCGAGGGACATATTTGAATCATTCATATGGGTCAAAGGGGGTCATAGGGTGACTTGTGACCCCCTTTGACCCATTAAATGACAACATATATTTCTAGGGGTCCTAGAACCCCTAGGGACATATTTGAATGGGTAATATGGGTCAAAGGGGGTCATAGGTCCCTTTGACCCATTAAATGTTGACATATGTCATATTTGAATGTGTAATATGGGTCAAAGGGGCTCATAGGGTGACATATGACTCTCTTTGACCTATTAAACGATGACATATGTCTCTAGAGGTCTTAGAACCCATAGGGACATATTCAAATGGGTAATATGGGTCAAAGGAGGTCATAAGGTGACATATGACTCTCTTTGACCTATTAAATGATGACATTTGTCTCTAGAGGTCCTAGAACCCATAGGGACATATACGAATGGGTAATATGGGTCAAAAGGGGTCATAGGGTGACCTATGACCCTTTTTGACCTATTAAACAATGACATATGTCGCTAGGGGTCCTTGGACCCCTAGGAACATATTGGTTGATATGGGTCAAGGGGGTCATAGGTCACCTATGACCCTTTTTGACCCATTAAATGATGACATATGTCGCTAGGGGTCTTAGAACTCGTAGGGACATTTTGAATTGTTCATATGGGTCAAAGCGGGTCATAGGGTGACCTATGACCCCCTTTTGACCCATATGAATGATTCAAATATGTCTTTTGGGGTCTTAGGACCTCAAGGGACATATTCAAATCATTCATATGGGTCGAGGTGTTCATAGTTGACCTATGACCCCCTTTGACGCATTAAATGATGACATATGTCTCTAGGGGTCTTAGAACCCATAGGGACATATTCAAATTGTTCATATGGGTCAAAGGGAGTTATAGGGTGACTTATGACCCCATTTGACCCATTAAACGATAAAATATGTCGCTAGGGGTCCTATAACCCCAAGGGACATATTCGATTCGTTCATATGGGTCAAAGGGTGTCATAGGGTGACCTATGACCCCTTTTGACCCAATAAATGATGACATATGTCCTTAGGGTTCCTAGGACCCCTATGGACATATTTCAATCATTCATATGGATCAAAGGGGGTCATAGGGTGACCTATGACCCCCTTTGACTCATTAAATGATGACATATGTCTCTAGGGGTCCTAGAACCCCTAGGGACATTTGAAATGGTTCATATGGGTCAAAGGGGGTCATAGGGTGACCTATGACCCCCTTTGACCCATATGAACGATTAAAATATGTCCTCAGGGGTCCCAAGACACCTAAGGACATATTCAAATTGTCCATATGGGTCAAGGGGGTGATAGGTGACCTATGACCCCCTTTGACCTATTAAACAATGACATGTCTCTAGGGGTCCTAGAACCCCTACGGACATATTTGAATTGTTCGTATGGGTCAAAGGGGGTCATAGGGTGACCTATGACCCCTTTTGACCTTTTAAACGATGACATATGTCCCTAGTGGTCCTAGGACCCCTAGGGAAATATTTGAATCGTTCATATGGGTCAAAGGGGGTCATAGGGTGACCTATATCCCCCTTTGACCCATTATACGATGACATATGTCCTTAGGGTCCCTAGGACCCATAGGGACATATTCGAATCGTTCATATGGGTTAAAGGGTGACCTATGAGCCCCTTTGACCTTTTAATCAATGACATATGTCCCTAGGGGTCCTAGGACCCATAAGGACATATTCGAATCGTTCGTATGGATATGGGTTAAAAAATGAAAGGATATATATATACTATTTATACTATTTTATGATAATAATAATAATAATATAAATAAAAATTAAATATTAATATTATTATATCTGTAGTAATAATAATAATACTATTATAGTTATAATAATAATATATATATTAATACTACATTGTAGCATAATAATAATAATAATATAAATAAACACTAAATATTTTACACTATTATATCTATAGTAATAATATTAATACTATTATGGGTATAATAATAATATTGATACTATAGCTATATTAATACTATATATTAATATTTCTATATATTAATACTATTATACTATTGATATTATTATATATTAATATTGCTATACTATTAGCTTAGTAATAAACCAAAGTTGTTTTCCCTCCAATGATTTTCATAATATTAATATAATTATGGAAAAGGAGAGAAATTATAGCAAGTTTTCTACCCAAATTTTTTTTTTATATAAGTGGATATCCGATTTTACTGGCACTAATTTCCAATAATTCCCTATCCCTGCAGACCCGACAACATCACTTTTTCACTTCTATTTTCACGGATTTTGAAAAAAGTCGCATTTTGGGGACCAACTAATAAAAAAAAATTCAAAAATATAACCTTAGGTGTTCGAATTTGTCATCTAAATAGGAAGCAGTAGTCATCGAAAGGATAAACACAAAAGGAAGATATCCAATGAAGACATTGCGACATATAAGGAAAGGGACAAAATGAAACACCGAAGAAAAAGACAAGGTATGCTAAATATTAGTCAAGTTGATGATGAATTAATCAAAGGTGAAATCATAGAGTTGGATAATGAATATGTATAGTTGGGAAATGAAAATGTACCTATTGAAAATGATAATACCGAAATTGAAACTTTGGAGAATAAAATTTTTGAAGAAGAAATGCCACCAAGTCATAATCCAAATTGCATAATTGACCATGTCGAAGATGACAATACACAAGAACCTAATGCATAAGAACCTTACATATCTCCTAATTGTAATCAACATGAAGGTTCTAAAACACCAAAATGGATAATTGAAATTGATGAAATGATTATTACTAGTTTGGAAGGAAAAATATCAAAAAGAACCATTCAGTTATGGGCTTCAAGACTATATCAGATTTTTTTCGGCAACAAGATAGTGGTAGAGCAATGTCAGCTTTTTATGAACTTATTGAAGATACAAAATATGAGACCTATGCTTTCCAAATTGAAGATTCATGTCAATAAAAAGTTGGAAAGAAATGCCATTATCGTGAAGAATCTTTTCAGCGCTCTCAATAGCATTGGGAAAAATAGCAGAGAGAAGGATAATAGAGCTGCTCAAAGGGTCATTACAACCTCTTTGGTAAGTCATCATTTTAAAAAGGGTAATTATATGAGACAAACATGTATTTATTTGACTCTAAATCGTACTACTCTAAAAAGAGCACTTAGTCAATAAGAGAAAATTGATGATCCTCTTCAAAATGAAACATGGGCATTTGGTGGGAGACTTCCATGTTTTGATAAGAAGCTATCCAACGATGTGAAGGAATAAATTACACAATTTTGGCACTCTAACTCATGAGTATGAACCAATGCTAAATATGTCTTAAAGTTGAGAATTTGCATCAGAGACCGCACAACGCATCCTAAACACCATTTAGAGGTAAGTCAAACTATGTTGTTCAATCAATTTAGAGAGAGTCATCCAAGTCTTCATCTATCACAAAGGGCATTTGAATCTTTGAAGCTATTTTATTGTGTGCCACTCAAAATTTGAAATACATGTTGTTGCAAATATCATGTTGAGTTTTCTATGCACCATGAGCTATTATGCTCCATTCATTCTATTTTCATAGTAAAGAAATATTGGAGGATTGTGGGGCTAGTGGGCTTCCAAAATCATCAAGAGACTTGCTAGATCAACTCTTATGTCGTAGAGTTGATGGTTGTTCATTTTATAGAAATGCTTGCTTAAATGAGAAGTGTTCAGAATGTGGTGGCTTATCCAAGTTTGACACATGTTTCCATGAGGGGTGCAACCAAGATCTTGGAAAGACACTACTAAAAAAAAGGGTATATGAAATGGTAAAATACACATTGAAGAGTGGGAGTGAGAGCTCTAGATGTGAATTGGCTGGAAAAGATATCAGTGTGGCTAATTTTATTTTAGATTTCAAGGAAAAAAATTTTTACAAGTATGTAAGACGTAGTCACAGGTCTCAGTGGTTGGATTAAAAATTTAGAACGTGTAAGGAGACTTTTTCCATTGGCACTATTATATCAGTTATTGATTTTTCTGAGAACTACACATTGCAACCTCAAAATGAGACACAATCTCAGTGTTACAACTCCATTCAGATTGCAATTTTCGTTCACATAACATATAGACATGCCCCTGATAGTGCGGAAGATAATTTAAAGATTATTAGAGAGTATCATTTTTTTATGAGTGATGATAGATCTCACTCTCACGAGTTTGTAAAACATTGTTTTGAGAATTTTTTCGATTTCTTACATGAGCACGCAATTTCTATGGATAGACATATCATTTGGTCAGATAACTGTATAGGTCAATTCAAAAATTCTTGCATGCTTTATTGGTTGTGTAGGATGCACGTAGAGAGAGGGGTACCTCATATTTGGAGTTTTTTTGAGTCTGACCATGGAAAAGGGGAACATGATGGAACAAGGGCATGTGTGAAGAGAGCTCTAGTTAAGGAGCAATTAAAGATTTCAACAACAAAGCTTCTTGATGCTCGTAGCATTGTTGATTGGTGTAGTTTAGCATTATCACAGGGGGGGACTCTTGATTTAGTGGTACACAGGTTCTTTTGGTTGGTTGAGGAAGGGTCCATAAGTGATAGATTAGATTGTTCTACAGTGAGAGACTCATCAAAAATGCATTCATTTCGGAGCTCTGATTCTAGTACATGGACCATTTGGACACAACAACTAGCTTTTTTTTGTCCTACTTGTTTTTAGCGTGACTAGGATCACTATGAGTCAAGTGAGTGGGTGGACACATGGGCTCCAAATTATCTTACTCCATTGTCTATCATATCCTCTATCAAAAATGATGACATGGAAAGTTCACTTGAGCATAACCATCTATCAGATCTACTTCAGCCAGGACATGTCTTTGCATTGGTTGCACCATAGGGGACTGATGAGAAATCTGATTATTGGTTAGCACGTTGTGTAAGAGGCAAACAAAAACTTTCACAACCGATCATAGATGATGATGAATTCACATATCCTACTGGTTTAGTGTTTGTTGCTAGAACATGGCTGCAGACATACATGCTTAAAAGGAATGGAATTCTTGCATTTGAAGACTATCAGAAGCACAAAGTAATTCTCATATATTTGCATCTTATTATAGCAACAAATGTAAAGTTATTGAAGCATCAAGGAAGACCAAAAGTAAAAGAACTTTTTACTATTGCTAATGCTGATCATGAAGCCCTGTTGGAGACCCTAAAATAGAGAGAGGACCCTATTGGAATACTCGACTAGGTATATATACTTCTTATGTTATTTTCTTCATAATGATTTAATGAATTGATGATTATCTTGTTTAATACAATAAGTTACTAATTTTTTTATGATATTGGAATGTAGGTACATCATGAAGAGTTGGGGGGGGGGGGGGGGGGGGGGGTGGTATTGGGGAGAATTTCTAAAATTTATGATGTATTATGATGTAAAATGTGTACTTTTTTTGTATATGGTTTTTGTATTTTGGTAGGTTCTTTGTAAGGAATTATAAGAGGAAGATATTGAAAAAGTTCTTGCAAATCATGTTTGCATGTGATACAAGGCTATAAGGACAATTTTAAGAGCATTTATGATTATATGAAAGATAATTGCATGCGGATATCTTATTACAAATTTGGTTTTTTCCTTATTTGACATAAAGCTGACATTATAATTATTAAAACTATTTTTATCAAACTAATCAAATAAGAAAAATCTTGAAAGTATGGATGAACAATTAAAATACTTTATTTCTTCCATTTTGCAACCAATCATAGCATTTGAAAGCATAAAGAGTCATAATATTGTATAATGTTTTGAAAGACTTTCATATTGAAAAGTTGTATGAAGCACATTTGGGATAAGCCATGAAATCCATGAAAGAATATAGCATGTAGGATATGCAATTAAAGCCAATAAGCAAGATAGCACATGCATAATGACATGATATTAAGTTGGATATGAAGGCTATGAGTGAATGAGAAAGTAAAATAGGGAATCTCATGGATAAGATAATAGTTTTCACCAAGGCACATTTTTTATCTTCTTTTCTATTTTTTTAAATTTTTTTAGAAATAGGTCAATTATTTTCAAGTTAGATAGTGTTCCTAAAGGAAAGATAAGTTATGATAAGCCAAGACCATAGATAAGTATTCTCAATGATGTTGATAGGGTGAAGGAAGTGAGATGATAGTAGGATAAGAGTTCATTCCTTGGAAGGATTGTATGAGTACGGATAGTAGGTAACTGTAGCTTTGAAAACATTGCATAAGGGTAGGTGACAAAGTGGGGAAGATCAACATTTACGCACACCTTGGAGGGTTTCTGAATGATGGAGGATTCATGGAGGAAATGGATCAAGGTTTAGATGTATGAGCTGGTAGGACAATGTTAGAAGAAGATTGAGTGGAACATTTGTAAGCTTTTGAGAAAGATGTTTGGAAGAAAATGGAGTGGAAGCCTTTGGAAAATTGAATGTCAACTTAGATTTATGTTCAATATTAAAGTCTTTCAAGAGAGACTTTGGAGAGCTGGAAGTAGAAAGTGTAGGAGAAGGTTTGAAGACTTTAGATTAGATGGATAAGGACCAAGGATAGAATTACGAAATGCAAAGGGATAGTGACTAGGGATTTCAACATCTTTAGAGTGAGTAGCATGACCAAAGTCATCAATAGACTCATGAGTACCTTTTATAGGAGAAAGACCTTTGATAGGAGTGTTTTAATCTTGAGCATAGTTTTGAAGTGGATATGGAGAAGTAGAACATGAGGGGACACTTTGATCTTGAAATCTTTCTTTATATAGCATAGAAAGATAACTTTTCCCATAAGTTTCAGTAAACTCAATGGAGGTAGTGGAAGTGGTATCCTCATCATATGTAGGAGGTGGGTAACACACAGGATATAGAAAGGTGAAATTTTGGATGAGATGAAAAGGTGTTTGATCTTGATCTTTATTTATATATTTTTCCTTTTGAGAGTCATCTTGATATGGAGCACCTTCTAAGGACAAGGGAAAATGTGAGGTGTGCATGATAGAATCTTAAAGCAATAATGTAGGATTAGCTAAAGTGGGCATAGTAATCATAGTATCACATGAATGTTGAGGATCTTTAGTCGTAGTAGCATGGAAAAGGTTTACAGACAAGTGAAGGTTAGCTTGATTTTCTTTTAGTTGTAGCCCTTGAGGGTACGCATGGTCTATATGGAAAGAATTAGGTTCTTTGTTTGGTGGAGGCATTTTCCAAAGCTTTGGCACTTTAGGAGGTACATTAGTGTTATAAGAAGTGAAGGTGTCAAGGAAATCATCACTTGACATAGGTTCATCAGCATGATCTTGTGACACATGAGTCATTAGAGGTATCAACAATCCCATCATAAATGAGATATTCGATTTTATGTTTCAACACTATGGAATCTTTAGTTTTATGAAATTTTCTTCCATGGAAGTGGCAATAATGGTAATTTCTCCACCATGGAAGTTTGATTTTTGGTTCATAAGGTCTACAGTTTTCTAGTAATGTGATGGATTCATTATCAAGAAGTGTTTGCAAGATGTTATCATGAGAATCTTCCAATGGAGTAATAGTTCTCTCAAAAATTTCCCCATGAGAATTTTTTTGTTTCTTAAGTGAATAGAATGTATCCATGTCTTCATCACTATCTTGGTCAAAGATAGGTCCATAATGAAAGTTTGGCATAGGCTCAAAGGAGATATCACTTGCTTGTTCTCTAAAGAGGTCTTTAGATCTAGAAGATGAAGATATTTGATGTCTTGGCGTAGAATATGTAGACCTTGAAGAAGATGACCCGTGTGTATGTAAAGGTCTTAAGGGAGATTAATTTAAGAATGCAATATTCTCCTCTAACCTTTTCTCAAGTTTAGAATTGATTTCTATCATGTGCTTAGAGAGATGAAGGTAAGAAAGATTATTTGTCTCTTCTAGCTCTTTGTATTGAACATATAGATCTTGAAACTCTTTAGTGGCATGGAGGATATCATGATCATCTAGGTTTGGTTGAGGTTTGGTAGCACAAGCTTTGAATACCATAGTGGTAGATAGATAATAAAGCATGAAGGAGACTAGAGGAAGCTAATAAGGTGACACAAGATAACTTGATGTCCAAACTAGAGAGGTAGAGTGTTCACATGTCCAAGAGAGGTAGAAATGAATGAGGGACTTGTCAAAAAAATTGTCCAAGCAGGTTACAACACTAGTGACTCAAGTCAAGAGCTACGAAAAAATCCCAAATAGCAATTTAGATAAAGAAAGAGAGATGACAAGTGAAAAAATTTAAGTGTAGTCAATAGATCAAAGAAACCATTTAGTGAAAGAAATTCTTAGTATTCATATCATAGACCATGAAGTTAGAAAATACCAATAGCTCTAAGACCAAAGAGCCATTTTAAGCATGTTCAAGCACTAGAGACATAGAAAATCAAAGTCAATTTATGAAACTCCCCTTAGCAAAAAATGCAAACAAATATTTGCACTTGATGTTTTAACTTGGTTGAAAAAGTTTGACAATAATTGATAATATTGCAAGCTTGATGTTCAAAAGCAATTTTTTTCCAAGAAAGATAGTGACACATGGAGTATTCTTCAAACAATAAAGCAAGGCACAAAGCAACCTTTCATGATACAAGTCAAAGGGGTCAACCTTTCTTGACAACTTTTCAAAACCTAACTCCTAACAACTACAAGTCAGTGCCATTAGCTCCAAGTGGGTGGGTGAACCATAGTAACGCCCTTGTTCCAACCACAGAGACCCTCTATCATCTGTGGCCACCCCGTACCAAGGAGTCCCCAAGGTTCTCTAAGTGCATTTTGAGGTCGATCTTTTGAGGGTCATAACTTGGAGCTCGTGAGGGTTAGTGATAAACTATCAAATACTATAGGATGCTAATATTGAGGCCTAAAATAACCTATCTCATTTTTCAGAGATCACATTCTATTTGGATTTGGCACAATGATCTCAGTCAATGCCAAAACTCGCAGTGTGCCTTAGTTCATAGGTGCACTGCAATGTAACTTTGAAACCGCTGATCTTGGCATTGAATCGTTAGTGCCATTAGCTCCAAATGGGCGGGTGAACCCTAGTCACACCCTTGTTCTGGCCACGGAGACCATCCATCATTTGTGGCCACCCCGTACCGAGGAGTCCCCAAGGTTCTCTAAGTGCATTTTGAGGTCGATCTTTCGAGGGTCATAACTCAAAGCTCATGAGGGCTATTGATGAACTATCAAATGCTACAAGATGATGATATTGAGGCCTAAAATACCTATCTCATTTTTGAGAGATCACATTCCATTTGGATTTAGCACAGCGATCTCGCTCGATGCCAAAACTCACAGTATGCCTCAGTTCATAGGTGCACCACATCGTAACTTTGAAACTTTTGATCTTGGCATCGAATCGTCAGTGCCATTAGCTCCAGATGGGTGGGTGAACCCTAGTCACAACCTTGTTCTGGCCATGAAGACCATCCATCATTTGCGATCACCCCGTACCGAGGAGTCTCCAAGGTGCTCTAAGTGCATTTTGAGGTCGATCCTTTGAGGGTCATAACTCAGAGCTCGTGAGGGCTATCAATGAACCATTAGAGGAGACACATTTGTAAGGATGGAGTGGCTTAGTTTTTTTGCTAAAATAAATTAGTGGGAAGGCTTTATTAGAGGGTCTTGGCCAAACTAGTGGGGTGTTTTTCCACTCTCTAATTTTAGAGATGGATAGGTTTTGGAGGGAGATTAGGGGAGCTCTACTACAACTATCCTTACCCTAGCTTGGACCAAGGTTGGTATCTCAAACTTGCTTCTTTTCTGTTTCTTTCTTTTAGCATGGTTAAGCAAATATGCAAGTGTGGAGTTTATCAATGGAGTATGCATTGCATTGCATTGTGGAGTAGCATTCATGTGAGTGCTTGAATGGTGTTCATTCCATGTAGATTAGTGTGACACCATTGTGCATCTTGTTGTATTGTGACTTATTGTCCATATCTTTCAATGTTCATGTTCCTTATGATTTTGAAAAGTCCCTTAGGTTGCCCCATTGTGATGGAAGGAGATTGTATCATTGTTACCTAATGTACGTGTAGAGGAAATAATTGATAAGGTTGTATATGCATGTTTCATTTGGAGCTTATATTGTTATGAAAGCATTGGTATGAGTCACAGATTTGCTTTGACATCATTGTTATCATTTGAAAATGTGAAAGAAAATTTTCTCCTTGTGGTATTGTAAATTACTAGTTGATAATAACAATCCATAGATGTTATGTGATACCATTGATTGTATAAATTTAAAACCTAGTAGATTGCTTACAATCTTGTTTTGCACTCAATAATTTGGAAGGAAAATTTTATGTTCATATAACATGCATGGATAACATTGATTTTAATTACCAAGCTTAATGCAATTCTAAGCAAGGAAATCATCAAATTAATTTCATGATATGACAAGCTATGTTATATACAAGCCTTATTTATACGCTTGCACCTAATCCTTGCATAAACAATTCATCTAAAAAATTTAAATTGACACACTGAATATGATGGTGTAGTAGGATGTGTTTAAATACAGATCGTGAATTATTATTGAGTTAAGTACTTTGAATTGTCCTTTAGACTTACTAAGAGTTCCTCATTTTATGTGCTTACTAAATCATACTATGAAACTACTTTGAATCTTAACATGCTTTGATAATAATAATATTGATAGTGAGAAAGTGAGCTTATGGTGAATAACTAGATGTAATAATGTAAAAAGTAAATGTAAGAGTATAGTAATTATAGTAATTAAAATAGTAAATGTAAAAGCATGGCAATGTAGCTAGATTAGTTAGTAGTTGATGAGCTAGATGGTTAGTAATTGTCTTTTGTTAGAGTGAGTTTAATTTATGTATTGAAATAGTAATTTTTGTGTTTAGGAAACTGTAGTGAGTGCTAGTTTGGTGAGGAAGAAATGTTGATAGAATGCACAAGGATGACTAAATAGAGTAAAGAGGGAGAAAATGACTCAGTATTAGTCCAATCTTCGAGAGGACCTGTAACCAATGAGATGTGGATGCAAGCACATGATACATGTTTGGCACATAAAACAAATTGTTTATTCCATAAGTTGTGTAACTAATGTGTTGAATGATGGATACTATCAATGCAAGTGGCCCCTTCTCCATCATGTAGACTTCAAAGCTACCTTTGGGGAATATCTTTTCTAATTTCCAATGGTTAGATCCGATATAGTGTGGTAGATAAGTGCACATTTTCTTATTTGACTAAGGGTGCTCATGTGATGAGTACTAAATCTAAATTCTCTAGATACGTGTGTTTAATCGATTAAGATATACTACACTTCTACACCATATAGTAATTTTCACATTAATATATATTGTAATGATTAATGAATGTGTGTACATTGGTAATGAGGATAATAAGTAATTCTGATCCCCTTCCCTTACATGCTAGAATCATGACCTAGTCCATATGATACAACTGACAGACCCTAATAGAATATTAGTATCAGAGGCTTGTTAGGATATGAATTACCTCACTAATTTATGAGTTTTGTATCTTGAACTTGCTCATTTGATTTGTGACGCTAACTTGAACTAGACTGTCATCCAATCTATTTGAAAACCACCTGTGACTAAAATGTTACAATCGGATGACACTATCCACATGATTCTTGAACTCCTATTCAATGATAACCTTGTTTTACAATATGTAATTTCTTATGCAACTTCATAAGCTACAAAATTTTTTTTAAAATGCTGTGTTTTTACTAGTAAAATTTAGGGCATGACACGTGATCCACGATAAATTAAACAATACTAGATACTAAATTAATATGTATATCATTGTGCACATAAAAGAAAAAAATATACATCAATATTACATGTATCCATAGAAAAATTTTTACATAAATATATATCAAAGATCATGTATCCATAGACAAAGTACTCAAATATATATCAAAATACATAGATCCATATACAAAATGTTGCTGATCATGCCATCAGAATGTGTATAATATCAATGTTTCTGTATACAATGTGGCATATGCCATCTCAAAATGTCTCATGATGCATCCTAAGAAAACTATACTATCCTATGGTGCTGGTGGATGATCAAAATGTAGCCTCTTCACTGCACTAGGTGGATCAGATTCCTCCTACATAAACAAAACAGGAAAACCAAAAGTTAGACTACTAAATTTATATGATTCTACGTATCTAACATTGAATTACTCAAATGCATAATGATCTTTTCCATAATGGACATTAATACTATCAAAATTTCATAATAAATACCTCTCTCGTCAACCTCCTATGCCAGTTAGGAGTCCTCTCGTATGCCCTCGACAATGCTGGTACCTCTCTGATTGTGGATTGTATATGTTCAAATACCTTTGTCAGATGAATCTATAATTTAAACTATAACATTATAATTCATAACATGCTAAATTTATAACATATTTAATCATGAATTCAAACTAAAACTTACTATTGTAGGCTCCTCCTCAGGACTGAGTGGCCACATCATCAAATCTACATAACTGTCTTGTCGGACCTCATGTGCACTAGGAGTCTCCTATGAGATACAAAATAGTAGTTGTTAATATCACGGAAATTAGTTTTGAATTTATTTATGAAGATAAGTGATACAGGAGCATCCCATGCTCATTAGGGGAACATTGAAGATCCAAGGCATTACAAAGGTCATGGATCATCTCTTGAAGTCAATTGGGCAATCCTTGCACCAATTATGGCTCATGAAAGCATACAAAGTTATAATGTTGGACTCATATGCGGAAAAAGTTGTAATTGGGCATGAGATAGGATTTTAGGATTTCACATGGTAGATGATTCATTTGATAGGTTCATGTAGGTTTTCATGATCATATCTTGTCATTAGAAAAGTCAAAACGTTCAATAAGCCCATTAAAAGCATAGTTTAATAGTTAGAAATTTGAATAGTAACGGTTATGTGTTTTTTGGAGGGAAACTCCATAATTTAAATTTTATGAAGAGTTAACAAATGAAACCAATTGGAGGTGGTTGAGGGGGTTACTAAACATCCCTTGAAAATTATAAATTGTGATTGTACAACCTAGAGGGTCAGATTTGTACGGACTGTCTCAGAAAATTGAATGAAAGTGCTTGGTTTTCAAGAGCAACTTGAAGAATTCTTTATTTTGTAAGTGCTTTATGGTATTGGAATGAGTGGTAATATCATCTTAGGTATGTAAATTCATGGTGAATTCTGAAGGAGAAGTTCTAGAATTCAGTTTTGGGGTTTGAACAAGCAGGCCCTAGTTTTTAAGCCATTTTAAGGAGGGTTTTGAAGTTTGGGTGTTTAGGAGTGTGACCAAGACCTATAATCTTGAAAATAATTTGATTTAGATCATTAATAGAGACTATGAAAAAGGATTAATTCAGATTTCAAGTTTTAAGGGTACTTGCTTTGTAAAAGTGGTATAATTAGGCCTAATTTTGAGACAAGCTGCCATGTTCCGTACAATCTTTCCAAAGGAGTGATATCTAATTTTTGGATATGTTATAAAACTCAAAAAAGGGTATTTTAAAAGCTAGTTTTTTTTCTTGATGTTTTGGAAAGTTTGGGAGAAAAATTAAGAAAAAAAGGTCTACTGATCCAAAGAAGAGAATAGCCTAGTAAAAGGAAAAACTAGTCTCTTTTGTATCTACTAAAGATTTTTGGGTTTGGAAACCTTAGAAAAATGTTGGTTTAAATTTTTTAAGGTGTGTAGAGGTGGAGGGAACACTTGGTGAATGTAAATCCAAGTTTGGAGTCTTTGGTGGCATTGTGTGCATTTGGGAACACCATTGAAACATAGGGGTTGGGTCCATATTGTGCTTGAGTTTGCAAGTTTGTGGTTAGATCCTCCATCCTCTACATCAAATGGTATTAGAGCATCAACAAGGTCTTTTGGGAGTAGATAAGTTGTAGGTTTCGTCATCATAGGAGTCTTTGTCATCCTTAGTGTGCTGGTCCCTTTGTTGAAGCCTTGGTCTGTCTAATTCCTCCTTGTGTGTCCCAGAGTTGAAAGGTACATAAGTGGTGTCTAGAGATTTCTTGGTGAGGAAAGAAAGAGAATCAGTGAGTTGGCCCTTGGGAAGGAAGAAAACTTGTTGTGAAAATGCCTCCTAAAAATCAAATGGCTAGAGAACTTGAAGAATTGAGAGAAGAGTTGGCAAGAGAGAAAAGAGAGAGGAGAGAACTAGAAGCATCTAGAGTGAGGGAAGAAATATAGATGAGAAGAGAGAAGCTGAAGCTTATTGCAAGGATAGAATCCTTAGAAAAGGAAAGACAAGAAACTAGAGGAGAAGAGGTTAGAGGAAGAAATCATGGAGAGAACCATAAAGAAGAAGAGGTTGGTAATGCAAGGCAAGAGCATGAGACAACAGATGATCCTGAAGAAAGGAGATTTATGAGAATCATTAAGGCAGTACAAGGTAATGGTGGGAAGAACCATATTGATTTTCCAATATACTAGGGTAAAATGGATAGTGAAGAAGTGCTAGGGTGGATAGAGGCCCTTGAGAACTACTTTGATCTTGAAGACATAAAGACAGATAAAAAGGTAAAAGTAGCAAAAGCAAGACTGAGAGGAACAACACTCACTTGGTGGACTAGTGTTCAGAATGAGAGAGAGGAAAGGTGGTGTAGGGCACCTAACCTATGTGGTAGGGGGGAACAAGTATCTATGTTGGCAGACACCTTGCCACTCCATGAAAGCGAGGATTCAAGTAGATTAGGAAGCTAGAATAAAGGTTTGGTCCATATTTTACAAGTTGGTCTATGTTTTTTAATAAAGGCACATGTAAGGCCCACAAGCATTTTGGTGTGGTTATAAACCAAGTGACTCCATGGGACCAAAAGGCCTTAGAATAGGGTATTTAGAGTCTAAATAGTATTAGCAAAAAGTGGTTGTTTGTTTGTTTTATGGTTGGGAATGCCTATATGGTTGTTCCAACAGTCATGTAGACCTTTATATATGTCATATGTGATCTCAGTTGAAAGGGGGAGATCAGAATGTACGATGGTTTGGAGAAAAAATAATAAAAACTTCAATTTTTTGGAAATTTACTGGTAATAGCTTGGCTGTTACGCTAGTATGGATCCATATGGAACTTTTATGATTTCTAAGTGTATGAAATAGTTGAAAGGGTGAGTTAGGAAACTTTTGGTTTTGGTTTGGCTCAAAAAGGAGTTGGGGTTTAAGAGTTATCTGCATTTTAGTAGAAGGTAGTCTAAAAAGCCTTGTTTCCTAGACCCTTCCACAAATGCATCCCTAACTTGCATTCCCACCAATGGTACCCTCTAAAACTGAGGGATATGCAAGTTAGGAGACTAAGCAACATAAAGCCAGAGGTTGGAGGCTTGGAGAGAAGGGAAACTATTTTTCCAAGTTGGCCCTAGGTCAAGCAAGCCCATGTGCTTGACCGGTTTTTGCAAGGTAATTGGTGAAAGTCATGGTTGTAGGCACTTCTGATTAGTTTGAGTGCTGGAGTTGGATGCATTGACTATGTTGGAGATTTCCTTAAGTGTTTTGGGTCTTGGGAACCCACCTTGCCCATTCTTCCTTGAAGCCCTAGCCTAACTTGATCTACTAGGCCTAGTTACCAAGAAGCAATTTGGAGGGTGCTGGAGCAAGATCAGCCCAAAAGCTTTTGGATTCTTAGTAGGTTCCAAGAAGGGTGTTTGGACCTATGGAGAAGTCCCTATGCTATTAAGGGATACTGGGAGAAAAGTGCAAAGAAGCTAATTGGAAGGCTACAAGGTTTGTAGGCCTAGAAGTGCAAAGGTGTGTTGAGAGTTTGGTGGAACCAAACAAATTGATGATTTTGGGTTGGAACAGTATGTCCATGATTGTCTCCATTTTTGGTGATAGTTGGTGAGGCTTTTGAAGTGGGATTTCCTTGTTTGACTCAGAGGTTGAGTATACCCGGAGTGGGTAAGAGGACTTGTGAGAAGTCCTAGAATCCTAACTTGGATTGTGACATCCATTTATTGGCTTGTGGAAGGTAGTTGCTGCAAAGTTTGCATCAAAAGGGGATTGAATAAGATTTCATATTAGGAGAGAACGAAGACCATGGTGAGAAATCAATTCTTGCCATCTAATTTAGCAATCCAAATAAAGATAAGAAGGAACAATTTGAAACAGAGGGATATGGATGTCATGTCCTATACTGAGAAATTCCATACCCTGAGTATTAGGGGAGGACTGGAAGATGAAGATGAGAAGGTGTCTAGATACATTAATGGACTCAAGTATAATATTCAAGAATAAATAAGATTAAATGTACCAAGGACACTTGGAGAGTGTTTTCAGTTGGCAATCTGAGTAGAGGAGAAGTTGAAAAGAAAGAATGAGAGGCAAGAAAATCAGAGAGGAGGTGGAACAATGAGAGGAAGAGGTGTAAGAAGTTATTTTGACACGTCAAACAATCAAGACAAAGATAAAGGAAAACAGATTACATCTGAGACAAGAGGAAGTTTCAGGGGAGGAAGATTAGGAAGTGGAAGAGGTAACAGTGTTTTCACAGGTAAATGCTTCACATGTGGAGGAGTAGGCAATCAATCCTACAAGTGCCCTGAGAAAGGTGTGGATTTTAGGAAGGAGGAGAGGAGAGTCACCTTGACCCAAGGAGAAGAGGAAGAAATGAAGTACAATAATGCAGACCCTAAACTTGAAGGAGAATCTTTGATGGTGAGAAGAGGAACACAAATGCAGCAGCAAAACAAGACCAGACCATCCATTTTTAGGATAAATTGCATGAGCCATGGTAAGATTTGTAAGATGATAATAGACTGTGGTTCCTTTGATGATTTAGTGTCTTATGAAATGGTAAATAAACTAGGATTGAATAAGTATCCTATTGATAGACCATATAGGGCATCTTTAGTGAGTGATGCACAAAATATTGTTGTAAGGGAGCAAGAAATAGAGGATTTCTCTATAGGAGAATATAAAGATCAAGTTATATGTGATGTCATTCTAATGACATGCTTCCATGTAACCCTTGGAAGGCCTTGGCAAGCCTCAAGGAACACTATTCATTGTGGCTCATCAAATGTTTATATAGTACACAAAGATGGTGTGAAGTTTAAGCTAAATCCTTTCACTAGTCATGATGAGGAAAGAGTTATTTGTTTTGGCAAGAAAGAGTTTGTGGACTTGCAGGAGAAGAGGGAAAGTAAACATGATATGATAGATCTGCCACTGAAGCCATCTCTTTTGGTTATGAAGGATGAGATTGTTCAAGATAAAACATAGAATTCTGCTTACAAGCAGACAGTAACATCAAAAGGAGTGATGATAGGAATAGTATGGTGTCCTTTAGTGATGAGAGTGAACAAGGAAGTGAACATATCCATGGAGGATAAGAGACAAGGTCAGCATGACCTTAGACAACAAGTTATTCAGCCTTTGTCAAGGATAAAACATGACTATTCACAATCAACAGGCAGTAAGGTTACCATGACTGGTAACAAGGATCCAATGTTTTTTTTTCTAATGATTTGTATGCAGGTGTGCAGGGTAATACATTGCAAGTGCAAAGTTGCAGACATCCCTCTAGAAGGATGGGAGGAAAGAAGATAGTACCCCTTAACTCTTTGGACAAGAGTTGCTTTGAAGGTGGGGTGTTTGGTGCAGGGGAACCTATTAAATCATCTAAGAGAGCCTTAGTACTAGATGAAGATAGAGGATCAAAGACATCATTGATTGTTAATTAGGATATATTAAAACCAATAATGGAATTATGTAATAAACAATGTACTTTGAAAAAAAAAAGTCATAAAAGTCCTAGTAAGGACCTAAGGGCAACATGATGTAAAATGGCCAAAAGAGCCATATGTGGTAGTCTTAGGATAGTTTCATACTTAGTTGCATTTAATAAATCCATATGACCAATTTTGAGTCAATGGAATAGTTTAGAAAGTTAGGGAATGCATAAAAACTATAGTTTGAAATTTTAATTTCAAATTCAAACGGTCATATTAGTTTTGGAGGGAAAGTAGTAATTTGGTATTTGTTTGATTAAATAAACCTTTGTAACCAACTTGGTCAATTGGATAGGTGCATATAAGCCTATTTAAGTTGTAATGAACATATGCAAGACATGAATCATTATTGGTACAAAAAAAATCATAGAAATTGTAAAAAAAAAAAAATCATACTTTCCTCTACGTCAATAAGAAAAATAAAAAATAAATGATACTTATACATACAATGGGGCTCTCTGTGCGAATGGAAATCCCTGCTGATCTAGGACGCTGAATCTGTATAGGCTCATCACCAATAGCCACAGCCTATATACTATAAAGAATGTAATTAAATGAGATTACCACAAACATTTTAGAAGAATGCATTGATATTTAATCAATTAGAAAACATCTAAGTACCTTTCCTTTGTCAGTGCATGTTGGCTCACCCCCCATACTTTGTCCCCTCGGGGCAGGTGGTATCTGCAAGATAAAAGAAAGATTAGCAACCATATATGCTACAATATCAAATAGAAAAAAAAATGCGAACACAACATAATGTACCGTAGATGTCTCAAGGCCAAATGAAATGGCCGAGAGTGTAGCATCGTCTATCTATCTGAGCTCCTCCTCGGTCATCAACTAAACATGAATGAAGATCACATACATGTAAAAGTTAGTATGGCTTAAAAATTAAAATTACTCTATTATAAAAATTAACTTTAAATCACATATGTCATAAAAAAAAATGTATACACGTACCGACACCGAAGGAGTCCATGCCTCTGTATTCCCCTCCTCTCTCGCATCAAGGTCTGTAGCCTCTGCACGTGCATCTAGTGTATCCTCGTCTAATACACAATGATACTCAAGAAGATCACCTATGGGACCCAAAAAAATATTCTTGCATGTAATGCAAGTGTGTGGCACACAAACGTGTGATGAGCTAGCTGATGATGAACTAACACCAACATCATCAACATGAGGAGGCAGGACTGACCTAGCCTAAGATATCATTAGGCTACTCAGCCTATGAATGGCTCTGATGGTTTGAGAGCTAGCCTCTGCCATCATATATAGATGCTGCACTCGAGGAGGGGGGGAGATATTGGGGGGGGGGGGGGGGGACAAAAGTGCCAAGTTTCCTCCGCTGGGAAGAGGGTCTATCCTAAGGAGCTCCTAGTCCTAAGCCCATGTTGGGCTTCATGCTCCAATAATTCACTTTAAGTTTCAACACAAATTCTACATATAATTTTCTAAAGAAATAAAATGGTATGTCTAAATTTCCATGTGAAGGGATATCAAAGACCATCCACCATTGATCCCAAAAATTTGCACGTATGGCGTCATTTGTGCACCATTTAATCGAGAGTTTGGATTTTTTTGGCTCAACTGGTATACCCATTTTTGGGTTAGCAAAAAGGCTAGCCAAATCATCTTTGGTTATGTTGAGGGCCGCGACCTCATCATAATCCAAACCATCATCAAACATATGGTGCATTTCATCACGCCAACGAAGAGCGGCATTTTGTTGGTTCGTAAGGGTTTCAATGTTATCCACTATGGTGTTTAACATGGATAACATAGGAGCTAGTGTAGTTACATTATTATATGATCTATGCAAACCTCTCAACTCGATGAGATTTTCATTTATCAAATCCTTGATTCGAGGAGGGTTTTGAGGAGGTAGAGGATCATTTGGTGGATGGTTTTGTGGAGATACTGGATCATTTGGTGGTGGGTTACGAGAAATATTATTCCCTGCCTCAGTGTCATCATTTTGATCAGCCATTGCTATTGAATTGCAAAATGTAATATATATTAAAAAAAAATCTAAATTTTAACCATTTTTGTCAAAAAAAACCCTACATTCAACTAAAAAAAATAAAATTATCCTAAAATCTATTAAATTTAGGTTAAAAATGAGTTGGGAGAAAAAAAAAACATACCCGAATATCTGATATCCGATTTTGTATCCGATATTTGATCCATAGTGGTAATATTGGCCCTAATTTTGCGTAAAATGAGGGCCTGCAGGTTTGTGATTTTATTTATCCAATGCAACAAGTATCGGGTATCCAATACTATATCGGATATCCGTTACTATGTCATATATCCAATATTGTATCGGATATCTGATATGTCCCAAAAACATATAACATATAATATATATTACATTATGTTACATTTTATATATATTTTTATTATATTTTATATATATTATATTAATTTACTATATATTATAATATAAAATATTATATTATATAATAATATTATATTATTATAATTTATAATATATTATACTTTTTTATTATATATTATATTATAAGATATTACTTTTTATTATTATATATTAAATGTTATATTATATTATTATAATATAATACATTATAATATTATTATTATAGTATAATATTATACGATTATAATATAATAATATTATTATATTATAGTATAATAATAATTATAATAATATTATTATTATAATATAATAGTATGATATATTATTTAATATTATTATTATTTAATATGATATTATTATTATTTAATATAATATTATTATATCTTATTATTATTTAATAATAATATTATATTAAATAATATATCATATTAAATAATAATAATAGTGGCATAATAATAGTTTCCATGTCGGATATCCGATGTCAAATTGGATATCTGATATTATATCGGATATCTGATAAGGCTCGGCCTTACCTTCTAGTTTTGGTTCCTGGATAGGTGAAAAAAAGTCAGAGCGGATTTTGAAGCGCTTTTAAGCGTCTTCAAACTCTTTTTTTTTTCACATCGCCACTTTTTGGCACACCATGATCCTGCACATACCCATTTCCTTCTCAATTCTAGCTAAGTATCATATAAACATTTGGAAAGCATCATATTTATGTTTTAGAAACATAATTGTCATCATTCTAGAATAATCATCAATAAGAAGCATAATGTACTTATCTCCTTTATATCTTTTCACTTTAATTGGTCCACACAAATTACTATGAACAATCTATAATATTCCTTTAGAGGTATGAGTCTTACTCTTAAAACATGACTTCATCATTTTGCCTAACTAACATTGTTTGCAAATTATATTTACAGCCTTCTTCAACTTAGGAAAACCTCTTACTCTTCTCATGTTACTGATACTAACCAAGTTATCAAAATTAACATGACATAACCTCTTGTCCCATAGCCACACATAATCAAATTCTACAACTAAAAAAATAGCATCCTCTATATCAAGGTAGAATAGATTACCTCTAGTTTGATCACCTTTTCCAAGTAGTTTTCCATTAGTATCATATATCTTAGCAATCTTGTTTTCAAACTCAACCTTACAACCTAAATTATTTAGTTGTTTCATACTCAACAAATTATAGTTAATTCCTTCAACATAATAAGCATTGTCACATAAAATCTTTTCTATGAGCTTGATATCACCTTTTTCTTTTATCAAATAGAGTGAATCAACCTTACATTATTTACCTCATAATAGTTCAAGGTAATGAACTTACTTTTATCACTAGTCATGTGATGTGAACACCCACTATCAATGATCCATCTATCATTCTTTTTCACACAAGAAATTGGTGTAGTTGCCTCATCCTCACAAGATTCATCCTTCATTGTAACATACACCACTTCATCAACATGATTCTTAGATCCATCTTTTTTTTCCTCTTTAGCAATGTAGCAAGACTTCTTTCCTTTGTCTTTGTAATCTTTTTTTTCTTCATCTCTTCTTCTTTTGTACTTGTGACCACCTTTTTAATTCTTCTTCTCTAGAAATCTAGCAACAATATGACCAACCTCATTGCAACTAAAACACATGATAGGTGACTTACTATTGAACTTTACTTTACCTCTATAAAATTCCCTTGCCAGTAGTGCTTCAAGTTTATTTACATCTTCCTCATCTATATCACTATCACTGGACACATATTTTTCCTTTTTCTTCTTCTTCTCATTAGGATCCTTCAATGATAGCTTATCTTTGAAAGTAGATTCAACATTTTTCATGTTTGCAATTATCAAAATTAGATAAATCAAAAGTAGTGACTCTACCTACCAGACCTTCAAGAGTGAGATCATTTCCTGGCATAAATCTTAGTTCTTGTATTACAAATACTCTAATAGTATAGATGGGTAGTAATGTTCTCAAAAAATTTCTTAATACAATATCATCATGTAGTTTATTAGTAGTTCCTCTTATTTCATTAACAACATTTTTTATCCTAGAGTAGTATTGAGCAATATTTTTGCCTTTGTGCATTCTCATATAATCAAACTTACCTCTAACACTTTCAACTTTGGCTCTTAGAACATTTTTGTCACCTCCATAAATGGTGTGAAGAGCATCCCACATTTTCTTGCACTATCACAACCCACATGTTCTTTCTTCTTTTTCAAATCTTTGGTAGTTAAGACTCTAAAAAGATTGATAGTATCAACAAAAATGGTAATTTGTGCATGATGTCGAAGATCTCCTTGGTGTAGCTTCATTAGACTTTGTGGTGCAAGAAAGTTATCTCTATTAAACTTGGGTACCTCTCTTTTTGACATCTTCATCTTTTGCTTCTAGTATCTTCAAATTAGTCCTCTTAAGAAAATGACTTTGATACCAATTGTTGAAATTCTTTATAATAACTAAGAGGGGGAGTGAATCAGTTATCCAAGGTTTAGATGTATAAGAAAAACATTTCACATCCTAGTGAACCCATATCCATAAAATATTTTCATCATGCATACATTCATTATATTATGCAATCAATTAAACTTGTAGGTTATTGTCAATCAAATTTGCATAAATATAAACATGAAAGATAACAAATTCAATAACACAATTGACACAATGATTTAACATGGAAACCCAATTTGGGAAAAATCTCCACTAACATGCTACTCATTCACACTCTTCTAAAGTAATTCCCTATGAAAGACCAACCTTATTAGATATTACAATGCACATTGCTAAATGTCACCCAGTTAAAGGATTTCAATCACCATGTTAGGAGTAAGCCTTGTTAGAGGACTTTAGATCATTCACTTCAAATGTCACCCAATTAAAGGATTGACAAATGATTGTTAGGTCAACCGTAATCCAAAGGATTTACTCTAGACTAGTACAATGATTAGAAAGTAATAGTAAGGCTTGATGTAGTAACAACTTACAACTCCATTTGCTGATTATAGATCTTTGTTTCAGTCCTCCATTCTACTTGGCTTTCACACTATTGGAACTTTTAAACTATTGAGAAACATAAGCCCAATACTAGGATAATAATAGTCACAAATCTAAGGACTAGCTACTTCCTATTAACAATTGTGTGTGCATACTATTTGGTCCCAACTTCAACAAAACTAGGAATGGTTTTCTACTCTTTAGGCTCTATAGAACCAAGGTGGGTATACCTAGGGGATGATTTAAAAAGAATTCTATTGTATGAGAATTATGTTAGTTTTATTCTAATTCTCATCTTCTATCTCTGACACATATATAGATTATCCATTCCTTGACACTTTTAGATGATGTACATCCCTTATACATAGATTTGGTCACAATTCTTCTTAGATTTGCAAGTGCTTCCAGAAATAGTAGCTAACTAAAGCTCAAAGGTTAAGCAAAAAGGTGCTAGACATACTTGAAACTCTTCAAACAATAAAATAAAGTTGACTTTGATTTTAGATTTGATGCTTATTCATGATCTACCTATCTGTAGACTGGATTTAATAGATTAGTGCCTCATCCATTGGTATTTAGAGTCTACTCCAATTTATGGATCTAATTGATTGCATTACATCCAATATGATAAAAAATTCTTACTGGAATTCATTCTTATAGATATCCTTCTTATTACCTTAGCAATTCTATCAAATTCACTAAAGCATTTACTTAATTCATTGAATCAATAGCAATAATGAATCAACATACAATCCTAAAAGAGTTGCATTTAATCGGACAAGCTTTGCTGACACAACATCAGAATAACTAGGTAACAACAATGGAGACAAAGTTCAACAAGAATACATATGGGGATAGCTCAATTTTGTATTAATTTTCCTTGAAAATTGTATACAATTGTATTAAAACTTAGAATAACTCTAGAAAAGGCATTCGACCCCTATAATATCAATGCATTCCTAGTATTTGTAGAGAGAATACATCATAATTTTTACATACTTTTTTCTTGGATCGAACCATACTCAATACAAACCAAAATTGTATTAAAAATTAGACCTTTCTCTAGCCTTGGAATCTTAGTTATATAGATTGAGATGCAACAAGCTTTAGGTATCAAGAATTGATAGGTGTCCTTTTACAAAAGATATTTACACTTTGCAAATAGTCACAAAAGGACAAAAAATTTGTGTAATAGAAAGTTAATACATCAAGTATTCCTTTGGTAGGTCCCATTTCTGTTACATGCTCACATGTTACTAATTTTTCATTTTTTGATTGGCCATTACTATTCTGAATCTTTGGTATATTCAACTGCTAGACTGACCAATGATGAAGTTTTTACTAGCAATTGCAAATCAATCTCAACTCAAGGGTTTTCACTATTTCCATCATGAACTAACAAGAGTACTTTTATTCTTGTTTTTTCCCCTATCATGTCAACATCCTAGGTCTCTAAACCTACAAATGAAATTGGTTGTTTGCCTTTATTTTCTTCTTCCTTTTGGTCTTGTGTAGTTGTATTAATGATCTATATTTCATCTTCCTACACCTCATCATCATTAGTTTTAACTTCTTCAAACTATTCATCAAAAGCAATATCTACCATCCACTTGTCAAAAAGTGTGTCATCTAGAAAATTAAATTGAAAAATATCCCATTACTTCTTGATAACATATTCACCATCTTTGTCAATATCAACAAAATCTTGTTTCAAAGAATCAAAGAATATTTTGGCTTTCACCATTTCTTATGTTGTGGTGGCCCACCATGCATGTCTTATTTCGTTGATGATTTTATTCATTATTAGACAAAATAAATCATCTAATTCTTTAGCCCATTCATCTATAGGTTTTAGTCTATTTTTCCTATCCAAAGCATGTGGGAATAAATCAAATTTCTGGCTCTTATACTTATCCATGTAGCCAACTATTCTTCTTTGTAGCTGAACTATTTTATCATCAAATTCTGGAAGATCATTAACAATATCATAGGTTTTTTCAATCTGATCATGGGAGGACCTTATGACAAAGTAGCACAAGAATGTAATTTATTTCCTTCTCTTTCCCCACTTATTCACAATAGGCTTCAAGGCCTCATCCTTTTCTTTTATTTCATCTCATATGTTTATTGTTCTTGCTAATTGATCATAAAATAATGGCCATTCAATTTTATCTCCGAGATACATGAGATCTTTTCTTAATTTGTCTTCATATTACACATTTAGCTCTACATGTAAAACCCACAATTTTCTCTTTTCTTCTTCAACTCTTTAGTTGCGTAATATTGTGGCCTTTGTGGAGTATCTGGCATTTCTATGAGAGGAGTGGATTAAAAGGTTCCACTAAAGGGCAAGGATATGTGATTCTTGGCCTAGAAGACCTCCCCATTACCTTATTATCAAGTTCAATTCTTTTTTGAACTTCTTTATTATAAGCCTCCAAAACTCTCTAATACTTATTCTATAGTTCAAACATTGTCTTCTCTTCCTTTTCTATAGTAGCCAAAACAAACTGAGATGTTCCAACACCCATGTGAGCTACCTCCACATGGGAGGTATCTGCTACTCTTTTTACAATGATATTTCCCATTAACCCAGAGTCATCTAGCTGTGATGAAACAACCCTTGATCCCTTCATTAATGACCTTACTACCAAAGAGGCTTGGTCCTCACTAAAAGTAGTACCTTTGAATTCTTTCTTATTTTGGTCCTAAAGGTGCAATTTATTTGAAATAAAATTAAAAATTAGGGAGTCTGCTATGTCCCAATTAGTTAGAAGTAAAATATATAATGCTCTCACCATTTTCCTCCCCTCTTTAGGAATTATACTTTGGAATTATTGCAACATCTTTTCTTTTACTTGATTTTGCAAGGCTGTGTCCTCTAGATCTGTATGCTCTATTCTTAATTTAATACATCTTTCTCCATACTTTCCTATGTTTATTCTCCATGAAAATTGGTAGAAAGCTCTAGACTTAACAAAACTATCATCTAACAAAATTTTTTGACTAGCTTGCTCTATCATAAGGTCCAATTCCTTTCCTTTAAAATCTACTACTATCAACTCTAGGCTTGGGATAGAAGGCTCTTGGGGGTTTCCTTCATCTATTTCTATTTGGGTAATGAATATACCTCCTTGTGACACCAATTGTTCAATTTTCTCACCAGTAAGTTGTTCCTCTTCAATCCTCAAAGGTGATTGTGAAGGTGAATATTCCTCAATGTGAGGACCTTGATCTTTTTTTTTTTTTCCTCTTAGGGGAGGGCTTAGTAGGTCTTTCTTCTAAGATGACACTAGTGGATTCTACTATTTGTTTACCTTTATCCATAGTGGTCTTGTTATTTTGAATGATATTATACCCTGGCCTTTTCTGGACTATCAATTGTCTTGCCCCTAGATTGGGAGTGAATCCCAATCTCCTCATCACCTCCTTAGCCTTATCTAGATAAGAATTAATAAAAAATTTCTTTTTCTCATTCATAGTTTCCATTGTTTCAGGGAAAGTAATCATGAGCTTATTTATTCTCTTTGCCTTTGTGATTGCATTACCTAGAGGATAATAATTTTCATCTAAACAATGAATAAAATCCAAAACCCTTGAGAACACTCTCCATATGTCTTTCTTGGTTTCCTATTCTTGCAAGGAGAACTCATTTATTATTATATCTTCAGTAAAATATGACTCATGATGGATTTTACCAAGCTTGACTCTATGTCTAAAGGCCAAGTTATAGAATCCCTCAGTGTCACAAAAATAGGGATGAGAGATAGCCATCTTGTACTGATTTAATATTTTATGCAGAGAAAGCCAAACCCCTTTTGTGATCAAAGAATAGTAGGCTACAGTGGAAGTCAGGAATATTGACCCTCTTTCTCGTTTCAACAAATAAGTTTCCTCTAGTCCTACTAGCTACCACAAAAATTTAGCTACTTCTACCTTTCATGGCACTTGGAAGGGTAATACATGAGGAGTACCTTTGAAACCATAAATCATAAAGACAATTGAAATTGTGTATGGGATGATGTCTCCCAAACTATATGACACTGTCAAACTAACAGGATTATCGAGGGGCCAAATAAGACTTACCAGTGCCTTAGGCACTCTGGGATTATCACTCAATAATAGGCAGCTCAACTTTGAAGAAAAGGACCTATCAAACCTGACAAACTAGTCGTTTCTACTTCCTAGGTCATATATGTACTCCATAACTATACTGGTAGTGCTTCCCCATCTTTTTGTCTGTTTAATTTCATTTCCTTACCAAAATATGTTGCTCCTTTGAACAAAAACATATGCATCAACAAGGAATAGAGACCAAAAATTTTCTCCACCTTGCCTCTTACAATCCCAACTAGGCCATTGTGAATTTCCTCTACTAAATAGGAGGTAAAATAAAAAATAATATACACACCAAAAGAGGAAATTTGAGTGATCATATACATAAAACCTATGGGCATAAAATCCTCTTCATATTCGCAAAAAATTCTACATAGAGTCATGTATGCCTCTACAGCTCTTTGTCATGCCCAAACTATGGGGGCAAAAACACACACAATTTTTTTAAAAAACAATAATTAAAATTCATTAAGTAGATATGTTTGCAATCATAGTTTAAGTAAAGATTCTCTACATTTCATCTTAAGTTTATAATCTTTCTGCATGAATTAATCATTAATCTATCTTTCATCATTAACTCGGTTAATTATTTTAACAATCAAATTTCTAATTTAAAAGTTTTATCACATTGGTAATTTTATATACTTTTGTACAATATCTTTAAATTATTCGAATAACTTTAGATATTAGATCATTAATTAAACAAATTATTAATGAAGCTACTAAAATAAAAGACATGGGACTAACCATCTTAAATTAAATCAATTAATATTTACATCTAATGCTAACTATCTTTAAACTAAGTTAATTTAATAAAACAATTTACTAAAACCAAATTAACAAGATACTATTTAATACTAACATCTCTAAAATCTAAAACTTAACTTAAATCTAAACAAAATTTAATCGAAATTAAATTCAATCTAAGAAAAATTAAATTTAATATTAATTTCATACTAAACTAACTAATTTAATACTAATCAAACAACTATCCTAAAATTAAATATTAACTTAAAACACAACTAAGTTTTGATTAAGCACAAACTTAAAAAAAAAAAAAAAACTTAAATTAAATACTAAATTCAATTTTACATATATCTGAATTGAAACTAATTAATATTCCAAAATTAATTAGTATTCTACACTAATACTAACTCAAGGTTTTAATAAATTCTAAGAAGAAATTTCATTAATCTTATCATTAAGTCTAAAACTTTAACTTAGCTAATTTATATATTTAAAATAAAACTAAGTTACAAGACATAATAATTACTTAAAATTAAAACTAACTATAAAAAAATTAAACTACATAACTTATATTTAGATGAAAACATATTTCTTAACTTTCATAAACAATTAAGCTAACTAAATAATTTAAGAAATTAATTTAAAACATACAAACTTACTCTAACTGTAACATAAATCATAAAACTTAAACCAAATTTAAATATGACTCATCTTATCATATACTAAACTTATCATAAAAACTAACACCAAAACTAACATACCTACAAAACCAAACTTATTACTAATATTATTCTAAACTTTCTATAGAAATACTAACTCAAAAAATTAAATCAAAGCCTATATTAACAATTATTAACATAACTAAATTAATACTATAACATTTAATCCCTCTTATCTAAAACTAATCTTGAATTAAAGAAACTTTAAATGCTACAAACAAATGATAACCAATAATAATAAGAATAACATATAATTTAATATAACAAAATTTAACTAACCTAAACTACACACTAACAATACTATTAACAAAATCAAAACACAATATAAAAACTAACTAAACTTACCTACTAACTATCCCACCCCTAAGTTACCCCTACACCACGGGCAATGCTAACCTATGATCAAAGGAAAATAACATAGCAAAGTTTAAACACCATTTACTCTCAAATCTTTCTGCCAACAAATCTGATGCCAACTCATCACCATTTATACTCTTACCACAAGTACATCAGTGCTTCCCAAGTACACTGACCCTGTGTCAGTGATATTCCCCCCCCGACCCCCCCCCCCCCCCCCCCCCCCCCCCCCCAACTCACATGTCTTGGGTGAAAACCAAGATGGCCGCCCAATGAGAAAAGAAAACTTTCTTTTAAAACTTAAGAAATTTAAAACACTATATTCCAAGGCCAAAGTCAACATTCGTTATGAAAGGGCAGGGGTGAGTGATGTCACCCTCATGATGACGAAAAGAATTTGTTAAATTAAAACCCTTTTTTCTAAGAAAAACTCAATCTAATGCCCAAGGGAGATGCTTATGCATTTAACCCATAAAGTTTTATAGGTAGAATAGATATTTAAATGGATATTTAGTTTTTTAAATGTGTTAATATTCTATTTTAGAAATGTACATCTATTTATAAATTGAATAATCTGTATTTATATTTTCAAAAAAAATATGAAAGGAATCTTTATAAGATTCTATGTTGTAATCAGGGGAATTAAATTGCCTCCTTATACAAAATCTAGAGAGTTTTCAATCTCTTGGAATACTTTTTTTTTTTCAGAATTTTTTTTTTCTAAGTATAGATTATAAAGTTGATATCTTACCAAGAGAGGGTAATATTTTTTTTAATTTTATTTTCAAAGAAAATCTAAAAGGATTGTTACAACTTAATATACCAAGGATGTGAATTATTCATTTGATTCAATAATACAAGAATTGTTTGATTCTTACAATCATGAAAACTGAATCTACATCCATAATATGATTTAACAAAAAAAAAAAAAATTCAACATACAAGGAATCTTGAAATATTAGTCTAATTAAATCAACATCATTTCCATCCTATTTTGATGTGCATCCATCTAATTTAAAATTATGATTAAATCACATAATAACCAAATTATACTCAATCACCAATTTTATTGGCAAACTTGATTCAAAGGCTCAATCGGGAAAGAACCAGGAACAAAACCCAGCTTCATTGCCATTACAATAAACTTTTGAAATACAATTTACATAGGATTTCAATCCCAAATTACAACAATTTAATTGAATTTCCTTCACAACCCTCATCAAATGTTCCATAACAATTTCTGCAACACTTTTCTAAGAATTGTGGAGGGAACAAAATCTGATCAGGTGACAACAAGCATGACCAATAAACAATTCAAACATGCATATTCTTCACAATAGGATTCAAAATGAATCAAAACTAGGGAAAGGTGTATTTTTCCAATAGGAGATGTTAGACACAACACCAAACCAGGTGCCCAATCGGGGCTATAAATCAAGAACTTTTGTTCTTCCATTCTGACATGCCAAAACTCATACGTGGTTTGTGCTGATAGGTAGGGGGCCCATAACACCCTACCCTCTCTCTCTCTGTTCTCATCCTGAGAAGAGACTCTACACTAGTTGGAGTCCAACTAAAAAGACCTTTCCCAAAATTGGTCACTTCTTCCCTATCCAAGAGTGAGTAATACCAAAACACCCATACAAGAAAGCTTCATAATTGCAAACATAAACATGAAAGGAAATCATTCAAAAAATAAATTGGTCTTCAAATCAACCCAACATACCTACATTCATACAAGCATTCAAACATCAACAAGGTAGCATAAGCATGAGACAAACATGAAAATTTGAACAAGGAAGATGAGAATTCCTACCTACACAAAGAGCTAATGGAAAATGAACAAGTTTGAGTAGAGCTTTTCCCTTCCTTGCTTCAATCTTCCAAGACTCCTTTCTAAATGTAGAGATTTGGTAACCACCTCCACTAGTCCAAGAAGGGCCTCTAAATAAGCCTCCAACTCAACCACCAAAGGGATCAATAACTTCTCCCACCCACCTACAAATCTAGAAGCTCCTAACTCAACCCATACTATGGTTAACCACTAAGTGGAGGTGAGGTGAGACAACTCATGGTAGCCATAGTCAATTTTTGCACAAAGGAAAAAAGAGACTTTTTGAGTGACCTCAAAAGTCAATAAAAGGGACTTACATACCCATAGCCCTTGGGTATAAATATTTCATATTTTAAAGCCTAAGGAATAGGTTTAGAGACAAACAAAAGCTAGGAATTAAATAGGACAATCTAACAACTAAAAAATGTAGATTAAGCACTAATCCAGATTAAGGGTGACTAAACTTGATTAAGAACCCAATTAGCAAACTAACACTAACTTAATCTGACTTAGGTCCAGAGGTTACATAGCTAACCCTAATCGACATGTTGAAGAGCATACACAATTCACGAGTGTCAAGCGACACTAAAAGAACATAGTTACGAACATTAACATTCATTAACACATAAAGAAAATACATACATCTCATATTTAAAATACTTGAATTAAGAACAACAAGGTTTCCAAAATTAGCACATAGGTATCAGTTCTGTTCCTCTGTCAGTTTTCCTTGACTAAAATATCTACACACTCATTGCACACATCAGTAGTCTCAAAAATCACATGTACATATGTATATATATGTATCAGGAATCACATAAATTAAAACATCCATCTATAAAAAAATTAGGGTTCCTCTCATCTTATTCAATTCTTAACCATTTAAAATATCTTAGACCAAAATGTTAATCCTACCTTTTACTTAATTCATCAACATACATATACATAAAACATTAAATGACAGACATCAAATATCTGAAAATAACATCACACAATCATGAAATAATATGATATGTTCAAGTATCTGATAATGTCTCGACATCTCGAGTTGTGAGTATCAAAATGGTAAAGTAACAAATAAGGCTACGAAGGGTCAAGGTGAGGCCTCACACTCTGGTATTGAAATATGCCCTTTTGAAAGATTCCTAAGAGGAGGCTATAACTACTAGCAAATTTCAAAATTTTCTTATATGTGGCCTTAGTGTACCCTACCTAAATGCATCCTTCTTTGACACATATTCTTTCTCTAAATCTTGTAGGTCAATAGGCACATGATAACCTATCAAAGGCCCTAAACCAAATACCTATCAAATTTCCTCTCTGATTGTGATCAAATTTTTTCCATCAATTCTTCTTGGTACTCTGATTGCTTGATCATAATTTTTTGTAATAGCTTCAAGAAGGTCATAATCCATAAAAACACTTGGAACTACTAATTTTCCTAAATCAAAGTTCTAGATATTAGCATGTGGGGCAAATAAATTCCTTTTTGGAAACCATTTCTTGAATAAGGAAAAACCAGTTTGAGAAGCTTTGGCATCCTAGACCCAATTCCCCTTATCATATAATCCATTTGCAGTTTTGATCCTAGGGTTTAATGAGGTTAACTTTTTCACTTGCACAATTTTAGTGGTAGACTCAAGGAGCATTTCAAGCAGGTCATCATGGATATTCTTGGCCAAATAATCTTCCTACCTAGAGAATAATTGATTGGGAGGCATACTAGATATAGTTTGTAGAAAACTAAATTGCTACAAAGGTTATAGTATCTAGGAACTTGATTTTCTTGCCTGCTCTTCTATGTAATTTGGCAATGTCTATGAACATTGAGAAATTGCTTCACATTTTGCTTGAGATTAGCAAAAATTCTTACTAATTTATTTTGTTTTGGAAGCTTGAAATCTTGTTTGTGTAGGATGGAAATGGTGAGATCTTCTACAATATACTCCATTTTTTCTCACACGCAAAGCTTTCATTCCTTTTAAATGAACTATAAGGGAAACAAAGTGGCACCACCTCCTACATTTAATTTCCCACCATTGATCTCAAAAAATCCTATGATCTAGGAGTGAAAATAGGGATGATTCATCTTCCTAAACATGCTAGAAATCAAACTAATAAAAATTCTCCACCTGTACTTTTCCTTCATTGCTGGCATTTCCAACTAGACCCGCTGATCCTTGTGGACACATATCACCTATTTGCTATCTTTCTATACATAAAGAGTGAACATATTGCTTATGCAATTTACTGACAACCATTGATTTCATCTTGATCGAGCAGAGGACATTTGATTCATTATTTAATACAAATGTGGTGGGTCCCTTGTCCATTTTCTTTAGTCATTATGTCTTTATCCTTAAAACTCAAGAAACAATCCATAGTGACAAAGTGACAATCATAGATCTAAGCTTATTCTAAAGGCAAGGAAACTACATTACATCCATATAACTATAATGGGTCCCTTGGTCACCATGTCACATTGGGTAAATAGTGTACAACTTCTCATAGTGACTTGGCAATGATCATTGTTCTTATATTGATCTAATGATCACAATCTTTCATCTGACTTATGGCTTAGGCATAGGTCCATTTTACTGATGATGTGGGAAAGTCCTATCAAGCTGGTATATAACTAAATATTTTAATCCTTGTTGTGACATCATGTGATTTAGGTCCCACCGCATACACATTTTTAGGCTATGCACTATGTCACTACCGGTAAGCTGCAAAGATTTTTTAGTCGTGACATAGCGACCTTTGTTGATCTTAAAAAGATTTGTGCATACATGTTTCCAACAAGATGCCACCATGTCTAGCAGATTATGTGGCTTATTGGTGACAAAGGAAACACTTGGGACCTGCCTCTTGGAATTGTTGTAGCATTTCCATTTTCTATTAAGGCACTTTGTCACTACCGGAGGGATTGTTTCATTTTTTGACTATGACTTAGCAACCTCTTTAAGGCTTTAGAGATTCTGGTACTGAGAATGTTTTTCCATTTTTGCCATCATTACCACAATCAATGCTTCTGACAAAGAGATAAAGTCACATTACCAATTTTAATGATAGGAACATTTTGGCACCCATCTATTTCATAATCTCCTCTCTTCCTTGATTTTTGGCAAGGTACTATGTGACTATCAACAAGATCCATTATTTTCTTGATCATGAAATAGCGACCTCACAAATATAGTTGAAATCCAGTATTGAGAAGATATCTACATTTCAAGCATGATTATTGTAATCAATACTACTAACAAAGTAATAAAGGCACACATCCATAATATCATGTGGGAAGTTTCATGGTCACCAAATTTTTTAAAACCTGTCATCTTCTATATTCTCTGTTTAGGCACTATGTTGCTACCAGTAGGGTGTAAACTTTTTTTGATCTCAACATAGTGACTCATCAGAAAAACTAGACTCCGGTGATGCCACTTGCAATTTATTATACCTAGTTCGTCTTCTAGTTGTGACAATTCTAACATGAAGCACATGACTAAGCCCTTTTGAAATAATGCAATTTTTTAGTGTAGACCCTCCACTTTAGGACAATGCTAGTCAATTTCATGGTAGTCACTATGTCACTATCATTAAAACACTTGCATTTCCACATAGCAATGATGTGACAACCATAGATCTTATAAAGATCAGATGGTGGGAACAAAATGGATAAAAGGCACTTGGTGCAAAGGAAGATTTAAATGGGTCAAGGAATATTCAAAATTTAAAAATCTTCATGCCTGAATAAATTTAAAAAGAACGCAAGACTTAGGGTTTGATAGGTTTTTTGAAAGGTTAGTAAAAATGTCATGTCAAAAACCAAAAACCCTAGCAAGTAAGGAATGGATTCAATTCCTATTTTTTATACCTAAACTAGAAGAAATTTATTTTGTAAAAAATTAGACCAACACACACACTTTAGAATTTATATCTTGTTCACCCTTCAAGCATCCATATCCTTAAGAATTCTTGCATTTCTTGCCAATGTAGTCTCTTCTCTTAGGTCATGAAATAAGCAATACCCTAGAATCCTTTTCTTCCTTTGGTTCTCACACATGAAAACCTTTTTTTCTTAGCAGTCATCTCTATAAATATAGAATTAAAATCTATTTTCATTCATCCTCCATCATCCATTTTAGGGTTAGGTTAGATTAGTTAGGATTCAATGAATCTACCCCTCATTTTATTTTATTCCCCTCTAGAAACTTCTCCTTCAATCCTCTTTGAATTCACCTCAAAATGGTTCATCTTCAATTTTGTGCCACCAACTCATCAAACTTATCTTTCATATAGTTCACACAATCCATTAAATCAAAATTGTTGGCTTAGATTGATCAAATTGTCAATCTCTGTGACAAAGCTATCACTCGACATTAACTAGTTTTTGATGCTCAAAACATACTATTTTTCTCAACATCCACTATCAAAGCACTTGACACAAACCAAAGTTCACCAGTGCTCGGCATCAACTAAATTTTACTCACCTTACATTGTTTCACTCAGCTTACACTAAAATTGACTTTTCTTAGCTCCAACTAATTTTTTTCTCATATTACACTAACTTTTCTCAACACCAACTATGTAGATTATTAAGCTTGGTAGACATACTTTATTTAACTTTTTCTTCTGAACTTAATGAATGTAACCATCCTTTGTAACCTCAAGTAGATTATCAATGCACCATAATATCACTATATTAGCTTATCCTTGTACTCCTTTTCCATATGATAGCTCAACCTTTCCTCTAGGTTCTATTGTTACCTCATTCAATCAAATCCTCTTCATCAATTAAAAAAATGATAGGTATCAAATCATCTAAATAATTGTCTTACTAGAAATTGGCAGGTTTGACATCAATGACAAAACAATGATTGAAAAATATTATCATACTTGTATCAATTTGTTTTCAACACTATAGATACTAGTTTCTCCTCAACAGACTAAAATTATGCAATAGGTTCAAATTAACCTAAATTATCTCTACACATTTCTACTCAAAATTATCAAGCCATTCCTGACGTGCTCCCAAAAATGAATGAACTTCAATAGATCCCTTATCTCTCATTTCCAACATGGTAGCAAGAGTAATCTTTGGGTGATCTTGGTCCAACGGGCATATAATTTCATGTAAATGTCTTCTTAGAAGCTCATTATCTTTATGCAATTTTATCAACCTATTTTCATGTACATATAAATTATTGAATACCTCCTTGATGCCTATAGTGACCATTATTGTAGTTTTGTCGATTGTGGTCTTTCTTAATAGGACTTTTGTAATCAGATAGTCCTTAGGAGTCAAATCTTAGGTCTCATCTTGTGGAGGAGAAATGGCTATATGAACAAGTAGGTCCTAATCTCTATTCTTCATTATGAAGGTCAATTATGTCACCCCATAGGTAGCTCAAGCCTCTTGATGGATTCTACTAGTATATCCATACTCTCCTCTTCATTTAGGTTCATTTGTTTCTTTTTCTTGAACATAACGTCCCTCTTCAACCAGGGTGGTTTAGTGCCCATAAGAGACAATTATTTTGTTGAAGAGAAAATTTCCCCAGCAAGACCTTTTCACTTATTCCTCCTATCCAGAGTCTTCTCTTTTAGAGAGAGATCCATATTTGGTGTCCCTATATTTGTTATATTTAAAGTACTCACCTCTTTATCTTGAGAATTTTTTTCAAGTTCCTCAAGTATGTGTCCTTCCTCAGATACTTCATTGATTAGTCTCTATTTTGACTATTCTTCATGCACTTCTCATTCTTCTTTCGTAATAAGAGGGAGATGAGTAGCTAAGCCTTTGTCCAAAAATGGAAAGTCTTGAAATTATTGTGGTGAGGTACCCAAAAATCCTTGTGGTAGAGGAAGCATTTGGTTCCAGTCCTCTCCCAAAGGGTTGTTCTTGGGTGTATCTCATATTTTATTACCCACCATTTTAGTTCCTACTAGCATAAAGTCAAAATCAGACATCTTAAATATATTTTTTTCCTTCCCCTCATTTTTATCTATCCACTATTGTTTCTCATCCTTTGAACTTATAACCTTAATAGGTTTCCTTTTAATAGATGGCAACATAATGGTGGAGCTTCTCCTTTTCTCTTCCTTGGTATCCCTTGCCAAGCATTTCTTTTCATTTAATGGGAGATTGTGTTCTTCATTGTCCTCATCTTCTTCAACACCTTAGGGATGGTTTGTAGGACTAGAGGAATAGGTATATCCTTTCTTTGTATCGTCTACCTTCTAGTTCTTCTTACCATAGGTCTAACCCTAGATTTCTTATCAGGTGAAGGAGAACCTTCTTTCTCTTGTACAGGAGGTGACATCTCTAGTACTTCCTATTCTAGTGGAGGAACTTAAAGAATATCTTGAGCTTTAAATGCTCCTTCATTTTGAGGCTATTTATTCTCATGTTCTTGAGCTTCCTCTTGAGGTTGAGGTTCTTCAACTTTGACCTCCGCTTTTGTTGGAGAACATCTTTTCCTCTTGTTTTTTTCTTTTGTCTACCTTGAGATAACGAACTTCCCTATCATGTAATTATATTATTGTTAGCTTGATTGGAGGTTGGACAAGAATGTTGGCACTATAAATTTTGCACCTTTAATCTTTATTGGTTGTATTGTGGCTTGGAATGTGACAGTTTGAGGAACTAGGTCCATCTTAAAGGGCTTCTTGATCTAGTCTCATGTCATTTGCATTATATGTCTTGCCTTATGATTGATATCTACATTCTCTTCCCTATCAACGTCTTCATTCATGATTTCCCAATCAAATATCTTGTCGCACTTGTACAAGGGATCCAAGACATCTTGAGTATCTTGTTGGACAAAATTTAATGGGATCTTTATCTTCAAGTAACTTCCTACTAGATATAGATTTATCCTACAATAATCCCTTATTCATATATCATAGTCATCTATCACATTCATCAAATGATCTTCTATTGGTAATATGGCCAACAAGTCAAATAAGATGAGATAAGTGGTTGTCATTTATGGAAACATACAGTATAGTTATGATTATTTGTGATGGAAGATTGTCTAAGTATTTGACAATCATATAGTATCACGATGACTTCTATTGCTAACAAAATATTCCTTAAAAATATTCTCTTGTGAAGTTGACCAGATATGCAAGACATCACCATGATGATGTATACCAGTGCACATGTATGTATCGATAATTGAGTTTAAGTTATGAAGGAGATATCGATGTAGATACATCATAGTATAGAATAGGGCATGTCAAAAAATTATATTGTATGAATTAAAGAATTATTTTGATTATTAAGTCTTGATAATCCAACTCTAAGGATGATATGAGAGCCAACTAAGGAAGGATTTATCAATATGTTTAATATAAGTAAAGAACTTCATTTGTGAAGTTAGGTGTGATTCAATGTGCTAAGATACAATATGATAATGCGAGATATGATGCAAGTTGATATATGCATAGTTACTCCTTGTTATTGACATCGAGTGAACTAGAGGAAAGATTACTAAAGGCTTGTGTGAAAATCTAATAATTAGAAGAATTGTGAAGTACAACAAGTGATCTAATATTGTATGTATATCTATTCTTTGAAGAACTAAGTTGTGTAGTTGCATGTTAGGGTAGTGGGCACTTCTTGCAGACATTTGTATATGATCTAACAACTCCTAATAGGGTTGAAGAAAATTCTAATAGGGATAAGGCTTCTCACAAGGCCTATTCTCCTAATAGGGACTTGAGACACTATACATTCTTCATAGACTCTATTGACACTCAAAATTGTGTTCCTATTTTGAGCATCTTTTTCAAATTTTGAATCACTTTGAGCCCCCTATGAATGCTTTTCGTGCAAATGTACCCGATTTCCCTTTTGAAGTCCATAAGGTTTCTAATATTTCTAACACGCTCCATTCAGAACATCCACATGTTTCATGAAGCTAAATTGAGATTTTGAATCATTTCGTGAAGTCCTATTTTGAGCAATTGTAAAAGCTATATTTTTTGACCGAGTGTCAAACAACAACATGAGGCTATGTTTGCATGTGAATATCTTTAACCTTGAAATGTGAATATGTTTAGCTTTGGGATTATTTAGTGCCCATACCTGAGAGCCTATGTTTTAGATTTTGAGTTGTTACAAATCTTTTTGACTAGGATTTGAATCCCTCAAAGTTGGTTGCTTATTGATGTCATGTTGATATGATTTTTTTTTGAATTCTGGGAAGCCCTATTTGACCTATCATAACTTTTGACTAGTTGAACAAAATGATGAAATTCCTTTTGCATTACATTCTAGGGGTTAGGGAATTTCTACATTTCAAGTTTGAGGTTATGAAGAATTCATTTCATAAGTTTTCAAACATGATTCCAAATGCAATTTCTAATGTTTTACTAGTGTCAACATTTGTAAATTTTTTAGAATCCCTATTTGTCATGTTAGATCTCAAAATGCATGATAGGTGAGATTAAATGATTTGCATCATTATGTTATACTCTGAAAATACTTCAAGTATGCCAATTTTCAAGTCTTGATGAATTCATCTGCACACACTTTCCTACGTCCATTCCAGTTAGAAAAATTGCTTTCTACCATTTGTTTCCAATCTATAAATTTTGAGTAGCCCACTTTGACTGCTTGCCAAATTTTCCCAATTATTTGTCATGAGCCCAAATCATAGATTATACTATCCTCATGAAAGAGAACTAACACCGTAATGTTTGTTATCCCAAGTTCAATTTGCCCAGTTTTTGAAGCCAAATCCAAACCCAATTTATTATTTTCTAACATATTTTCTTGCAGGCAATTCTAAGAGGTCAACTTTGATGGTAAATATCTTTTGACTGAAAATTTTTCATGAGACAAGATTTCAAAGCCCTATCAAGTGTTTGGGTCAGTTTTTAGGGCCCATCAAAGGACCTCCTAGCATAAAGTTGACAAGTTGTAGGACAGAGGTGAATTAAGTTTTAAGTGTTGATTCAACGGTCAAATTTGACTTTGATCATTATCAGATAATGAATGAACTAGTCTATATAATGAATTGTTTGGAAACAAAAAAATAAATTAGTTGGACCCATCTAGGGCCTGATTGATTTCATCATATTAATGTAAATATGTATGGAATAATGATTCTCAAAGGTTTTTCGAAGGGAGTCCCTAAATTTTGGTCAACTGCCATGAAGAACAATAATGTTGTGGCAATGCAGATAATAGAACACAACAACTCCATAATCTTGCCCCCATGTCTACAACATCAATCTTTTGAAAAAATGTTATTGTTTCAAATATACTAATAACATTGACATGAAACTATGAAACAATCAAACATTCCTCTAATTATGTTATTGATTCATTAATGTAGCCAATTATATGATTTATACATCTAAGATACTTCATAAGGGTAGTGTGGATAAAAGGTTCAACAAAGATTGTGTCATGTGCAGATGATCAATGGTTTTATAAAGTTTTCAAATGGCTTTGAGCTTCTAGAGATAATTTGGGTTCTAGAAAGACAAAGGGTGGATAAAATGATATGTGTGAGAAAAGTGGTTTTAGAGACCATTCATAAAGAAAAGCTTCTTTTAGATAATCAATGTTTCAAGTCAAAGAAAGGATATATAACAACGTTATTCTTTCTTGTTCATCCAAGGAGTGTACAAGATTTAATGAATGATAGTAACATTCATACTCAGAGTAGAGATAGAGGAACATGGTAGGAACAAGCTAGAGATGAAGTGGGACCATCACCATGAAAAAGGTGGAAAAATGAACATGCATTTGAGGTAAAAATTGCTCACAAATATGAGAAGAAAGCATATTTTGATGAAGGTTTAGTAGGGACAGCAAAGAAAACTAGTAGGCATACACCAAATCCATAAGGAAAACCACCATTTCAAGATGAAGGAAGCCCACAACAGACCATCGAGAAGAAAGGAACCATAGTTTTAAAGCGCAAAATCCTCCATGAAGGTGAAGGCACAGAACTCCATGGCAAGCTGGAAACATAGGGGAGCTTGGAAATCATTTCAAGAAGAGCCGCAACCCATAGAAGATGCCCATGCTAAGAAGAAGACCACACCTAGGCAATGGAGTCATCATGCCAAGAGAAAAACATTAGAAATAGGCAGAGCCTCATGCAAAAAAATGAAAAGCCTAAGCCAATCAGACAAAAAGAAACTTGCAACAAAGAACAAAGAAGTAGAAGCCCACATATAGAGAACAACCCACATAGAAAAGGGACAATGATAGGGGAATTGAAGCTTCCAAGGCATGTGGAGAGATGATATAGCAGTAGTAGAGGAGTGTTTAGGCCATAAAGCGGTGTCTCGTAGTCTCTCTTGGTCATCACAACCAAAATTTTTGCCTTATTCAATAGAATTAATTTACACTGATGTTTTCATGTTGACATGATCACCACATGTTTCTATGAAATGTATGATTGTCTACATTATCACTCAGATTTGAGATGTAAACCTACATCATATGTTTAGCTGGGTGAAATATGTATCAATGGAATTCACATTGCATGAGTGGGAATAGCCGTAGTTGTGAGGGAGCTCCATGCTAGCTAAGGCGCATGCATTGGCAGGGAGGTTCACACATAAATCAGGGGGCATATTTAAAGGTAGAGTGCGATTCAAAAAGGCCATGGAAGTAGAGAAAGCAAAAAACTCAAGGTATTTATCCCATATTGTCCATGTGGAAGAACTTTTTAACCTTTAAATACTCTAGCACGAGTTAGTTAAGTGTCTCAAAAGACATACGAGACTAGAGATTTATGTCTCATATGTGTGGAGGGGCCTGCAAGGTCAAAGTCAATGTATTTTGATGCTCAACTTATAAGACCAAGCCAAGCCACATGTATGAGTGTAGGATAATTTCAAAGCTATTACGGTGTTATGCCCAATGTATGAGTGGAGAGCAAGTTCAAAAGTGCTTGCAATGTTAATATATTTTGATGCTCAACTTATAAGACCAAGCCTAGCCATGTGTATGAGTGTAAGATAATTTCAAAGCTATTACAGTGTTACACCCAAAGTATGAGTGAAGAGAAAGTTCAAAAGTGCTTGTAATGTTATGTGAAACTCATGAAAATATAAAGGGAATTTACTCGCGTAAGAGCATAAACTAAATTTTTAAGAGCTTTGGGGATATGTTCAAGGTCATAAAGGCATAAAAGGAAACTTCACCATGTGAGCGTAAAGGCTCAACCCATATGCATGTAAAGGAAAGTTTCAAAGGCTTTGGTGTTATGAAAATTGAGGCCATGAGAACATAAAGTGAAATTTGGAGGCCTTTAATACTAAGGGAAATAGAATTAATTAATGTATTAATTAATTAATTAAAATATTCCATAATGATGATGGTGGCCGATCAGATTGTGACATATGGCAATGGTAAGTTGAGGGCAAGTTATTAAAATGAATTTAAAGTGAAAATTCAGAAAGGGTTTCAAACGCATGGATTCAAATAGAAAATTTAAATGAATATTTGAATTTTTATATAGTTCAAACTATATAAAAAAATTTAATTTTTCCATTTTTAAAGCTCCGATTTAGTCTAGCAACCTATTTTTCAAATGGCCATAATAGGGGCATTGATTGTCCAAAATAGGCAGTGCAGTATACTATTGGAATCGGGAGAAGCTGAATTTTTTGAATATGAGGTCAGATTTTGCACAACAATCCATCAGTTTGAGTTATAAGTAGTTTTTTAATTTCCAGGGCCTTCTTAGTGGAATGGATAGAATTCATCATGGGATGTCAAAATTAGTTTGGAGGTAGATATAAAGCCTTGTTGAAATCTGAATGTGAAAAAAAATTGATTTTAGAGGGTTTTCTTGGCTTTTAGAAGTCATTTTTAAAACTAATTTTCACTTTTAACTTGAGTCAAATCAGGAATCAAAATTAGTTTTTCTTTCTATCAAATATCTCAAATATTTTGTGTTTGTAGAGGCCAAATGATGAGGATTTGATTTTGTAGTTGAGGGGAGAGATTAGATAGATGTTTTTAGCTTCTTGGGAAAGAATTATGAAGGGACACTTGTCATTGTTTCCTCAAATCTGGAAATTCTCTTCTCCTATATCATTTTCTTTCTCTTTCTTGATTGGGGGTTGGTAGTTTTCTCTATGATACTAGTAGGGTTCCAATGTTCTATTATGAAACCAAGGTTGATGGTTTTGCATCCTATCTATGGAGCTAAGCTCTAGTAGTGAAGGCCACACACCTGCACCTGTCAAGATTTTCATTTCATTTTCATGTATTGTTATTTTGAGATGCTGGAAATTAATGCTAGATTATGTGAGGTATCTTGTGTTTCATTTAGTGTTACTAGTTTATGTATTCTATCTTTTCAAGGATCAATATAAACAGGGATTTACAATGAATTAACTAGGTTTTCTTATTTTGTCTTATGATTCTTCATATACTATTGACTTTGTGATTGAATGAATACGGTTTATTCAATTTAAGGCAGCTTGGATGAGTTGTATGTTAGATATATTTTTTCTTTTGATTCAAGGGGTAAAGTAAATTACTTAGTGTTCTGATAGGGTTATTGAGTGTATGAAGGGGATATTTCATAAGAATGGGATTTGAAGATTTCAGTTGACAAACTTAATTGTAAGGAAAATAAGTTAGGTCATCCAACTGTTAATGACTCTATGTTTTAATGGATAAGGCACTTATCACTAAATTAGATACAAGATGATATGAAGTTTGATTTGCACAAATCATTTTAATCAAATAAATTTAGTTCTTCATGTTTTGTAGTGGGCTGAAAAGAATTGATGCTCACTTTGCTTATGGTTTCATAAGCTATTATCTATAGTTGTTTCATTCCTATGTCATGAATTGCATAAGTACTAGAAGATAAAAGGGGTTTCATGGTCTATTATTAGGTTTAGATCTATTTTCAACTGCACTAGTACCATACATCAGAACCTCAAGGTTATCCCAGCTAGGTCTAGCAAAGCCTAAAGTGAAGAAGGAGTTATGCCTTATAGTTGGCCTAAGATTGCAGTTGGGTGCATCCATCATTGGAGTTTGCTAGCCTTAGATGCACTAGTCTAGTTTCTTGGTCATTTTCAAAACTATTAAATAAGGATCCAACAAAATGGTGACTCTACTGGGTACATAAGATGTAATATATTTTGTTAAAAGGACAAGAATCTCTGGTGTTCATTGAATATTTTAGTCCTACTTTCAATATGGTTTTTCCCATCCGAGTCACCAACAAGATGATGACTCTGCTGTGGAATTGTATTGAGATTCATGATAGACAAACCCTAAGAATTTAAAGGGATTCAACAATAGAAGGAATGACATGGAGAAATTTTTTATACAAAAGTAAGTTGATGTGTTTAGTCCATTTCCTTGCTACAATTTCATCTTCCCTAGTCATGGTTTATCCATCTGCAGTAGTGACTTTGAGGTTGAATGCAAACTATATTACTAAATTTTATTTCTAGTCAATTCAATTGGTTGTTGTTTTCAAAGTCCTGCTACAATTTCAGAGTCAAGAAAGTTATGTTTCATCTTTGTGTAGAAGTTTCAATTTCAAGATAAATCTATAGAGGTGTCTTCTATTTGGTGTTGTTTCAAATCAGTTTGTGGTATTTTCAAGACTAATGCAATTCATGTCTCACTTAATGTGAGTGGTGAAATGAAGTTAGTCTCTGTACTACTATAGTTCTATACATGAATTGTGATTAGTTGCTGAAGGAGAAGAGCATATTTGAAGAGGTTGAAACCTTCAAAATCTTGGTAAGATTTGTGATGTTCTCATTCAGAAGGTTCAATAAAGAATTAATGAGATTTGGATCCACTGTTGTAAGTAGTGGACAGAGAACTTTCAGTCATTTAGATCTTGAGTTAGTTTTTTTTTCATGCATTATCTTTTCATGAAAATTGGTTGTTAAGAGGTAGTGTTCTCCATCAAGTGAGTTTCAACACTAAGAGGAGGAGAATAGTTTGAAAAGTTTAATGTACTTCATTGGATTGAGTTTTAGCTATTTGCATAAAGTTTGTGAAGTGTATGTAAAGAGATTTATTTGATAGAAGGTTGTATAGATCTGCTATAGGTTGTGAATCTAAGATTTATTACTGGTAAATTTTTTTAAATCTTTTCTCACCAAGTGTGAGTGGTGACTCTAGTCTATATCTCTGTGCTAGTGCATGGTTTGTTTTGAATATTAGAGGCTTTCAATATTTTTGGGCAGATTTGGTTTATTTGAAAAATATGAAGTATGAGTTTCTTGATTAATGGTTTATGTGGTTGCTTGTATCTACTAAAGTAGTTGATTTCAAAAGTTGAATCACGGTTGTGATTTAATTTTCCTCTTCAAGGAGGTGGTGGCTCTATAAGGAATCTATCTACAGTGTGAAGGATTTCATCTTTACATAGTGCCAATCAATAGATTAGAGGTTTAATGCCGCAACACATAAAGCTATTTTTAATTTTTCATGTATGTGCATTTCATGAAAGTTGAATGGTAGTTTTGGTTGCCTCCATCTAGTTGTTTCAGCACTAAGAAAATAGAGATAGAATTTTAAAATTTCAAGAGATGGATTTAGAATCTAGGTCTGAAAATGATGTACCAACTCCTGAAATTGTTCGTGCAAATATTGCTAGGTTGAAAAGAAAGATTCATGATAAGACTATCTTAAAGTTAAGAAGTACAATTGGTGATATTAACGGTCTTAGTGGATTCCAAATTTACATGAAGTTTAAATCAGTAGTTATGAATCTTGATGAGCTTTTCAGAATTGAGGAGTCTTCATGGCTAGTGGTACTCTTAGAGGTTTTTATGCCACATTCGATTGATTGGTCAGCAAAATCAAGATTATATAAAATTTGTGTAATCCAAGATTTTATCATGGAGATTGAAAGTTCTTGGAATGCTAATGAATCTAATGATAATGAATTAAATGAATCCATTGAAAATGATGTTAAAAATGGAGAGTCTCAATTTTATGAATTAGAGGATAGTAATCAGCAATTTGATGATAGGCATAATGTTGATTCATCTTGTCTTGGTGATGATTGAAAAAAAGAGGAAACGCATAACAACAATAATAGTCTTTGTTCTAGTAATGAATGTGAATGTGTTATGATACTGATTGTTGAGGTATTATCTAAAGAAAAAGATGTGTGTGATAATCAGAGTTCTAATTTTTAAGAATATATTACTAATGAGTCTATTGTTGTAAATGTGCTAAGCTATCTAGATAATAATCATAACTAAGGAGAAAAAAATAATGATGAAGTCTTGATAAGCGTTGATGAGATTTCAAATTTGTTGGCTCCTAATTTTGAAAGGTATGTTAATCTATTTGAGGATGCTCATGCTTTGCCACATTTTTCCTTTTCATATGATGAAGTTATTTCCCTTAAATTTGATGTTGAAGAAGATATAGTTTCAAAACATGTTCTGTCAAGTTTGGGAGGTGTATGTGATGTTGATCCATTTATCAATGCACATGATGACTTCCATGTTGAAAATGAAAATGTAGAAATAAGTTTGGTTGCTAGTTCACTATCTTCTTGTTTTCATGAGACTGAGATACATTCAGATTGCTCATGTGATGAGAAAAGTAATACTAATGAAGTGGTTTGTTCTAGTGAGTTATTTGAGGAAAAAATTGATACAAATCAACATATTGTTAGAAGGAAATTTCATGATGATTCTTGTGATTGGGTATCTAATTATTTGTTGGAATGTGAAGAAAATGTAGCATACGTTTAGTTTGATTTTTGGACTACTGATGTTGCAAGTGAGGAGAAGTCAAAATTTTCATACACTTCACATTTAGAGGCACAAGGTGAGTTACCATCTAATTAATGTAACTCATTGAATGAAGTAGAATACCAAGATTTTGTGTTTCTAGTTGAAGGAATCCATGATGCAGTTAGTGGTGATCAGTTTTAGTTTGATGTTAATTGTTATGATCACATTGATTCATATTTTCATAGTGAACAAGACCAAGAAAGTAATTCAAGTTTTTATATGCACTATGAGAATGATTTTGTTTCACCTAATTTTTTGATGAGAGGATCTAATGTATGTTTTGAAACTGATGTAATTGAAAGTTTTAGCTTGCCTTAAAAAAATGGTAATAAGAATTGGGTCTATGACCAAGGTAAGAAGTTTTTTTGAGGCCTAGGGCCATCGCTTGTACATAGTATGAGTTAGTTTTCTTGCTTCCAATAAAGCTATTCGAGGGAAGTTTTTGAAGTCAGGTGTTTGGTCTACTTATTATAGAGATCTAAATCCTTGCCATGCTAGAAAGGGGCATGCATTCCTAGATAGAGCCACTGTTGATGATCAAAATTGCATTCCTATTTTGAGCATCTTTTTCAAATTTTGAATTACTTTGAGCCTCCTATGAATGCTTTTCATGCAAATGCACCTGATTGCCCATTTGATGTTTGCAAGGTGTTTAATGTTTCTAACAACCTCCATTCAGAATATCCACATGTTTCATGAAGTTAAATTGAGATTTTGAATCATTTTGTGAAGTCCTTTTTTGAGCACTTGTCAAATCTGCATTTTTTGCCCAAGAGTCAAATAGTGACAATAGGCTACATTTGCATGTGAATATCTTTAATCTATAAATATTTCATTACTTTCCACTTTGGGATTATTTAGTGTCCATACCTAAGAACCCATGTTTCAGATTTTGAGTCATTTTGAATCCATTTGACTAGGTTCTGAATCCCTCAAAGTTGGTTGTTTACTGATGTCATGCTGATATGAATTTGTTCTAAATTTTGGGAAGCCCTATTTGACCTATCATAACTTTTGACCAGATGAAATTCATTTTGTATTGCAATCTCAAGGTAGGAGACTTTTTATATTTCAAGTTTGAGCTTATGATGAATCCATTTGATAAGTTTCCAAACATGATTCCAAATGCAATTTCTAAAGTTTTACTAGTGTCAACATTTGCAAATTTTTCAAAACCTCTATTCATGATGTTATATCTCAAAATCCATGATAGGTGAGATGAAATGATTTGTACCATTTTTTTGTACTCTGAAAATACTTCAACTATGCCAATTTTCAAGTCTTGATGAATCTGCCTACACACTTTTCCAAGTCCATTCCATTTGCAAAAACCACTTTATACCATTTGTTCCCAGTTTGCAAATTGTGAGTAGCCCAATTTGACCACTCACAAAATTCAGCCAATTATTTTTCATGAGACAAAATCATAGATTTATACTTTCTCCATGACAGAGAACCAATGCCCTAGTTTTTGTTATCCCAAGTGTCAGTTTGCCTAGTTTTTGAAGCCAAATCTGACCCCAATTTATTATTTTCTAACATGTTTGCTTGTAAGTAGTTAAAAAAGGTCAACTTTGATGTTCAATATCTTTTGACTGAGAATTTTTCATCAAACGAGATTTGATAAGGTAGAAGTATGTAAAACAGAGAATCAGTAGGTCAGATTTTAGAGCCGTGCCATGTGTTTGGGTCAATTTTTAAGGCTAGTCAAAGGACCTCCAGACACAAAGTCGACATGCTATAGACAAAGGTGAATTATGTTTTAAGTGTTGATTCAATGGTTGAATTTGACTTTGATCATTATTAGATAATGAATGGACTAGTCTAAATAATCAGGTGTTTGGAAACAAAATTTTATTTAGTTGGACTAGCCTGGGGCCCTACTGATTTCATCATATTAATGTAAATGTGTATAGAATAATGTTTCTCAAAGGTTTTCTACAGGGAGTCCCTAAAGTTTGGCCAACTGCCATGAAGAACAATAATGTTGTGGCTATGCAGATAATAGAGCACAACGACTCCATAATCTTGCCCCCATGTATAAAGCATCAATCTTTTGAAAAATTGTTATTGTTTGAAATATACTAATAACATTTACATGAAAGTATGAAATAATTACACATTCCTCTGATTATTTCATTGATTCATTGTGTAGCCAATTATATGATTTGTACATTCCAGATTCTTGATAGGGGTGGTGTGCATAAAAAGGTTCAACAAAGATTGTGTCCTATGCAGATGATTAATGGTTTTATAAAGTTTTCAAATGGATTTGAGCTTCTGCAGATAATTGGGGTTCTAGAAAGACAAAGGGTGGATAAAGTGCCATGTGTGAGAAAATTGGTTTTAGAAACCATTCATAGAGAAAACCTAGTTTTAGATAGTCAATGTTTCAAGTCAAAGAAAGGATATGTAACAACATTATTCTTTCTTGTTCATCCAAGGAGTCTACAAGATTTAATGAATGATAGTACCATTCATACTTAGAGTAGAGATGTAGGAACATGGTGGTAACAAGCTAGACATGAAGTGGGACCATCACCATGAAAAAGGTGAAAATGAACATGCATCTGTGGTAAAAATTGCTCACAAAGATGGGAAGAAAGCATATTTTGATGAAGGTTCATCATGACTGTCAAAGAAAACTAGTAGGCATACACCAAATCTGTAAGGAAAGCCATTGTTTCAAGATGAAGGAAGCCCACAATAGACCATCGAGAAGAAAGGAACCATAGTTTTAAAGCACAAAATCCTCCATGAAGGTGAAGGCACAAAACTCCATGGCAAGCTAGAAATATAGTGGAGCTTGGAAATTGTTTGAAGAAGAGCCGCAGCCCATGGAAGATAGCCACGCTAAGAAGAAGACCATGCCCTTGCAAAGGAGTCATCATGCCAAGAGAAAAACACAAGAAATGGGATGATCCTCATGCAAAAAAATAAAAAGCTCATGCCAATTAGACAAAAAGAAACCCACAACAATGAACAAAGAAGTATAAACCCATGCACAAAGAACAACCCATGTAGAAGAGGTCCATCGATAGGAGAATTGAAGCTACCAAGGCATGTAAGGAGATGATGTAGTTTTAGCAGAGGAGTGCTCATACCAGAAAGGGGTGTCTCGTAGTCTCTCTTGGTCATCACAACCAAATTTTCTGCCATTTTCAGTAGAATTAATTTACACTGATGTTTTCATGTTGACACAATCACTACAAAATTCTATGAAATGTATGATTGTCTACATTATCACTCAACTTTGAGATGTAAACATGTGTCATATGTTTAGCTGGGTGAAATCTATATCAGTGGCATTCAGATTGCATGAGTAGGAACAATCGTAGCTGTGAGGGAGCTACATGCTAGCTAAGACCCACGCATTGGCAGGGAGGTTCATGCATAAATCAAGTAGCATATTTAAAGGTAGAGCACCATTCACATAGGCCATGGAAGTAGAGAAAGAAAAAAACTCAAGTTATTAATCCCATATTATCTTTGTAGAAGTGCTTTTTAACCTCTAAATACCCCATCACGAGTTAGTTAAGTGTCTTTAAAGACACATGGGCCTAGATACTTGTGTCTCATACATGTCAAAGGTCTTGTGGGGTCAAAGTTAGTATATTTTGATGCTTAATGCATAAGACCGAGCCAAGCCACACATATGAGCATAAGATAATTTCAAAGCTATTACAGTGTTACGCCCAACATATGAGTAGAGAGCAATTTCAAAAGCACTTACAATGTTACATGGAACTTGTGAAAACATAAAGGGAATTCACTCGCATCAGAGCATAAACCAATTTTTTTAAAGCTCTGGGGATACATTCAAGGTCATAAAGGCATAAAAGGAAACTTCACCATGTGAGCATAAAGGCCTAGCCCATATGCACATAAAGGAAAGCTTCAAAGGATCTGGTGTTATGAAAATTGAGGTCGTGAGAACATAAAGTGAAATTTGGAGGCCTTCAGTGCTACAGGAAATATAATTAATTAATGTATAAATTAATTAATTAAAATATTCCACCCAATCAGTTTGTGACATATCGCGATGGCAGATTAAGGCGAAGATATTAAAATGAATTTAAAGTGTAAATTCAAAAAGGGTTTCAAACGCATGGATTCAAATGGAAAATTTGAATTTTTATATAGTTCAAACTATATAAAATTTTAAATTTTTTGATTTATAAAGCTTTGATTTAGTCCTGAAGCCTTTTTTTCAAATGACAATAACAGGGGCATTTTTTGTCCCAAATAGGCAGTGCAGTATACTGTTGGAACCGGGAGGAGTCATATTTTCTAACTATGAGGTTAGATTTTGTACAACAATCAACTAGTTCAAGCTATAAACTATTTTGTAATTTACAGGGCCTTCTCAATGGAATGAGCAGAATTCATCATGGGATGTCAAAATCAATTTGGAGGTAGATATAAAAACTTGTTGAAGTCTGAATGTGAAGAAAATTGATTTTAAAGGGTTTTCTTGGCTTTTAGAAGTCATTTTTTTAAAACTAATTTTCACTTTTACCTTGAGTCAAATCAAGAATCAAAATCAAATGTCTCAGATGTTTTGTGCTTGTAGAGGCCAAATGATGAGGATTTGATTTTGCATTTGAGAGATTAAAGAGATGTTTTCAGCTTCTTGGGAAAGAATTCTAAGGGGACACTTGTCATTTTTTGATCAAATCTAGGAATTCTCTTCTCATATATCATTCTCTTTCTCTTTTTTGATTGGGGGTTGGCAGTTTTCCATGTGATACTAGTAGGGTTCTAGTGTTCTACTGTGAAACCAAGGTTGATGGTTTTAGTTCCTGTCTATGGAGTTGAGCTCTAGCAGTGAAGGGCACACACCCACACCTGTGCATATTTTCAATTCATTTTCATATATTGTTATTCTGAGATGTTGGAAATTAATGGTAGATTATATAAGGTATCTTGAGTTTCATTTAGTGTTACCAGTTTATGTATTTAGTCCTTTTAAGGATGAATAAAAAATGGGATTTACAATGAATTATTTGGGTTTTCTTATTCTGTCTTTTGATTCTTCATATGCTATTGGCTTTTTGATTGAATGAATCAGGTTTATTCAATTTAAGGTAGATTGGATGAGTTGTATGTTAGATCTTTTGTTGCTTTTGATTCAAGGGGTCAAGTAAATGCTTTAGTGTTCTGATAGGTTTTCTAAGTGTATGAAGAGGATATTTCATAAGAATGGGATTTGAAGATTTTAGTTGACAAACCTAATTGTATGGCAAATAAGTTAGGTCATCCTAGTTGTAATGACTCTATGTTTCAATGGATAAGGCACTGATCACTAAATCATATGCAAGATGATATGAAGTTTCATTTGCACAAATCATTTTAATTAAATAAATTCAATTATTCATTTTTTGTAGTGGGCTAAAAAGAATTGACCCTCACTTAGCTTATGGTTTCATAGCTTATGATCTATAGTTGTTTCATTCCTATGTCATTACATAAGTACTAGAAGATAAAAGGGGTTGCATTTTCTATTATTAAGTTCAAATCTATGTTTAATTGCACTGGTATCATACATCACAACCTCAAGGTTAACCTACCTAGGTCTAGCAGAGCCTAAAGTGAAGAAGGAGTTATGGCTTATAGTTAACCCAAGATTGCAGTCAAGTGCATTTGTCATAGGAGTTTGCTAGCCTTAGATCCATTGGTCTAGTTTCTTGGTCATTTTCAAAAATTTTAAATCAGGAGAAAACAAACTCCTAATAGGGTCGATATCCTAAACTAGATTCTTTATATAGTGAATCATCTTGTGGGTTTCATCCCCACCAGGGTTTCCCCTTGGCCAAGGTTTCCCTAGTTAACAAAATATGGTATTATGAGCTCTCTTGGTGTATGGCAGTGTATACTATTCAACATTATTGATTTACTTTCTTATGCATGTGGCAAAGTAATTAATAATATCCAGTTGTGGGTAGAAAGATTAAAAATATTGATTCAACCTCCCTCTCAGTATTATCTATTTCTAAAAATTGGTATCATAGCTTAGTTATTCAAAAGAGGCTTAAAAAATTGAATATAATCCATTTAGATATGGAACAGTTGAAGAAGAATCTTGAAGAAGCTCTTGAGAAAATTGATCTCCTTACTGATTAAAAAGATGGCCTAAAGGATAGATATGAAGATGTAAAAGCTTATATTGGTAAACTAAAGGACAAGATAGATAATCTAAAGGAAAAAGGACCTAGTGAGTAGACTAGTGATGATGATATTGAAGATCTAAAGAAAGAAAATGAGATTTTGAAACATGAGTTAAAAATAGAGAACTTAAGCTAAGTCTTAAGAAAAATGGAGGTAAGAATGATTCTAAAATAAAAGCTGAAAATGTAGATCTAAGATCCCAGTTAAGCAAAATAACATCTGAGTTAGAATTTATCAAGTTGGAACATGAAGAATTAGAGAAATAAAATACTATTGTGAAAGGTGAATTGGTGCAAACTAAATAGCCACTTGAGAAATTGTATGCTAGCAATGAAAAGATTGAACAAATGTCTATAGAAAGACCTAGTTATGATAAGATTGTACTTGGATTGTTTCTTGGACAATCCACTAGAAAATCTATTGAGAGAAAAGAACCTAATCCTCTTGAGGTCAAGAAAGATCTAAACATGAGAAAATTTGATGATACATCTAAAGGAAAAGAGAATGTTATTCACTCTAAGAAATCTAAAGAATCTGATCAAGATGGGAAAAATAGAGAAACAAAAGAGGAATCTCATTTAAATGTCTTACATGTGATGAACCTGAAAATATTGGAGATGATTGCAAAGGTAAGTTTTTAAAACCTATTTCAAATTTTTACTATCATAATTGTCATGGATATGTAGATTATCTAGTAGATTTTAAGAAATCTAAATTTGATAATGATAATGCAAATAGTAGAATGTTTAGCAACACTAACCATGTAGGCAACATAAGAAGATCTCACAAAAATGAGAGTGGATAAAGAATACAAATTACTTGTTACAGATGTAATAACCTTGGACACATTGCAAGGAATTGTAGAGCACTTGATAACCAATATAATGAACAAAGAAGGATTGTACCTATATGTTAGTTGTGTAATAAATTTGGACATACAATAATTTTTTTTTAGAATGGATAAAAGAAACCTAAATAGGAATCATAATTATAAAAGGAACAATAAAAGAAATAATGATAATCTAAAGGAAGAAATGAAAGAGCAAACAAAACATTTCAAGGAAACATTTGTAAAGGAAAAATAACTGGGAACTTCTCATATAGTTCTAGAAAAAGTACATCATAATGCACCCGATAAGACAATAATGTCACCTATTGTCTATGACTCATCCTACTTGAATTAAGCATTCTTTGTAAGATAGTGTGTCAGTTAAATGAAAACTAATGTTAGAGAGAATGCCACAAGTTGTGCAGTTAGCAATTAGTAGTATAGAAATTGATCTATGAGCATCATTTTCTTGTGTGAAATCTTAAGTGCGATATTGAAGAGTGTTTTGATAGCTATTTGAAGTGTTGAAGAAGCTTGCAAATATGTATATTTTTGAAAGCCCTAAACATGAAGTTGAGGAATTTTTCAAAAAGTTTGAGCATATTTTCAATAAAATCAGCTATGGCAACACAAGAAGTGTTCAATTATAGACCTAGATATACATTAAAGAAACACCCATTTATATCCCTACTTGATGATCCCATTGGAGCATTTTCACAAGTACTAGAAAATGTTCTTCATATTGAGGACATAATAATTTATATTCATTGTAAGATAGAAATCATAGGAGATATTGAGATCCATAAAGAATTGGAGAAAATGTGCAACAATTATTTATCATTGAAACCTGAATATGAAAACTTAGAACCACTTGACCTAGTTAAGTACATGTTCTATACAAACTTTAAAAATCACTACTGGACAAGAATCATTTTGAGAAGAGTTCATGATGACCTTCTATGGTTAGGAAATTCACTTATATGCATTCATAATGTCCTAATTCACAAGGTCATTAGTTTGAGCAACAAAGATGCAATCTTGTGAACATAAAGAATGCATGCAGAATAGTTGAAACAAATCTCAACACAAGTTTTGATGGTAGAAACATGAAGGTTAATACCATTTAGGATAATGGAGTAAGACTTCTCAGCAAAATTTTGGGTTATAAACTTAACCACTGATCTAGGTTATATTTAGTCCTAGCCAATTTTCTTGATGCAGCTTATGTGATGATAGTAAAGGGCAAAAAATTTAACCTATGTTATATTATCTAAACTTAGTTCTTGAATAGCATAACAAAGATCAACAAGTCTAAGAGCATAATCTTTAGGTTTGAATCCCTATTGACTCATATATTCTTCTACGTAGAAAAGAAGTTTCCTGGTATTTCAAATTGGAATGGAAGTGAGTGTGCAATGTAGATTATGACTCAAGTTTACAAATCTAAATTGGAAACAGTGAGAGAAAATGATATTGATAAAATGATGAAATCATTCAAAGATGAAATGAAACAAAGGTATAGGATACTAGCTGCACTGATAGAGAAATATAAGGATGAACTATGTTTCATGGTAGAAGTAGGTTTCACATGCATGGAGGTAGTAGTTCCTTGAGTAAAGTTCATTGAACCTATGGGTTATGAAATGAGCACTAAAATAATTGAAGGCTATGTGTAGATTATCATGCATTCTAAAGTATATTTTGGATGCCCTAGATGGGGTACATGTACTAAAAAAATGAAGGAGGTTCAAACAAATCTAATGGATAAGGACATCAAGAAGAAGGTAGATAAAGTAATTGATTCTATCTTAAAGAATTAGGGATGTCTAGGAAAGAATTTGAAGAGGTGAAAGGGATGGCTTTAGAGATGAAGGCTAGTGGTCAAATTGAAATACTAACTCCTACCCCTATTAAAATGGTTGGACCTACTATAGAGGTCACAGTTGCATAGACAAGTGTGCAAGTACCTACAGTGCCATATGTAATAGTTGCACAGTAGCAGCCCCTAAGTAACCAAAAGGAATTAGTGGAAGCATTAGTACCAAGAAAGTCTACAAGAATTGAGAAAACAAACCTGTACATACCCCCGCTCCTAGGAAGAGAGTTAAGTAAATAATAAGTGGACCAAATAAGAGGAGGAAAATCTTGTAGATCAGTTCCTCAAAATCTGAGAAGAGACTGGTGACAAACTAGTAGAGCCTGCAGAATAGGAGGTATAGACTTCAGCATAAAGGAGAGCATGGAAATATAAGGTAGAAAATCTTAATATGAAAATTAGTAATGAGAACAATATTGTGCAATTGAATAAGTATTATGACTTGTACAATAACATGGATAGGAGACAGCTAGAGAATGTTGTAGTTAGAAATATGATTATAAAAGATAAAAGATTTGATAGCATAAAAGGTCAAATCCTTGAAAAAATGTATAATAGATTGAGAAATTTAAATAGTAGAGTTATTGAAGAAGAAAAAAAAAAAAGGATAAATATGGTGAAAAAGCTATATATAGTAAACAAGGAAGAAGAGTTAAAGGAAATTGTTGGTGTAAATACATATTTACTATTTACACTTACTTAAGTTTACTTAGGTTGATGCATTATTTTATTATTTTGCATTATTTTATTATTTTATTTTGTGAGACACTTAGGAGTTTGCACACCTTTATGAGTTGTCATGTTGACAACATAGAAGTATGCAACTCTATTTCAGCATATGGTGTCTACAACACTAGAGTTTGCATTATTCACTAAGTTGTAATGTTGACAACACATTTTTTCACACTCCCTTGTTAGCACATGTTTTCTACAACACAGATTTGTGTGTTAAACCCTTGTAGGCTTATCCTCTCATCATCACACTTACTTCTGTGCTTAATGGAGGGTAACCCATATCTAATGGACATGTGCCTGGTTGTATCACTTAACATGTAGTTGATTTTGAAGCATTCTAGATGTCTCTCAGAAGCCTTTATATACAAGCACTACTAGTGTACTCTCATGGCATATTGAATGAATATATTATCATTCTGATCATACTCTCTCTTTTTGGTATGTAGTTGTGGTTGTGTTTGAGTTCTTAGTTCCTAGGTGAATATTTCCCTAAGGAAAATTCTTACATGGTATCAAAGCTTGTAGATTTTCTCATCACATAGTCATTCAAGACCATTGTTGCTTCAGCATGTGATCCCAAATCTAGAGTACTATAGAAATTGGGAGTGTTTAGAGCTAGATTTGACCTCACCATTACGTCTAGAATGTTGATTCGATTAAGATTGACTATAAAATTGGCTACCTTAGCCCAAAGTCAACTGTGAGGAATTTTTTTTTTACAAATTGGCACTCAGAGGCCCCAATTTGTAGTTTGGGTATGGTCATTTGTAGATTTGCAATTTTTTAATTTGGATCTATAATTTATTCTCCCCAATTTCCAGATTTGCTATCAAATCCTAACCCTACGTAGAGGAAATTTCTTTGTTATTTATTCAACATTTCCACACAGTAGCCATACCATCAATTTTTTGGGCATCTTAAATATAAATCTGACAACCTCTATAGAGCACCACTAGCAAATATTCTAAAAATTTGGTGAATATGAAACTAAAATCTAGCCCACACTTAGCTAAATTACTCGTGACCTTTTTTTTCAATGCCTACAATGTGGTGTTTCTAAACATAGCTCATAATACTCCTATGGCCCATGTGGGATTAAATCCCACTACCCCTGCTAATTGCATAATATTTTTGGCATTGTGAAGTCATCTCTAGCTATGAACTGACCCTAGTGTCACTTTACAAAATTTTGATGATGCGCAGTTTTTCTAGAGCCCCCATGCATTGGAACTTTCAGCCACCCACTACATGATTTTAATGGCCTTGAGTGCCATCTTAGTGCTCCGCAATGACAGTTCACCACCCATGTGGCCATAACAAGCATCCTCTACTCAAACACTACAAACGTGGACAATCATCCATGCAGACAGCCTCCTCAATGCTATTTACCCATATGGAGATAGCCATGTCAACCATGCACATGGTGGCATCCAAATCAATAGTTCCACATAAGAACATACATAGTCAAAGACATGCCAATTTTTCCTGCCATATGTACCTATTAACAAGTCACCTTGCTAAGTTTGTAGTACAATCAACACCACCTAATCAGCTGTATTATGCTGACGTCAGCATCCTTAAGGTACCACCTCAACTGCCATGTAGACTTCCATACTGACACATCGTTAGCCACTTATCCAATTTTTTACTGCCATGTGTCATCCCATATGACCTTGTATAGCCCAGCCATCCTACACATCAGCCCAATCAAATTTTTTTGTTAACATCATCTTTTTGTGAGGTTAAATTTGACAACCATCTGACTACTAAAACCAAGCCTTTTTCAACTACTATGATAGTTGTTTGACCATCAAATTTAAGTACGCAATTTTCATGCCAAATCCCTCTCTAGATTTGTTTTTGATTAGATAGCCTGATTTTTCGAGCCCATAGCTTGGTCATCTGGACTCCGATTCATGTGAATTTTTTTTTGAAATTGGGTAGAGTTTCCGAAAATTTCTAGTGGTGGTGTTCTTTTCTAGTTTTGGTTCAAGGATTTTTCAAAAATTAATTTTTTTGGTGAGTATACCTACATAATCCTGCATTCTACAACTTCAAATGCTCTATATGAGCTCATTTGGTCACCATTTTAGGTTCTATTTTTTTTGTAAAGTGCATATTCTTTCATCTACTTTCTAGATCTATAGTTAGATTCTGGGTTGTGTGGACAAGAATCTCACTTTCAAAATGAGGGGTTTTTCTACATTATAAAGCTTTGATTACTTTTCAGAATTGTTGTACATATGAGCTATAGTGCTTAGTGACAGATTTAGGCCTCAAAACATAGCTGTAAAAGTAAAATCAAAAGTTTCACTTTGTTCATTTTGAGAAGTGGCCCATTGTACATGCACTACTTATAAAGTGCCAAATAGCATCTTTTTTGGGGGGGTCTTTTGATTGAGTGAAAATAGGGGTGTGTACTTTGTTTTTGTGTCTCTCTTTTGTTCTCTTTTCATTTTATATATCATGGGTTCATTTAAATTTCCACCTTTAACTTCACATAAATATTGTATATGGAAAGATATTGCATGGACTAGATTAATGGAAAAAGGTTATATTCTATATGCTGATGGTACAATTAACAAACCTACTAATGCTAAATAACTCATTGAATGGAAAAGACAAGACCAAAAGGCTTTAGGAATTATCAAGAGTTGTGTACATAGAGATCTCTTCTTTCACATTGCTAATTGTATGGAATCCAAATTATCTTGGGACAAACTTGAATCATTGTATGGTAAGGTGAATAAAGAAATGGGATTTTAGATTGAGGATGATCTACTTCTCTTGGATCCAAAGAACTTTGACACAATTCAAGATTACATCAATAAAGACAATGAGTATAGGGCACTTCTTAAAGGGCACTTTGTAGAAATGTTGATTGTTGGACAATCTCACTTGATGGATTTAGGACTTCTCAAGTCATCAAGGACCAAAGCCTTGGTGGCTAGTGATGAGCACCAACCAAGTCAAGGAGGGAAAAGTTCTAGCAACAAGAAGAAGAAGCAATGGAAGCAGAAATCACAATCTAAGACACAACAATTCTCCTCACAACAAGGCACTTCTTCTTCCAACAAGAAGGGAAGTAATGAAAAGAAGGAAAAAAAATTTGTGCATATTGAAAAAAGCCAAATCATGATAAGCATCATTGCAAGACTAAAAGAATCGATGAGTTAGAAAACCTACTCAAGAAGAACAAGATTCAAGTGACATGTACTCCCAAGGATTTAACTCTAGCCTCTTCAAAGGGAAAAGGGTGAGCACTTATGTAAAACTCAAGCTCTTCTTTGGAATGGATAGTTGACTCAAGTGCCTCTTATCATATGGGTTCTTTAAAGGGAGACTTTTCTTCATTGAAGCAGTCAAAACTACCACACATCTTCATGGGAGATGATACAAAAGTGGAAGTTGAAGGAAAAGGATATGTGGAAATGGACAATGGGGAATTTACAGATGTTCTCTACATTCCAAATCTTAGCTCGAATCTCATCTCAGTTTACCAAATCACTCACCTTGGGGATGGTCATAAAGTTGAGTTCCTTCTAAATTCAGTGATGGTGCATCATCTTAGAGATAATTCATTTGTTGCAGTGGGGAAAGTCAATGATGATAAGAGGCTTTATTCCTTATCCCACTTTGTGCCTAATCCTCCTTCTCAAGCCTTGTTGACTCACTCTACTTCACAATCTACATTATGGCATGAGTAGTTTAGTCATCTTGCCTTCTACCATCTTCAACAAGTTTTCTTCAAACACACAGTCAAAGGTCTACCTAACAAAAAAAATTCTAAGGGAGAGTTTTCATCATGTTCAGTGGATATGCATCTCAAGGAGAAGTATGATAAAGGGAAGTCTTCAAGATGTCCAATTGTTCTCCTGTTAGTTCACATGGTTCTAGTAGGACAATTTGCAGTGACATTAGTCAGTCAAGGCCACTACATCCTTACTTTTGTTGAAAAATTTTCATGATTAACTTGGGTCTACTTCCTTCATCACAAGAATGAAGTGGTCCATACACTTGATTCCTTTAAGACTCACGTTAAACACAAATCTAGAAAAGTCGTCAAGGTTCTACAGGTAGAAAATGAGAACAGATATGTGAACAAAAGACTCAAAGCCTTTTGTAGACATACAAGAATTGCTTTTTAGAATTCACTAGCATTCAGTCCACATAAGACAAATGTTGCAACTATGAGGATTAGAACTCTCAAAACTAGGGTAAGCTGCATGATAAAAGCCAAGTCTCTTGATCTAACACTCAAAGTTGAAGCCATTAGCAGTGCTACTTACATATTTAATAGATCTCCTCATAATTCTTTAGATGGGAAGACTCCTTTTGAGGCATGCTATGGTAGAAAACTAGTTGTGAGTCACTTTAGAGCCTTTGGTTGTCCAACATGGGAAAACCTATCTTCTAGGGGATACAAGCCACCAATACCTAGGCCTTGTAGTTTTATTGGTTATGAAGATAGTGTTTAGGCTTATAGACTTATGGATCTAGAGACTCAAGAGATTTTTGTGGAGAAGGATGTTTACTTTGAGGAAAGTTCACCTATCTTATCCTCTAATCCTCTTTGTACTTCATATATAGTGGAAACTAATAGTGACACCAGAGATAGTGCTTCAATAGATTCAAACACTTGGGGTTCTATCAAAAATTGTAGTGAGAGGTCACGAAATTAGTATAGTCCACATGCTTACATTTCCATAGTGATAAGTCCAAAAAACTAGTGTACATGTCTTCTAGCTCCACCTTCAATTAATGACTACATGGTAGACATTGGAAGTTTGTTCATGGAGTCACGGATAGAAATTTTGGGAGATAGCCTTGAGGACTTACATCTTTTCTTTGATAATGATGATCCTTCTATAGTTGTTGTGAGGGCTCACTTTGACCCTCATGTCCATTCTCGACATGATCAATCTTTACAAGTTGGTGTGATTGTGGATCCTTATGAACAAAAATTGTCGAAGGTCTCTTTATCAGTTGAGGAGACCGATGGTTCTTTGGAATAAGTTCAACAAACATGCTTGCCAAATTTGTATTTGTTCTTTTCAACACAGTTGGAAGGGGTAAACATTAGCATCAACACATGGATACTTGAGTAGGTTTTAGGACCACCATATATCTTTAGGATTGTGTCTTTGCCATTGTTTCTTCTAAAGGAAAGGAACATCATTTTGTACACTTGGACCAACTTCTTCCTTGGAGCAACAATCACTGGGTGGCATTCTTCATTTGGAGGGGTGGGACTACCTTGTCTCTCTTCCTCTTCTTTCTTATGGGGTGGACTTTTTCCTCTTATGAGGTCTAGTTCTTCTCATCCTTCCCTTTTGTATATAGTGGATGTACGTCGTAATGGGAGGGTCTTGATTACTCCATTCATCCATGAATCCCTATTCATCTCTCTTTTTGGGGGAGGGTTTCTCCCATGAGGCTTTCCCTCTTTCTCTACCTTATGAGAAATTGCATTTCATTATGTGCATGGGTACCTAATATGGCCTAGTAGCTGGGACCCATTATGCATTTCATCCTAGTTTTTGTAAGCTTAAGGGCATTCCCCTAAGTTGTACTTAAGGAGGGGTGGTGGTGTAAATATGTATTTACTATTTACACTTACTTAAGTTTACATAGGTTAATGCATTATTTTATTATTTTATTTTGTGAGACACTTAGAAGTTTGTACACCTTTTTGAGTTGTCACATTGACAACAAAGAAATATAGAACTCTATTTCAGCACATGGTGTCTGCAACACTAGAGTTTGCATCATTCACTAAGTTCTCATGTTGACAACACAATTATTCACACTACCTTTTTAGCACATGTTGTCTACAACACTGATTTGCATGTTACACCCTTGTAGGCTTATCCTCTCATCATCTCACTTACTTTTGTGCTTAATGGAGGATAACCCATATCTATTGGACATGTGCCTGGTTGTATGACTTATAATGTAGTTGATTTTGAGGCATTCTAGATGTATCTCAAAATCCTTTACATACAAACACTCCTAGTGTACTCTCATGGAATATTGAATGAATATATCATAATTCTAATCATACTCTCTCTTTCTCATCTATAGTTGTGCTTGTATTTGAGCTCTTAGTTCCTAGGTGAATTTTTGCTTGAGGAAAATTCTCACAAAATTTTTGAAACGTATAGCACTCTTGTTGAGGAGTAAGAAGAGATCCATTCTTCTTATGGGAAGAAATTATGAAGAAGTAAATATGGAAAATAAAAAGGAAATATTCACATACATGTATAATTTTCCTAAGGAGACTAAGAAGAGTGTGCAGTTAGGGGAAACAAACCCTACTATGGTAATAGCCAATCCTTCTGACAGTTTTGAGAAACTAGCTGAGGCTTCAATTCTAATTGATTCATTACCACACATTACCATTTATAGTGAATCCATGCAAGTGAATAACACTAATGTAAAAGTGCACAAATTTGAAGATCCATTCAAAGATTTCGGCTCTGACATTATTGGCAATATTGTTGACTACAATAGCTCTACTAATGAAGAGGAAGAGTAGGAGCAAAAGAAAGAAGATATATTTTCTGAGAAGAAATTTGAAGCTATCACCCATCACTAACATAGCTACTATGAGTACACCCATAGCCATAGTGATAGTGAAACACTCTACACCACCTACATAGGTTGTAGTGGTCACCACAATAGTATAATTAGATGATGAAGCTGAAGCACAAAAGCTTATATCTTTTCAAATTTATTTTTTTGAAAAGAAGAAATTAGTAAAGTCAATTGAGAAGAATTTAACTTCAATTTTGGATAGATTGGAGAAGAGATTAAATTATATTGATACATCTACATACATTCAACAAAGAGTAGCAATTTTGTCTAAAACTTTTGACAATGAGTTTACAACACTTACTAATGTTTCTATCGTGCAAGCATAGACTAAGCATGATGCTAGTCTTCTTAATACTATGTCTACAAATATAAGGAAGATATAGAAACATTAAATATATGTATTAAGGTATTGAGGTAGAGTATGAAGGAAGAGAAATATATTTATCCTAAGTGCAACTTCGCATACCTTCACCTTCATAGTTTTGATGAATAGATCAAAGGAAAGATAACTGAGCTATAGATACTTATTGATAACTTTCTGAAACAAGATTAGAAGTTGGAGAGCTTTCAGCATACAATGAAAGCAATTGGAGGAAGTCTTGGCAGCTAAAAATTCATATGACAAGTTTGTGGTTACAGACTTAAATGCAAAAGAGTTAGTTGCATATGCCCTATGTGCACTAATAATTGTGTTAGATGCACTAGAAGATAGTTGGAAGAAACACCTTGCATAGTTGAAGACTGACTTCAATAGTTACTTTTCTAGATTTTGATGTAGCTTTTACATTTTTATAGGATTTCTCCTTTTTTTGACACCTTTTTCATTGATGGCAAAGGGGGAGAAATAAGGAAAATTGTAATTCTAAGTTTTATAGTTTTATTTTGAAGTATAGTAGTTTTGAAGTATAATAGTAAGCTTTGCTTCAAGAAAGAATTGTAATCAGAGTTATAAGGGATGTAATATTTTTCTCAAAACATAAATATAATTTTTTTAATGTGTTATGTATGTTTATTTATTTTGATTGATATGACAACATTTTTGGGACTTAGCCATTTTTCCCAAAATGTTGCCATTAATGTCAAAATGGGAGATTGTTGGCAATATGGCCAATCAGTCAAATAAGATGAGATATGTGGTTTTCATTTATGGAAACATATGTTTTATAGTATAGTTATTATTATTTTTGATAGAAAATTTTATGAGTATTGGACAATGATACAACAACATGATGATTTCTATTGATAACATAATATTCCTTAAGAATATTCTCTTGCGTAGTTGACTAGAGATGCATAACATCACGCTGATGATGTATACTAGTGCACATGTATGTATAGATAACTGAGTTTAAGTTATGAAGGAAATATTGATGTAGATACTTCACAGTATAGAACAGAGCATGTTAGCAAATTGATTTGTATGACTTAAAGAATTATTTGGATTATTAAGTCTTCATGAGATGACTCGAAGGATGATATGTGAGCCAACTAAGGAACAATTTATTAATAAGTTTGATATAAGTAAATAAAATCATTTTTGAAGTTAGGTGTGATATGTGGTGATAAGATATGATATGATAATGTAAGATATGATGCAAGTTGATATATGCCTAGTTACTCCTTGTTTATGACATTGAGCAAACTGGAGGAAAGATTGTCTAAAGTCTACTAAAGGCTTGTATGAAGATCTAATAACCAAAAGAATTTTGAAGTACAACAAGTTATCTAGTATTGTATGCATATCTATTCTTTTGAAAAACTTAGTTGTATAGTTGCATGTTAGGGTAGTGGGCTCTTCTTGCACACATTTGTATATGATCTACCAACTCATAATTTGGTTGAATCGATTTGTAATAGGGTTGAGGCTTCTAGTGAGGCCTAGTCTCAAATAGGGACTTGAGACACTATACATTCTTCATAGACACCTAATAGAGTCAATATCATTAACCAAATTCTTTATATAGTGAATCATCTTGTAGGTTTCATCCCCACTAGGGTTTTCCCTTGGCTAGGGTTTCCCTAGTTAAAAAAAATATGGTGTTACGAGATCTCTCTGTGTATGGTTGTTTATACTATTAAGCATTACTGATTTAATTTCTTATGCATGTGGCTAAGTAATTAATAATATCCAATTTTGGGCAAAATGATTGAAAATATTGATTCACCAACCCCCCCCCTTTTAGTATTATCTATTTCTAACATCTTCTACCGCATCTTCATTCACAAAAAAATTTCTTTCCAAATGTCAAATTCTGCCAATATTGTCAAAATATGAACAAGGGGAGTTATAGTCCTCCAAAGTATATTGATCCCATTGTACATCAAATATCATGATATCTTGTTTCTACTTAACTTCAAATGGACCTATAGTGATGGGTCATACCTAGGTCTTCTTCTGTTGTTTCCTCACTCTGTCATATGTAGATGTGAGTTGTCTCACAATCTCTATTAGTATTAGTGTATCTGATAGATAGCTTAGGAGTTTCTTTGAATTCATATTTGTACCCACTACCCTTAGGGAAGTGAATGCCTTGAATTAGATATAGTAGGCACTAATTTCTGCAATCCTCACTGCTCCCTCAACTGACATCCTTTTGGTATAATCACCCTCTATGAAATGGATGATTGCAAATATGAAGGCATCATTCAATATCCAAAATTATTTTCTTTGATCTATGAGCTTCTTCTTCACCAATTAAGGGTATACAACATAAGGCCAAGCATTGGCATCTTGCATGGTTCCCTTCTTGTACAATCCTAGATATTAAATTGTTGTTTCCACTAGTAAATACACCAAGTATGATGTCATGAAAAAATTTGGGTCATCTTTGACTCCTACTAACTACTCATCTAATTTTTCACTTAGTATTATATCCCAATCAATTGGAATTTTGGCCATTTTGATGTTCTTGATGAAATGGAGCATCTAAATTTTCATGTGTCCAACTCTCGGTAGACCCATGACCCTACTTAGAAGCACAATGGAGTATCTGATGTCATCCTTCATCTATTCTCTAGTCATGTATACCTTTTCTTCTCTTTGTGCCACCGATGTTCTATCAATCAGGAATGATAATTGTATGATTTCTATAGTCATTTTATCATTATCCCTATACCATTTTTCTATTGGATGATAAGAAATCATAACATATTGATCTATTGTTGGGAGATAGAATATTTTTTGAATGCTCCTTAGTCTTAAGTATAGGACTATCTCCCCTATTATTCTCTTCACAACTCTTTCTTCTAACACATATTTTTCTACAAGTGCCATGACAAGCTCCATTGGTTGTAGGGATGTGGGATGTGAGGCTACATTAATTGAGCCTAATCTGATAAGTGCTAAGACCATCAAGGACCTCTCAATAGGCTTGTTTCTAAGTACTAAGAATGTGTTCCAGTCTATATGTCCCAATTGTATATCTCTAATTTTTGAATGTCCATCTTGTAAGAATGATTTCTTTGGTGCACCTTGAAACTTGGAAATAACTAGTTTTTGAGTAATCTTCATTTTGAGTGAGGATGATGAGGAAACCATTTTATCTTCACAAAAAAAAAAAAAAAATAAGCTCATAAGGTTTAGGGTTTAGGTATATACACAAGAACCTTTATTTTGTTAACTTAGTGTTTGTTTGGTGTGTATAGGCAGGTGGAGTTTTTGCACCTCTAAGGGTGAGGTGTACTTGTGGAGGCTCAAAGGAGATGATGAATGAAGTAAGAGGGTGATGGCCTTAGGTATTTATAGACCCAAGTTCATGCCCAAGCTTTGGATGTGTGCACCTACACAAGTGCATTTAGCATACTAGCACACGTTGATAGGTGTGCATGTGCACTAGGTGTGCTAGTGCTCTACTTTACTTATACATAAACTTCTTTTTTAATTTCCTCAAAATATAACACTTGATTTTCTTAGGAAAATTATTAGGTAGGACCCATACTCTGGGTAGAGCCCTAAAGTGCTCTACTTTACTTATACATAAACTTCTTTTTTAATTTCCTCAAAATATAACACTTGATTTTCTTAGGAAAATTATTAGGTAGGACCCATACTCTAGGTAGAGCCCTAAAAATGACACAGACCCTAGACTAGGTGTCTAAAAAGGAATTTTTTTTACTAGGGCATCCTCATTTCATGAAGAAATAGGACATGCATTGTGAGACTACAATAGTACTTGTGGACCTTGAGTAACTGATTCACCTCCCTCTCAGTTATTTTAAACATTTGTAACAATTGATATTAGAGAAAATTTCTTACAGAGACAAGTTCGAAGGTACTTAAAATTAATAATCATGATTCATAAAAGAGATGTAGAAAATTTGAACAACAAGAACTTTCCCACATGATAGACCTTAATCATATTGCATATATATAGTATCAGTGATGTTTCTATCAACTTTGTGGGCAATGAGCATTTGAAGGTAACAACTACTCTTTTGAGAGTTGAAAAACTGAAGAAAAAGAGAAAAGATAATTAAGAAATGTTGGAGATTTCCCCAATCATAAGCTATGTTGAGTTTGATGATGTAAAAGATTGTGAAAGTGAAAAGAAGAGGTGAGACAAACTGAAAATCATATATGGAGGTGATGATATTGATTGCCTTATTAGAGAGCCTAAGAGGTAAACTTGATGATATGTGAATCATGCAAGGTGAGAATATAGTGCAATACTACACAAGAATCAAAGAAGTTGTTAATGCTATTCATGGTGAAAATGGAGAAATCAAATGTGAACTAGTAATAAGAAAGGTATTAAAGACTCTACTCCTTATATATGTCATTAGTGTTTCTATTATCCAAGAACTAAGATGCACACTAGGTAACTAATAAGCTAACTACTTTTGAGATGTCTAACTTTGATAATTATGCACCTGCTACTATTGAATCTTCCTTGAAGTCACAACTAGTTCTTAGAAAAAGAAATGAACAACATGTGAAAAGTGACAGTGACAATTCTGATGATAGGATTGATGAACTTGAAACTATTATTATAAAATGATTTAGAAGAGGAAGAGACCAATACAAAGTCAAACAACCTTTTATTTATTTTCCATGCAAAAAGGTTGGTCATATTGTTTCTAGGTGTCCTAATAGAGAGGATAAGGATGAATGGAAGGAAATCAAGTACAAAGGAAGAAGAGAAGATAGAGACTACAAGAGAAAAATGATTAAAAATGTACAAAATCTTGTTATATTTCTTAAGAAGAAAATAAAAAATGAATCTAAAAGTAATGATGATGAAGTTGTTTATATTGCTATGAAAGAAGATTCTAATGAAGATGAGAAAACTACATTACGTTAATCTCATATATATATATATATATATATATATATATATATATATATATATATATATATATATATATATAAAGTGATAGATAGATAATTGATAGTGGATGCTCCAATCATATGACTAGTGAAAAAGAAAAATTTGAGGATATTGGTACATATAACAGTAGATGTGTTAAATTTTGTAATTATATCTCATGTGTTGTGAAAGGTAAAGGTACAATTTAACAAGATAATATGTGACAATGTTTAGTTAAAGCACTTAACTATAATTTGTTGAGTGTTTCACAATAGAACAAATTAGGTTATAGAATTGAATTCCATAGTAGGAAAACCAAGATATATGATGTTTATAGTAAGATGATTGGAAGTGGTGATCAAACAAGAGGTAACTTTTTCTATCTAGATTTATCTAATGAGACATGTTTGTTTGCACAAAAACAAGATGTTTGGTTATGGGACAAGAGGTTATGTCATGTGAACTTTGAAAATTTGGTTAATATCAATAATATGAAGAAAGTAAGAGGGTTTCCTAAACTAAAGAACCCTAATAATCCTATGTGGATATAATGACACTTGGGAAAAATGGCTAAGTCTAATTTTAAGACCAAAACATACACTTGTAGTGATATTTTGGAATAGGTTCATACTGATCTATGTGGACCTATTGATGTTCAAAGCTATTGTAGAGATTTTTTTTATTTCTATTTGTTAATGATTACTCTAGGATGATGAATTTAGTGCTCCTTAAAGCTAAATATGATGTGTTTTCAATTATTGAAGTGGTATTTAGCTAGAGTTCAAAAAGAAATAGGGAAGAGTGTGGAGTGCTTGAGATCTAATAGAGGTGGTAAATTCATTTCAAATGAGTTTAATAAAATTTTCAATGACATAGGAATTAAAAGACAAATGTTAGCACCAAGTACCCCTCCTCAAAGTGAAATATTTAAAAGGAGAAAAATATCAATAATGGACTATGCAAGAATATTAATGATGGAAAAGTGTGTATCAAAAAAATATTTATGAGAAGTTATTAGTATTGTTGTCTATATCTTGAATAGACTACAAGTTAAGAAAGGTACAAATGCTATACCTTTTGAACTATGGTATGGATATGCACATAATGTCAAATATTTCTAAATATTTAGAACTAGATGCTATATACCTAAAGATAAAAGATTATGAAGGTATACTATTAGGATATTCTACCAAGAAGAAAGATTAGAAGTTTTTGAGCTATAACACTAACAAATTTGTGGTAAGTGCAACTATGAAAGTTGATAAATTTGAGAAAGAAGTGAAATTTCATGCAAAGAAGAACCTAAATATTATATTACATTCATCTATATTGATGATGGTTCTCCAATCACTCCAAATGAACAATCCAATCAAGATACATTTGTTGGAAATTTAAGAGGAATAACTAAGAGGGGAGGGGTAAATCAATTACCACAAAAATAAATCCTAGATCCCTTACATGTTAATAAAAAACATAAACTCTCCTAAAGCTATTGTAACTCAATTAACACTAACAATATGTTGTAACTTGACAAACACTGTAATATCAATTATTGCTAGGAAAATACTAAACATGCAGATCTTAAGATATTATCTATGATTAACCTTAATTTAGTTGCGTACACATAAAAGGAATAGTACACAAGGGACGCCAAGATTTAACATGGAAATCCAATTTGGGAAAAACCACCAATTGCAACTAGTTACTATTTTTCACTCCTCTAAAGTGAGCCTTGTTAGGAGTGAAACTTGTTAAAGGTTACAGAAAACACTGTTAGGGGTGACCTTGTTAGAGGATTTAATCACCTTAATAAGAGTGGCCTTATTAGAGGTATTTAGACACTCAAACCAAGAAATGCCACATTGTTAAAGGATTTAAAAATAGCTTTTAAGCCAACTTTGTTAAGAGATTTAGTTACTATGACAATCATTAGAGAGTAAGAACAATATGACCTAGTTTTTGATGCAACTGTATGTCTAATTTCATATCTCAATTCTAGCTTGAATACTTGATACTTCCTAATTAAATTTATCTTCTCATCTCCTCAAGTATATTATTCTTATCCTTCTAATTCACTTCCTCTAAGAATCTTCTATTCTTCCATAGATACACATATTCAATTATCAACATGACCTTATACTTATAGGATAGACATTGTCAAGTCAGCTTGTTGGTATTTTTTCAACTATTGAACAACAAATGGTCAATACCAAGACAATAATATCACAAAACTAGGGACTAGCTACTTCCCATTAATAATTATGTATGCATATTATTTGGATCCAACTTCAACAAAACCAAGACTAGTTTTCTACTCTCTAGGCTCTGTAGAGCCAAGCTGGGTATACCTAGGGGATGAATCAAATGTATATTGTTGTATGACTATCCTTTTAGTTTCATTCTAATTCTCATCTCTTATCTCTAACATATACATAGTTTATCCATTCCTTGATTTTTTATAATGATATATATCCCTTATAAGTAGATTTGGTCATAATTCTCCTTAGGTTTACAAATATTTCTGAAAGTAGGAGCTATCTAAGATTTAAAAATCAAATGTAAATGAATGTCGACCCTCATTGAAACTCTTCAAATGGTAAAATAAAATTGATTTTTATTTTAGAATTGTTGCTTATTCATGATCTCTCTAACTACATACTGGATTAACTAGACCAGTGCTTTATCCATTGGGATTCAGAGTCTACTTCAATTTATAGATCTAATTGATTGCATTACAACCAATACTATTAGCAATTATTACTGGAATTCATTCTTATAGAAATCCTTCCTATTTACCTTAGCAACCCTATCAAATCCACTAGAGCATTTACTTTATTTATTAAATCAATAGCAATAATGAATTGACATACAATCTAAATGAATTGCATTTAGATGGACAAGATTTGCTCACACAACATCAGAATGACCAGGTAATAACAATGGAGACAAAATTAAGCAAGAACAGATATGGGGACAATTCAACTTTGTATTAATCTTCTTTGAAAATTTTATACAATTGTAATAAAACTCATAATGACTTTAGAAAAAGTATTAGACCCCTGTAACATCAATATATTCTCAATTATTTGCTGAGAAATTACATTATAAGTTTTGCACTAATAAATTGGACCAAACCATATTTAGTATAGACCAAAATTATCAATGAAATCGGACCCTTCTCTAGCCTTGGAATCTCACCTAAATAGAGTGATATGCAAGAAGCTTCAGGCATAGAGAACTAAGAGATGTCAACAAGACAAAAGATATTTACATTTAGCTATCACGAAAAGACAAAAACTGTGTAATAGAAAAACTTATATATATCAAATTATTCTTTTGGTAGGCTCCTCTTCTATTACATTTTTCAATGCTACAAATCCCATGATTGGCTTTTAGTTATTCTAAGTCCCTAGCCTATGTAGCCATCAAGTTCACCAATGATGTGTTAGGCTCTGATTCCTACAAATTGACCTCTACTCTCTCATGTCTACTTGCATCATCACTTACTACCAAGGTGATAGTTATTTTTGGTTTAATTTTTGCCACATCATCCATCTGGCCCAAGGTACTTTCCACAATAGATGATTTTCCTTCTTTTTCTTCTTCTCTCCTTTGATCTCTTGAAGGTGTACCAATGATCTACATCTCATCTAGATTCATCTTGTCATCATCACTCTCAACCTTTTCCCACTACTCATTAGAAGCAACATCATCCATCCACATTTCAAAGAGGGTGTCATCTGGCTAGTTAAACTGTAGAATATCAATTTTCTTTTTGATCACATATTCTTTTTCTAGACTTTGTAGGTCAATGGGTACATGAAAATCTAATAGTGGCACCAAGCCAAATACTTCCCTAATTTCCTTAGGGCTTATTATGATCAAGAATTGACCATATTTTCTTCTTATTACCCTAATTGTTGGGTCATAGTTTTTGGGTGATAGTCATTAATAAATCAACAACCATGAAGACACTAGGGACTACTAGCTTTACCAAGTTAAAATTATAGATATTGGTATGAGGGGAAAATAATTTCCTATTTGAGAACCATTTTTAAAAAAGGGTGAACCTTGTTTGAGCAGTTTTGGCATCCTTATCCCAATTTCCTTTATCATACAATCCATTAGCAATTTTAACCCTAGGGTTTAAAGAAATTAATTTATTTACTTCAACAGTCTCATTTTTTGATTTAGGTACAATTCAAGGAGATCATCATGAAGATTTCTAGCGAAGTAGTCTTCTTGACCAGAGAAAACCTTCTTTGTAGGCATGGTGGATACAATTTGTAGAAAACTAGAGTACGTAAATATTTATAGTGAGAACAAGGACTTACTTGATTATTTGCTACTCTTCTCTACAATTTTGCAATACTTTTTTGAACAAGTATGAATCCTCTCATGTCTTGATCACCCCAAGCACAAGTTTTGATATCTTTGAATTCATTTGCAATTCTAGATCTTTATTCGCACATTAAAATATAGCAAGATTTTTTGCAATATATCCTTTTACTGGTTTGTACAAGGAGCCTTCATTCTTCATAAATAAACTATAAGACAAATAGGGTGGCACCACATTCAGATTTTAAAACTACACCATCAATCTCCAAAAATCTAATGATCTAGAAATAAAACAAGGGATGACTCATTTTCCAGTTGCCAAGCTGGAAGTCAACCCAATGAAATTTCTCCATATATGATTTTCCTTCACTACTGGTGACAAAAACTGGACCTATTAGCTATTGTGGACATGTGTCATTAAGTTGCTACATCGCTCTATATAAAAAGTGAGCACTTTGTCTATGCGACATAGTGACAATTGTTGATCTCATTTCAATTTGATGATGTTCCTTTGATCAATGTTTTAATCTAACTATGTTGGGTCCCTCCTTTTATTCCTTTGGTTTCTATGTCACTACCCTTAAAGAATGAGCAACTCCCTATAGTGACAAAGCGTCTAACATTGATGTGCATTTGATTTTGATGGTGAGGAATCTACATTTATTTTACTTTAACTATGGTGGGTCCATGCATTCTTTTCCTTAGTTTCAATTTTACATTAAATAATCAGTGTGCAACTCGTGATAGCAACTTGGTGATGATTTTTGATATAACTTTAATCCAACAATCAAGATTCTTCATCTCCTCTTTCATTTGAGTGTGATTCTATGTCATGTGTGACTTGGAAATATTCTTACAAGCTAGCTAGTCATATCATATTTTAATCATTTCTTGTGCCGCCATAAAATAGAACCTTGCCAAGCTTCATCTTTTTTGGTAAGGCGCTATGTCGCTACCGATAGAAAACAAGGAATTTTTTATCACAACATAGAGATCTCATGTATTTCTTCCAAATTCTGGCACACCAAAATACATGTGCTCAAATGATTTTAACATGGAAAAGTGATGACATGGCTTGTTGCTAATGAAGGTGATATATGGGACCTACATTTTAGAGTTGTTGTTGCATTCCCTTTTTCCATCAAGGTGCTATGTCATTACCAGTGGGATTCCTTCATTTCCCAATCATGATATAGAAACCTCGTTAAAGCCCTTTGAAATTCCAATACCATTAAAATATCCACATTTTTCCATCATTACTACAATCAATTCAACTGATAGGGAATTGAAATCAGACACCGACATTAACAACCAATAATTTTATGATGCTCTTCTATTTCATAATCTCCCACCTTTTCCTAAATTTCTAGCAAGGTGCTATGTTGCTATTGGCAAGGTGCTTTCATTTTTTGGTCACAACATAGTAAACCACTAGAAACTACCAAACCCCAATGATGTCAATTGTACCTTTTCTAGCTAGTCCATTCTCCAATGTTGATAGTTCTGACACCAACTACTTTGCCTCAAACTTTAGAGCAATTAAAAGATCTAGTGCTAACTCTCCACTTTACAATAGTGTCCTTCCATTTCACAAAAGTCACTATGTCGCATAAGTTAAAATCCTCACAGTTCCTTTAAGTGACATAATGACCACTGTAGATCTTACAAAGATATCATAGTGTAAAAAATTTGAGAACAAGAAACAAGAAAGTGGGATTTTAAATATATCTAGAAGGAATATTCCAAATTCAAAAAACTAATTGCACAGTAAAATTTAAAAGGACAAGACCTAACATGCTTAATTGGGACATAAAGCTTGATTTTAAAAGTGTTTCTCATAGGGTTTTAGGGTTTTAACATTGCAAAAATAGAAAATAAAACCCTCGTAGGCAAGACATAGAACTTATTCTAATTTTTATATCTAAATTTATGAAAATTTTATTTTGTAAAAATTAGACCAACACATCTAGAATAATTAATATTCATCTCCTTAGTTAGTGAGAGCCAACAAACAAATTCAATAAACACAATATGCTAAAATATGAAAATCATTTGATACCCAATTGTGCTCGATGGAAAGTAACACTAAAATGATCATCTCACATTAACAAGGTGAACTTAGTTAATACTATACCTTCACAAACTTCCTTTAGCAACCGAGTGATAGTTTCATCCAACTTTCCTTCATTAGCCAAGTGAGCTTGGTTAACACTCAACTTTTGTGATATTCACTTCGATGCTTGATTGAACTTCGTAGATATTGTGTTCTGAAAAAGAATACTTAGTAAACACATGAAACTATCTTCATTACCTAAGTGAACTAAGCATACACTAACTAGTAAACATATTAAATTTTTTGTAACATCAAAGACAATATACAATTGATCAATTTTTTTCAACAATCACCCTTATTGAAATTGATGGTAACACGTATCATAATACAATGAAATTTTAGAGAAAAATAATAGTAAGAATAATATCCTTGGTTTCAGTTTCATCCTCATCCATGAGAACTCCCTCTATTAGTTGAACTCCCTTTGACTTAAATATCTCCCTCTATTAGGAAACTTTGTGCCTTTGATATTAAACCAAGTTATTTCTCCATCTTTGACATCTTAGATAAAATTTCTCTAATATATGACTGAACTCTCCCTAGTTGTAACTTTATTCCAAAGCTAATATTTAGTGAATATCAATGTACCTCTTGTACTAATTCATATACAATCTACCCTTTCAATATTTCATCAACTAGACTGGTCTTCAACATGCTCAGGTTGATGCATTACTAAACTTCATTTAGTGAGCTTTAGATAGGGAAATGACCCCTAACTTGCCTCTTAGATAAAAAAATACATCCTTAGTAATATCTTGGTGAGAATGTCTACAATTTGTTCTTTACTATTCACATATTCTAATCTCACCTCTTTGTCTTGCACCAATTCTCTCAGAAAATTAGATTTTATTTCAATGTGCTTTGTCTTGGTGTCATGCCCAAACTATGTGGAGAAGAACACAATTTTTTTTTTAAAATTATAATTAGTTTTCTCTAAGTCTGAAATGATTGTGATAAGAGTTAAGTAAAGGTTCTCTACAATACATCTTAAGTTTAAAACTCTCATGGATGAATACATCGCTAAAATTTTGAAATTTTTGTTATTAGATTTATATTGATAAAGTTATGTTCTTACATTTCTTATACAACATTTTAGTAAAAGTTATTTAAAAATTGATGTAGATGACCTCAAGATTTTTTTAATGAAACATCTAAGAAAATAACATCTACATTTAAACTTATTTTAAATAGACAATAACCTTAAATTTAAAACCAATTAATACTCAAAAATTCAAACTAACTTCAATACTAAAATTAAATATTACATTTAACTAATTTAACATCAATATAAAAACTAACACTACTAAAAAAATTATATTAATTTATGTTTACAACTTAACTAACTAAAAGTAATAACAAATTAGCAATAACATAAAGTCACTATAAAAAATAATATATGCTACTAACTAAAAACAATTTTAAAACAAATAATTTAAAACAATTAACAAAATGAATAACTAAATTAAACTTTAATAAGTTGACTATCTACTAATATCAACTAAAAAATTTAATTTACATTTAAAACTTACTTAATTACAAGTATATAAAAAAGAAATTAACAAAAGTAACTACTAATTAAAACATATTCTAAACTTACTTAAAACTTTACAAATATCTACTAACACAAACTTATAACTAATCAACATAACAAAATAAAGTAAATCCTAAACTAACTTACTTACTAATAACACCTAAACTAACCTAAACTAACCCCTACAACACCTACCCCCCTAGACCCCCCTACTCCAAGGTCAAATTGACCCCCTGATCAAAGGCATGAGTGCTTCCCAAGTGTTGCACTTGGGACAACGCTCTGCCCAAGGTTGTACTATGGTAGGTCTCCCAAAACCCATGCGACCCCTTTTTAAGGCAGTAATAAATAACATGACAAATGTTTAAGTCCACCAAAAAGAAGGTAAGCACTCAAACATAAGGGGATGGGACATGGGGGAAAAGTAAAGTTTCAAACATAAAGCTATCTCTTCATCCCAAAGCCCCACGCTTCCTAAGAAGTTATGACAAGCACAAAGTCAAGGGGGTGCAGAATAGGGGTGACATCATCATTATGATGGCACAAAGACTATGTTAATAAAATAAAACATTCTTAAACCTCCTTCCAAACTAACGTCCAAGAAGAGGTGATAGGCATTTAAGTCATAAAGTTTTCTAGCTAGAATAGATATTTAAAAGGATATTTAGTTTTTTTAAAAAATGTTAATATTCTATTTTAGGATCGTACATCTATTTATAAATTAAATAATCTATATTTATATTTTACAAAGAAAATATAAAAAGAATCTTTATAAGATTCACTGTTGTAATGAGGGGAATTAAATTGCCTCCCCATACATTATCGAGAGAGTTTTCACTCTCTTGGGATACATTTTTTCAATTTTTTAAATTTTTTTTCTAAGTATAGATTATAAAGTTGGTATCTTACCAAGAGGGGGTAAATTTTATTTTATTTATTTATTTATTTATTTATTTACTCAAACACCAATTTTATTGGCAAACCTGATTGAAAGGCTCAGCCAGGAAATAACCAGGAAGAAAACTCGGCTTCATTACCATTACAACAAAGTTTAAAATACAAATTACATAGGATATCAATCCCAAATTACAATAATTTAATTGAATTTTCTTCATGACCCTCATCAAGGGATTCATAGCAATTTCTGCAACACATTTCTAAAAACTATGGAGGGAACAAAATCTAATTAAGTGACCACAAGCATGACCAAGAACAAATCAAACATGCATATTCATACAAGGCTTTCACAATAGGATTCACAATGAATCAAAACTAGGGAAAAGTGGATTCTTCCAATAGGAGAAGTCAGGTACAACACCAAAATAGATGCCCAATCGAGGCTGTAAACCAAGAACTTTTGTTCTTCCATTTTAACATGCCATACTCATACAAGGTTTGTGCTGACAAGTACGGGCCCATAACACCCTACCCTCTCTCCCTCTTCTCATCCTAAGAAGAGACTCTACACTGGTTGGAGTCCAACTAAATAGAACTTTCCCAAAATTGGTCACTTCTGCCCTATCCAAGGGTGAATAATACCAAAACATCCATGCAAGAAAATATCAAAATTGTAAACATAAACATGAAAGGAATTTATCCAAAATAACATGTTTTACAAAACATCCCAACATACCCACAATCATACAAGCATTCAATTAACAATAAGGTAGCATAAGCATGAAACAAACATGAAAATTTTTACAAGGGAGATGAGAATTCCTAGCTTCACAAAGAGGTAATGGAAATGAAAAAGTTTGAGTAGAGCTTTTCCCTTCCTTGCTCCAATCTTTCAAGACTCCTCTCTAAATGTAGAGATTGGGTAACAACCTGAACTATTCCAAGAAGGGCCTCTAAATAAGCCTCAAACTCAACCACCAAAAGGATCCATAACTTCTCCCACCCACTTACAATTCTAGAAACTCCTAACTCAACCCACACTATGGTTAATCACTAAGTGGGGGTGAGGTGAGACAACTCATGGTAGCCATAGTCAATTTTCGCACAAAGGCAAAAGAGACTTTTTGAGTGACCTCAAAAGTCAATAAAAGGGGCTTAGGGGTTAAAAAAGACCCATAACCCATACCCATACCCCTTGGGTATAAAAATTTCATTTTTTAAAGCCTTAGAAATAGGTTTAGAGCCAAACAAAAGCTAGGAATTAAATAGGACCATCTAACAACTCTAACAATGCAGATTAAGCACTAATTCGAATTAGGGATGACTAAACTCAATTAAGAACCAAATTAGCAAAAGAAACTAACTTAATCCAAGTTAGGTCCAAAGGTTACATAGCTAACCCTAATAGAATGTTGAAGAACATAAGCAAATTCATGAGTGTCAAGTGACACTTATAAGAACACAATTACGAACATTAATATTTATCGATCATAGAAAGACACATTCACACAACTCACAATAAAAAACATGAATTACGAACAACAAGGTTTCCAAAAGTAGCACATAGGGATTAGTTATGTTCCTCTGTCAGTTTCCTCAACTAAAATATTTGCACACTCATTGCACACATCAGTAGTCCCAAAAATCACATATACATATGTATATATACGTATCAGGAATGACATAAATTAAAACATCCATCTATAAAAAAATCGGGGTTCCTCTCATCCTATTCAATTCTTAACCATTTAAAATATCTTAAACCAAAATGTTAATCCTACCTTTTACTTAATTCATCAACATACATATATATAAAACATTAAATGATGGACATCAATTATTTGAAAATAACATCACACAGCATGAAATAATATAATATGTTCAAAGCATCAGATAATGTCTCGACATCTCAGTATCAAAATAATAGTAATGTATCACTATGCTACGATGGGTCGAGGTGAGGCCTCACACTTGGTATGCATCATAGGATTCTTTGAAATATTAATTACACTTGTGTTATCATAGAAGATAACCATTGGATCTTTAATTTCTACCTTCATACCTACCAATAGTTTTTTGAACCAAATAATAGTGGAATAATTAATTTTTTTGCAACATACTTTGCCTCTGTTGTAGACTAAGAAATGTAATTCTACTTTTTTCTTGTCCAAGACACTAGTATTTTACCAAGAAAGAGTGCTCCCCACTTGGTGTTCTTCCTGTCATCAACATTTTCTACCCAATCAGCATCAGTGAAAGATTTCAAATCAAATTTTCCTCCTTTCTTATACCATAAGCCATAATCTTTAGTACCCTTAAAATACCTCACAGTTCTCTTTATTTCCATCATATGATTTTCTTTAGGATTTTTTGAAAATCTTGCCACCGTACCAACTACAAGAAAAATGTCATGCCTTGTATGCACTACATATTATATTTTTCCAATCATTGATCTATATGTGGTCTAATCTACCTGCTTTGAATCATCCATTTTAGAAAGCTTATGTACAGTAGACATAGGTGTTCCAACTATTATTGAATCTTCCATTCCATTTTTTTCAGTATGTCCTTGATATACTTGGATTGAGTAATGTAGATACCATCATTCTTCTATGGAATCTACAATCCAACAAAGAATTTTATCACTCAAAACAGGGACATCTCAAATTCCTTACTCATTTCCTCTAAAAAATATTTTCACAAGTCATCATTTCTAGTAAATAATGTGTCAACCACAAAGATTTTTTCCAACACAACCTTCTTGTCTAGTCCTTCCTTCATGTATAGGTTGTTATTAATCATTTGTCCTTTGAAAACCAAACTTCATAAGATAATTATGAAGTATTTCATACCAAGCTCCAAGAGCTTTCTTGACACCATACAATGATTTTTTTAGTTTAAAAACCACATCCTTTTTGCTAGGATCTATGAAACCTTCAAGTTGCTCTATATAGACTTCCACTTCAAGAATGCAGATTTCAATCCATCAGATAAAATTTAAATCCTTTATGTGTAACATAAGCAAGTAAGGTCCTAACACCTTCTAATCTTGTAGCAAGACAAAATGTTTCACCATAATCAATACCTTATTCTTGAGAATAACCTTTGCATACTAACCTTTCTTTGTTTCTTGAAACTTCTCCATCTTCATTGAAATTATTTATAAAAAACCACTTTTTGTCAATTACATTTTTATCCTTGGGTCTAGCAACAAGTTTCCAGGTCTTATTCCTTTCTATTTTCTCTATCTCTTCATTCATTGCTTCAATCCATTCTTCATTATCATAAGCACCTTTAACTAACCTATGTTCAAATTCAGTAAGAAAACATGTGCCTTTAAATTTGTTCCTTGTCATTGTACCATATGACTTCTTTCCAATGATTTGATTAGGTGCATGATGCCTTCTAACATATCCTGCTAACACATGTACTTTGGATATAATATGCATTCCACTTCTCTCACCATGATCTTCTACATCATGCCTAGGTCCCAATTTCTATGACTCAGTTTCTTATAACTCAAGTTGCATTGGATGCAACTTGGGTGCTTCTAGAGATTTTGGGGATTCAGAAGTTGAAGTCTTTTGACTTCCAATTATATTATAAAATGTATGAGGTCTAATGTAAATACAATTCCTATAATCTTCAGGTTTGTTGATTTTCTCTTCTTCACTCTTTTCTCCAAACTCATCAATTCTCACATGTGCACTTTCTATGATCTTATGAGTATTCATATTCATACATTTATCTACTTTACTTCTATTGGTATATCCTAAGAATATGACTTCATCATTTTTGACATCAAATTTAACTTTTCTAGTCCCTTTCAGAATATAACATTTTCTACCAAATACTTTAAAGTAAATTCAATTAAGTTTCATAGCCATATCATAGTTCATAAGGAGTTTGATTTGAGTCTTTCTTAAATTTTACTCTATTCAAGATATGAACTATTGTACTGATTGATTCCTTCAAGTATTCAATTACAATATTCTTTTCTATCATCAGGGTTCATGCAAAATCCATGATGAATTTATTCCTTCTTTCTTCTATACCATTTAGTTGTGGTGTATCAAGGGCTAATACTTGTCTTTTGATTCCTCTTTTAGTGAAAAATTTATTAAACTCATTAGAAATGAATTCACCTCCTCCATTTGATCTCAAACACTTCATATTCTTTCTTGTTTCTTTCTTAGCTCTAGCCAAATACCACTTAAGCTTTTGAAAGGCTTTAGACTTTTATTTTTGATACATTACAATAATCAACAAATAAAATAAAGTACTTATCTTGACTGTAGCTCTTAGTTTCAGTAGGTCCAAAAAGGTATGTATGAACTAGCTCCAAGATTTGTTCAAAATGATAGTTCTTTCTCTTGAAACTTTTCTTGCCTATCTTACCAATTTGATAACTTTTTAATAGGACCATATTAGCTTTTCTCAAACTAGAAATACCTCACTTTTTTTTTCTTATCTTGATCAGATTATCAACGTTCACATGACACAACCTCTTATTTCATAACCATATTTCTTTTCCTTTAGAAATGAGACATGAACTTTCAGTAAGATCTAGGTAGAATAAGTTACCTTTTGTTTTGTTACCAAACCCAACTAGATTTCCTTTTCCCTCTAGTAGCTTGACCTTCCCATTCTTGAATTCTAACTTGAATCCAATGTTATTCAACTATCCCATACTCAGTATACTATTCTTCATTCCTTCAACCCAATAAGCATTATCACATCTAAGCTCATTAGTTAGTAAGATACCACCTTTTTCCTTTATTGAATAATATGGTTGATTGTTTCCAATCTTACACTGCCACCACCACACTGTTGCATATGTTTAAAATTTGTTTTATCACCAGTCATATGATGTAAATAACCACTATCAATAATTCATGTATCATTTTTTATAACATGAGAAATAAGTCTCATTTTCTCTTCTTCATCATCAGATTCATCTTTTACAGAAATATAGACCATTTCATCATCTTCACTACTATCTAAATTTTTAGCCATAAAACAAGATTTCTTACCTTTATCCTTATAGTCCTTGTAGCTTTTGAAATCCTTCCTTCCTTTGTACTTATTGTTTCTTTTTTAATATTTGTCTTCTTTGTTTGGACACCTTGTAGAAATTTGACCAACTTCTTCACAAGAAAAGAAAATTAAAGGAATTTTACCATTGTACTTTCCTTTTCCTTCACGATACCTAATTGCAAATAATACTTCAATAGCTTCAAGATCACTATCAAAACTATCATCCTCTTCACTTTTATATTTTTTTCCTTTCAACTTTGCAACTCTCTTCTTGAGTGACAACTTGGCTTCAAATGTAGACTCAAGATTGCTAGAACTAGGAACATAATTATCATAGTTATCTAACTCAAATGTTGTCCATCTTTCAACTAGTACATCCAATGTTATATCATTCTTTGGATTGCATCTCATTTCTTAAATTTTTGAAACTCTAAGTGCACATATAGGAAGAAGTGTTTTGAGAGAATTATTTACCACTACATCTCCTCTTCAATCTTTCCTTCTCAGGCTTTGATTGCACAAACTCTCACTTTTATTCACTCTCTATACTTTGTAGTGTTCTCATATTCTCTCATCTGATTTGATCAAATTATCATCTAAGACTTTCTATTTTGGCTCTTCTTACATTATCATCTCCTGCATATATAGGTTTCAACTTGATCTACATCTCGTATGCAATACCAGAGTCTTTGAATCCATTAAATTTGACATAGTTGAGAATTGAAGCAATATTAATCATCGTAATATTATGATTCTTCTTCTTTGCAATTTCTTCAATAGTTATAGTTCTAGTATGTGCCACATACTTGGAGTTAAGATATTTTAGACATAAATAATTAATGGTTTCCAAATATAATAGCATAAGTTCCTTCCATGAATTGAAGTCACCTCTGTTAAACTTAAGGTCTCCCTTTTGTAAGATATCTTGATCTTTAGCTTCATTCCTTGAAACCTTCTTTGCAAAGATCAAAAGTTCTCATACTAATTATTAGAAATATAAGAGGAGTACCGAAGAGGGTAGGGGTAAATTAGTTACCACAAAAGTAAATCCTAGATCCCTTAAATATCATGACAAAACATAAACTGTACTGAAACAGTTGTAACTTGATTAACACTAATAATATGTTGTAACTCAGGAAACACTACAATATCAATTGTTACTCAACAAATACTAAAAATGAAGATCTTAAGTTATTATCTATTATTAGCCTTAATTAACTTACTTGCATAAACATAAAATAAATAGCATGAACATATGAGACACCAAGATTTAATGTGGAAACCCAATTTGGGAAAAACCATGAACTGTAACTAGTTACTATTTTTCACTCTTCTGAAGTAAGCATTGTTAAATATTACAAAACACATTGCTAGGTGTGACCCTATTAGAGGATTTAATTACCCTATTAGAAGTGGCCTCTATAAAGTTATTTAGACACTTCAATCTACAAATTCCATTTTGTTGGAGGATTTACAAATAGTTGTTAAGCCAACTCTGTTAAGAGATTTAGTTCACTACTAAAATGATTAGAGAGTAACAATGATATGAACTAATTTTTGATGAAAGTATATTGCTCATTTTAGATCTCAATTCTGGCATTAATACTTGATCCTTCTTGATGGAATGTATATTTTCATATCCTCAAGGATATTATTCTTATCCTTCTAATTCACTTCCTCTAAGAATCTTCTACTCTTCCATAGACACACATTCAATGCTCAACTTGACCTTATACTTATATCGTAAAAATTGTCAAGTCTTCTTTAATAAATCTTAGAATGATTAATATTAATCTCCTCATTTTTATAGAACCAACTAACAAATTCATTAAACTCAATATGCCAAGATAAGAAAATCCTTTGGTAGCTTACCTTGCTCAATAGACACTAACACTGAAATGATTTTCCTATATTAGCCTAGTGAACTCAATTAACATTGTATCTCCAAAGAATTCATTTGATAACCAAGTGAACTTGGTTAACATTAGCTCCATACAACTTTCCTTCAATACCCAAGTGAGCTCGATTAACACTCAACTTATGTGAGCTTCACTTTGATACCTAATTGAACTCAGTAGATATTGTCTTCTATAGTAGAATGTTTAGTAGATACATGAAACTATCTCCATTACCCTTGTGATCTTAGCATTCACTAACTAGTAAAGATATGATTTTTTTGTAGCATTAAAGACAATAGGCAATTGATCAATTACTATGAATAGTAGTTTCCTAGCAGATAGAAAATGATGTAGTGCAACAACAAATTGTCAAGCAATGGAGAGAGGGTGTTGAGAAATAGACTAAAGATTTCAAGTCATGGACTAGAATTTTGTGCCATCATATAGAAAATTTTGAGCATATAGAAATAGGACTAGACCTTGAACAAGAAAAGGAAAATGATCTTGAGATTATTTTTTAAGATGAACTTGTTAGAAGAAAAAAGAAAAATCCAACTATGCTACCAATATTTGTAAGACATCACAAACATAATCAAATCATTTGTAATATTGAATCAAGTTTTATGAAAATAAAAATACTCAAAGATGTCACATGCTTGCTTTGTGAATCCAATCCTAAGATAGTGAAATATATTTTAGACAATGAAGATTGGATTCAGACAATGAATGGGGAATTTGACTAGATTGAGAAGAACAATACTCAAACTTTAGTGCTGAGGCCTAAAGAAAAAAAAATTATTGAAAAAAATGGGTTTCTAGAAACAAAGTAAATGAAAATGGAAAGTGACAAGAAATAAGGCAATACTGGTATGTAAAAGATATGTTCACATGGAAGGAGTAGATTATGGAGAAACTTTTTCTTCTGTAGCAAGACTTGAAGGAGTAAGAACTCATCTTGCATTTTTAGCCTACAAAAAAATCAAGGTATATCAAATGGATATTAAATTTTCATCTTTCAATGGTATACTTGAAGAAGAAGTATACATTGAAAAACCTAAAGGATTTGTAGATCTGGACAAGAAGAACATGGTATGTAAAGTAAACAAGTTCATCATCGATTGAAATAAGCCCCAAGAGCATGGTATGAATTATTGCATAATTATTTTTTTGAAGATTGGTTTTGAAAGGACAAATAATAACATTAATCTATATTGAAGAATGGTAAGAACAATTAAGTACTACTATCTTAAATATTTATTGATGATATTATAGTTGGAGGATGAGAAGCATTTTGCAAATCATTTGTTGATGAAATGAATAAGAAATTTAAAGTTTCTATGTTTGGTGAAATCAAATTCTTTGTTGGATTATAAATATGTCAAGTCAAGTTTGATATTTTCATTACTAAATCAAAATAAATTAAGGAGATACTAAAGACTTTTGGTATGGAAGATCCAAGACCAATGAGTAAACTTATGTCTATAGGAAATAAGCTATCTAAGAATGACAATTTTGCAGATGTGAACTAGACATTATACATATCCATGATTGGGAAATGACAATATTTTGTTCGCCATAGACCTAATATTGCATTAGTAGTTGTGATAGTTGCTACATTTTCAATAAATCCTAAAAAGAATAACATGATGGCAGTGAAAAGGATAATTAAATATCTAAAAGGTATAGAAGACTATGGATTATATTACAAGAGAAGTGATAGATTTGAACTAAAGGTATTTATAGATTCAGATTGGGTAGGAAATATTAATGATACAAAAAAAACTATTCAAGATGCATTCTTTCTAGGAAAGGGATTGTGTCATGGACAAGCAAGAACCACAATTGTATTACTCAATCAATAGCTAAACTTGAGTAGGTGGTAGTTGTGGTGAATTATTGAAATATCATGTGGATAAAGAAAATATTGAAAGGTATGAAAGAAGAAATTATAAATTTAGTAGTTATCTATTGTGATAAGACAAGTTTTATTAACATTTCAAAGAATCTAATGATGTACACTAAGAAAAAGAACATTTCTATCAAGTATCACTACTCGAGGGAACTAGTTCAAGACAAAGAAGTGAAGTTATAATATGACCACACTAAAGAATAGATTATTGACATATTCACTAAATCCTTACCTAAAGATGCTCATGAATATCCTAAAGGTAAATTAGGGGTGATTTCCCTAACCAAAAATACTTAAGGAAATAAGGTGGATTGCATCAAATGTGCTAATTAGAATATCTTACACATTTATACAAACCAACTCTACTTTGGGAAATGTCTAAGGTTAATAGTCAACTACAACATAACATATTAGTCATAGAAAAATGACAAAAAATAGCCAGATATGAAAATATATGCATAATTTAGATGTATGAAGATATTGAAGATAAGAAAGACAAGTATCTTTGGCATTGTGGTCAAAGAAGGAGAGATACACAAAGAAGGAAAGATATACTAAGAGGGAGATATAAAAAAGTTAGAATTGGATAATGTGAACACAAAGAGATATATCCAAGAGGGAGATCCATTATTTCAAAGGGAGAAGATTACTAAAGAGAATTGGAGAATTAGAATGAAACTAAGGATACTGAAATATTTTGGATTTTATGGTAACAAAGTATTGCTAACATTAAGATATTGTCATCAATTACAAAGATGAATATTGTGGGAAGCTTCCAATTTGAACAATTATTATTTGTTCATTGATGTCAAATCTACCAAGAAGACATATTTTTACCTAATCTAAATGTTGTATCTTTTTGATTGATGGAGAGGATTTGAGAAATTTCACATAATAATAGCACCTAGAGGAAATGTTATGTTATGTAAAGGAAGCTACAAATGGGCATTTGATGAGATAAGCTTCAATGAGACAAAGTGATTTTTTATATCATGAAAGAAATGCTAAGACAAGCAATAGTGTAAAAGGTTAGAAAAAGCCAAGTGATGGTAGTGTCAACAAAGCCATAGTAAGTGTTGAGAAAATCTAGGGTTAACTAAAAAATTAGTATCATACCAAACAGTTAGTTGATGTCAAGCTAGAAGGTTTACAATGACCGAGTAATTTAGTGATGAATGAGTGTCTGAATTTAGTGATTACCAAATAATAGTGTTGAAAATGAATTTGTGAAGATTGTGATTCCCAACTAACCCAGATGATTTCTTGGGATATGTAAACAATGTTAAAGATAAGATTGATGAGTAGGATCATTAAATTCAAGATTAGGATTAGGTAAAGACATATTTACTAAGAAGTTTCTAAAGGATGATTAAGAATATGGATAGATAGAATGAATCATCTTGAACTTGATCGTAAACACTAATATCTATGGTCATAGTGGAAAATGGTTAAGCAATAATTGCCTATTTAAGGACGTAAAGGGTCAAACTTATGAGAAGGAGAAGAAGATGCACATATAAAAAGGTGGATTAGAGTTGCACAAGGGTGAATACAAGTCAGTGAGATTGAATGTGAAGCTAAAGGAGATTGCTCGCACATATGCTACTGATATTGATAAATGAATCTAAGTAGATGACTTAAGCTTTGTTTAGATAAGAAGATTGATTACCTGAAGGGTTTCCAAGTGAATCAAGAATAGAGATTATAATGGGAATCTTATCAGTGAATCACCATATGGACCAAACTATGATATGAACATAGAAATTGAGTTGTAATCATATAGATCAAAATCTACTATTTTCTTTCTAATCATTGTAAACAATTTGCATTGAGATCCTTCCAATAGAGGTTGAGCTAATAGTCATTTGAAATACTTAATTATTTCTGTAAATCCTTTAACATGGTGACATTCTAAATGAAATGATCAAATTCCTCTAAGAAGGCCCTTTCGAATAGGGTGATTAAACCCTCTAACAAAGTAACATTTAATAGTGTGTATTGTAAACCTTTAATAGGGTTGGATCTTAATATAGTTCACTTTGAAAGAGTGAAAAATTGGTCACATGTTGCTGGTGGTTTTTTCCAAATTGGGTTTCCATGTAATAACCTAGTGTCAAATGTGTGTTTAATAATTTATATGTTCTTTACATTTGATATAGTTTTCATTCAACAAAGCATGTTATGTTTGAGACAGTTTTTTTTTTATCAATATAGTAGACAGAAAACCACAATAGGATAAGAACCGTAAATGTTTGATAATTAATTATTCAAATGGTACTTATGGACCTTGACAATTGATTCACCCCCTTCCCCCCTTTTCAGTTATTCTAAACATTTCTAATGGTGTCTTCTTACCAAGGTGACTTCCCTTGCTTCCCATTCATTAATAAATTCTGTAGTGATCTCTAGTTTGGCATCCTTCATTTCTTTATTGTAAGGCATTAAACCGCCCTTATCTCAAACTTTAGACTCTTTGTTCCATAAATCACAATTCCTAGGATTCTACCTTTTTAGGGATCCTCTATAATAATATTGATCCAACTTCCCTTAACTCCTAATATTTTCCAAATGAAACCTTCTTACTTCAATGTAAGTTTAAGATAAATGAATAAAAAATAATAATATCCTCAAAAAATGAGAATATCTTTGAAATCAATACAAAAACTTATTGTAAGTATTGTCATCATTACTATTTATTTCCCTATGCATATCTTTCATTAATAGTTCAATATTTTCAAAATTCCCCGCTTTACATAACACTTTGTCATGATTGATCATGATTTTTACAGGCGTGAAGAGTTATTATATTATAACTTCTATATAATAAAGCTAAATTTTGTTTTCCTTTCAACTTATTTATTCATTTTTTATTTATAAAGTTGCAGGTTAATAGTGAGATATTTATCAAAGGTAATGATTCTTCTATTTATATTGAAGTATCTCACAATATTAAATTACAAACTTTATTCATCCAAATTGCAAACAATACAATTTGAAATATTTAAGATAAATGGTTTAGGCATATGTAGAGGTTGAATTACTTTTATCCTTTAAGAATTAAGTTAAGTGGACAAAAATATAGGGCCTAAATCTGTAGACAATTATTATTTTTTAAATATCAACTATATTAGGTAGAAATATTTTCATAAGAAGTAAGACCCTACCTAATAGAACCAAAAAGAAAAACTATAAAACCAATAAGTAAAAAAAAACTGCAAGAGCAAGACTAGCAACCATACATTAACATGAAGACTTAACTCAACAACCAAAACTTAAGACCTCTACTTCTTCAATTCCTTGAGCTTATCTAGGAAGGAGGGATACCTAGAAGGCCTTGACAAAGTGATGAAGTGCTGCACCACCCGTATCAACTCACAATCAAAATCACAACAAGATGGAGACAAAGAGATGAGAAAAATGCTTCATAAGGCATCCATTAATACTTGAAACTCATTACAATATTCTCTCAATGGAAAAAATCCAAATTCTTACAATATAAGAGAGCTTCCACACTAAGAGCTTCCAACTAGTAGAGCTTACAAAAAAAGATCTTGTCCTTGAAGATTGCTACTTCTTGAGCTTGATTACAAATGATAATAAGCCTTGCTTAAATAGGCATTTCTAATGTGGACCAATTAGAAAACTACATTTCCTTTGTGTATCACAACAAATATTAAATGCATGGTTTAAGGAACTTTCCACAAACTTCTTAGATGCCACCTACACACTTCAACAGATGGAATGACAACTATTTTTCTTATTTTCATATTTATGACACCTATGCACCTTAAAAATAAAAATTCTTCTTTTCTCTTTTCTCTTTTTTTTTTCTTTCTATTTTTGTCACTTTCTCTCTATCAACAATTTTTTATTTTTTAAAAAATTATTATTGTGCTTTGAAGATGCCCACTTTTTTTAATTTAGGAGCATCATGCATCACAATGCCACATTCCAAGGAACAACCTCTTATTTAATCACCATATGAAGACCCTTATCATTAATTTTTCTATCCTCACATCATTTCCTTTTATGTTTCCTTTCCTCTATGTCAACTTTAATTCCACCATTATCATTCTCAGATTTATATTGAGCTTTCTACTATTGTGTAACTTATTCCTTAATATGGTCACCTAGTTAAACCTAAGACTCTTTCAATGATGCAAGGGTAATGCGAAACTTAAGTGGATATAAATACAAGAATTGAATCCATCACAAAAATTAAACAAAAACATCAAGTATAGTATACAAAAATAGGGATGTTCACAAGATGTGAGAGGCTATAGAAAAGAACCAAAAAACAAAACAAAACTACAAAACCAATAGCCAAAAAGAAATTTCAAGAAAAAATCCAACAACAACACAAATAGTGAAACTTGTAACAATATAAAAGCATGAAAACCAAGCTTAAGTACAACCACATCCTAGGAACTTTAGTTTTCCAATTCCTTGAGATTATCTAGGGAGGTGGGCTACTGAGAAGCCCTTGACAAATTTATATCCTTAGGAAAAATCTCCTACTTAGTCACTCTTGTGGCTTCACAATACATGCCCCATTTAGAGTCACAAAATGGGGACCCCCTAATTTGAAGTTTCCCTATGAGGCATCTCATCTGAAGCCTTAGTCATTTTGGACCTACTCTTGGGTCTGGGTCAAACCTCAACCTTTGATCAGGAATGATCAGGAAATCAGGTAGGAGAAAATGTGGCATTTTTAAAGACTTTCATGTGATTTTGAACTGCACACATGTGCAATAGCATACATGTACACCGTGACAAGGTGCACAAGTGCTCCAAGTGTACAAGTGTGCATGTCACCCATTCCAAGGATGCACACATGTGCATGTGTGAACCCTCAAAAGTGTGTACCTTCAAAAGGTGCACACCTATGGAGGTGAACACTTAAGAATCATGCCCCCTCTCTCACTTTCACAATGAGAACATGCACATGTTCATATTTGCACACATGTGCACCTTGTCAAGCTAAGAATGTGTGCTAGTGCACAACTATGCACTTTGCCAGTTTTCTACAGTAAATTTGTGCACTAAGGCTTCTTCCAAGGTGTTCAAGTGTGCAAAACAAGTTTTTTTGGTGAAAATATTAACATCATAATTTTTTTGACACTTGAGTGCAAACATACTTAATCATATTCCACATTGGATGCCGAGTACATCATGCATGCCGAGTGAAGATCAGATACCGAGTAAAGATCAATTATCGATTGAAGTATAAGTGCCGAGCAATACAAGGTGTCGAGTGTTAACAAGTGCTGAGTAACATAAAGTGCCGAGTAAGTTCAAGTGCCGAGTAAGTTCAAGTGCCGAGCAAGTTCAAGTGACGAGCTAATATAGGTGTCAAGTAACACAAGAGGTGCCGACCACCAGTAACTCAATAATGTCGAGTTGCTGAATTATTTAGAAAATTAAAGATTCGCCAGATCTAAGCCGACAAAGTTGTTATCTAGAAATCTATGAATTAAAAGGAAGATAAGAATGATGAGTTGGTGGCATAGAACACCATGTAGAACATTTTTAAGATACAACTGGTGAAGTTTCAAGAAGAAAACAAGATATGGGGTAGATACATTGTATCCTACCTAATCAATTTTGAAACCCTAAAATTGAAGAGGGAGAATTGAGCGGTAAAGGCATGCAACCAATCAGCCAAAGATAAGTATTAAGAGGAAAATGAAGATTGAATATGGATTGTAGATCCATACCTAACCCTAAATCTTAAAATGTCTTTATAAGGAAGACAAAACTTCATTGTAAAATGTAAGAGAGATAAGAGGTATGAGAAGATATACAAGGGTTTGCAAGGAAGTCTATTTTCAGAAGTGAGGATTATCAGATCACAAAAGGATCCAGATCAGAGAAAGCAGAACAAGTGCCTACAATCAACAATCAAGGATTGTAATCAGTCAGGTTTATTGTACCTAATACTTTCTAGCAATTGTATTAGAATAAAAATCCTATGGTGATAGGTTAGCTTAACAACTATTTCTATAAATCCTTTAACTAGGTGATAAAATCCTTTAATAGGGTAACACTTCATGTTAAGTATTTAAAAGCATCTAACCAGGTCACTATTGACACTATGTAAAGCCTTTAACAGGGCAGGCCTTTAAGAGGGCAAACCATCAGAAGTGGTTGAACAATATTGCTGTAGTAATTTTTGTGGGTATCATCCTCACCCTAGTTTTACCTTCTTATTCATGGAGGGTTTCTAGGTTACCAAATTCTAGTGTTAAGTGTTCTTGATGCATGTGTCTGGTTTCATGATCATTTGATATACTTACATGCATGCAATTTACTTCCAGTAAAAAGTTTTATTGGCTAAAGTATGATACTTATGATTCACCCCCCCTCTCATCAGTACTCTTTCCATATTTGAATATTCCAAGAATTGGTATCAGAGCTTAATCCAGGTTCTCTTAATGAAAAACCTAACATCTTGGAGGAAAAGATCTAAAGATGGAAGCCTTCAAAATTGGAAAGATCATTGAAAATTAGGTGATAGATGTGCAACTTGCTTTACATAGCTTTACACTTATGATCTAGCAGAGCTCATGTTTCAACAGATTAATGAAAATCTGGGAGCCATAAGGAAAAGCAAGGGAGCTCAATGCAAATTTGGATCAGTTTTGATGTGTATGTTCTTCTATCTGATGAAAGAATTTCCTTCTATAGGGAAAGTAAAATGGAATCCAGATAAAACAATTGTTGAACAAATTAATGGATACATTGAACAAATGGCTGAAAATTTTGATGCCCAAATGACAGGTTATTTTGAGGATTTCATAAATCCATGAAGAAAAGGTCAACGATACTAGCTTCATTAGTAGAAAAGCATAAAAATGACATATGTTTCTTAGTTAATATAGATTATACTTACATACAAGCAGTTATACCTAGAATAAGATGGCTTAGGCCACTATGATATGAACTTGATGTTGATCAAGTCTCTGCAGCAATAACAGCTCTACTTGTAGAAGAAGTAGATAAAAATGCACCACATTTTGGAACTTATGATGTGGTAAGATAAAAAATAAACATGGAATTAAAAACTACTTGTACATTGAAGAAAAAAGATAAATTAGTCAAGAAGATCAAGAAGAAGTTTGGCAAAGAAATTGAGGCTGAGGCAGAAGAAGGAGAAGATGACAGTGAGGATGAAGATGAGCAGGAACAAGGGCCAATAGAACTAACCCAAGTTCTTGGAGAAGAAAAGGAGGAAGGTGCAGAGGAAGAAAAATCCAAGGAAGCACCAACTGAAGCTGAGCCAAAGAAGAGAAAGGAAATAGAACAGACTTCAGCCAAGCCCAGAACGAAGAAAGCTGCCACTTCATCATCTCAAAAGCCAACAACATGATCATCAACAAGAGCCTCTACTCAAAAGGCTAAAGAGGGAGTTTCCAAGAAGAAACAAGTCAAGGAATCTCACGAAGAGCCAAGGAAAAGAAGAAAGTATGTGGCTCAACTTGACACTGATGACGAAGAGAAAATAGAAGAGGTAAGCAATTCATCAGTTGATACCCTATGTAAAAAGATTGCAAGTGGTGACTTGAATAATTTAAATGAAGTTGATTTTAGTAAATTTAATAAAGAATAACAAAATAAGATAGAAGAAATAGTGTATGGAATAATGGCGCGGTTCAAGTACACCCCACTTGAACTAGATGGTCAATTGCCAAAGGAGCTGTCAAAAATTATAGAAGACAAATGGCATTTTTGCTTAAAAATAGAGAAGGAGATGAGGGAATCAACCCTAGCCAGTGTATTTGCATATTTGACTAGAGAAAAAATTAGCAAAGTAGTCAAAAGGCATAATAACAAGTTCACACCGAAATACAGGGCATTCTTTATACTTCAAAATAGAATGGAAGAGATTGTTCAAAGAACAATAAAATTGTGGAAGAATTTGCATAAAAAGATTGAAGATTTTCTTGAGGAAGAATACAAGGAAGAAGAGGCCATACCAATAGAAGAGAGGAAAAAGAGGAAAGAAGAAGAAGAAAAGAGAAAAGAAGAAGAGAAGAGAGAAGAAGAAAAGATAGATGGAAAGGAGGAAAAGACACAAAAACAGGATACAATGGCAATAACTGAACAAAGAGGAGCAACTAGATCAGAGTGTGCAAGACACACAATTGCCACCCCCTAGCCCTCCACAAGCATCTGTTCCACCTGTAGATACTATAACAATTACTGATGTTCCTGATACTTCTGGTCAGAATGTGAATCCATTAATTGTAGAAAATCTGAAAAGAATTCTTGACCAGTCAACACAACAAGCAATATTATGTACAAAACTAGTATTGGTCAGTATAGATGAGTTACAGAAACTAGTAGAAAGTACAGTTAAAGATAAGGTGAATACACAAGAACCACCTTCTATCACAACTACTAGTAGTCAATTTGAAATACCAACTAGTATAATTGATGCTGCAAGACAAAAGAAAAGTGCAGCTGTAGAACAAGGAAAAGAACAAACAGGACAGACCATTACATCTGATCCTACAACACAAATACAAGGTGCACTTCCACAGGTAACAATAATTGATCATGGTAAACAGAAAGAGAAGGAAATAGTAAAAACCCCTAAAGAACAGGTGGCAATACAAACACTAATAAATTTTCTTACCTCGGGGACTCCTTCACACAAGCCATTACAAATTTTAGTACCATCATCTAGTACTACCAGAATTGTAAGGGTACTTCACTATGGAGACCCTAAATTAGATGAAGAGATAGTCATACTAAGTTATGACTCAAAATCAATAACCATTGATCAAATAAATGAAGTGTAGGATGCACTAAATAGAAGTAAAAGACAAGAAATACTCAGGAAAGAGTATAAAAATAAGCAAACACTTTATGAGATCAAGGACATCTTTATGGATGCCTTCACTTTACAATCACCGGATGAGTCAAAGCATATCACAGAGAAATTAACAAATATTGTTGACCAGGTGACAAATGAAGACCTAGAAACCAGTGCAAAACTTATGGAATGGTCAAGAAAGAAATTTCAAGAGAAAGTGAATGAGAAAATATCAAGACAAATCGCACTTTCACAAGTAGAATTGGAAAAGCTCATTGATAAGGTGAAAAGGGTACTTGAGAATACATTCTCACTATACAAAAATTTGTGTGATTTTTCATATTTCACACAAGAAACAAGCCAAAAAATACTGAGCTTGGAAAGAAACTTAAACATTTCAAGCGTGCAACTACCAAGTGATCTAACTCAAAGTGTGAAGCATTTTGCTCAATCGCTTCACACAAACAAAGAAATAGCTGTATTAACAGCAGATGAGGCCAATATCAAGGCCAAAGTAATAAAAATCTAGTCCTCCATTACCCCACATTTAGAAATACTCCATAAAGAGAAAGTATATGCTAAAAATGTACTCAAGAAAGATCCAAATCTTTCTACATTAGATGGATTTGTTCATCTTGCTGCCAAGACTGCCATCCAGTATAAGTCACTAAAAATTGCTTTGAACAATTGGGATGCAACTCTCAGAATGATTATGGAGGTAAATAGCACATTCTTGGCCAAATATGGTCTTAACCCTTAAATACTCTTTGACATAAGTGTCAAAAAAGGGGGAGATATAGATTGTAAAGGAGGAGATATGGATTAATAAGGGGAGAACAGATACAAAGGAGGGGCATTGATATACAAATAATATACAGATAAGGCACAATCAACTCAGGGGGAGTTACAAAATTTCTGAGGTGTATATTGTAAGATTGTAAGACATAAATTTTGATCAAATTTTTCAATATGTACCTACTAATTAGATTAGTAAATGTACTTATAAGGTCAGTTAAGTGTTTTTGTCACTCATGTCAAAGGGGGAGATTGTTAACCGAGTACATCATGCATATAATGCCCCGCCAAGGGATCCAAAAAATTTGTTTGCTAAATTTGTTTGGTAGAAATATTAATATCATGTTGATAGGTGATGTAGTGCCTGCCCCTGGTTTGCATTTTGTTATCATTGTTGAACTCTTTTAGAGCTAGTTTCATGTTGATGGTTAGTAACATTATTATGAGATTATCAAATATTGTGCTATGGATTTAGTTGATATGTGATGAGATTACTTAGACTCTACATTTCATGTATGTATGATGATTATTTTTAGTGTTTGCAGTTATTAATGATGATTTATTATCATATGTGTTTTCTTATGGATACTTACCCCATACTTGCATGTGTATGGTGTGCATGTTTTCTTTGTGTGTTTTCTTTTGTATGGTGTGTTTTATGTGGTTAAGGAAGGGAGTCATAGTCACCTGCTAGTCGGGATCTACACGATGCACCACTTCCTACCATTGTCTGTTTAGTTTAGTATATATTGTGCTTGTACATGCATGATTTTTATGCAGGGTGTAGGTACCAGGTATCGACTTCCCTGAATTGCCAGGATGAGCGTACCCTATCACATTATCTCAATGATAAGAGAGGGGAGATAAATTCTCAAGTCCAATCCCAACCTTTTAAGCCATTTGTTCTAATTGAAAAATTAGGACAAGTATCTGAGTTGAGTACCCTCTGAATGTGTCAGATGATGTAATTCGTGATATAAACCTTTTGGTTTGATTTGTATGTATATTGGCTATGATGGATTTTTCGTATTTTTACCTTTTTGAGTCTTTGGAGTATTTTCTATTAATTAAGCCTAATTAAAAGATTTAGTTAATGGTTTAATTTAATAGAAAATTAATATGATATTTTGATATTTTATTTAATTGATTAAGAAATTAATTAAATAAAATAATTAAATTGGAAGATAAAAGTTATAATATTAAATTTAGAATGTGATAATATTTATTTTAATAATAATATATTTGGAGCTCTTTTTTAAATAGATGACTAAATAATATTATTATTAAAGCTAATAAATATTTTAGCAATAAAGTTTTGGAAAATGAAATTTAAAAGTGAAAAATATATTTTAAATTATTAAAAGATTCTAGATCTCATATGATTAAAATATAAATATATTAATATTGAAAAGTGGAGATATTAAAGTTAGTGCATGAGACTTAATAAATAAATAAATAAAATTGGAAAGAGTAAAGTAAATTGGAGTTATAAGCTTGCATGGGAATTAACATATGTCAACAACACGGGGGTTAGTTCCTCAATTAAGCACAAGGTGTCTACAATTCTATGACTTATCAAAAAGAATTGAAAAAGACCAATGCTTAGTTGGTGAGATCTTTCAACAGTTTCAAGAAGCATTCCAAAAGTTTCTTGAGAGCTGTTGATATTCAAGCATTCATAAAAGTTTAAAAGAAAAGGTTAATGGAAGCTACAAACTTAATGGAAGCCATGAGTTACAAACAAAAATAGAAGTTTCAAAGCTTACATGTATGGGAGAAGATTCATATGCTCATATATTTTTTACTTGCTTATATGCTTCTGCTAGCACTTCTAATCACTTGGAGGATTCGATCGCCTTGGATTTTTGGAAGAATAGCAGATGATGGAGAAGGAAGGGATTTTCTATGGACTTCTGAAGCATGGAAAATTAGCATTAGTGTCCAGGTGCACTCGTGATATTCTCATATTTCCTTGCACTCTTTCTCTTCCTGTCTTCATCATATCTGTTCTATGTGTCTAAATACTATCTATGATTCAATCTACTATTTGAAATTAGAATCAAGATATTTTATTTGGTTGAGAATAAAACAATAGAAAAATCTTAGATCCAATTAAGGAGAAATAATTAGATCTTAATCGGGTTTGGGTTCGAATTTATACTATGAAATTAGGTAGACAAGATTTGGAATAAAAATAAAAATTTAATAGTGAAAATTTGAATGATTAGATGTAATCTTTCTATCAATGATATTTTTAGATCCATATGAAAAAACCCTTTTATGGTTAAATTTAGAGAACAATTATTTTAAGAGGAAATTCTTAATTCATCACAAATTGTCCTGTTGCTGCCTCTTGGATAGACCTGAATTCAGTCATTCATAACTTTTTATTGTGATCAAATTTATTCCATTGCTCTGATCAAAATCGGCGCACCTTAGCCCTCTCCAACATATTTAAATTTCAGCCCGACCCAACGGTTCATTAGGGAGATATGACCGTCGTACTAGGACTATTTTATTCAAAGACGGATATTTCTTCATTTTCCATAACCAAGAGTTCTTTATGCTTAAACTTCATAAAAATAATATATCAAAGTAATATAATTAGAATATAATAATTATTTAATTAGTGTAAAGACTAATAAGAATGTTTTAAATGAATTAATGAAGATTTTTATTAGAAAGTTTGTGGATAGAGTTGATGGTTAGAGATATTGAATTCAAAGGAGAATGGATGACTTTTAATATTAATTATTTAATGTATATTAAATACTATTTAATATATAGTTAAGGGGTGGTAAAAGTGTTTAATGATGATTATTAAGAGACTCAAATTTTAATGATATTGGATTTAAATTTAAATAAGAATTATTATATTGACAAAGAGTCATAGTTACATTATAACATTGTTATAACATACTTACGATTTGAATTATATATATGCCTTAAAGGTTAGTTAAATAATAACTAATGGGGCTTATAGAAATATAGTTTGATGAGTTTATTATTTATTAATGTTGTTAGGTCTAAGAAACTATTAATAAATAATGGTTTAAATAGTTATTAACAAATTTGATTAGAGATAATCTATTGGAGATTATTTAATGAATTAAAGATATTATTACAATCTTCCCTTATTAAAATCTTATTAATATGCATTAGTTTTATATGGTCTATTATCTAATCTAATTAAATCAAATTTTATTAAGATTAGTTAATAGTAGAAGAAATGTAGTTAATTATTAGTCAATCTAAGTAAATGGATTAAAAGAAAAGAGCTTTTAATATAGTTTATATAGTGAACTTTTTATAATGTATATCGAATATTATTAAACAATTTTAGATTTGTTTAATGAAGATGATAATGCTAAGAATTTGAAAATTATTCATGTTAAAATCTACAATGAGTCTTATTAGTTTGTGATAAGGATTTTTTCAAACAACTTTTGTATAGACAAAATATTATTAGAACAATTAGAAAATGGAATCTAATGGATGATTTTAATATTGATTAAATAATTGTAAGATGATAAGTTATATTATGTTGATTTAAATTTAGAAATTTTAAATGATATTGGATTAAGATTGAATTATTATGTTATTGGCTAACACGTTTGAATACCTTAATGGTATTAAAAGTTAGCTAATGAAGTTTTATGTAAAAGTTCTCTAAATTAATTATTTATAGTTGTGATAAGTTTATTATTTATTAATGTTTGTTGGGTCTAACTAATTATTAATAAATAATAGTATAAATAGTTTAAATAGTTATCAACTAATACGAACAGAGTTACTCTAAAGGAGATTAGTTAATGATCGAAGTACTATAAAAGATATTAATCAAATTGAATTGGTTAATAATTTGGAAGATTATCAGTTAACTTAATCAACGTACATAGGAAAAACTTATTTGAGATAATAATACTTGGTATTGAAGATTTATTATAAGTTGTTATTATTAAAATATAAATGAGAACATTGTTGCAGAGTGATGTATGTGATCATTAAAGATTTAGTAATAAGATTTCCAATATAGCTTGTCATTAAATATTAACAAGTTATTATTATTGAATTATTAATATGATCATTTGCGTATTGAATTATAGTTGAATTTTAACTTACAGAATTCTAGTTAGTTATTAGTCAACTGATGTTAATTAGAACATTCCTATGGTTATACAATTATTAATTAAATCAATTAATGAGAGTTAATTAGATTTAATTAATAATTAAATTATGTAATAGAGATTTATTTGATATAATTATTTTAACGAGATTGTAGATTATCTATATTGAAGTTGATAGGTCTTATTCTTATGACTTGAATTATGACTTTAGATATTATATGGTTGTCAACGATGGTGATGATTGAGTTCAAAGATTCAAACTTTAGTAATATTTAATTAAGTTTCTAATTGAAAACTAATAAGATGATAATAGGTCATGGATGGTGTACCTATTTTAATGAATTGAGATAAATAAAGTTATAATCTCTTCTTCAAAGAATGATAATTGGTCTTCTTATAATATAACGAATAACGATCTTAGAAAAGTTGAAGGGTTAATCAATTAGTATATGGATCATGGTTAAATAAGAGAACAATTTAATTAAAGGTCAGTGATGGTCAGTTTAGTGAATATTTATCCTTAAGTTTTTTTTTAAATATAATTCTTATTAATGAAAAGATAATGTTATGGGGGAACAAACGGGTTGACTTGTAAGTCAAATGATGAAATTTGAGACACTTGAAAATATACTTGCAAATAGAAAATTGGAAACCTCTACACTTGAATCAACTATGTAAGATAGCAAAACCAAAACATGTGTTTGCATCGTGTATTCTTTATGCTTCTTGTTTTAAATTTTTGGGTTGACTAGTATTGACCAGTCTTAGGTTGTTACCAGAGGCTCGAGGGTTATGAGATGTGTTGGCATGTTGATCTTATTTGGTCTTGATCTTTATAAGCCCAACCATGGTAATGTGATCATATGCTCTATAAAATTTTTGTATTTACTAATTGTTATTGTTCATTAGTCTTCATGTGTGAAGCTGAGATGTATGCGTATGAGACACTTGAGCTAATCATTTTTGAGTCATCGATCAGTTATCCTTGGATCACTTTCTAGTCACCATGATGGGACTAAAATGTGGATTTATTTTTGATGATGTCATGTTGTGACATGTTTGACTCAACCATTTTGGAATCTTCGATCAGTATGATATTGAGATATTCTTGGTTGCTTGTTGAGAACCAATGATTATGGTGATTTATTTTGAGATATATTTTGATTATTGAGAACCAATGGATACTTATGATTATCAGTGATGCCTTCAGTTGCCAATAGAGAACTGTTGCGGTCATGATTTTCTATGGATGCTTTTCGAATGCTCATGGAGATTTGATGATTCTTATCTTGGAGATTTGATGATTTTTATTATGGATATTTGATGCCTATTTGATGATTCTTTTAATGAATTATTTTTTGTGATTTTGAGATTTATGATTCCATGAGCATTAGGGTAGGATATCTACATGTAGTGACGGGAAGTGGCTTGCAATGGGAGCCGGGGCCCTAAAAGGTTGCTACGGTAACTCATTGTAAGTTGGATTAATAAGTGATAAAATTCACACCTAATACTAACTAAATGAACCTAAAAAGATAAGAGTTTTGGTTCTCGCCCATGCCTTGAGTGCTTGTATAGGCTAGGATGGGAGTAGTGAGAACATGGTTACGACCTTGCATTCCATAGTATACCTTGTTAGTATGAGAGGATACTAGTGGCCGCATGAGATCTGTATGGACCTGTGGAGTTTAGCTAACTGCCAGGGTAACTTGTACGAGATAAATGCGATGACACTTTTCCACTTGCATAGTAGGTTCCTACATGTCATTGTGTGCCTCTGGAAAGTAGATGTCTATTTTGTGATTGGAACCTTTGAGTTAGTATACTTTTAGGATTTTTGGACTTATAGAGATTTATGCTTTGTGGATTGATAGCCTGTTTGGGACTTGAGATTATGTCCTCAGCACGCTGGGAGTGGACCACTTAGGTTCCACGCGGTCGGGTGGTAGTGTTTTATCACTCTTATCATTTGAGATCCGTTGGAGACACTATGGCTGGAGCATTTTTTAGTTGGTATTTATCTTCATTATGTTCTTGGAGCATTATGATAGATGATATACTTTATGATGGATGTATTTACTGGTATATTTCCTATATTGATGATTTGCATATATTAGATGATGGTATCCTATGCTTTACTTTACATGTTAGTAGGATGTTTTAAGAGTGACATTCTTACTATGTTAATACCGATGATCTCTTTGGTGCTTTGGAATGTTACGCATGGAAGGATGGCTAGGATCCACGATGGTCTAATGATGCTATTTACGGTTGGGAGGAACCGTGCACTTAGTTTATTTTGTTTGATCTTTATGATAGATGTATATATCTTCTATGATGATGTATCATGTGATTATCTTTACTTTGATGTATCATGGATTAGAATAGGATGATGTAACTTATTCGACATATGTATATTCTATGAGCTTGTCATACCTTGTGATATGTACAGAGGATGAATGAGAATTTGAAATGTAATATTGAAACATTGGACTTATCATTATTATTTCATGTGGATGTTGTACTAGATGGATTCATGTATGTAATTCAACGTTAAGAGATCTTTAAAGAATGTAATCAGTTATGTATGCTATGTTTACTTTTAGATGGACATTACTATTGCTTCCATTATTATGTACAAGTTATATGTAGTATTTACTTTCATGTTATTAAATATATATATATATATTACCAAACTTAGTGAAATTCTAGGTTAATTCTTTGGATCCCTTGGCGGGGCATTACATTTGGTATCAGAGCCCGAGTTTCAACATTGGGAGCTCTGGGTATATTGGAATGTCACAAGTTATTAACTAGTTAAACGAAATGAAAACTTTGAACTATCATGTGTATCTCTTTCAAATTGAAAACTTGAAAACTAGGTGAACTGAAAACAGAATTTAAAACTGTTACTTGCATATTTTTCATACTTCAACACTTAGCTTTCAAAATTGAAAATTCTACTAAAAACTTAAATGATGGCAAAACTGAAAATTAAAACTTATTCTAGTTGCAAAACATGTATCTTTTATCTAAGTTTTAATGTAGTATACTTTTGTATATCTTTGCAAGCATTAAGTTGCTCTTGTTTAGAATGTATTAAGGGATATATTTCAGTAGTTGTTAAAAGAATAATGTTGGATCGATATAGTTTTTGGTTTACTATTAAATCAGAATCATATTCCTCTAAGTGTGTTGTAAAATTCTCAGTAGAATCATATCCCCCTATAAGGAGGAAAAGGGTTCAATGGGACCCGCATAGTGAGTATCTTAGCTTTTCATTCCTGTAGGCTTGTAGAAGTAAGCCTAATCCTAGGGGGGTGGATGTAGTGTCTGCCCCTGGTTTGCATTTTGTTATCATTGCTGAACTCTTTTAGAGCTAGTTTCATGTTGATGGTTAGTAACATTATTATGAGATTATCAGATATTGTGCTATGGATTCAGTTGATATGTGATGAGATTACTTAGACTCTACATTTCATGTATGTATGATGATTATTTTCAGTGTTTGCAGTTATTAATGATGATTTATTATCATATGTGTTTTCTTATGGATACTTACCCCATACTTGCATGTGTATGGTGTGCGTGTTTGCTTTTGTATGGTGTGTTTGATGTGGTTAAGGAAGGGAGTCGTAGTCACCTGCTAGTCGGGATCTACACGATGCACCACTTCCTGCCATTGTCTATTTAGTTTAGTATATATTGTGCTTGTACATGCATAATTTTTATGCAGGTTGCAGGTACTGGGTATCGACTTCCCTGAATTGCCAAGATGAGCGTACCTTATCACATTATCTCAATGATAAGAGAGAGAAGATAAATTCTCAAGTCCAAATTTCAAACTTTTCAGCCATTTATTCTAATTGAAAAATTAGGACAAGTATCTAAGTTGAGTACCCTCCGAATGCATCAGATGATGTAATTTGTGATATAAACCCCTTGGTTTGATTTGTATGTATATTGGCTATGATGAATTTTTCGTATTTTTGCCTTTGTGAGTCTTTTGAGTATTTTTTTATTAATTAAGCCTAATTAAAAGATTTAGTTAATGGTTTAATTTAATAGAAAATTAATATGGTATTTTGATATTTATTTTATTTAATTGATTGAAAAATTAATTAAATAAAATAATTAAATTGGAAGATAAAAGTTATAATATTAAATTTAGAATGTGACAATATTTATTTTAATAATAATATATTTGGAGCTCATTTTTAAATAGATGACTAAATAATATTATTATTAAAGCTAATAAATATTTTAGCAATAAAGTTTTGGAAAATGAAATTTAAAAGTGAAAATTATATTTTAAATTATTAAAAGATTCTAGATCTCATATGATTAAAATATAAATATATTAAGATTGAAAAGTGGCAATATTAAAGTTAGTGCATGAGACATAATAAATAAATAAATTAAATTGGAAAGAGTAAAGTAAATTGGAGTTATAAGCTTGCATGAGAATTAACATGTGTCAACAACACGGGGGTTAGTGCATCAATTAAGCACAAGGTGTCTACAATTCTATGACTCATCAAAAAGAATTGGAAAAGACCCATGATTAGTTGGTGACACCTTTCAGCGGTTTCAAGAAGCATTCCAAAGGTTTCTTGAGAGCTCTTGATATTCAAGCATTCATAAAACCTTTAAAAAAAAGCTTAATGGAAGCCACGAGTTACGAATAAAAATAGAAGCTTCAAAGCTTACATGTATGGGAGAAGATTCATATGCTCATATATTTTCTACTTGCTTCTATGCTCCTGCTGGCACTTTTAATCACTTGGAAGATTGGATCGGCTTGGATTCTTGGAAGAATTGCGGATGATGGAGAAGGAAAGGATTTTCTATGGACTTCTGAAGCATGGTAAATTAGCATCAGTGTCCAGGTGCACTCGTGGTATTCTCATATTTCCTTGCACTCTTTCTCTTCTTGTCTTCATCATATCTGTTTTATGTGTCTGAATACTCTCTATGATTGAATCTACTATTTGAAATTAGAATCAAGATATTTTATTTGGTTGAGAACAAAACAATAGAAAAATCTTAGATCCAATTAAGGAGAAATAATTAGATCTTAATCGGGTTTGGATTCAAATTTATACTGTGAAATTAGATAGACAAGATTTGAAATAAAAATAAAAATTTTATAATGAAAATTCGAATGATTAGATGTAATCTTTCTATCACTGATATTTTTAGATGCATATGAACAAACCCTTTTATGGTTAAATTTAGAGAACAATTATTTTAAAAGGAAATTCTTAATTCATCACAAATTGTCCTGTCGCTGCCTCTTGGATAGACCCGAATTCAGTCATTCATAACTTTTTATCGTGATCAAATTTATTCGATCGCTCCAGTCAGAATCGGCGCAACTTGGCCCTCTCCAACATATTTAAATTTCAGTCCGATTCAATGGTTCATTAGGGAGATATGACCATCGTACTGGGACTGTTTTATTCAAAGACGGATATTTTTTCATTTCTCATAACTAAGAGTTCTTTATGCTTAAACTTTACAAAAATAATATATCAAAGTAATATAATTAAAATATAATAATTATTTAATTAGTGTAAAGACTAATAAGAATGTTCTAAATGAATTAATAAAAAATTTTAATAGAAAGTTTGTGGATAGAGCTGGTGGATAGAGATATTGAATTCAATAAAGAATGGATGACTTTTAATATTAAATACTATTTAATATATAGTTAAAGGGTGGCAAAAGTGTTTAATAATGATTATTAAGAGACTCAAATTTTAATGATATTGAATTTAAATTTAAATAAGAATTATTATATTGACAAAGAGTCATAGTTACATTATAACATTGTTATAATATAACTACGATTTGAATTATATATATGCCTTAAAGGTTAGTTAAATAATAACTAATGGGGCTTATGGAAATATAGTTTGATGAGTTTATTATTTATTAATGTTGTTAGGTCTAAGAAACTATTAATAAATAATGGTTTAAATAGTTATTAACAAATTTGATTAGAGATAATCTATTGAAGATTATTTAATGAATTAAAGATATTATTGCGATCTTCCCTTATTAAAATCTTATTAATATGCATTAGTTTTATATGGTCTATTATCTAATCTAGTTAAATCAAATTTTATTAAGATTAGTTAATAGTAGAAGAAATGTAGTTAATTATTAGTCAATCTAAGTAAATAGATTAAAAGAAAAGAGCTTTTAATATAGTTTATATAGTGAACTTTTTATAATGTATATTGAATACTATTAAACAATTTTAGAGTTGTTTAATGACGATGATAATGCTAAAAATTTAAAAATTATTCATGTTAAACTCTACAATGAGTCTTATTGGTTTGTGATAAGGATCTTTTTCAAAAAACTTTTGTATAGACAAAATATTATTACAACAATTAGAAAATAGAATATAATAGATGATTTTAATATTGATTAAATAATTGTAAGATGATAAGTTAAATTAAGTTGATTTAAATTTAGAAATTTTAAATGATATTGGATTAAGATTGAATTATTATGTTATTGGTTAATACGTTTGAATACTATAATTGTATTAAAAGTTAGCTAATGAAGTTCTATGTAAAAGTTCTCTAAATTGATTATTTATAGTTGTGATAAGTTTATTATTTATTAATGTTTGTTGGGTCTAACAAACTATTAATAAATAATAGTATAAATAGTTTAAATAGTTATCAACTAATACGAACAGAGTTACTCTAAAGAAGATTAGTTAATGATCGAAGTACTGTAAAAAATATTAATCAAATTGAATTGGTTAATAATTTGAAAGATTATCAGTTAACTGAATCAATTTGAGATAATAATACTTGGTATTGATGATTTATTATAAGTTGTTATTATTAAAATATAAATGAGAACATTGTTGCAGAGTGATGTATGTGATCATTAAAGATTTAGTAATAAGATTTTCAATATAGCTTGTCATTAAATATTAACAAGTTATTATTATTGAATTATTAATATGATCATTTGAGTATTGAATTATAGTTGACTTTTAACTTACAAAATTCTAGTTAGTTATTAGTCAACTGATGTTAATTAGAACGTTCCTATGGTTATACAATTATTAATTAAATCAATTAATGAGAGTTAATTAGATTTAATTAATAATAAAGTTATGTAATAGAGATTTATTTGATATAATTCTTTTAACGAGATTGTAGATTATCTATATTGAAGTTGACAGGTCTTATTCTTATGACTTGAATTATGAGTTTAGATATTGTATGGTTGTCAACAATGGTGATGATTAAATTCAAAGACTCAAACTTTAGTAATACTTAATTAAGTTTCTACTTGAAAACTAATAAGATGATAATAGGTCATGGATGGTGTACCTATGTTAATGGATTGAGATAAATAAAGTTATAATCTCTTATTCAAAGAATGATAATTGGTCCTCTCATAATATAACGAATAACAATCTTAAAAAAGTCGAAGGGTTAATCAATTAGAATATGGATCATGGTTAAATAAGAGAACAATTTAATTAAAAGTTAATGATGATCAGTTTAGTGAATATTTATCCTTAAGTTTTTTTTAAAATATAATTCTTATTAATGAAAAGATAATGTTATCGGGGAAAAAATGGGTTGACTTGTAGGTCAAATGATGAAACTTGAGACACTTGAAAATATACTTGCAAACAGAAAACTGGAAACCTCTACACTTGAATCAACTATGTAAGATAGCAAAACCAAAACATGTGTTTGCATCGTGTATTCTTTATGCTTCTTGTTTTAGGTCTTTGGGTTGACTAGTGTTGACCAGTCTTAGGTTGTTACCAGAGGCTCAGAGGTTATGAGATGTGTTGGCATGTTGATCTTATTTGGTCTCAATCTTTATAAGCCCAACCATGGTAATGTGATCGTATGCTCTATGAAATGTTTGCATTTACTGATGGTTATTGTTCATCAGTCTTCATGTGTGAAGCTGAGATGTATGTGTATGAGACACTTGAGCTAATCATTTTTGAGTCATCGATTAGTTATCCTTGGATTACTTTCTAGTCACCATGATGGGACTAAAATGTGGATTTATTCTTGATGATGTCATGTTGTGACATGTTTGACTCAACCATTTTGGAGTCTTCGATCAGTATGATATTGAGATATTCTTGGTTGCTTGTTGAGAACCAATGATTATGGTGATTTATTTTGAGATATATTTTGGTTATTGAGAACCAATGGATACTTATGATTATCAGCGATGCCTTCAGTTGCCAATAGAGAACTGTTGTGGTCATGATTTTCTATGGATGCTTTTCGGATGCTCATGGAGATTTGATGATTCTTATCTTAGAGATTTGATGATTTTTATTATAGATATTTGATGCTTATTTGATGATTCTTTTAATAGATTATCTTTTGTGATTTTGAGATTTATGATTCCATGAGCATTAGGGTAGGATATCTGCATGTAGTGACGGGAAGTGGCTTGCAATGGGGGCTAGGGCCCTAAGAGGCTTCCAGGGTAACTCATTGTAAGTTGGATTAATAAGTGATAACATTCACACCTAATACTAACTGAATGAACCTAAAAAGATAAGAGTTTTTGTTCTCGCCCATGCCTTTAGTGCTTGTATAGGCTAGGATGGGAGTAGTGAGAACACATGGTTGCAACCTTGCATTCCATAGTATGGCTCGTCAGTATGAGAGGATACTAGTGGCCGCATGAGATTTGTATGGACCTGTGGAGTTTAGCTAACTGCCAATGTAACTTATACGAGATAAATGCGATGACACTTTTCTGCTTGCATAGTAGGTTCCTACATGTCATTGTGTGCCTCTAGAAAGTAGATGTCTATTTTGTGATTGGAACCTTTGACTTAGTATACTTTTAGGATTTATGGACTTATAGAGATTTATGCTTTGTGGATTGATAGCCTGTTTGGGACTTGAGATTATCTTCTTAGCATGGTGGGAGTGGACCACTTAGGTTCCACGCGGTCGGGTGGTAGTGTTTTATCACTCTTATCATTTGAGATCCATTGGAGACACTGTGGCTGGAGCATTTTTTGGTTGGTATTTATCTTCATTATGTTCTTGGAGCATTATGATAGATGATATACTTTATGATACATGTATTTACTGGTTATGTTTCTTATATTGATGATTTGCATATATTAGATAATGATATCCTATGCTTTACTTTACATGTTAGTAGGATGTTTTAGGAGTGACATTCCTACTATGTTAATACCGATGATCTCTTCAGTGCTTTGGAATGTTACGCACGGAGGGATGGCTAGGATCCACGATGGTCTAATGATGCTATTTACGGTTGGGAGGAATTGTGCAGTTAGTTTATTTTGTTTGATCTTTATGATGGATGTATATGTCTTCTATGATGATGTATCATGTGATTATCTTTACTTTGATGTATCATAGATTAGAATAGGATGATGTACCTTATTCTATATATGTATATTCTATGAGCTTGTCATACCCTGTGATATGTACAGAGGATGAATGAGCATTTGAAATGTAATATTTAAACATTGGACTTATCATTATTATTTCATGTGGATGTTGTACTAGATGGATTCATGTATGTAATTCAACGTTAAGAGATCTTTAAAGAATGTAATCAGTTATGTATGCTATGTTTACTTTTAGATGGACATTACTATTGCTTCCGTTATTATGTACAAGTTATATGCGGTATTTACTTTCATGTTATTAAAAAAAAAAAAAAATGTTACCAAACTTAGTGAAATTCTAGGTTAATTCTTTGGATCCCTTGGTGGGGCATTACAATGCATGCCGAGTGAAGATCAGATACCAAGTAAAGATTAGTTACCGAGTGAAGTATAAGTGCCGAGCAATACAAGGTGCCGAGTGTTAACAAGTGCCGAGTAACATAAAGTGCCAAGTAAGTTCAAGTGTCGAGTAAGTGCAAGTGCCAAGAAAGTTCAAGTGCCGAGTTGATATAGGTGCCGAGTAACACAAGTGGTGTCGAGCACTAGTAACTCAATAATGCCGAGTTGCTGAATTATTTAGGAAATCAAAGATTCGCCAGATCTAAGCGGACAAGGTTGTTATCTAGAAATCTTTGAATTGAAAGGAAGATAAGAATGATGATTTGGTGGCACAAAACACCATGTAGAATGTTTTTAAGATACAATTGGTGAATTTTCAAGAAGAAAAAAAGATATGGGGTAGATACATTGTATCCTACCTAATCAATTTTGAAACCCTAAAATTGAAGAGGGAGAATTGAGTGGTAAAGGCATGCAACCAATCAGCAAAAGATAAGTATTGAGCGGAAAATGAAGATTGAATATGGATTGTAGATCCATACCTAACCCTAAATCTTAAAATGTCTTTATAAGGAAGACAAAACTTCATTGTAAAATGCAAGAGAGATAAGAGTTATGAGAAGATATACAAGGGTTCACAAGGAAGTCTATTTTCATAAGTGAGGATTATCAGATCACAAAAAGATCCAAATCAGAGAAAGCATAACAAGTGCCTACAATCAGAAATCAACGATTGTAATTTGTTAGGTTTATTGTACCTAATACTTTCTAGCAATTGTATTAGAATAAAAATCCTATGGTGATAGGTTAGCTTAACAGCTATTTCAATAAATCCTTTAACTAGGTGATAAAATCCTTTAACAGGGTAACACTTCATGTTAAGTGTTTAAAAGCCTCTAACCAGGTCACTATTGACGCTGTGTAAAGCCTTTAACAGGGGAGGCCTTTAGCAGGGCAAACCATTAGAAGTGGTTGAACAATATTGTTGCAGTAATTTTTGTGGGTATCATCCTCACCCCAGTTTTACCTTCTTATTCCTGGAGGGTTTCTGGGTTACCAAATTCCAGTGTTAAGTGTTATTGATGCATGTGTCTAGTTTCATGATCATTTGATATACTTACATGCATGCAATTTACTTCCAGTTAAAAGTTTTATTGGCTAAAGTATGATACTTATGATTCACCCCCACCTCTCATAAGTACTTTTTCCATATTTGAATATTCCAACAGAAAAAACCATTTCTTTGACTAGAGTTCACACAATTATATTATCCTAAGTCCTAGGGAGTCCTCTTCTAGGTTTTTCAACACAAGATAGTTTATGTTTTCTTCTATATGAAGATGATAAGGTATCCTTAACTTGTTAGGGTCATAACTTTTGACATAGAGCTCATAATTCAAAATTGTTTACACCATTGGAAAGAAGAACTAAAAATCTATTTTTATGCCCTAAAAAAATGTGTCTTTGGCTGCCCAATTTTAGGGACTGATGAAAGTTTCAACTTGAAATTTTGAGCAAAAGACCTCCAAAAAAGCCAGTTAAAAAATTCCTAGAAAATCTTATTAAAAAATATGAAAAAGTTACAAGAATTTGATCATTTTGGATTATTTGGATCACATGGTCTTTGACCAAGAAGGATCTGGTACTTAGAGAGATGAAAAAGTTAGGGAATGGATGAATATGTACATAACACAAAGGTGTGGTGCACAACACACAAGTGTATAGATCATCATAGCATCTTCATTATCAGCAGCAATAAAGATCTCACCTAAGCTTGTAACCTTCACCTTCAAATAAGTCACACATATAAGAAGTAGAAGGAGTTCAAATGTATGAAAGTGTTTGGCTATAAAGAAGATATAAATCATCAAAAAGGGTAAAATAAGCACACTAGAGAGCTCTTAGACCTCTTCAGAGAGAAACTTAGAAAAAAATTTCAAAACTAAGAACTTTTTAGTTTTTGGACCTCATTTCTGAGGTGTGTAAGCTTTTGAGTTGGGCTAGGTGTGCTAGGTGTGCTACTTCTAAGGTGTGGTACTTCTGTGGTGCACTTCTTTCGAGGTGCACCAAAAGTTTCTAAAGAAGTCAAAGGTGTACCAATAGTTAACTACAAGTTCCAAATTCTAAGCTTTCCATGCACCCTAAATGTATTCTAATGGAATTTGAACTCCTACAAATATCCAGTGAAGGTTTAGCTTGTTGGAACTCAAAATTACCTTCCCAATTTCAGTATCATTCCAAGATTTTGAGCCCTTTTAAGTGCATTTAGTGCATGCATACCTTGTTGTCATTTTGAGGTCTAAGAGGTGTCTAATATTTCTAACACCTTGGTTTCAGCATATCCATGCATCCATGAAGATAAACTACTATTCTAAGTCATCTTGTGAAGTTTCATTTTTAGCAATGTCCAAATCTGCATTTTTTCGTCTATCAAATAGTGACAAGAGGCCTAGTTTGCATTTGAATATCTCATACCCAGTAATGTTTCATGAATTTACACTTTGGGAGTGTTTAATGCCCATATCAAGGAACCTATGCTTCAGATTTTAGGCCATTTTGATATCTTTTAACTAGGTTTTTATTCCCTCAAAGTCATTTATTTATAATTGTGATGGTAATGTAATTTGCTGAGAATTTTAGGAGGCCCTATTTGATCAGTTATAACTTTGACCTAGTTGACTAAAATGAGAAAATTCATTTTACATTGCATTCTAGAGGTTAGAGACTTATTATGTTTCCATTTAATCAGCTTTCAAATGTGACTTCATATGCAATCCATAAAATTTTAATGGTGTCAATAAGTGCAAATTGGTCAGTACCCTTGTTTGGGATATCATAACTTTGAATCCATGATAGGTTAGATCAAATAGATTGAACCATTACATTCTACTTTAAGTTTGACAGATTTCAATTCTTGATGAATCCATTTGCACACTTTCCCATGTCAATTCCGTTTGTGAAAATGACTTTTTTGCCAGTGTTTCCAATTCTGCAAATCTAACTAGCCCACTTTGACAACTCACCAAATGTGCCTAGTTATGTCTCATGAGCCCTAACCCCATATTCATACTTTCCTCATGACAGTGAACCAATGCTCCAATTTTCATGCCCCCAAGTGTCAGTTTGTCCTATTTTCAAAGCCGAAACAAAATGTGTTTTGTGGTTTTCTAATATATTTTCTTGTAGAAAAATTTGAGCAGGTGACTTTGATAATCAATATACTTTGAATGCGAATTCTTCATGAGACAATATTGGACATGTTGCAAGATAGAGACATAGTATATCAATTTTCAGAGCTAGGTTGGGTGTTTTGGTCAATTTTTAAAGCTAGTGAAAGGACCCCTTGGATAGGAAAATCATAGTTTATAGATAAGTGGAATAATGAATTCCATTTTCTTTTCTAGTGACCAATTTTGATTTTAATTAGTATGATGGGTCAAGTGGATCAATTTGAGTGGTCGAGTGTTCCAATTCAAAAAAAAAATTAATAGGACCCACTTTTTGGGTGTGACTGATTCCATGAGACCAACAAGCTTTTGAAAGATGATGGCCTGGAGACGTGTTCCTAATGGTGATTTACTTCTAAAGAAATGCCATGTACAAGTGAAGAAATCCTATGGAGACATGAATTTACATTTAGAGATGGTGGGAGAATATATTATGCATGGTTTGATGAGAAACTCAGCAAAATTGATAGAATAACCAACTAAGGGCTTAGGGGAGCTAATATGTGGACTAGTGCAACAACATTGAAGCCTCTGTTATTCAAATAAATGTGCCCCTAGTTCTAATAATTGGAGAAAAGTTTCTATGGTAAGTCAAAAGTTCCATTTTACATACATTGGTTGTTCTAATGAGTAAATATGGAATAGCTCTCACACTTTTCTTCTATAGCTTCAAGCAACTTTGATCAAGTGCTTGCAAGACACTAAAATGATTGTTTGTTTAAGTTTAGTTCTAGCATTGGGGAAGCTAAATGCACTAAGCACCCATGTTGACAGTTTGGTCAATGACATTCTTCCAAATTTAGAGGGTGCCATCTAAGGATGGAGAAGACTATTGTTGCCAATGTTGTCAGTGATGGTCAGATTTTGAAATGGTCAACCAATTTTAAGTATTACTATAGTAAAATGAAGGCACAAAACCTGCCATAAATCAATTTGATAATGGAGTATTTAAAAATTAACTCCATTCTAACTCTAAATACAAGTAGCTTGGGAGTGGTCCTATAGTTTAAAATACAAAACTTCATTGATGAGCTTGGTTTGCTCACATGGCCTTTTCAAGGATTTACGAATACAACTTGAGAAGAGAAGTAGAGCAAGTGACTAGACACAAAAAAAATTGTTTAAAAACTAATTGTGTAAAACTTAGAGTAGATTATGACATCTATAGGGCATCTAAAGTAAAGAAAAGCATGTGGTAAAATTGTTTGTGGCAGAGAGGAATCCTTTCCAGTTGAAAATGGAAAGTAATATAGTTTGAAGTTAAAAATGCGACAAAAGTAGAGTGCAACCAAGAAGAGTTAGGGGGAGAGATTTATAAGAAACCTAAAGAAAGATGGATATATTACTGCACACAATGGGGAGGATTAAGTGGGAGCCACAATATTCCCTTGTGTTTTGATTGATTTATGGCATATGTTAAGCTATCATTCGTAATCATTTTCAATGTCTACCCATCTCAAAAGGAAAAATGGAGAAATTAGTACATAGTAGAACATGGCATGAGTAGACAAACAAAAACAATTGAGAAGGGAATAAATCCATGGCAAAGAAAAGGAGAGAGAGTGGTTCTTAACTATCAAAAAAGGGGAAACATTTCTTCCACTTACTATGGAATCAGAAAGATTGGGGAGGCTCATGTCATATTGAAAGAATGTTTTAGATTACGCTAGCTAGGATGTATTTGTTGTAGGTATTATCTTTCAAATATGCCTAAAGAATTTCATTAACACATCTTTGTGCACCATACTTAGGCTCCCTATAAAGGGAAAAAGTTGTATTTTATTATCATAACTCCATTTAGAAAGCATAAAGGATACAAGATTGATGTCATCAAGCCAAATGGAAATTGACCTATGAAGATCAATTGTTAGCAAATGCTTTTTTTAGAAGGGTGATTTTTATTTGGTTAATACCGCATTCATTAAGTATTATATTTTTAATGTATTCTTATACAACAATGATACCACATTTTAAATGTCCATGTAGTTGGATGCTTTTAAAAGCCTTAACACTACATGTGAGGTACCACATGGCTATCCAAAGGGATTATAAATTTAAATTTTGAACAATGTGTCCCATGAGAAGGAGATGATGTCAGCATGATGTAGACATCTACACCAACCACACGATGACAAGTGGTAGTGCATGGAGCCAGATGGATAGATGACTTGATGCTAGTAGACAAATCAAAAAATGAAAAATGGTAGAGGGCCCAGGCCTAGCATACTTCTTGAGGCAATGATATGGCACTGTGATGAGGTGTCATGTGACATAGTAACTAATGAAATGGTAGGATGACATGGTGTGGTGACAAGGCAATGACAAGGTGGATGATGTGTCCTAAGTAGAATGGTGACATAACAAACAATGATGTGGCCACCACATGGTAGAATAGGGACCAATGAGATAGTAACATGTGGCACCTAAGTGGTAGGTGTTAGATGATAGTGCAAAAGATGGGCCAATCAGAGTGTAACATGTGTCATAGCTTGATCAAATAGGTTTGATCTGGATGGAAATTTGGAGAGAAAAAATCAAAGTGCCCAAAATTTAATATTTTTTTCTTGTTTCCCCTTTTCTAAAAGTATGAAGAGTTTTAAATAAATTTTGATTTAGACCTATAGTTTGGACTTTAGCTAAAATTTAAATATGTTCTAAAATGCAGTCTTAGAGCCATGACAAGAGTTTGCTTTCCATTTTGAGTTTCTAGGAAATTTTGGTAAGAACATATAGCACTATAATATATCATCAAAATTGGGAGAGAATGAAATTTCTATTTTTGGAGTTTTTTTTTGGTAGGAAGCTATTGGATCAAGTTATGCAAGGATTTGTCTCAAGCATAATTTTTTTAGTTTCATATAGTTGGGGTAGATTAGATTTCACTGCCAGTGAAATGGTGAACTAAATGAACATAAAAGGTAGTATGAATGTAGTTAGGGGTAAATTTTGTTACCTCCAAGTTAGTTTAATCAAGGTATTATCAACATTTTAGATGCATTTCAAATATATTGGGAACACAAAGGTTTTCATCATTGAAGAAGAGATATTTCATGTTTGTTACATAACAATGATGAAAATCATATCAAATTTCAATTATAGAGACATTACAGATATTTTGCAACTACAGGGAATGAAGATTTAAGTGGACACATGCCACTTCCACTAGGATTTCATTCTCTTCCTATATCTCTCTCTTTCTAATTCATTGTAAGGCTTGGTTCTAGTTTGTCTATGAGACCACATTGTTGGATCTAGAGCTATGATTCCACCACATTCTTCAACATATTTCTATTGTATGAACAATAGTATTAAAGCTAATATAGATAGTTTTGATCTATTTAGTGGTTTTATGAATTTTTTATGTGCACCTAAATGTATGGTTTCAGAGAAATGAATACAAATGAGCAAGAATCTTCTTAGTTTCATTCTAATTCTTGTCTCCTATCTTTGCAATCTGCAATGCTATGTGGTTTAGGGATAAAGAACTTAGACCCATTTGCATCCCCTTAAGGTTGTATATTTGATATATTTTATGGTTGGAACAAAGGGCCAAATAAATGCTTAATGTATTTGATAGGGTTTTTGGTTATTTGAGAAGGATAATTCATGAGAATGAGGTCTCTATGAACATCGATGTCTGATTCACAAAGTGATAAGATAGATCTACTATCTTGATTTATGGAATATGCCAATGGTATCATACATGTATGTGTGTGATTCATAGAATTTCCCAATAGATAAGGCACTAATTAGCTATAGGATCAACTTGTTCTTACTACTACATATTTGGGGATTTGTTGAAATCAAATTTAATCAATCATCCATTTCCCTTTCCATTTAAGAGATAAAAAAATATCCTCACTTAGTTCATCTATTTATTAGGTCATGTTATTAGTTGTTTCATGTCTGGGATCTTTGCATAAGTGTTAGAAGATTAAGGTCTACTTTAGTAGATTCAAGTGTATGTTTTAGCATTGGTACCATATAAGGAAATCTGAGCTCCACTCACCTAGGTTTTGCAAAGCCTAAAATAGAAGAAGTATATAGCCTTATAGTTGGCCTAATTCTTAAAAGGATATGTTTCAGATGGGAAGTATCTTCCCCCAGATGTATCTTGTTCTCATATGGGTAATTTGAAACTATGATATTTCAAAACACCAACAAAGTTTCTATTTTTGGCACCTCCAGAGACTCCTACATCATCTAATGGATTTCTTCTTCTTATTTTCTCATGATTTTATTGTTTTAAGACATGTAAAGGCTCATGTAGCCCTTAAATGATATAAATAAGGATGGAGTGCTACATAGCATTAGTTAAAGAGTAAATTTGTAGATAAATAGATTTTTTTTATTAGTTTAGAAGAAAATGTTTGCATAAAGAGATCTCTCACTCTCAACGAAAATTGAAGAGATGAGTTCTTATAAATTTAGGAATGTAATATGTATTCCAGGCTATTATTTTGATGCAATAATATCTACTGTTGGTTCTTTCATTTGGAGTGTAGTTATTATTGAATAAATGTGTTATATTTTGTGAATGTATGTTCATAAAATGTAATGGACCCAATAGTTTTATTGCATTATTTTGATTGAACAATCTTTTAATTCTAGTGTTTACTATGGGTTTACAAATTTCGCTGACATATTTAGTTTGAGAACATATCATCCTTTTTGATCTAGCATAGCTTTTTGTCTCACATGAGCACACTTTTCATGGCCTTGTGACCTAATGAAAAGTGGAACATCTTACAGTTACTAAATTCTCATCGATGATTGCATCAATAGAATTAAGGTAGCATTGCTCCTATTTTCTTGTGTTACCTACCAATCTTTTCAAAGGCTAAACTCATAGACATGTTGTTTTCATGGGTTATGTACATTAGGGATTTTCTTTTCAAGTAATTTGTGTTAACTTCTTGTAATCCTATCTTTTAAATTTTAATTTAAAAACACTTGGCTAAATTAGGAATTTATATAGTTGCATTGTTAAAACTATGTTCATCAAAAAATCTAGAAAAATAGAAAAATATTTTAGTTTTTGTGTGGTTATTATTTTGAAATAGAAAGCAGATTTAAATTTTTATCCCAAACTAGTTAGAACTAACAAAGGCCTCGATGTGAACAAATACATTTATCTTCTACCGAGTGGATTCTAGTAGGTTGCAAGATCACCTAGAACCTTGGAGTTGATCCTAGATCAACTTTCCAAGAAAGGATTTTGAAAGGATTCCTATCGTTAAGCATCTAGGAAAATGATAGATCAATAGAAGTGGCACTAGAAGGAAAACTTGAAAACCATTTGACTCAAAAAACCAAAGTTTCTATTTCAAAATTCTACAATTTTTTGAAGTTCAAGAAAAAAAGTTCCAACTTTGTGAATTTTTAGAAGGTGCACAGGTGCACTAGGTGTGCAATTTTGAGAAAGTGTGTTTCTTCAAAGGTGCACTTTTCCAAAATAAACATAAGTTTCTAAAAGTCAGTCATGTTCACAAGAATAATAGTTATAAAGGGATAGAAAGAACTCCACCCATTCACTCTATAGTCTACTTCACACATTCCCATCACTATGCACCATGTCTTTCTTGAATGCCCAAAGTTCACCTTTGAATCTAATAGGTTCATTAAATGGCTTGCCCTAAAATCTTGAAAAGTTTTGCCCATGGGTCATCTATGGAGAATCACGAACAATAGAAGATCATATTAAAAATTTCAGGGAGATTTGTAATTGAAACTAGATTTAGCATATGGACATGGTATTTTTCTTTTTTCCTTACACTTTGGGCAAAATGGTTTTCAATTGGTACCCCAATATGCCATTAGAATCAATAAGGAATTGGAACATTTTTGAGAGCATGTTTCTAGAACAATTCAAGATCTATATTGATCCAACTATCCTACATCATCATTTCATCTCAATTAAGATGGATCCCCATGAGACTATTTCATTGTTTATTTGTTTCTTTTATAGGATGTATCAAAGAATGGAGTTTCCATACACTGTAACACAAGAGGCTACCATGTAGATCTATTTTAGAACAATAGATTCATTAAATTTTGTTTTTATAATAAGTCTCCCACCTAGAGACATTGATACCATTGAAAAGGTCTTCCAAGAGGCTATTACATTCACAAAAAATGTTATAGCTACTCCAATGTGAACAATTACATACTAAGGGTATAAGCCCTAAAAGATTTCTCCACCTGCTAAACTTTAGAATATAATGGCTAGAGAATTTAAGGCCATGAATGACAATGTCTCTTTTATATAATGAACTTGCCAAAATAAATTTGAATTCTTGATGAAATCAAGGAGCTCATCCAATATATCTTGTTTCCCAGAACAATTATTCTGAAAAATAGAGCAGGAAATTTGGCCTTTATAGTAACCTCAAAAATGTGAATAATGGTATTATGGGTATGAGACGAAATGAAAATGAATATAATAATGTTTTGGATCAGCTTCTAAAGTTCATAGAGGAACAACCTTTATAGTTTAGTGCAATGGTGTTTGAATCATGTGATAAATTTGCAGGAGGACAAAATGATGAAGATGATCAAGAGGAGTTTGTGTTCCCATTCAATGAGGAAATTTTTCCAAGTATGGATGTTTCAATAAGTGTGGACATGGAAATGAATTTTGAAAAAATTTATAAAAGTTGCAAAATGTTATGGAAATGTAGAAGATCCTAAGGTTGGTGAGATTTTTGAATCAAGAGGTCATCAAGAAGAAGATACCAATGCTTCATATTGTGATATTGATTCCTTGTTGAATAATGATAAGATATATCATTAGAAGAGATGGATACAATGCTCAATTTAGTCTCAAGCTTCACTGAGGAAATTTCTACTTGTGGGTATTCCACACTTATATCAAACCATCCAATAACTAAGTCATGTAGAATCCATCCATTTGGGTTCCATTCAGAAGAAAGTTGTCCTAATTTCTTGGTAACTTGGGAGATCACAATGGAGGGAAAGTATGATTTTGAACAAGCTTCTTTGGGATATGAGGAAGAGAACATCTTGATCAATGATATTAATGAATCCTCTAGTTTGAAAGGAGGGTTGATGTTTGATTTTTATAGTTCGAAGGAACCTAAAGTGTTTCCATGTGCATGTGGATTTTTCTACCATGAGAGAAGACCATGAGAATGAGAAATTACAATGTGTGAGTGTACACCTAAGGCGGGGTACTTGATAGATTAGGTGATAATTTTCCCATTATCACTCTCAATTCAATGATTTTCAATTTGAATATGATGCTAAAGCTAAGAGAACTTGTTTTTAGATTTATTATGGTCATGAAGACTTACCATAGCTTCTGATTTTGTGTGATTTATGCCATGAATTTGAAACAAGATTGCCAAAATTTTAATTTTCTAAGTACAAAGACAAGAGAATATATTTTAGAAAAATATGGGGTGGTTCATTACTATTGCACATAATGAGAAATCTACTCATAGCCACCCCACATTCTTATTATTCAAGTTTTTTTGTGTACGATTTTGTTTTTTTTTTTTTTTTTTCTTAGTCTTTTTAGTCTTTCTAGTTAGGTGAAAGTTTAATTTGAGTTGTGTCTTTTTGTTTAGGTTTAGTTTCTTTTAGTTTCTTTGATTTTATTTTAGTTGTGTCAATCCAACGGTTAGGTGCAATCAAAACTCATTCTTGACACATTTCATAAACCATTCCTTGTGGTTTCAAGTTTTTTGAAGAGGTATTTCTTTGTCAAAGCATTTAGATGATTTTAATTTCTTATACCAAATGGAGAATAAATATTACTTTTAGTCACAAATAACTTATAGTCTTGAATTTGAAATTGCAAATCAATAGTTCTCAACACTTAGAAAATTTAATGATTGACTATCTTGGTGTTTTCAAATTATGGTTGATGGCAGTAAGGGATAGTTTGAAGCCTACTGGATCAAACAAAAGATCTTTTCAAGGAATTACTAAGGTCACTATTTGGCATGATAGTTTCCATAAAGTTCTTAAAAGAGGAATGCAAAGGTTATCAACTAAAGAAAGAATACAACAAATGACACCAATGCCTTGACCACACAGTCTAAGTATGGTCAGGGTACAAAATAGAAACAAAAATGGAATGATGGTGTTAAGAATGAAATATTCTGAAAGGTCTGAGAAAGATAATATGACAATAGAGATATGACCTCAAAAATGGCTATCTAGTACTTGTAAAAATTTCTTCATCGAAGAATCAAATGGAAACATGCGAGAACTATGAAGTAGGATTCAAAATATTACTCAAGACCCCAAATCAGAAAAGTGATAACTCATTAAGAGCCCTCAAAACATATTCTCTCATGTAGTTAGATAAGTGATTGATAAACATATTTTGTAAGGATTCGTAATGAATGGACCAATAGGGTGGAAGATTATGTCCAAGTTACTAGATACTAATGATAGATTACACCTCAAGAAGTCAATGGAAATGAATACATTGTGCATACATTGAGCTTGAAGATTCAAGATTTTGAAGTTATGACTATCAACAAATCGAAACCTACTTGATGTATTCATAATTTATTTGTTATTTAACACATGTTAGATAAATTCTTGTTGATGAAGAAATTCATTTGTCATTTCTACCTTTTGCTAGGGCTATTTGTTCTAGTTGCACAATGAATACCCAATTTTGAGTCACAAAATGGGTATCCTTTAGTTTGATGTTTCCCTATGAGGAATCTAGTCTAAAGCCTTGTTCATTTTAGACCTTCTCCTAGGTGAAACCCTAACCTTTGATCAAGAAGGGTCGGGCAATAAGATAGGGGAAAAATGTCAATTTTGAAGACTTTCATGTGCTTTTAAAGTGTGCACATGCATATCTTGACAAGGTGTGTGGGTGTGCCAAGTGCACAAGTGTGTACTTCACCCCCTTCTATGGATGAACACATGTGCACACCCTCAAAGGTATGCACCTTCAAAAGATGCCAACCTATGGAGGTGCACACTTAAGACCCTTGCCCCATCTCTCAATTTCATAATGTAATGTTGCACACATGTGCACCTTGTCAAGGTATGAATGTGTAATAGTTTTCTACTCCACACTTCTCTAATTTTTTAAAGTAAATTTGTGTAGTAGTGCTTCTTCTAAGGTAAGCTAGTGCACAAAACTAGTTTTTTTGTGGGAAAAATCCATTGTTTTGACTAGTGTTGACACAATTTTGTCAGTTTGAGTCCTAAGGAGTCTTCTTTTAGGTTTTTCAACACAAGATAATTAATGTTTGCTTCTTTATGCACATGAAAAGGCATCCTTAACTTTTTGGGGTCATAAATTTTGACCTAGAGCTTGGAATTCAAAACCATTTACAATGTTGGAAAGAAGAACTAAAAATCTAGTTTTAGTCTATAAAATAGCAAGCCTTTGGTTGCCTAGTTTTAGTGACCAATAAGAGTTTCAACTTGATATTTTGAGTAGAAGATCTCCAAAAAAGCCAGTTAAAAAATGCATAGAAAATCTTGTTAAAAATATGAAAAAGTTTCAAGTAATTGATTGTTTCAAATAATTTGGATCACTTGGTCTTTGATCAAGAAGGATTGGGTAGTTGGAGAGAAGAAAAAGTCAAGGAATAGATGAAGATGTGCATAACATGAAGGTATGGTGCATAACATGCAATTGCATGGATCATCATATCATCTTCATTATCAATAACATTAAAGATCTCACTTGAGCTAGTAACCTTCAACTTCAAAGGAGTCACACATATAAGAAGTAGAAGAAGTTAAAATGTATCAAAGTGTTTGGCTATAAAGAGGGTATAAATCATCAAAAAGTGAAAATTAAGTACACTAGAGTGTTCCCAGACCTCATCTAAGAAAAACTAGAAACTATTTTTAAAATTGAGAACTTTGCATTTTTTGGATCTAGCTTCCTAGGTGTGTAAGCTTCCAAGGTGTCTTTCTTCTGAGGTGCACTTCTTTCAAGGTGCACTAGAAGTTTTTAAAGAAGCTGGAGGTGCGCCGATAGTTAACTGCCAATTCCTAATTTACATCTCTCCATGCACAGGAAATGCATTCTTGTTAGTTTGTGGTAACTAATCAAAAAATTAATGTACATACTTCATAAATTCTTTAAAAAAATTTGGGCCCTATTTTATCAAGATTTTGGGCCATTATGGTTGACATATGGCCGACATGTTGTAACCCTAAAGTAGCATAAAATTACTTGTATAAACGGGCTTAGGGTTAGGTATTTTTTATTAGAGTGGTGATGTGAAAATTGGTTCTTGTAGTAGTATTGAACTGTAAGGGATTACAAATTGTAATTAGGTTGTAATCCCTAGATTGTAATAATATTGGACTTTTTATTTGGTGGACATAACCTAGGGATTTGGTGAACCACTTTAAATCATGCTACCTTGTGTTCTTTTCTATGTGATCTATTATTTTATATTATTGGTTATATTTACATGTAATTATAATTTTTGTCTATGGTTTAATCCTAACAAGTGGTATCAAAGCGAGGTTTTTTTTCCAATTATCCTCTGCAGGAAAGTTTTACGGTTGAGTGGGAGTCTCATGGTTGAGTGGGAATGATGGTAGACAAGGGTAAGCTGAGGGTTGATAGATTTAATTGGCATAACTTCCAATTATGAAAGATTCAAATGGAAGACTACCTTTATTAGAAGGATTTATGGAAGCTGTTAGAAGGCAAAGCCAAGAATCAAGGATCTATGTCAAATGATGAATGGGATCTTTTGGATAGAAAAGCACTTGGAAGCATTTAGTTATACATGGCACCATCAGTGGCATTTAATATTACAAAAGTGAAGACAACAAAAGAGTTGATGAAAACCCTAGTGACACTATATGAAAAGCCCTCCACTTCAAACAAGGTATTTCTCATGAAGCATTTATTTAATATGAAAATGGTAGAAGGTGGATTTGTTGTAGATCATTTAAATGAGTTTAATGCTCTTACTAGTTAGTTATCTTCTATGGGTATCAATTTTGAAGAAGAAATTATGGCTCTCTTGATTTTGTGTTCTTTGCCTGAAAGCTAGAATGGCTTGGTAATGGCTATGAGTAATTTTGTTCTTGGATCTACTACCCCAAAATATGAGGATGTGATCAATGTTATTTTGAGTGAGGAAACTTGTAGGAAATCCTCATGTGGATCTACATTAGGAAGTTCTTTGAATGCACAAATTAGGGGCGTAATGGCTAAGAAAAGAAGTAATTTTGGAAATCATGAGAAATCAAGAGGAAAGTCAAAGGGGAAGAGGTCCCAATTGAAAGGATTGAATGATTGCTGGTACTATGGGAAACTAAGTCATAAAAAAAAAGATTGTTGGAATCAAAAGAAAAATGAAGGAGATAAACCAGATGGAGACAAGGAGGAAAATGTGCTAAGTAACAAATCCAAAGAGGATTCTTTGCTTCTGTCTTTAGAAAGTGTTGATAATTCATGGGTTTTAGATTCTAGTGCTTCATTTCATGCTACACCTTATAGAGGTTATTTGATTGATTATGTCTAAGGGGATTTTGGGCTTGTTTATTTGGAGAATAATGAACCCTGTCAGATTGTTGGAAAGGGAAAAATTAAGATTAAGTTGCAGAATGGGAATCATTGGCTACTACATGAGGTAAGACATGTTCCAAGGCCGAGTAGGAATTTAATTTTTGTAAGGCAACTCGGTGATGAGGCTTGTGTAGTTACTTTTAATGATAAAAATTGGAAGGTTTTAAAAGGTTCCCTTGTAATAGGAAAAGGTGTGAAAGTAGGCACCTTATATCTTTTTATAGGTCATATTATTCTTTCTACTTTAATTATTTCAGAGAAAAATGAATATTCAAGAACAATTGTTGCAGTTGAGTAGGAATAACAAATAGCTACTATAGATTCTAATATAGCATTGTGGCACAATAGACTTGGGCACATGAGTGAGAAAGGTATGAAGGTACTTCATTCAAAGAAAGTTTTACCAAGTTTGAAAAGTGTTAATATGGATTTCTATAAAAGTTGTGTGTATGGAAAACAAAAGAGAGTGACTTTTGCAAAGATTGGGAGGGAGAAAAAAAATAAGAAATTAGAGCTTGTGCATACAAATGTAGGGGGACTAGCTCAGGTATCTTCCCTTGGTGGGTCTCATTATTATGTTACATTTATTAATGAAACAACTAGAAAAGTATGGGTTTATTTCCTTAGATAGAAATTTGATGTATTTCAAACTTTTAAGAAATGGAAATACTTGGTTGAAAATGAGACTCGTAAGAAATTAAAATGTCTCATATAATGTAATGGTGGTGAGTATTGCAGTCATGAATTTGAAGATTATTGGTCCACTGATGGTATTCACAGACAAAAAAATGTTCCAAGGACTCCATAGGAAAATGGAATGGTTGAATGCATGAACATGACTATAATGGAGTGTGTAAAGAGCACGAGGTTGTATGTTGGGTTGCCCTTACACATGTGGGTGCATGCTATCAATACTACTATATATTTAATTAATAGAGGTCCTTCTACTCCTTTGGGCTGTGGTATTCCATAGGAAACATGGACTAGTAAGAAGGTGAGTTATTCTTTTCTCAAAACCTTTAGTTGTGAAGCTCTTGCTCGCATAGATTCTAAAAATAGAACCAAGATGGAAGCTAAGTAATTGAAATGTGTATTTATTGGATATGGCATTAATGAATTTGGTTATAGGCTTTGGGATTTTGAAAATTAAAAAATTGTAAGAAGCATGGATTCATATTCAATGAGAATGTGTTGTACAAAGATATGTTGTAGCAACAAGAGAAGAAAGAAGATGATTATGTAGTGTTGGATGATACTCCAAAAGCTAATGTTCCTACCATTCCTTATGATGTGAAACAATCACAACAACAAATACCACACACACTAGTGAATTTTAGATGGTCAACAAGGAAAATTAGACCTCCAAAAAGATTCTCTCCCTCTTTGTATTTAATTTTACTTACTAGTACTAGTGAACCTGAATGTTATGTTGAAGCTGTATAGGTGGATACTAAGATTCAATGGGAGTGTGGATACTAAGATTCAATGGGAGTCTGCAAAGAAAGACAAAATAGACTCTTTGCTGAAGAATTAGACATGGGATTTATGCAATTTGTTTGCAAGTAAAAGAGATCTATAGAATAAGTGTGTTTACAAGTTGAAAGAACATGAAGGAGGTAAGAGAAGATTTAAAGATAGGTTAGTTTTGAAATGATTTGCACAGAAAAAGGGCATTGATTTTGATGAAATATTTTTTCTTGTTATTAAGATGACTTCTATCTGTACTATTTTAAGTCTTGTGGCTACTAAAGATTTTCATTTAGAGTAGCTTGATGTTAAAACAACCTTTCTTCATGGTGATTTTGATGAAGAGATATATATGGCTTAGCCACAAGGATTTGTGATCAAAGGCAAGGAGAACTCAGTGTCCAAATAGAAGAAAAGTTTATATGGCTTGAAGCAAGCACCTCGACAATGGTATCTAAAAGTTGAAAATTTTATGCATGAGCATGGATACAATAGGTGTCATTTAGATCATTGTGTTTATTTTAAGAGGTTGGATGAGCTAGTGGTTTGATCTAGTCGGAGCCTCATGGAGTAGTGACATATATACAAGATTAGCCTTGAAGTGGAAATATTTTTTTTAGTGTGGATCTTGATTAGTCCTCAAGTGGGAGAGTTTTAGTTTGTGGTGACTCATTAGTAAAGTACTGTACATACTTCATAAATTCTTTGAAAATTTTTTTGGACCCTATTTTATCATCATTTTGGGCTATCTTGGCTGACATATGGTTGACAACTTGTAACCCTAAAGTATTATAAAATTCCTTGTATAAAAGGGCTTAGGGTTAGGTATGTTTTATTAGTGTGGTGATGCAAAAATTGGTTCTTGCGGTGGTATTGAGCTGTAAGGGATTACAGATTGTAATCAGGTTGTAATCACTGGATCGTAATAATATCAGACTTGTTGTTTGGTGGACATAGCTCAGATATTGGGTTAACCACATTAAATCTTTGTGCCTTGTGTTTTTTTTTGTGCCATCTATTATTTTTTATTATTGGTTATATTTGCATGTAATTGTTATTTATGTCTGTGGTTTAATCTTGACAATTCTGACATTAATTTAACTCCTACAAGCATCTAGTGAAGGTTGAACTTCTATTTATGGCATCTCTAGAGACACCTACATCATCCAATGGTTTTCTTCTTATTTTCTCATGCTTTCTTTGTTTTAAGACATGAAAAGGCTCATGCATCTATTAAATGATATAAATAAGGATGGAGTGCTACTTAGCACCAGTTAGAGAGTCTGTTTTTACATAAATAGATTTGTTTTATTATTTTAGAAGCATATCTTTTCATAAAGATATTTCTCACTCTAAACACAAATTGAGGAGATGATTTCTCATAAATTTAGGAATTTAATATATGTTCCAAACTATTATTTTGATGCAATAATATATGCTACCGGTGCTCTCATTTGGAGTGTATTTACTCTTGCCTGAATGTATTATATTTTGTGAATGTATGTTCATGGAATGTAATGGAGCCAATATTTTTATTGCATTATGTTGATTGAGTGATCTTTTAATTTTGGTGTTTGCTATGGTTTTAAAATTTTTCTACCATACTTTGTTCAAGAAGAGATCATCCTTTTTCTTCCTGCATAGATTTTTGTCTTGCATGAGTACACTTTCTATGGCCTTGCAATTTGATGAAAAGGGAAATATCTTACAGTTACTAAATTCCCATTCATTAGTGGAATCAAGAAAGCACTGCTCCTATTTTCATTGGTTACCTACCAATCTTTTGAAAGGATTAACTCCCAAGTTTCTTGTTTCTATGGTTTATGTCCATTAGAAATTTAATTTTCAAGTCATTTTCTTTAACTTCCTATTACCCTATTTTCATTATTTTATTTTACAAATACTTGGTTAAATTAGCAATTCATATAGTTTCATATTTAAAACTGCATTTATTAAAAAATAGAAAAATAGAACAATATATTTCTTTTTCTAAGGTTATTCTTTTGAAATAGCAAATAGATTCAAAATCTTGTCCAAAGTTGGTTAGAACTAGCGAAGGCTTCCCTATACAAAATTACATTTATCTTCTACTAAGTGGATTCTAGTCAATCACAAGATCACCTAAAACGTTACAGTTGATTTGAGATCAACTTTTCAAGAGAGAATATTGAAAGTATTCCCTTCATTAACCATCATGTAAAATGACATCTCAACAGAAGTTGCACTACAAGGAGGGCTTGAAAACCATTCAGCTCAAAAAACCAAAGTTGTTTTATTATAAATTCTATGATTTTCAAAAGTTCAAAAAAAAAAGGTTCCAAGTTTGTGAATTTTCAGAAGGTTCACAAGGTGCATAGGTGTGTTGTTTTGATAAAGTGTGCTTCTTCAAAGGTGCACTTTTTTTATAATAAACATAGTTTTCTAAAAGTCAGTCATGTTCACAAGCATCATGGTGATAAAGAGATACCAAGAAATCCACCCATTCACATTAAAAATTCCATCATCATCATCCACTCTATATTCTACTTCACAAATTTCGATAATTATTCACCATGTCTTTCTTCCATGCCCAAAGTTCACCTTTGAATCTAACAGGTCCATTACATGACTTTCCCAAAAAAATTGAGACGTTTTCCCCATTACTCATCAATAGAGGACCATGAACAATAGAATATCATATTAAAATTTTCAAGGAGATCTATAATTGAAACCAAATTGAGCATATGGACATGGTATGTCACATTTTTCCTTACATTTTGGGAGAAATGGCATTCAATTAGTACCTCAATCTACTAGCAGCATCAATAAGAGAATGGAACTCTTTTTAGAGAAAGTTTCTAGAACAATTCAAGATCTATATCAATCCAACTATCCTACATCATTAGTTCATCTTAATTAAAAGGGATCCCCATGAGAATATTTCATAGTTTAATCATCACTTCTATAGGATGTATCAAAGAATGGAGTTTCCATACATTGTACCACAAGAGGTTACCATCTAGATCTAATTTGGAACAATGGATCCATTAACTTATAGTTTTCTAATAAGGCCCCCACCCAAAGATGTTGATACCATTGAAAATGTCTTCAAAGAGGTTGTTCCATTCACAAAGAAGCTTATAGTTTCTCTAGTGCCAACAATTTATGTACTTAGGGTATGAGCCCCCAAAAGACTATATTCTTTGAGCAAAAGACTTCTCCACCTACTAAACTCGAGAATAATATGGCTAGATAATTTAAGGCCATAAACGAGAGGATGTCTCTTTTATCTAGTGAACTTATCAAAATAAAGTTGAATGCCTCAAGAAATCAAGGTGATCATCCAAGACAACTTGTTTCCCAGAAAAATATTCTCAAAATTAGAGTAGGAATTTTGGCCTTTATAGTAACCTCAACAATGAGAATAATAATATTATAGGTATGAGACCAAGTGAAAATGGATATAATGATGTTTTGGATCAGCTTCCATAGATCATGGAGGAACAACCCTTGTAGTTTAGTGCAATGGTGTTTGAATCATGTGATAAATTTGTAGGATGACAAAATGATGAAGATGATAAAGAGGAGTTTGCATTCCCATTCAATGAAGATTTTTTTCCAAGTATGGATGCTTCAATAAGTATGGACATGCCAAGAAATTTTGAGGATGTAGAAAATTTTGAAGTTCCAAAACTCCATGGAGTTGAAAAATTCTCAAAGTTGCAAAATGTAATGTAAATGTAGAAGATCCCGAGGTTGGTGAGATTTTTTAATTAGGAGCTCACCAAGAAGAAGATACCAATGATTTCTATTATGGTATTGATTCCCCATTGAATAATGATAAGATACATCCCTAAAACCAATATATGACATTAAAAGAGATGCATAGAGTTCTCAATTTGGTCTCAAGCTTGATATACGAAATGTATATTTGTGGGTATTCTACACATATATCAAACCATGCAATAATTGAGTCGTGTAGAATCCATCCATTTGGGTTCCATTCAGAAGAAAGTTGTCCTGATTTCTTGTTAGCTTGGGAGATCACAATATTGGGAAAGTATGATTTTGAACATGCTTCTTTATGATATGAGGTAGAAATGATTTTGATCGATGATATTAATGAATCCTATAATTCAAAAGGAGGGTTGATGATTGATTTTTCTAGTCCAAAGGAAAATAAAGTGTTTACATGTGGATGTGTTGTATACCATGAGATAAGACCACTAGAAGGACAAATTACAATGTGTGAGTGTACCCCTATGGTGGGGGACTCACAAGATTAGGTGATATTTTCCCATTATCCCTCTCAGTTTGATGATTTTAAATTTTAATATGATGATAAAGGTAAGATAATTTTTTATGGGTTTATCATAGTAATGGAGAGTTACTACAGTATTTGGTTTTGTGTGATTTGTGCCCAAAATTTGAACCAAAATTTCCTAAATTTTGTTTTTCTGAGTACAAAGACAAGTTAGCATTTTTTAGAACAATATGGATTTGTTCATTAGTATTGCACATAATGATAAATCGACTAAAAGCCACACGACATTCTTATTGTTAAAGGGTTTTTGTCTATAGTTTTTTCTTAGTATTTTTAGTCTTTCTAGTTAGGTGTTAGTTTTCTTTGAGTTGTATCCTTTTTTTTATCTTTCTTTGTTTTAGTCATGTTGGTCTAGGGGTTAGTTTCAATCAAGAATCATTCTTGACACATTTCATAACCACCCCTTGAGGTTTTGACTTTTAGGAAGAGGTATTTCTTTGTCAAAGAATCAAGATGATTTTTTTTTTCTTATACCAACTATAGAATGGATATCACTTTTAGTTGTAAAGGACTTACAATGTTGAATTCAAAATTGTAGACCAATAGTTCTCAACCCTTGGCAATTTGTAAAGATTTACTATCTTGGTGTTTTCAAATTAAGGTTAACAACAACAAGGGATAGTCTAAAGCCTATTGGTTCAAATAATAGTTCTTTTCAAGGAATTTCTAAGGTCACACTTTAGCATGAGAGTTTACATAAATTTATTAATAGAGGAAGACAAAGGTAATCAACTAAAGAAAGAATTTGAGAAATGACACTAATGCGTTGGCCACATAGTCTAATCATGGTGAAGGTACAAAATGAAAACAAAAAAGTTAATTATGGTGTTAAGAATGAAATATTCCAAAAGATCTAAGAAAGATAATCAAATAATAGGGATATGCTCTCCAAAATGGCTATCCAGTTCTTATACAAATTGCTTCATGGAAGAGTAAAATGGAAACATGTGAGCTCTATGAAGTGGGATTCAAAAGGTTACTCAGGACCCAAAATGAGAAAAGTGATAACCCATTAAGAGCCCCTAGAATAGATTCTCTGATCTAGTTAGATAAATGATTGATAAACATATTTTTTGAGGATTCCTAATGAATGGATTGATAGGGTGGAAGATTGTCTCCAAGTTGCTAGATACTCATGATAGACTACACCTCGAGAAGTCAAAGGAAATGAATACATTGTGCACACATTAAGCATGAAGATTCAAGATTCTAAAGTTATGACTATCAAGGAACTTGAAATCTGCTTGAAGTGTTTAGAATTTAGTTTTTATTTGACACATGTTAGATGAATGCTTGTTGATGAAGAAATACCTTTATCATTTCTTCCTTCTTTTGAGGCTATTTGTTGTTATTTCACAACACACACCCCACTTTGAGTCACAAACTAGGGACCACCTAGTTTGAAGTTTTCGTATGACACATCTAGTCCAAAGCCTCATTTATTTTGGAGCTTTTCCAAGGTCTAGGTTAAATCTCAACCTGTAATCAGGAAGGGTCAGGAAATCAAAGAGGAGAATAAGTTTCAATATTAAGTACTTTCATGTGCTTTTAAAATTTGCACATGTGCACTAGTGCACGTGTACTAGCACACATGCACAACTTGACAAGGTGTGTAGGAGTACCAAGTGTGCAAGTGCACACTTCACCCCATTCTGGGGATGTACACCTACACACATGCCCATATGCATAGCCTTAGAGGTATGCACATTCAAAAGGTTTGCACCTACCAAGATGCACACTTAAGTCTCCCACCACCTCTCTTACTTTAGAAATGCAAAGATATGCATTTGTGCACATGCACATCTTTCCAAGGATTGAATGTGTGCTAGTGCAAAACTACACAATTTTTTAGTTTTGTAAAGTAAATTTGTGCACTAGTGCTTCTTCCAAGGTGTGCTAGTGCACAAAACTAGTTTCTTTGGGGAAAAGTCCACTATTTTGACTACAATTGACAAAATGTTGTTAGTCTAAGTCCTTGGGATTCCTCTTTTTAGTTTTTCAACACAAGAAAATTAATGTTTACTTCTTTATGTAGGTGAAAAGATATCCTTAACTTTCTGTGGTCGTAATTTTTAACTTAGAGCTCAGAATTTAAAACCATTTACCCCTTTGGAAAGAAGAACTAAAAATCAAATTTTAGTCCCTAAAACAATGAGCCTTTGCCCACTTAGTTTAGGGACGGGTGGAAGTTTCAAGACAAAATTTTGAGTAGAAGACCTCTGAAAAAGTAGGTTAAAAAATGCCTAGAAAATCTTGTTAAAAATATGAAAAAGTTTCAAACATTTGGTCATTTTGAATAATCTAGATCACCTAGTCTCATACCAAAATGATTGGGTAGCCAAAGAGAAGAAAAACTCATAGAATAGATGTAAATGTGCATAACACAAAAATGTGGCACACAACACACAAGTGCATAGATAATCATAGCATCTTCATTATTAGCAGCAATATAGATCTCATATGAATTGGTAACCTTCACCTTCAAAGGAGTTACACATGCAAGAAGTTGAAGCACCTAAAATGTATGAAAGTGTTTGGGTATAAAGAGGGTATAAATAATCAAAAATGAAAAAATAAGTACACAAAAGTGCTGCCAAACCTCACCTAAGAAAGACCCACAAATTATTTTCAAAACTAAGAACTTTGTAGTTTTTTGACCTAGCTTCCAAGGTGTGCAAGCTTCTGAGGTGTGCTAGGTGATGCTTTTGAGGTGCACTACTTTCCAGGTGTGCTAATTCTAAGGTGAACTTATTTTGAGGTGCACCATAATTTTTTGAAGAAGTCAAAGGTTTGCCAAAATTTAACTGTTCATTCCAAATTTAGAGCTTTCTATGCACAAAAAGGCATTCTTATAGTAGTTTAACTCCTAAAAATATCCAATGAAGGTTGAGCTTCTATTTTTGGCACCTCCAAAGACTCCTACATCAGAAAATGGCTTTGTTCTTCTTATTTTCTAATTCTTTCTTTGTTTTAAGACATGTAAAGGCTCATGTGTCCAATAAATGATATAAATAAGTATGGAGTCCTACTTAACACCAATTGTAGAATTAGTTGGTACATAAATAGATTTTTTTTAAAAACTTAGAAGCATATGTTTTCATAAAGATATCTCTCACTCTCAACACAAATTAAGGAGATGATTTCTTATAAATTTAGAAATGTAATATTTAATCCAAGTTTGTTATTTTGATAGAATAATATATGTTATTGGTGCTCTCATTTGGAGTGTAGTTATTCTTGCCTAAATGTTTTATATTTTGTGAATATATGTTAATGAAATGTAATGGAGCCAATAGTTTTATTGCATTATTTTGATTGTGTGAAATTTTAATTCGAGTGCTTTCTATGGGTTTACAAATTCTATTGATGTACTTAGTCCAAGAAGAGATCATCCTTTTTTTTCCTGCATAGCTTTTTCTCTCACATGAGTGTACTTTCCATGGCTTTGTAATCTAATGAAAAGTGAAACATCTTACATTTACTAAATTCCCATCAAAGATTGCATTAGTGGAATTAAGGAAGAACTGCTCCTATTTTCATTGGTTACCTATCATCATTTTCAAAGGCTTATCTTGTAGACTTTTTGTTTCCGTTGCTTATATTTTTTAGAGATTTACTTTTCAAGTCATTTTCTTTAACTTCTTGTCATCCTATCTTCATTTTTTCTTTGACAAACACTTGGTTAAATTAGGAATTCATATAGTTGCATAGTTAAAACTAATTTCATTAAAAAATAGAAAAAAATAAAAAATATATTTCTTTTTGTGTGGTTATTCTTTTGAAATAGCAAGAAAATTCAAAATCTTATCCAAAATCGGTCAGAACCAGAAAAGACCTCCCTTTAAAAAAGTACATTTATTTTCTATTGAGTGGATTCTAGTAGGTTGCAAGATCACCTAGAACCTTGGAGTTGATCCTAGATCAACTTTTCAAGAGAGGAGTTTGAAAGGTTTCCTATCATTAAGGATTGTGAAAAATGACAACTAAACTAAAGTGGCACTAGAAAGAGGGTCTAAAAACCATTTGGATCAAAAAACCAAAGTTGTTTGAAAATTCTATGATTTTCAAATATTCAAAAAAAAAGTTCCAAGTTTGTGAATTTCCAAAAGGTGGATAGGTGTGCTAGGTTTGCAAGGTGCGCAAGTGCATTGTTTTGAGAAAGTATGCTTCTTGAAAGGTGTGCTTTTCTAGAATAACCATAAGTTCCTAAAATTCAATCTCATTCACAAGCATCATAGTGATAAAGGGATACCAAGAAATCCACCCATTCACATTACAAATTCCATCATCATCATCCACTCTATATTATACTTCACGCATTCCCATTATTATGCAACATGTCTTTCTTTAATGCCCAAAGTTAACCTTTGAATCTAACAGCTCCATTACATGACTTGCCCAAAAATCCTAATTTTTTTTTCCCATAGTTCATCTATGGAGAATCATGAACAACATAAGGTCATATTAAATTTTTCTAGGAGATCTATAATCAAAACAAGATTCAACATATGGACGTGGTATGTCACATTTTTCCTTATACTTTGGGGTAAATGGTGTTCAATTGGTACCTCAATCTACCACCAACATCAATAAGGGATTGGAACTCTTTTGAGAGCAAGTTTTTGGAACAATTCAAGATCTATATCGATCCAACTATCCTACATAATTAGTTCATCTAAATTAAGAGGGACCCCCATGAGTCTATTTCACAGTTATACCATCGCTTATATAAGATGTATCAAAGAATGGAGTTTCCATACACTGTACCACAAGAGGTTGCTAGCTAGATCTATTTTGGAACAATGGATTAATTAACTTCTATTTTTCTTAAAAGGCTCCCACCCAGAGACATTGATACCATTGAAAAGGTCTTCAAAGAGGCTATTATATTCACAAATTAGGTTATAGCTACTCCAATGCCAATGATTACATAATCAGGGTATGAGCTCCAACAGATTGTATTCTTTAAGAAAATGACTTCTCCACTTGCTAAACTTGAGAACAATATGGCTAGAGAATTTAAGTCGTTGAAGGAGATGATGTCTCTTTTCTCCAATGAACTCATCAAAATAAAGTTGAATTTATCAAGAAATCAAGAAGATCATTCAAGACCACTTGTAGGAATTTTGGCCTTTTTAGTGACCTCAACAATAAGAATAATGGTATTATAGGTATGAGACCAAGTGAAAATGGATATAGTGATGTTTCATATCATCCTCCATAGATCATGGAGGAACAACCTTTGGAGTTTAGTGCAATGGTGTTTGAATCATGTGATAAATTTACAAGAGGACAAAATGATAAAGATCATCAAGAGGAGTTTGCATTGCCATCTAGTTAATAAATTCTTCCAAGTATGGATGTTTCAATAAGTTTGAATATGCCAAGAAATTTTGAGGATGTGGAAAATTTTGAAGTTCCAAAACTCCATGGAGTTGCAAAAGTTATCAAAGTTGCAAAAACTGATGGAAATGTAGATCTCAAGGTGGGTGAGATTTTTGAATCAAGAGGTCATAAAGAAGAAGATATCAGTGCTTCCTATTGTAGTATTGATTCCCCATTCTATAGTGATAAGATACCTCCCTCAAAACAAGATATGTCATTAGAAGAGATGGACAGAGTGCTAAATTTTGTCTCAAGCTTGACTGAGGGAATGTCTATTAACATTATTAGATTTTCACAACCCATTTGTAATGAAAATGTTTTTTGGATTTGATTGTATGTTTTTTTTTACCATCAACATTTCAGATCATACAACATGATCCATCATTAGGATGAGAACATGCAAGATAATAGAGATATTTAGACTAAGCCTTTCTCAAGAGATATAAGAAGAGAAGGGGAGAGCATGCAAATTTGTGCAAAGAACAAAAGGTCTATTTGTGGCTATTCTACACATATATCAAACCACAAAATAAATAAGTCATGTAGAATCCATCCATTTGGGTTCCATTCAGAAGAAAGTTGTCTTGATTTCTTATTAGCTTGGGGGATCACAATGGAGGTAAAGTATGATTTTAAATAAGATTCTTGAGGATATAAGTTAGAAAACATCTTGATCAATGATATGAATGAATCTTATAACCTAAAGTGTTTCCATGTGCACGTGGAGTTTTTAACCATGAGATAAGACAACTAGAATGAGAAACTACAATGTGTGAATGTATCCCTATGGTGGGGGACTTGCTAGATCAGGTGATATTTTTCCATTATCCCTCTTAGTTTGACAATTTTCAATTTGAATATGATGCTAAAGGTAAGACAATTTGTTTCTAGATTTATCATGGTCATGGAGAGTGACCACAACTTTTGAGTTTGTGTGATTTGTGCTCGAAATTTGAACCAAGGTTGCCCAAATTTTATTTTTCTAAGTACAAAGACAAGTCAGCTTTTTTAGAACAATATGGGGTGGTTCATTACTATTGTGCATAATGAGAAATCTACTAACAATGACCCCACATTCTTATTATTCAAGGTTTTTTTTGTGTATAAGTTTTTGTTTTTTTTTTTCTTAGTCTTTTTAGTCTTTCTAGTTAGGTTTTAGTTTTCTTTGAGTTATGTCTTTTTGTTTGTGTTTAGTTTCTTTTTGTTTGTTTTCAATTTTTCACTCATGTTAGTCTGGGAGTTAGGTGAAATTAAAACTCATTCTTGACACATTGTATAAACCACTCCTTGTGGTTTTGACTTTTAGGAAAAGGTATTTATTTTTGAAAACATTTAAATAATTTTTTGTTTCTTATACCAACTAGAGAATGGATATTACTTTCAGCTGTAAATGACTTATAGTCTTGAATTTAGAATTACAGATCAATAGTTCTCCACACTTGTAAAATTTAAAGATGGACTATCTTGATGTTTCCAAATTAAGGTTGATAGAAGCAAGGGATACTCTGAAGCCTACCAATTCAAAGAAAAGGTATTTTCAAGGAATGTCTAAGATCACTATTTAGCATTAGAGTTTCCACAAAGTTATAAAAGAGGAATGCAAAGGTTATCAACTAAATAAAGAATCTAAGAAATGAAACCAATGCCTTGGCCACATAGTCTAAGTGTGGTCAAGGTACAAAATAAAAACAAAAAAGGGAATGATGGTGTTAATAATGAAATATGCCAAAAGGTCTGAGAAAGATAATCTGACAATAGGAAAATGCCCTCAAAATGGCTATCGAATAATTATACAAATTGCTTCATGGCGGAATCCAATGTAAACATGCGACCTCTATGAAACATGATTCAAAAGATTACTCAGGACCCCAAATGAGAAAAGCGATAACCCGTTAAGATCCCCTAGAAAAAATTCTCTCATCTAGTCAAATAAGTAACTAATAAATATATTTTGTGAGGATTTGTAATAAATGGACTCATAGGGTGGAAGATTGTCTCCAAGTTGCTAGATACTCATGATAGAGTACACCTTGAGAAGTCAAAGGAAATGAATACACTGTGCACACATTGAGCTTGATGATTTATGACTATCAAGGAACTTGGAAGCTTCTTGAAGTGTTCAAAATTTAGTTTTGATTTGACACATGTTAGATGAATGCTCATTGATGATGAAATTCCTTCATCATTTATTCCTTTTGTTAGGGCTATTTGCTGTGGTTTCACAATGCATGCCCCATTTTGAGTCACAAAATGGAGAACCCTAGATTGAAGTTTTCCTATGAGGTATCTAGTCTAAAGCCTCAATTATTTTGGACCTTCTCCTAGGTCTAGGTCAAACCCCAACCTTTGATCAGGAGGAGTCAAGCAATTAGATAGGAGAGAAAGTGTCAATTTTAAAGACTTTCATGTTCTTTTAAAGTGTCCACATGTGCACTAGAACACATGCACAACTTAACAAAGCATGTAGGTCTGCCAAGTGTGCAAGTGTGCACTTCAAACCATTCTAGGGATGTGCACATGTGCACCCTTGGAGGTGCACAACATCAAACTACGTTCACCTACAAAGGTGCACAGTAAAGACCCCTGACCCCTCTCTCACTTTCACAATGCAAAGATGTGCATGTTGATGGGTGTACACATGCACACCTTGTCAAGGTGTGAATGTGTACTACACACTTTTCTAGTTTGCTAAAGTAAATTTGCACACTAGCACTTCTTCCAAGGTGTGCTAGTGGGAACAACTTATTGTTTTTTGCGGATAGAAGTCCATTGTTTTGATTAGTGTTGACACAATTTTGTCAATATGAGTCCTTAGGGTCCTCTTTTGGGTTTTTCTATAGAAGATAATTAATGTTTTCTTCTTTATGTAGATCAAAAGGTATCCTTAACTTATTGGGGTCATAACTTTCAACCTAGTGCTTAGAATTCAAAACCATTTATACCATTGGAAAGAAGAACTAAAAAAATAATTTTAGTCCCTAAAATAGTGAGCCTTTAGCTATCCATCTTTAGGGATTGATGAAAGTTTCAACTTCAAATTTTGAGCAGAAGTCCTTTGAAAAAGCGAATTAAAAAATTCCTACAGAATCTTGTTAAAAAATATGAAAGAGTTTCAAACATTTGATCACTTTGGAGAATCTGGATCAATTGGTCTCTGATCAAGAAGGATCAAGCAATCAAAGAGTAGAAAAAGTTAGGGAATAGATGAATTTTTGTATAACATGAACATGTGGAGCATAACATGCAAGTGCATAGATCATCAATGCATCTTCATTATTAGTAGCAATAAAGATCTCGCTTAAGCTGGTAACCTTCACCTTCAAAGGAGTCACACATATAAGAAGTAGAAGAAGTTCAAATGTATGAACATGTTTAACCATAAAGAGGGTATAAATCATCAAAAAGGAAAAAATAAGTACATTAGAGTGCTCCTAAACTTTTTTATAAGAAAAACAAATTAATTGTTTCGAAAACTAAGAACATTGCAATTTTTTGACCTAACTTTTGAGGTGTCCAAGCTTCCAAGGTGCACTAGGTACATTGCTTCCAAGGTGTGCTTCTTTTGAGGTGCACTAGATGTTTTTGAAGAATTTAGATTTGTGCCAATAGTTAATTGCTAGCTCCAAATTTAGAGCTTTCAATGCATCAAAATGCATTCTAATAGCATTTTAACTCCTAGAAACATCTAGTGAAGGTTGAGCTTTTATTTTTGGTGAGTCCAGAGACTCCTACATCATCTAATGGCTTTATTCTTCTTATTTTCTTATTCTTTCTTTGTTTGAATACATGTAAAGGCCCATGCATCCATTAAATGATATAAATAAGAATTGAGTCTTACTTAGCACCAGTTAGAGAGTCAATTTGTACATAAATAGATTTTTTTAATTAGTTTAGAAGCATATGTTTGGATAAAGATATCTCTCACTCTCAACACAAATTGAGGAGATGATTTCTTATAAATTAAGAAATGTAATATGCATTCCAAGCCATTATTTTGATGCAATAATATATGCTATTGGTGCTCTCATTTGGAGTGTAGTTATTCTTCCCTTAACATCTTATATTTTGTGAATGTATGTTCATAGAATGTAATGGAGCCAATAGTTTTATTGTGTTATTTTGATTGAGTGATCTTTTAATTATGATGTTTTCTATGGGTTTACAAATTCTCTTGATGTACTTAGTTTGAGAAGAGATCATCATTTTTGTTCATGCATAGATTTTTATCTCACATGAGTGCACTTTCTATGGCCTTGTGATTTGATGAAAAGTGAAACATCTTATGATTACTAAATTCCCATTGATGATTGCATTAGTGGAATTAAGGAAGTGTTTCTCCTATTCTAATTGGTTATCTAATGTCCTTTTCAAAGGCTTAACTCACAGATGTGTTGCTTCTATGGCTTATGTCCATTAGGGATTTTCTTTTCAAGTCAATTTCTTTAAATTCTTGTTACCCTATCTTCATTATTTGCTTTTACATGAACATGGAAAAATTATAAATTCATATAGTTGTATAGTTAAAACTTCATTCATTAAAAAATACAAAAAATATAAAATTATATATATATTTTTTGTGTGGTTATTCTTTTGAAAAAAAAAGTAGATTCAAAATCTTATCAAAAATTGGTTAGAACTAGCAAAGGCCTTTCTATGAATAGATACATTTATCTTCCACTTAGCAGATTCTAGTAGGTCACAAGATTGCCTAGATCCTTGGAGTTGATCCTAGATCAACTTTTCAAGAGAGGAGTTCGAAAAGATTCCTATCATTAAGCATAGTGCAAAATGATAGCTCAATATTCACCATATGAAGATCTTTATATTTAAAAAAAATTCCTCTCATCATTTCATTTTTTTTTCCCTTTCCTCCAGGTCAACTTGAATTCCACAAATAGTCTTCTTTTCTTTATCTAGAGCTTTCATTTTTTACAAAGCTAGGTCCATAATTTGGTCACCTAATTGAACCTAAGACTCTTTCATCAAATCAAGGGTGATGATAAACTCCTTCATCCCTTCCTTGGAAGGCACAATAGCTCTAAGCTCTAAAATATATTCCTCAAGACTTTCTTAGAAATGCATCTTCACCCCAAAATCTCTACCCACTTTGAATAGGACCTCATCTTTCTTCGCTATAGTCCAATCCTTTTCCTTGCATGAAACCTCTTCTAGGTATCCCAATTTATTGATTTTCTCCTTATGAATCTAAATCTAGTAGAGGTGCCACTTACTAACTATTTTAAGCCTATTATAAAAGATGCATAGTTCATCAAATTTTAGAATTAATGCTTTCATTTCAATACTTCCATTTTTAACCTTAGAGAGTAGGGCATGAGAATCATATTGAGGAATAAAAGGGTCCATGGGGTAATTGTGGTTAGTTTTAGGGGAGGGCATGGAAAACATTGTAGACAACATTTTGGGGGGAAAATAGCTATGAAATTTGTTGACATCTAGGATGATTCCATAGACCAATAAGAACTAAATGTTAAATAACTGAAACCTTGACATTATAACTTTACTGCTCCAACTAAAAAGAATTTTCAATCTTGGCTTTGTAGGAAGGGTTAACCCTCATTCCAAAAATAGGGAGAAATGGTAAGGATGAGGAAGAAATAGGGATAAACTCCAAATTGTTAAGCTCAATAGATAGGTAAGGGGATCGCTTAGCATGAGGGATCAAAATATGGTGAAAATTATAGAGCTAAAAAATCAAACTGTTGTAGAGAGGGGCTCCACCCTTGACCTTACCTTTTTAAGCCAAAAGAAAAATTAATGAGAAAATCTATGAAGAGAAATCAGTCAAGTCTAATAGACTAGATGAGGATCTCTCCCACCAATTTCCAATATGTTAGGAGTAACTCATTATTAAAACCATATTGAAGTTTTGATATTTTTGTAACCAAGATCCAAGAAAGATAAAAGTCTTCTTTGATGGAAACTTTATCCTTTTGAGAAGTTTTAGCTCTCTCCATTCTCAACTGTATAACCATACTGATGGTTCCTAACAATCTTTGTTGTCACACTTGAACTCATCATACTTAGTAGGTTTATTTTGATCCAACTAACTACCCATTTTTGACTTAAATTGTCTACCCTCTATATCCAAAATGCTTAAGAAAATGACTTTATAGACAAAAAAGAAAAAAAACAATACTAGAAATCCATAAAGGAAAACACAAGAAAGGAAGTGAAAAACACACACTAGAAAAAACATAAATTAAAAAAATAATTAATTATATCCATTACATTTATTAATTACATTTCCATTATTTATATATGTGGTGATATATTGAAAAATTCTAGTACATACCTCCCTAGATAGGGAATTAATATCATCTTAGATTTTAACAAGATCTATATACCACCAATAATCACCATATTTTTTTATCGTTATGCTCTCAATAAAAAATATACTCATTTTGCACATAGAGAAAATTCTTTTTTTTTAATCATATCTCTACTTTGGCAACTGACATCAATTTTTGATTTAAAATATTGGTAACATTAAGGGAATTTTCTTCGATCATGATTTTGTTCTAACACTTTAAATTTATAATATTTTCCCATTGGAAAAGTGAAAAAATATATACAATGTAAGACATCTAAACTCTCATATTAACGATGTATTCCACTTGAACACAGGTATGTATAGGATCATGATGTGCCTAAAAGCGGCAATCTAAAATATGTCATTCATAAATGCCTAAAAGCATTTTAAAATCAATTCTGACTTTTTTCCCAACCATTCTTATACCAAAAAAAAAATTAATATCTTGATAGGGCCTAGTATTTCTTTCGAGTCTATCCCAACATGGTCAATGCAAAAAATGTCACAAAAATATTTTTTTGTCCTATTCTTGTGTGTTTCTAACTTCAAGCATGTATTTGATAACTTTTTCTCACCCATTTTTTATGAAATGAAAAAGGTCTCTTAAGAATACTCTTAGCTTTCCATCAATGTATTTGTCTATCATATTAGGAGTTTAGCAAGTAATTATTACTTGTTTTCTAATGGAATTACATATAAAGCAGTGATTGACACACTAATTGAAAAATAACTATAACTTTCAAATGGTATAACACTTTTGAAATCCAAAAGATGTGTCACATTATTCTTCTAATATAAGTTGTAAAAAAAGATAAATATTAAGTTTTCTAAAGTTTGGAATTAGTAAAGGTAGTCAAATATGAGATTTTTTTAAAATATTATAGTAGAAAATCATCATTAATTATTTGTTTAAAATACAAATACCCAAAAATATGCATCACATATAGGAATGTGTCTACTTATTATATCTAGAATCTTTTTCAAAAGTATTGTCATTTGATTTTGATTAAGATGGTCAGACATATGACTACTTATTATTTTTCTCCTAAAATTTTTGTACTATTGCATTAAAATTAAAAATATTGACTAGTTAATATTATTATTTTTAGATAAAGCCTAGCATTTTAGAAACTAAATTCAATTTTATAAAGCTTATTTTCTCACAATGTTTTGACAAAAAGTTCATAACAAGTCCAAAAGTATATGTCATGTTGGCAATACCCTTATTTATTGATCTTTGATAGCCACTTAAGGGCATAGTTTTGTTTTTGTTGACCATGATCTTGCACATACCCAAACTTTCTCTTGAATTGTTCATTTGGCTATTCCCTCTAGCTTGACAAGGATTACCAAGAGATAAACTATTATAATTAAATTTGATCAGTCTAGGGGGGCACAAGAATTAACTAGGTTATAATTATATACAATTAAATATATATTTATTCTATTGTAAATTGAATACAAGTGATGATATATCCTCAATAGATTGACTAGAATATTCTTCCATATCTAATGTTGTTGAAATCTACAAAAAACTACCTCTAATGTTATAATTTCATGTTGCTTCAAAAAAGAGATGTTACCATAGTTTCTTGAGTAGCCCAAATTTTGAATGATCTGAATGTAGTAATCAAAGTCACTCATGGAGTCTATCTAAGTGACTATTTGGACCCTTTTTCCATGGTTCTAGTTATTTGATTATAAATGAAATTTATGGTATTTTTTAATTCTATAATTTTAAATCTAAGGATATTCCATCAGCTTCATCTACTATTTTGAATTTATGAAATTGGAACTATCAGTCAAAATTTATGTCCTTTCAAAATCTATCTATTAATTTTTTAAATTATTTAAAATTTATAATTTATAATATAAAATTTTTCTCCTACAAATATAATATTTTTGATCTTACCTTAGAAAAAGAAGTTAATGGATTTCATATTCAAAATGCCAACTTTGTGATAATTATTTCCTAAATTTTTTTTGGAAAATATGAAGGTATCTATAATTTATACAAGAATAGTATTTTAGTAATGATTCAATTTAGAAAATCATGTGAAAAACTTAATTGATTGGTGTAAAAGTCAATTCCACAAACTTTGCCAAAATATTCTTTTATAGCTATGAAATTTATATATTGGACTAGATGAAAGAAAAAAATGCATCAATATTGGAGATTTGATGTCACTTATAGATATGTGTAAAGTATAGCTATATTCAAGGCTTAATGAATATGATTATTGGTAAAATAATTCTATTGTAGACTTTTTTTTATCAATCTCAAACACCATTCACAACATTATTTCTTATCAAGCATGGTGGGTGATTTAGAAATTATTATATAAGATTCTTTGCATAATGTTTTAGAAAAATGGGATCTTGTAGAAAGGTGTAATTATGATTTTCATAAGAAATGGTTATTTTAAAAATATTTAGAAACTCTCAAGGAATGCAAAGGATTGTATAGGAACATGCACTTATTGGATACATTAAAAGATAATTTCAAACTACCAAGCATGATCAACTAGCTTATTTAGAGAAATATTTTACTTTTATTTTTCAAAATAATTTCCACCATGGTAATAAGATAAATTTCCTATAGTACATTCTATATTCTTTAAATAGTAGTTTAGTTAATCATAAGAAGAAGGCTTCTCACCCTCTTTTACATCAAGGTCTGATCTTGTTTTTTTTCGGCTACTATAAGGTTCCTATCCCATTTGCTAGTCTAAATATTAGGAAAGAATAAAAACATAACTCCCCTATGATTATTCCATAAAACCTAGTTTCAAGAATTAAAAATATTATAATTAAAAGTGATGATGATATAAGAAGTGGATAGGAGGAGGACTATTTACAGTCTGAATAGTTGAATGATGAGAGGCTCTTAGTGGATTTTGGAAAGAAACTAAGGAAGGTTATAGAGATTAGAAAATAAGATTTTTCCCCACCTAGGAACAAATATAAAACTAAGGAGGAGATAAAGTCAAATATATATGAGTGTAGGTGATGTTAGGCCAAGAAAGCAAGAGGACAAATTAATTGATAATATTTTGGGGTATTCTATAATTGACTCCTAAGACATCTTGATTGGTAGTAAAAAAGGGGTAATAAGGATAATTTATCTCACTTGTAGGTCGATTTGGGGAAATCAAAGATAAAACGAAAACCATTGATGCCTACTATTCATGAACTCAAAATGAAATTATATCCCTTAAGATGGTGGTTAATGAGTTGCAAAGGGGCCTCTAAACGGAATGCAAATAGAAAGGAGGAAAATGTTAGTAGTAATTTGGGAGATGTTAAAAGATCTATAACTGATAGAAAAAATAAATTTCATTCAATAGTCAAGAAGATAGTAAACTAGGAGTATGAAGTCATTGACCTAAAAGTTGATATAATTGGCGAAGAGAAAGATATGGACTCCAAAGCCCAATGAAAAGCACTTAGGGAAGGTCAACGAATGGAAGATGATGGTTCATTCTAAGAAAGTTGAAGGAGTATAGGAGATCATCAAGATTTAGGTGATTAAAGCTCTCAAAGATCTTTCTTATGTATAGTCCTTTTTTGTTTTCGTGTCTTACATAGTTTTCTTGGATTCTTGTTTAGGATGCTAGTTATGTTTATTGTTTTTCTTATTTCTAGCACAATAGCTCATATGGACTCTAAAAAATTTAATATCATTTTTCTATTACATTTTTGGTTTTAGGTCCATGTAATACCTATTTTTACCTTTATCAAAAAAACTAACTCATTTAGAGAGAGAATTTTCCTAGAATAGCCAAATATTGTGTGGCCTTAAGTCATGGAAGAGTGATCTATGTTAAAGAAAATTAGGATATTTTTAAGTGATAGAGAAAATAAAATCAAGCATGTGAGAAATAGGTTTGTAGAGGATAGTATTATGAGTGAACCTTGATTCTTATGAATATTTATAGTTGCAAAGATTTTAGGAAATGATTATATAGATGTGGAGTGGTACAAAATAATATAAATGGTCAAGAAGAGTGCATCTCAAAGGAATATTGTCTCATGTGATGAATTAATTATAGATCTTGAACAAATAGTTAGAATAATTCAACTCAAATTAAATGTTCTACTAATATGACCCCAATCTACACCATAATGAAGTCCATAGAATAGTTTATGTACAAGCATCAAAATAATAAACAAAGGAGTCATGTCAAATTTAATTGTGTAAAATACTTTTTCAAGCATGATTCCAGAACATGGAAGATTCAACAAAGTACTCCAATGGTTTGACAAGTGAAAAATGGGTAGGGAAAAAACCAAAATCTCTACTTCATAGTTAACATACTATCATATTAGTTTTCAATACACGGTATGCAACTTCTCATTGCACCATTGGATTTCTCTAAATTTTGGATATGTTTTAGCTATTCTCAATTTGTACATTCTCACTAGAGAAATGGTTCAAATTTTACCAAGTGTAAAAATTATGAACAATAGAATACAAAATTATTAAAATGAAAAAGCTACTATGGGGATGCATTATGCAAGCGTGCAGATTATATGAAAAACACCAAGTTTGATACCTCCTAGGATGCAATGTCAACTCAATATTACTCTCAAATATATTTTAAAATTTTCTTGAGATAATATTTTGATATTATAAATGGAAACATTATATTTAATCAAGTGTGAGAAATAATATAGTTGAATTGATTAACAAAATATACCATCAAAATAGTTAAATAAACAATCATGGAGGAATTGAAAGTAAATGTGGGGCATGATAAACTAATTATAATGGACATATATGGATAATTTTAATGATGAATATTTAAATACTGAGGGTTCCTTGGATATTTCAACTATTTCAGACTCACTCTTGTGACATGTATAAGAAATCTATCCAAACTTAAAGGATCTATTATAGAATTTGTAGACCAAAGTATAAAACCTTTGATGATATACATCAAATGATGGATATTATCCCTAAGAAGTTGTCTAATCTTGTTAATGGTGGCTAATGATGGTTTTAATGTGAGATAACCTCCCCCCCACTCCCACCCCATCATGCATTTGGTTTTCCCTAACTTATGGCTACTTATGTCAAAAGGGTCATGCATGGATGTCCAGTGTACCTTTAATGGAGGGGATTTGACCTCTCCTACCTCATTGGATTTTTTAGAGGATATCATGTTTCTATAATCTTCTAATCCCATGGTTCCTAAGAAAAAAACTAGGTGTAGTTGACCCTAAACCAAGCTAGAAAGGTGTACTAGTGGGAATAGATTCTGGACCCACACCTAAGGTTATTCCCAGTGTCTTGCATGACGACTTCGGTCTAGAGATTTTATCGTCAAACATGATAGTGGAAAATGTTTCTAGAAGCTTTACACTAAGTCTTATTAGAAGATTTCTAGGCTATAGAGCCACCACAAACATGCTTAGAAAATGGGTCTCCAACATATGGAAGTTAAGAGAATCTATCATCATTGCTTATATTGTGGAGCCAATGTTCATTTTTAAATTCACAAATGAGCAAGATAGAAATTAGGTTTTGGTAGGTTCCAGAGATTGGGGAAACACAATTTGGTCATGGCTAAATGGAAGCCTAGTTTCAATCCTAGTGTTGATTTGTAGAGAATGGACCTAGTTTGCATTCACCTCCTAGGATTTCTATTTTAATTATGGGATGATAATTTTGTCCAATGGATTGGGAATTCATTTGGTCACTTCATTAAGGTGGTGCTACTATTAGAAATACAATGGGAAAAGTAAACTTTGAGAAGGGCAGGTGGGGGGGGGGGGGGGGGTGTTTGAATCAACACTTATGAATTCAACCTTAAAATCATTCACCATACATCCATCTCACATTCTATGTATGTAAATAGAAATACCAAATTAAACATATACATCCATAGTATGAAAATACATAAACATTTAATACATGTATTAGAAAAGATATTTGGTTACACAAAAACCCTCCAAGAAGAAGGTAAAACTAGGGTACAAATGACACACACAAATCTCCAATATTGCAGTAATAAATTGTATCCAATGAAGGTTACAATGTTTTATAATAAAAAATGTTCTACCCTGTGAAAGGTATACCTTGTTAAAGACTTACAAGATTGTTAAATCTTACCCTATTAAAGGATTTCAACACCCTGTTAGAAGTGTGCTTGTTTAAAGGACTTTAACTTAAAATGAAGTAAGTACCCTATTAAAGGATTTAAAATAACTTGTTAAGGCTACTCTATTAATAAATTTAACTGATTCACCTATTAGAATATCTTAGCAATGATCCTATAGTTAGCATTCTACTACTAGATAACAAATCGCCTCTTTCCTAACATGTACTTGATCCTTAATGATCAGATGTATCTCTATTGTCTTCTAACTGCTTTCCTCTATTCTCCTCTAATTTCTTTTGAAATTTATCTCAATTAAGAACTCCTTAGTCACCATGAATACTCTATTAGTGCATGTAAAATTCTCTCTTTTATCCTTCCACTTGCATTAAAAGTTTAGGGTTTTTCCTTGTTAAGAAGACCTAGGTGACTTAGGGTTGATTTATCCATATCTCCACTTAATCCTTCCCTTTTTCTGATGGGTTACATATACTACATATGAATTCTCAATAAAGATTGATCCTTATCATCTAAGATAGCAAAACAATCCTCAAGTTAGCTCCAAAATTAGTTACATAGTATTTTGTGCCATTACAAACAACTATGTCAAAACTATATTACTTGACACTTGAATTCCCTAATGCTTGACATCAACTACAACTTAAATGCTATAACATAGCCTCCAAATGACTTGACATCCATTAATCACTCAACATCTCAATGACTTGGCACTTACTGTCTCCTACTAACTTGAGTAACTCAACACATACTAAATATCTCCCACTTGACATATACCATTTGACAACTTATACTCAACATCTATTACTTTTTTGGCATGAACTAAGTAAATGAATTAAGTATATTGTCACTCATGTATCAAAACTAATCTGAGATTAACAATCTCCCCCTTTGACTTGAGTGGGAAAATGCTTGGTTAAAGAAACAATAATTATATATAACATCTTAAGAACTACATGCTAATTAATTACCCATCATTCTCAATGTTTATTGAGTTATAACATTTCTATGTTTTCCAAGCATCAACAAAATTAAGTTTTGGCATAACTACTGTACTGACATCTAAGGGATCTGAGAAATATTTTTTTAGTAGTAATTGATTGATCCCTTCTCTCTTAGTTACTCTTATATTTCCAACAATTGGTATTAGAGCTTTTAGTTCTTGTAGAGAAGGTTTCAAGGACCTAAGCCAAAGATCCAAATGTCTTACAAAAGAGAGATTCCCAAGTTGAACATAGACAATTTTGCAGCATGGCAAGGACTTATGAGGTTACATCTAGCTAATATCAGTGATTCAAGTTGTAAATATATAGATAATAAATACAAGACTCCCACTAGAACATTATCAGTTGAGGATATGGCTAAAAAGAAAAATCATAACATCATGATGATTGATATTGCATCTGCTCTTAGCTATGTTGAATTTGATGTGGTAAAAAATTATAAAACTGCTCATTAAATGTGGAGCAAACTAAAAGACATCTATGGAGGAGATGACAATGTAAGAAGAGCCAAAGTAGAAAGTCTTAGAGGAAAATTTTATCAAATAAAAATGAGAGATGAAAATATTGCAATATATGTGGAAAGAATCAAAGCTAGTGTAAGTGCAATCAAAGCATTTAGAGGAGACATTGATGACATGATAGTTGTAAGAAAGGTACTTAGAACTATTTATACAATTAGAGTGTCTACTATTCAAGAAATGAGATGTCATTAAAATAAAAAAATAACTTTGGATGCTCTAGTTGGAATATTGATAGCTTTTGAATTAGACAACTATAATTAACTATGTTCCTAATTCCAAAAATATTGAGTTTACATTTGAAGCCAAACTCTTACTCAAGGAAAAAATCAAGAAACCAAAGGACAATAAATTAGGAAGTGAAGAAGAAACTAAAGAAATTTCTAACAATGATCTTGAAATTGTGGAAGCCCTACTTGCAAAGAAATACTCCAAAGGCAGAGGAAAGTACAAAGGTAAAATTCCTCTAATTTTCTTTTCTTGTCAAGAAGTTAGTTATATTGTTGTTAGGTATCCAAATAGAGAAAGAAAGGATGAAAAGAAAAGTAATAAGTATAAAGGAGAGAACTAATTTAAAAATTACAAGAACTTCAAGGACAAAGGTAAGAAATCTTGTCTTCTGGTTAAAGATTCTAATAATAGTGAAGATGAAATAGTGCATATTTTTGTGAAACATGAATCTAATGATGAAGGAGATAAGATGACACGTATCTCTCATGTTAGCAAAAATAATGCATTGATTATTGATAGTGGATGTTCAAATCATATGACTAGAGATGAAACGAAATTTGAACATTTGAAACATAATGATGGAGGTAGTGTAAGATTTTGAAACAATGAACCTTGTTGCATAAAAGGAAAATTTCATATCTCATTAGCCAATGAACTTATATGTGATAATACTTATTGGGTTGAAGGACTAAAGTGTAATATACTGAGTGTGGAAAAATTGAATAACATTAGATTCAAGGTAGAATTCATGGATGGAAAGGCCAAGTTGCTAGATGAAAAATGAAATATGGTTGAATTTAGTAAGCAAACAAAAGGTAACCTATTTTATCTTGATCTCAATGAAAGTTCATGTTTGATTGCTCATATAGAAGAAAGATGGATATGGCACAAAATGTTATGTCATGTAAATTTTGATAATCTAGTTAAGATAAGAAAATACAAAAAGATAAGAGGTATAGCTAGTTTGAAGAAACTTGATATGGGTCTATGCAAAAATTGCCAAATTGATAAGATGGGAAACACTAGTTTCAAAAGAAAAAAATATTATTCTAAAGAAGCATTAGAACTGGTACATATAGACTTATATGGACCTATTAGAATACAGAGTTATAGAGGAGAAAATTTTTTCTTTCTTTTTGTTGATGATTATTGTAGAATGATGGCTATAATGTATCTAAAAGAAAAATCTGAAGCTTTTCAAAAATTCAAGTGGTACTTGGAAAGAGTAGAGAAAGAAATTAAAATGCCTAAGATTAGATAGAAGTGGTGAATTCATCTCAAATGAATTCAATGAATTCTACATTGAAAAAGGAATCAAAAGATAGGTATTAGCTCCTAGTACACTAGAGCATAATGGTATAGTTGAAAGAAAAAATAGATCAATTATGGACTGTGCAAGAACATTGATGATAGAAAAGAATGTTGTAATCAAATACTAGAAGGAAGCTATTAGCACCACAATTCATAACTTGAATAGGATACAACTGAAGAAAGATTCCAATCAAACTCCCTATGAATTATGGTATGGATACAAACCTAATCTAAGTTGAAAATATTTGGTAGCAAATGTTATATCTTGAAAGAATATAGAAAAGGAAAATTTGATGTCAAAGGTGATGAAGGAATATTTCTAGGATACTCTTACAAATGTAAAGCATACAAATGTCTGAATTTGTCTACTCATAAAATTATAAAAAGTGCACATTTGAGAATTGATGAGTTTGTAGAAAAGAGTGAAGAAGAAAGTAACAAAGAGACAAAGGATTAAAAAAGATCTATTTACTATGAACCTGATACCCTGCCAAATATATCTAAAAGAAAGGATGCTTCACCTCTTGAATCCCTAAAATCTCCAATAGTTACTAATTTGCAGATAGTGCAACTCGAGTCACAGTCTGAAGGACCTGAGTTGCAGTTAGAGGCTACTTATAGAAAATGGGACCCAAGCTTGATGAAATCAATAAAATTCTTTCTAAATCAAAAGAAACTATTTTACCAAGATATGTCAGAAGGCATCATACAGTTGATCAGATCATTGGAGACAAATCTAATGGAACAATGACAAGAAGAAAATTTAAAGGTACATGTTTACTTGTTGAATTTGAACATAGAAATATTAAAGATGCATTGGATAATGTAATTTGGATTGAAGCAATGAATGAAGAAATATAAAAAATAGAGAAGAACAAAACCTAGACTCTTGTTCCTAGACCCAAGGATAAAAATGTAGTTGGCACAAAATGGGTGCTCAAAAACAAGCTAAATGAAGATGAAAAAGTATCTAAAAACAAAGGAGGGTTGGTATATAAAGGTTATTCTCAAGAATAAGGTATTGATTATGGTGAAACTTTTGCCCCTATTGCAAGATTAAAAGGTGTTAGAACTTTACTTGCATATGTAACTCATAGAGGATTTAAAGTTTATCAAATGTATGTTAAATTTGTAATTGTGAATGGAATTCTTGATGAAGAAGTCTACATTGAATTGCTAGAAGGTTTTGTAGATCCTACCAAAGGAGACATGGTTTGTAAATTACGCAAGGCATTATATGGTCTCAAGAAAGCTCCTAGAACTTGTTATGAGAGACTTCATAATTACTTGATATAAATTGATTTTTAAAGAACAAATGATAATAGTAGTATGCATATCAAAGAAGGATCAGACAAGAAGATTTTGCTAGCCAAATTATTTGTTTATGGCACATTATTCATAATAAATGATGACTTGTGCAAGGCATTTTTAGAAGAAATGAGTAAATAATTTGAGATGTCTATGTTTGGAGAGATAAAATTCTTTGTTAGAGTATAGATTCACTAGAAGAAAGATAGTATCTATATTACTCAATCCAAATACATCAAGGAGATACTAAAGAAATTTGGAATGGAAGACTCAAGACTAGTCATAACCCCTATGTCTACTAGACATAAGCTTTCCAAAAATGATGATTCCAAAGAGGTAGATCAGACCACATACAAATCAGTGAATGGAAAACTCCAATATGTAGTATATACAAGGCCTGATATTGCATTAGTAGTTAGTATGGTGGCAAGATTATTAGAAAATCAAAAAAAAAATCACATAATGGAAATCAAAAGAATCAAGAGATATTTAAAAGGTACTAAAGAATATGTCCTGTGGTACAAAAAAGAGGCAATTTGGACATAAAAATATCTAATGATGATGAATGGGCATGAAGTATTGATGACATGAAGAGTACTAGTGGTGGAGCATTCTTTTTTGGTAAAAGATTAGTGTCTCGGACAAGAAAGAAACAAAATTAAATTTCTCAATCCACAACATAGGAAAAATATGTAGTAGCAACAATCAATTGCTCTAACATTGTTTGGTTCAAGCAATTGATGGCAGGCATGAAGATATAAATCAAATATCTAGTAGTCATGTACTATGATAACACTAGTGAAATCAATCTATCAAAAAATCTAGTAATGCATACCAAAACAAAGGAAATTTCTACAAAATATCACTTCTTAAGTGAATTGGTGCAAGATAAAGAAGTCAGATTAAAATATATAAATACAAAAGAATAAATTGTAGACATATTCACCAAGCCATTACCTAAAAATGCATTTCTATATCTAAGAGGTAAGCTAGGGATCATTCTGCTATCTAAAGCTCACTAAATGAAGATCAGTAATGCATCAACCAGAGCATGTTGAAAATTGATCAGTTGGTACAACATTGATATGGGCATATTGCAAATGAATTAGTACTTAAGGTACTCTAACATTCACTGATTATTGTCTTTGGTATAAGGAAACTTGTAACAAAGAATATGATTATTTCCACAAACCCATAATAGATTTGAAATAAATATACAATTGAAATCCACATACAAGAGAATAGACAACATACCCACAAAATTATGACACAAGATATAGCCTAGGAAACCCTCATTGAGGGGAAAAACCCAACATCAAAAATTATCCATCACCATGTATTATTCAACATAAACACTATTGAAATACCACCATGGAAGCCTTCAAAGCCATAGTCAAAACCAACAAAAATATGTGAACAAGCATGAATCCACACATCCAATGCCATACATCCAACCTTCACAAACCCTCCCTTGGCTGACCTGTCAAGCCTTGTCTCGCTTGACTCTTTCCCATTTTGCTTTCTCTCTTCTCACTACTCATACAACAACTACCCTTGTGGCTGCTTATATAGTAGAAAGTCCCATACAACCACCAAGTGGTATTACAAAAACCATTCACTACCTAACCTATTGACCCCACATTTAATATTGGAAATTTAATTCTTTTCTCCAATATTAAATAATTACATGAAATATTAACACAATATTACAATACAACTCATTGAGTATATCCCATGGGAATCTTTTCATGTTGTTTGTCCATCTAGATGGTCTTGGATACAAAACTACATAATAAAATAAAATAATACAATGTAGAAATATTATGCAATGTCTGAAACACCCATAATCTCAACAATCTCTGACTTGTTGTATACATTGCATAGGGTCAATTTGTAGCCACATAAATGAACAAGGGAAAAATCCCTTCTAACACATCCACCATCATGGATCAAAGTAAACCATGTGCTCCATCATAGTACCTACAACAAAATAAAAGTATCTAACATCTCAAACATGAATGATCTCACCTTCTATTATGCAAGTGCCATACATAGAAGCCACCCAACATGTCACATTAGAAGATCATAAAATCTTGTACCAACTGAAATGCCAGGCACAAAAAAATCTAATCCAAAGGTAATCACATGTATCCATAGTTTTAAAAATATAAATAGCTGAAATAATACCCACAACAAGTGCCAAAGCCATCCAACCATCCATACCTCCAGAGGTATACCAAGTGAATCTCACATCATCAACATATCCAATCTATAACCTACAATCACAAGCCTCGAGAGAAATACCTTCCAAATATATACTCAAAAGATCCCACTACAAAAGATAATGTCAAATATATAACCAATCAACTCACAACATATTAAAGAAGTGAATCCATGTCATATCAAGGACTTGCACAATACATAAACTGATAACCTACAAGAATAACTCTCATAACAATTCTCCAATAGTCTCCCAAGTTCTTTACAACCAATAGAGGAAATAAATCAAGGAATAACCATGTCATCTCTCACATGCCATACATGAGCACAAACCAATCATCAAAATCTTTAACCAATCTGAAATCCAATGTAAGTGGAACCGAAAACTTAGAAAGATAACCAAGATCAAAGGGAAACCATTCAAATCATAACCTCTATCATGTCCTTCTACACACACCTCTAGATGTAAACTATGAATGTATGATCTCCTCCATAAAACCCCAATCAAGAAGCCTCAACAACACCCAAACCATACCATATAACTGGGTTAAATCACAAACCTTTGTCACCCTTTTACAAAGGAAAAGGCTAAAAAAGTTTGTAGTTGTTCACATTCAGTGACATAAAACTGGTATTATTATTTAGAATTTTAAAATCAAGTAAACTAATGAAATGTTTTGAAATGGATGAATTTTATGATTATAATTTTCAATAATTATTTGGAATAAGAAATTATATATTTTCCTAATTTCTAAAGATAATTTTTGGTTGTTGAAAAATGTTGGAAATTAGGGGACTAGTTCCCACCACAAAACTATATGGAAATAAACTTATTTCCCTTTGATCTAAGATTATGTTATTGATAATAATTGTAGCTAGAACAATCAAAAATTAAAATGAACTTTAGACCTATATTTTGTCTTTTATAGTGATTCAAATTTTAACTTATTCAAATCGATAGTTTTTATCTCCCACCACATTTTTGAAAATAAATCTATCCAACCAAAAGAAAAATTATAGATTCTGGAAGAGGACTCATTCATCTAGAATTTCATATAATTTTTAATTTTTTAATGTTATTTAATATTTTTTTTCTTTCTCCAAATTGACATCTTCTCTAGTGTTAAAATACATACTTGTAGAATTTTTTCATTACAATATACTATATCTAATTAAAACACTATGAACTCTATATCAGAATATTCTTGACTTTGAGCTCTATAAAATGGCATTTATATGTTATTAAAAAAGTATCATAATAAATAGTAAGAGTAATTAAAACATTAATTTAATTAAATAATTATATTTTTTTAGTAGTTGGATACTAACTAGTATAAAAAATGCATATAATAGACATTTCCAATTGGAAAAGTGTGAGGCCATATATAACTTAGCTAGAATAATTTTATCAAAGATCATATGTTTAAAATAAAATAAAATTAGATATAAATACTCAAATTTAGTCATTCCGATAAGTCAGGTTCAAAGGTGACAAAACTTTTCACTTTTACCCAACTAATCATGGATGTAAGCCTCTTATAAGAAGATCAAACTCATAAACCATTCCTAATCTATGGAATATGCCCAATATAAAAAACCATCTCCCAAACTCAACCAACATAAAAAAATATGAAAATTGAGATAACTAATGCTAAACCATCTCTCAAATGAAGCCTATAGAACTAACTCATGTACCATAGCTCAAGATCCATATCCATGAAAGATAAGCATAAATAAAATGCACTTAAGAGAAATAATGGGCTATACCTCTGAAGTAGCAAACCACTGAGTAGACTAAGAGTGGGGAATGATAATGTTCATCAAGATATCTAAGTCTTCAACCAAGAATCATCTAAGAAAAATCCCCTCTCAAGTCCATATCAGGTGAATTTCTCTTGGATTTCTTGTTGAAACCATCAACTATCCCAACAAATACTCCTCTAATCCAAGAGAAAATAGCATCACCACCATCTCTATGTATCCATTAGCATCTATAGCCAATCAATCCATATCAACTCCAAATGTAACATAGAAATATCATGAAGTATCCAACTTATGATCAATGTACTCAATACCAAGAAACTAAACCAAGATTATTATCAAAGTTCCAACCATGACCTCAAGAACATAAACATGACAACATGGTCTAACTATCTCAACCAAAGAGGTAACTTACTCCATATGAATGTACTATAACATGTCACAATTTTAAACATTTATTGATGTAGACTATACCATGAAATAATAATGAAACAATCCTAACACCAAGGATAACATGTCAAATGAAAGTATAAACCATAGCTTTACCAAGAACTCCATTAGTTCTCAAGATGCAACCATCTCCACACACCATGAAGAAAACCATCTTCACATAACATGAAGAGCCATCTCTATGTGCCAAGAAGATAACCAAGAACTCCATGAGTCTTAAAGATCTAACCATCTTGACACACCACAAAGATAATAAGTGCACCATGCAAATGTCAAAAATGCTTCTACGGTGATAAGATCTAAGAGAAACTTCCAACATCTACAAACACTCAATAAATATATCAATGCCAACAACTCCCACTCAACCATGGTATTGAGTGACCAAATAGTCAATACCAAGTGAAATTAAGATCTCCAAACCAAGAAGATACAAACCAAACCATGAACTAATCCTACACTATCACCCCATCATTGTTAGAAGCTCCCACTAAATCATGTATCCAAGATATCCATGACATCATGATGAAAAATCATCCTCTAACCATGAGAATCAATTAAGACATCAAACTATCAAAGAACTCAAAGTGCAGATCATGAGCTCCTCAGAAAAAACCAAATAACCATGATCCTCAACCAAGAAGATATATACCACCATAACCAAATTAGGAATCTAATCTAATGAACATCAAGTATCTACCTATATATCCAATCATATCATGCCAAAATCTATGGCACCATGATCACATCCATGAACTGAGAAACTAACTCCCAATGTGTCCGACCTATTAGCATAAATTATTTAACCACAATCCTCCACCATGACTATATCTAGTAACAGAATCCCATCCCTTCTACATGAAGAAAAATCAGCAAATAATGTAACTTAGGACATAGACAACCCAAATCCAAGACACCAATTTGACTATGCATCAATAATGAAAGATCAATGGGCAAAGACAATTCATATCCAAGCCATAAATGCAACCTATAAGTATAGACTACTCAGAAAATTACACAAGTTATAGATCCAACAAGTCATCATACATATTCAAACCAAAAATTGATAACCATATCATCATGAGACTAATCTGAAATATTAACTAAGTATACAATCACATCAAATATCAAATCTCCAAATATACAATGTCAAAAACTCACAATGTTACCATAGTCAATACATATCATAAACTATTTACATTAATATATCACAAAATAAATGATGCCAAACCTACTTCAAATCTAAAACAATGTGTAGATCTCTCCAAGAGCTTTTTGTTGATTACTCGAAGTTCAAAATTTGACTTTGTATGTGCAAGTTATGCCGTAATTTGTGCTCAAAATAAAAACATCTTCTTTTCAAGCTCTTAAAACCTCACAAAATATCACTATAAAATAGCCAAACCTACACAAAGTTGTAGCACTCTAAATTAGCTTTCCATTGCCTATAAGAAATCTAAAATTTGATATCCTGAGAGAAAGTTATGGTTGTCTTAATAAAACAATCGTTTTAACATTTTCATTGCAAATTTTTTTTTTGTGATGAAAATTTTGATGGGATTAAATTTGATGGCCATCATGGGCTTAAACCAAAAACTCTTTCATTCCATATAAACATGGCCAATCTAGGGCAAATTATATATCAAATTTTATGAAAACATCGACCCAGATCTAATGGTGAGGTTGATTTTTACCTAGGAGGTTATTTTTCAACAATTTCACATACCCAAAATCTACCAACATCCCATCATAATAGAAAATCCAAAACCCTCAGATCAACTCATATATATTTCCCTTTCTTTTATCCTCTCATGTGTTTCCATGGATTCAATCTAGGGTTACAATAATAAAACCATAACTCTGATATCACTTGTAAGAAAAATTGCAACAAAAGATATAATTGTTTCCACATAACCCATAATAGATCTAAAAAAATATGCAATTGAAATCCACATGTAACAAAATAAAAAACATGCCCACAAAATTGTGACACAATATATACCCTGGGAAACCCTCATTGAGGGAAGAAAACCCAACCTCCAAAAGTATCCATCACCATATATTATTCAACAAAAACATCATTACAATACAACCATGGAAGCATTAAAAGCTATAGCCACAACCAAGCCAGCTATGTGAACAAGAATGAATCCAACACATCCCATGCCATGCTTCTAACCTTCACAAATGCTACCTTGGCTAACCTATCAAGCCTTGTCATGCTCAACTCTTTCATTTTTTGCCTTCTTTCTTCTCACTACTCATACAACAACTACCTTTGTGGCTACTTATATAGTAGCAAGTCCCACAAAACAACCAGGTGGTATTACATAAACCATGTGCTACCTAACCCATTGACCCCAAATTTAATATAGGTATGTGTAGGATCATGGCCAAAAAAACTTTGCTCTTAAGTGGCAATAAAAAATTAGAAAATCAAGGTTATGTCAACTTGACATGCAATTTCCTACTTTTTATTAACTTTATATCAAAAAGTTAAGAGAAAAGAATCTCTAGCAAATTGAATCTAGTTTCTAAACTACTAGGACTTATCTTTAAAAAAAATAAAATTATTTTGTCAAAATTTTGAATTTTAATGCGATATTACAAAAAATTTAGATAGAAGTTTTTTGAAAAAGGGAGAATTTGAAGATAGAAAGAGTTCACATTAAAAAAGGAAGTTCTCATGGATATGAATAGGAATGAAACTAAGGAGATGTTCCTTACTTCATCCTTGTTCCAAAATTTCATTGTGTTGTGACATGTTATATTGCCATAAATGCAAAAGAGGAAGATTGTTGGATACAATTTATTAATTATATATTGTCTTTGATGTTACACAAATCTCATATCATTATCAATGTATGTATGTTAAGCTCATTTGAGCACTGAAGATAGTTTTATATGGCCACCAAGAAATCTAGAGTTTTCCTAGTTTAGAAAGTAGTATCTATTGAATTCACTCGAGTCCTAAAGGAAAGTATATGGATGATGAGTGTTAATGGATCTCACTTGGTTAATGAAGGAAATGTTTGATGAAACTAGTGCTAACCAAGCTCACTTGGCTACCAAAGGAATTTTCTAGTATTCAATGTTCACTAGGCTTCACTTGGTTAATATAGGAAAATCACTTCTAAGTTAGTGTCTACTGAGTAGGGTCAGCTATAAAAGGATTTTCTTAGTTTTGCATCTTAAAAGTGTAATTGGTTTATGTATTGGTTCTAGCTAACTTGGAAAATTAGTATTAGTTATTGTAAGTTGTTTTCTAGCAAACTTGACAATGTGAATTATATAAGTAGAAGGTCAAGTTGTGGGATAGAATGTGTGAAGTAGAATGTCAAAATTCATTGGAGATCTAATAATGCTAAGAGGAAGTGAATCAAAAGGATCAGTAGAATAGTCTTGTGAAACTAAAAGGATACATTTGATTAGGAAGGATCAAGTATAAGCTAGAATAGAAATCTATAATCAACAATTTAGTTGCATCCAAATTAGGTCATTTCATTATTACTCTCTAAATATTTTAGCAATGATCTAAATCTCTTAATAGAGTTGGTTTAATAGCCATTTTTAAATCCTCAAACAAGTATTGATCCAAAGTTGCATTATGCCCTCTTGGTTTTCCTTATGGCTCCCAAGTTTTCTAATAATTGTTGCAACTATAGCTCAGCTGGTAATAAGTATTTTCCTTCTTTACTATCTTGTATCCTTCATCAACAACAATACATGGTACATTGTTTAACCTACTTGATTGAAAGATTTTTTGTGAGATAATCCTTATTGCAAAATAAATTAGGAGATCTATAAAGGTATCAATTGTCATTCCTCTCTTGTTCCAAACTGCACCTGTGTTTTTCTCAATGACCTCTTTCGCTTCACTTCTCATGGTTTTGGGTCTGTCTAGGGTTGGATGCCCTATTACCCTCTGCACAATATTCTTAGTAATTTTTATTGGTCCATTTTCTAACTACACTAAATTGACATTTTTTTTTTCAAAACAATCTTTATCCGCTTTGTCTTAAAGACATTTGGAAAATCTAGGGCACAAGTTAACCCTTTTTTTTCTACAATTTTGTATTCCTCCTTTAGTAGATGATTCTCAAAAATATTTCCATAAATTTCTTTAATTTCCATATCACCTTACTACCCACCTTCCATGTGTAACAATATCTCACATCTTGAATCATTAAGACTTGTCGTGGTATAATGGATAATGCACTAGACAGGTCTTTTTTATAAGCAATGTCAAGAATTGCCTTGAAATTTGGCTGTTTAATTTTATTATTGATTAATTAAACATTTAAAACTTCCTTTCCCTTTTTAACCTTAGTATTGGAAGAACTATATTTCATATTTAATACTTAGGGTTTGCACAAATTTAAAATAGTAAAGCTCAACACATGCTAAATACTTTCTCAAATCTAATGAATAGTGTTGAATAGTAATTGAATTCACTTTAAAAATACTTGGAATGATATCTTTAATTCTCATTTATATTTTCATTCTCTCTCCAGTTATCAATGATGTGAAATGAATCAAAAATTCATCATATAAACCTTAAAACTTCATAATTAATGCTCAATGTTTGCACAATTGTAAGCTCAGCTTGAATAGAAATTTCAACTCACTCAACCTCCATGTATTTTCCTTTATGCTCAACAGCTACTATGAGCTTAGGAAACTCTATCAGTTAAAATAGCTTGGCATTAACTATATTTCACTTGGAAACCACAGTGAAACTTGTCATGCTTGATAGTAACATGAGAACTGACAAAACTTAAAGATTTCATCTAGATTCTAAACAAAAATTTATATCTTTCTTCATGAAAATATAATATTTTCAAAACTAAATCCTTGTAGCTGATGTATAATGTATCTTTTTTTTTATGAATAGTCCTTTTATACTAATAAATAATATGCTAAGATTACAATTCACAAAAAAGGGTCAGGGGATACAGGATCACCCTATGAGAGTTCATATGGCTAAAGATACAATCAAAAACTATTCATAATAAAAAGAACATATAAGAACCAACCCTTAGGTAGCTAAAGCAATGCTAACTGAGGGGGGTGGTTCATCCTAATCATGAAATTCCTAGTCATCTGTGGGATTGGCAAAGGGGTTGGGAATAGTCCAGCCATCAACAACGACATCAGGGGCCTATTCAACATCATTTGTATTAGGTCACAGAAGTGAGATGGGTAATTCTAGGTGAAAGGGCCATTTTCTAGAAACCACATGTTGAGGACTAGGAAGAGCAGCTAGGGACAAGCCTATGCCACCATGGGGTAGGGAAACTGAGTGGTACTGCCAACCACTATTGCCATTGTTGAGACAATGGTGGTGGGAATTCTGTGAAGACAATGTGTGTGAGTGGTGACCCAAAGAATTGCATCCCTGACAACAGGCTTTGGCTAGCATAGTATCAACTGAGGCATCTGAAGGTACTCTAACAATAGTACAAGGGTCACTTCCCTAGTGATTAAGAAGCTCTTGAAGGTGGGCCATCTCTAGGGCCACCTTGTTTGCTTGCACTTAAATTTTCATCATTACATTATTACAAATGCATGCTTTAGTGTACATAGAAAAATTTATGTCAAGAAAATTGAGTGAAAAGAACATTTCTATCTTTCCACAAAGTGAAAAAAAATCCATCCTTAAGGTATGCTAGATTAGGGTAAATTTTCTAGGGATCCTAGGGGAATCACCCAAAATAGCCATATGCCAAAAAAGGGGTTTCGGTCAAAACAACTTAAAAAATTATGAATCTAGTGCTAATAATTTTGAGCACATCTATAGAACTAGAAAATATGTAGGAAAGACATTGGTTGGCCCAAAAATGGACACCTAGGATCTAGAACCCCAATATTCTTAAGTCAAGCCCCAAGGGGAAGCCCTTCTAAAGTTAGGCACCAAGCAAAATGAAAAATCTTGGGTTCTAGAATGGCACTCAAAATAATGTCAAAATGCTTTCTCCATTAAGAAGGGGAAGATTGAAAATTCCATATCTAATTGAGCATATCCACCATCGATAGATAAGGAGAAAGCCATTTATATCCCAAACTTGGCTTGCAGCTAGTGAAACGAGTGTTAGGTTACCACTGCTAGATAGTCCACCAAGGTTGACTAGACTAGATACCAACTTTATGAATTAAGTGGCCTAGAACTGCAAAAGGAAACAAGTAAAAGGTTTGCAAATATAAATGAGCAAGACAGTATTGGACTTGCATATCTTTCCAAGATCTGAGACTCATGGAGACCCTAGAGAAAAGATCTTTATGAGTCTTGATGCCTTGTTTGAAAAAATGTAGAGCATTAGCAGCTTGAGTCTTGGCTAGGGGAATACCCAGATGGAAAGAAAAGGAGACCACCAAATGTTTTGTTGCTTCAAAGAGAGCCCATCATGGAACTCATCACTAGACCAATAAAGCCAAGGCTTAAGAACTTCCTATGCTTTCTATATTCTCTTAATAACAAAAGAGCCATGTATGTGCATGGGTTCTTGCATTATGAGAAGTGTTTAAAATCCAAGCTAATATACCACCATGATCCTCAATAAAGAGGATAATATACCACCATAACCAAATCCAAAATCCAAGCTAATAAACATCAAGGGTGTACTTGTATATCCAGTTTAGTCATTGCAAAATCCATGGTACCATGATCACATCGATGAACCAAGAAACTAACACTCAATGTTTCCAACTTGTCAGCATAAAATAGTCCACCATAATCCTCCACCATGACTATAATTGGTAATAACATCTCATCCCTTCTACATGAAAAAAATTAGAAAATCATGTGACTTAAGGCATAGACAACCCATATCCAAGCCACCAATCTACATATGTATCAATAATGAAAGATCAATGGGCAAAGACAACCCATAACCAAGCAATAAATGCATCCTATAAGTGTATACAACTTACAACACTACACAACTTATAGACCCAACAAGTCATCATACATATCAAAATCAAAACACTAATAATCATATCATCATAAGACCAATCTAAATTATGAACTAAGTATAGAATGACATCAAATCCAAATCTCCAAACTTAAAATGTCATAAATTCACAATTTTACCATAGTCAATATATGCTATAAACTATTCAATTCAATATATCACCAAATAAACCAAGCCAGACCTACACCAAATCTGAACCAATGTGTAGAGCTCTCAAAGAGCTTTCCATTAACTACTTGAAGCCCAAAATTTGACTATGTATGCCCAAGTTATACCCTAATATGTGCTCAAAATAAATAACATCCATATTTTAGGCTCTTAAAACCTAATAAAATTTTAAAATCATAGAACCAAACCAACACCATGTACTACTCTGAATTAGCTTTCCAATTTCTATAGGAAGTCTAAAATCTAATATCTTGAGAGAAAGTTATGGTCATTTTACTAAGACAATCATTTTACCATTTTCGTTGCAATTTTTTACCTCTTTTTTTCTTTTTGTGATGAAAATCTAATGTATATCCAATATAGTCATGCCAAAATCCATGGTACCATGATCACATCGATGAATCAAGAAACTAACTCTCAATGTGCCCAACTTGTCAGCATAATATAGTCAACCATAATCCTCCACCATGACTATAACTAGTAATAACATCTCATTCCTTCTAAATGAAGAAAAAATAGAAAATCATGTGACTTAGGGCATAGACAACCCATATCCAAGTCACCAATCTACATATATATATGAATAATGACTGATCAATGGGAAAAGACAACCCATAATCAAGCAATAAATACATCCTATAAGTGTAGACAACTTACAACACTACACAACTTATAGACCCAACAAGTCATCATACATATCAAAATCAAAACACTAATAATCATATCATCATAAGACCAATCTAAATTATGAACTGAGTAGAGAATGAAATCAAATCCAAATCTTCAAACATAAAATTTCATAAACTCATAATGTTACCATAGTCAATATATGTTATAAACTATTCAAATCAATATATCATCAAATAAACCATGCCAAACTTGCATCAAATCTAAACCAATGTGTAGATCTTTCCAAGTGCTTTCCATTAACTACTTGAAGTCCAAAATTTGACTCCATATGTCCAAGTTATACCCTAATCTATGCTCAAAATAAATAACATCCAACTTTTAGGCTCTTAAAACTTAATAAAGTTTCAAAATCATAGAACCAAACCAACACCAAGTTGCAGTGCTCTGAATTAGCTTTCCAATTCCTATAAGAAGTCTGAAATCCAATATCTTGAGAGAAAGTTATGGTCATTTTACTAAGACAATAATTTTATCATTTTCATTGCAATTTTTCACCTCTTTTTTTCTTTTTTTGATGAAAATTTGATGGGACTAAATTTGATAGCTATAACAAGCTGAAACTAAAATAACTCTATCATTTCCTTTGATCATGACCATAACAGGGCATATTATATATCAAAATTTATGGAAACATTGAACTAGATCCAATAGTGAGCTCTATTTTGACCTGGGAGGTCATTTTAGCAAGCTCCCCCTAAAACCCTCATTTAAATGAAACATCCAAAAAACCCTTTTGTCCAACAATTTTACATGTCCAAAATATACCAATATCCCATCATAACACTAAACCCAAAACAATCAGGTCTACCATAAACAACTCATATATCTTACCCCCTTTTTAATCCTCTCATGCATTCCCATGTATTCAATCTAGGGTTACAACAACATAACCATAGCTTTGATACCACATGTAAGGAAATTTGAAACAAAGAATATAACCATTTTCACATAAACCATAATAGATTTGAAATAAATATGTAATTTAAATCCACATGCAAGAGAATAGAAAACATACCCCAAAAATCATGACACGAGATATACCCTAGAAAATCCTGATTGAGAGAGAAAACCTAGCCTCCAAAAGCATCCATCAACATGTATTATTTAGCAAAAGGACCATTGAAATACAACCATAGAAGCCTTCAAAGCCATAGCCACAATCAAGAAATCTATATGAATAAGTATGAATCCACACTTCCCATGCCATGCTTCCAACTTTCACAATTGCTCCCTTGACTAACCTATCAATCCTTATTCTGCTCAACTCTTTCCCTTTTTCCCTTCTATCTTCTCACCTTTCTCTCACAACAACTACCCTTATGGCTACTTATATATTAGCAAGTCCCACAAAACCACTAAGTGCTACTACATAAACCATATGCTAAAACCATGTGCTACCTAACCTCTTGGCCCCACATTTAATATTCAAAATTTAATTCTTTTTCTCAATATTGAATATTAACATGAAATATTATCACAATGTTACAATACAAAATATCAATTTTATCTCATGGGAATCTTTACATGTTACATGTCCATCTAGGTGCAACATTACATAATAAAATAAAATAAAATAATATATAGCAACATTATGCAATGTGTGCAACACTCATAATCTCAACAAAGGGTGAGAGCCTCAGAAGCTTTCTTGAGAGTAGTGGTAGTGGATTCATAAGACTGCCTTCTAAAAACTACCAACTACCACCCGTAGATGCATGGAAAGTAAGTGGTTATAGTATTGGCATCATTCCACCACTAAATACACCCTGTCTGGGAATGCAGATGTGCCTCCAAATTCCAGTCATGTAGGATGTGAGAAATAGTGAAAGCATGAAAAATTGAGTCTTGACAACTCATTGGACAACTGTGTGCTATGACATAGAAAAATAAATGGGATAGTGGTCTAATAACATCACTTTTGGCAAGTGAATGCAAGGTAAATCTTGATCCTCAAAAAAGGAGAAAAAATATTGTGTAGTAATCATAGCATGATTGAGATGTTTTAAAATGTGATCAGAGCCAAATCAAAAGTTGGACCAAGTGTGCCAAACTCCACTATGTTGGTGGAAATTAATATTGGGATAAAAAAGGCCCAATTTATTACACCTGTAGTACTAGGCTTCCCTTTCACCAACTATCTAGTGAAAAGGAAAAATGCAATCTTTTTTAGAGGCCAACTCAACCATATTGAAGTCATCACACATAACCCAAGTAGCTAGAGGCAAGTTTTCAGCCAACCAACCCCACAGTTGAGATCTTTCCACAGCATCATTAGGAGCATAAACATTAATGACTCCAAAAAAATGAACTTTAATAGAAATCAAAAGTCAAATAATTCTATGCATGGGGTCAAAATCATGTGAAATAATAGACAAATGAAGATTAGATGATAGAAGAGTAACTACACCACCTTTTCCAAAATCATGTTGAGAGGAAAGCATAATTCCATCTAACCAAATGATGTGACATGCAGAGGAAATCATGAAACCAAAGATCTTAACCTCTTACATACAGATAAAATCTAAATTACCGTCTATGATGGGTATCCATGACATAGTACTTTCTAGAGAGGTCTATAAGACCTCACACATTCCATGATAAAAAAATTCCTAAAAATTCTTCCATATCTTCCTCATCCTCAAGAGAGGAGTAGCTATTCTACAACAAAGTTGAAGTTGGGTTAAAGCTAGAAGGAAAATCCTCTAGATTGATGGCCCAATGTTTCTCCTTTAGTTTCCCAGCACGTCTAAGAGGATTGCGAGAATGTTGCACTTTATAAGTTACTATGGAAGAAGGAGCAAGAGGGGTTTGAATCACAACTAAGGTGTTAGCCCTGGCAACTACCTTAATCCCTTCTGAACAAGGGGTTGAAACCTATGAAACACCAAGGTTTTGTTCTGAAAAGACTACTTGTGTCCCTACAATGGATGGGGTTTGCACTCCTATTGAGATAGGAGGAACTAAAATGGTAGCTGCATATGACTATTTAGGAGCCAAGTGAGCTTTGACCTAGCACCCAATAGTAGTCCATTCTTCTTTCTTCTTCCCTTTTTTGGTTTGATAGAAACCTCTTTAGGAGGGGTTTTAACCCAAGGTACAGTTAAAAGGGAAGTCCCTAATCTCATGTTTCATTGACTGGCACCTATAACAAGTTTTAGGTAGGTTAAAATAAAGAACCTTCTAAGAGAAGGTTTAGAAACATATATGTATCTCCATAGAATTCTTAAGATCCTTGGAGAGATCTACCTCAATAGAAATGCATTTATGAGGATGAGCATTGAAAAAAAAAATCATGTTACTTTGTAATAACTTTGCCAAGAGTATTTTCAATGGACTCAATAAAGGCCAAAATGGTAAGGGTAAACTAGGCAACTCTACCCACATAGAAACCCTAAGCTTTTTGTCATCAAAGATAGTGAAATCTCTTGACCATCTTTGAAAAAAAAATTAGGGAAGAGTGCATAGACCAAGGATCATTTCTAAAAACTATGTCTACCTATGATGGGTTGGCAAAGCAAAATTTAAAAAAAAAACCTTCGGTAAGGTTTTGCACAACATCAAGGTGGACTCCATGAGGAGTCCATCTCTTGTGAACCCATTCTTTGATCATAGTTTTAGGAGGAGCCCTACCCAAAAAATACCCTATTAAGGTATGTTATTCTAGCCAATCACAAGAAACGTCAAATTCATAGTGTAACTTTAAATATTAGTCCCACACATATCTCTTGATTGTTTAATTAGAGGTGGGGTGATAACTTGACCCATTCGGTGAACTAATCCCATTTGAACTTGATGTGTTGCAATCTTCCTTTCTCTTCCATGTTTTTTCATCTCATCTCTTAAATTCTCTAGATCAGCCTTTCCTTTGCCTTTTTTGAATTTATTTCTAGGTTCTTTTGACCTTGTTGGACAATTCCTACTTATGTGACCAATCTTTAAGAAACTAAAACATGTAGTTTGACTCAACCTATTTTTGTTATCACTTCTGAAATGTTTTCTAGAATGCAATTTTTAGAAACATGACCATACTCTTGGCAATAGTGACAACTATACCTAATATTATAATTCTAATTATAAGGTTTCCATTACGCTTTACCTTTGTCAGCCTGTTTCATGTCTTACCACAATTATGACAAGTAGTTTTGAGTTCTTACCATTGGTATTCCTTTGTTCACCACTTTTAGACGATTCTCCTACTTTAGTACTAGTATACTCCAATCTAGTAATATCACAATTGGATCTTGGAGATCTCATTAATTGCTCAAAATACATAATGACTTCACTAGATTTGTTAAAACTTTAAGAAATCTTTTTTTTTTTTTGTTTTAAAATCATTTCTTAGTTGTTCATTCTCCAAGTTTAGTGTTGTGATCTTAATAACTATACCATTCAATTCATGATTTGTTATCATCATTTAATTCAATGTTTCCAATTGCATGTCACCAATCCTATTCACCTCTAATGTATTTTCTTCCAGTCTATTGGTTAGTATCCTTTCTTCATCTTCAATCATGACTTTGTCTTCTTCATATTTCTTCTTTTTCTGAGTCACCTCACATAGAAATACAAATTGGAATTCTCATTCTATCTTTAGAATTCTAACCTCTTTAATTAGGGCTCCATTCCTTTCCATCAAATCTATAACCACTGCATCAAATTCACTTGTGTTTCCATCTTCAAATAATTTAGTATTGTCAATCTCTCAGTAATGTGTGTCATTCTCTTCAATGATAATTTTAACTCATCCCTTTCTTTGTTCAACTGATCTAGAGAAAGTTATAGTTCTATCTTTTGGTTTTCTATAGTCTTTCCCAACTTCTAGACTTCCATCTTCTAGATCTTTCCTCAAAGTTGCAAATATTTACTTTTTAGAGAACTAAGCTTTGATACCAATTGTTGAAAATACAATGGAAAAAGTAAAATATGAGGGGCAACTGGGGGGTATGAATTAGCACTTAAAACTTCAACCTTAAAATCATTCACCACATATCCATCTTAGAATCTATGCATGTAAATTGAAAATTGAAATTAAGCATATACATCCATGGTATGAAAGAAAATAAAAATTCAACACATGTACAACACAAGATATTTGGTTACCCAAAAACCCTCCAAGGAGAAGGTAAAACTTGGGTGGGGATGACACCCACAAATCTCCACTACTGTAGTAATAAAGTGTATCTAATGAAGGTTACAATGTTTGATCATGAAACATGATATACCATATGAAAGGTCTACCCTATTAAAGGCTTACAAGATTGTTACATCTTACCCTATTAAATGATTTCAACACCATGTTAGAAGTGTTCCTGATTAAAGGAATTTGACTTATAATGAAGTAAGCACCATGTTAAAGGATTTACAAAAGCCTATTAAAGCTACTTTGTTAAGAGATTTAAATGAATTTCCTATTAAAATATCCTAGCAATGATCCTTTGGTTAGAACTATGTTACTAGATAATAGATAATCTATTTCTTGATGTTTACTTAATCCTTACTGATCAGATGTATCTATGTTATCTTCTAATTCCTTTCCTATATTCTCCTCTAACTAATTTTGCAATGTATCTCAATTCAAAACTAATATGTCACCATGAATACTCTACTTGCATATGCAAATTTCTCTTTTTTCTCCTTCCACATACATAAAGATTCATCCTCATCATCTAAGATTGCATAACAATCCTCAAGTCAACTCCAAAATGATTTAGATAATAGTTTGTGCCATTACAAACCATTATGTCTAAACTGTATTACTCAACACTTGAATTCCTTGATGCTCTGCATCAACTAAAAATTTAATATTTTAACTAAGCCTCTTAATGACTTGGCATCTGAATGACTCAACACTTACTATTTACTCAGAACTTGGGTGACTTGGTACTTACTAAATATCTCTTGCTTGACATATACTATTTGATAACTTATGCTTGACATGTATTACTTGTTTGGCATGAACTAACTAAATGAATTAAGTATATTATCACTCATATGTCAAAACCAATCTAAGATTAACAACTAGTACCCAAAATTGGTCCCAATTAGGATTTTTCAAACTTTGTGTGAATGTTGCTATCAAATATACTTCCTAGCTATATTGTTCTAAATAAAAAATAGTGAACTTGAAGAAAAGCTATTAATTTTGAGAATATGGACTTATTTTTCCAAAATTTAAGACAATATGGCCATGTGGTCTCTGAATGCAAAATGGGTCTTAGGAAAAAGGAAGATAAAGGGAAGGAACCTACAAAATGATTGGGTGTCCTAGATGTAGGTCTTGTGAATCATTGGTGGCATCCTAGGATTAGACCCTTTGTAAGGGGAATCTAGATAGGCTTGTGATCCCAAGGGGGATAAATCCTGGATATATGTTAACAAGGATTAAAGAAACCACTTACAAGGAGAGTTTCAAAAGGAGAAAGATGAGGCAAGATTTCCCCAAATTGGTAAGATAGTCAATAATGTTTTGTATGATCCTTTGGAGGCAAGTGATCACATGGAGGTTTTAGGGAAAAGGATGACACATAATGTTGAGATATCAATGTCTTATTCTACTAGGAAAATGAAACACAAGCCCTATCGTAGGATAGCTAGGAAAAGATGAATTCATCAGAGGAGAAGGATAAGTCAAGTTACTTCCCACCATGTGGAGCTCTTACAATCAACCTCCCATGAATTGAGTTTCAAATGGCCTTTGAGATGAGCTATCCTCCCTCAACATTACACATGGGATAGATGGGGGTTGGCAAGACCCAAATTGAAAAGGGAATGGTCAACATAAGGCATATGTAGGATTAGAAACAAGGATTGGAAAGCCCCCAAAAAGGGTTACAAGAACCAAGGCTACCTCTTGGGACATATCTAATGGTCCTCAAAGGACCTTAGAGGATACCCAATGAGGTAAAAAATGAAATTAATCTCTAAGAGTAACATGGACTTTAATAGCCTGAGAAAATTATTTGTTTTGAAAACTATGATCAAGGATCATAATGCTTTTATGGTTCTTATTCAAGAGGTTATGATGAATAATTAGAACATTTTAAAAATGGCCAACTATTTGTGGCTAGGAAAAAAAAAATGTATAGTAAAGCAATTGGTTCTTTTATGGGGATTGCCACTATATGGAACCCCAAAAAAATTGAAGGGGTGGACCTTTATTGCCACTCCCACTTTTTGGCACTTGCATTTAATGAAAAAGGTCAAATTTTGGTGCTTTTAAACTTCTATGATTCAAACACTAGAGGTGGACACCTTCAACTCTAGGATAAAGCCTCTAATTTTATGAAAAAATAGAGGGATGTGTGTTTCATTTTTTTAGGATGTTTTAACACCCCTTTATATCTTTCAAAGATGAAGGGTGGCCTAGATGATGTCTTTGAGAGCATGCAAGATCTAGAGGGATTCATGACTAGAAATGACGTAATGGATATTGAGCTATATGGAGTCCAATATACCTATTCTAATAATAGGATGGGAAGAAATACCATTTAGGTAAGACTTGATAGAGTGCCAATATTAGTGAGATATTATATCATAACTTACACATCCCTTTGAGGATTCTTGATGTCTATGTCTAACCACTCAATGCTCTTATTCACTTGGTATTCTAATAATCATTGTAGGAAGAAAACTTTTAGATATGGAATCACATGACATTCACATCCTTAGTTTAGAGACTAGATCAAATGTTGGTGGATCACAAGAATACTTGGATTAGTTATGTATCATATAGGGAGGAAGCTAAGAATTATAAGAAGATAAGTTATGAAGTGGAGAAAAAACTTCTTTGGAGATATCTTTAAATAAAAAAAGGAAATCAAAAGAAAAATATAACAATTAAAAGGGAGGATGGTAGATGGTGACCTTTAAATTCATATCCATGAAGAAGAATAAGGATGGAGGAGGAGATGGAAAATGGCAATTGGAAGGGAAGAAGTCTTATAGGATGAAAAGATTTAGGGGTTAATAATTATTGGAAGGAGATGCAAACATGACATTTTTTCACAAGTTAGACTCCAAAAATAAGAAGTGAAATGCTATCCATAAGTTAGACTTCATGATGAAAAAATATACAAAGGTGGACTACCAGTTATTTTTAGGAGATGTACAATCCACCTAATGTTCATGTTAATCCAAAGATTGATTCTAAGTTCCTCAAAGTTTTTCACCTAGTCATTGCTAATGAGAATAATTGGGACTTAGTTAGGATGGTGACTAAATATGAAGTTAAGAAGGTAGTCTTTTCCATGGGTTCCTTTAAGGCCCCTAAACTAGATAGTTTCCCCTGTTAGATTGTGGTGACTGATCAGGAAAGTATTGTACATACTTTATAAATAGTTTTGTACATATTATGGCCGACATATGGTTGACATGTTATAACCCTAAAGTAGTTCAATACTTGTATAAAAGGTCTTAGGGTTGGGTATTTTTCATTATGTTGTGATGCAAAATTGGTTCTTGCAACAATATTGAGCTGTAAGGGATTATGGATTGTAATTAGGTTGTAATCACTAGATTGTAATAAGATCAGACTTGTTGTTTGGCGGACGTAGCCCAGGGATTGGGTGAACCATGTTAAATCTTGGTGCCTTGTGTTCATTTTTGTGTGTTCTATTATTATTTTTTTGTTATTGGTTATATTTGCATGTAGTTTTTTTTTTTTTTTCTATCCGTGGTTTATCCTAACAAGTGGTATCAGAGCAAGGTTGTCTTTTAGTTATCCTCTACAGGAAAGTCTCACGGTTAAGTGGGAGTCTCACAGTTGAGTGGGAGCGATGGCAGATGAGGGTAAGTTGAGGGTTGGCAGGTTTAATGGGTAGAACTTTTAGTTATGGAAGATATAATTGGAAGACTATTTATATCAGAAGGATTTATGGAAGCCATTGGAAGGAAAAGCCAAGAATCAAGGAACTATGTCAGAGGCTGAATGGGATCTTTTGGACAGAAAGGCACTCGAAAGAATTCGGTTATGCTTGGCACCATCAGTGGAATTTAATATTACAAAAGAAATGACGACAGAAGATTTGATGAAAACCCTAGCAACACTGTATGAAAAGCCCTCCGCTTCAAACAAGGTATTTCTCATGAAGCGTTTATTTAATATGAAAATGGCAGAAGGTGGATCTATTGCAGATCATTTAAATGAGTTTAATACTATTACTAGACAATTATCTTCTGTGGGTATCAATTTTGATGAAGAAATTAGGGCTCTCTTGATTTTTTGTTCTTTTTCTGAAAGCTGGAATGGCTTGGTAATGGCAGTGAGTAATTCTATTCCTAGATCTAGTACCCTGAAATATGATGATGTGATCGGTGTTATTTTAAGTGAGGAAACTTGTAGAAAATCCTCAGGTGGATCTACATCAAGAAGTGCTTTAAATGCATAAAGCAGGGGCAGAATGACTAAAAGAGGAAGTAACTCTGGAAATCGTGGGAAATCAAGAGGAAAGTCAAAGGGCAAGAGGTCTCAATCTAGAGGACCAAATGATTGCTGGTACTATGGGAAACCAGGGCACAAAAAGAAAGATTGCTGGAATCGAAAGAAAAATGAAGGAGATAAATCAAATGCAGAGAAGGAGGTAAATGTGGTAAGTAAAAAATCCGAAGAGGATGCTTTGCTTCTATCTTTAGAGAGTGTTGATGATTCATGGGTTTTAGATTTTGGTGCTTCATTTCATGATACACCTCATAGAGGTTATGTCATTGATTATGTCCAAGGGGATTTTGGGCTTGTTTATTTGGGGGATAATGAATCCTGTCAGATTGTTGGAAAGGGAAAAATTAAGATTAAGTTGTAGAATGGGAATCATTGGCTACTACATGAGGTAAGACATGTTCCAAAACTAAGTAGAAATTTAATTTCAGCAGGGCAACTCGGTGATGAGGGTTGTGTAGTTACTTTTAATGATAAAAATTGGAAAGTTTCAAAAGGGTCCCTTGTAGTAGAAAAAGGTGTGAAAGTAGGCACCTTATATCTTTGTACAGGTCAGATTGTTCCTTCTACTTTGATTGTTTAAGAGAAAAATGAATATTTAGGAACAATTACTGTAGTTGAGCAGGGAGAACAAATAGCTGTTGTAGATTCTGATACAGCGCTGTGGCACAATAGACTTGAGCACATGAGTGAGAAAGGTATGAAAGTACTTCATTCAAGAAAATTTTTACTAGGTCTAAAATCTGTGAATATGGATTTCTGTGAAAGTTGTGTGTATGGAAAACAAAAGAGAGTGAGTTTTGTAAAGATAGGGAAGGAAAACAAAAAGGAGAAATTAGAGCTTGTGCATACAGATGTATGGGGACCAGCCCAGGTATCTTCCCTTGGTGGCTCTCATTATTATGTTACATTTATTGATGATGCAACTAGAAAAGTATGGGTTTATTTCCTTAGACAGAAATCTGATGTATTTCAAACTTTTAAAAAATTGAAATGCTTGGTTGAAAATGAGACTGGTAAGAAATTAAAATGTCTTAGATCTAATAATGGTGGTGAGTATTGGAGTCATTAATTTGAAGATTATTGCTCCACTAATGGTATTTGTAGACTAAAAACTATTCCAAGGACTCCACATGAAAATGGAGTGGCTGAATGCATGAACAGGACTATAATGGAGCGCGCAAGGAGCATGAGGTTGCATGCTGGGTTGCCCTTACACATGTGGCTGGAGGCTGTAAATACTGCAGTATTTTTGATTAATAGAGGTCCCTCTACTCCTTTGGGTTGGGGTATTCCAAAGGAAGCATGGACTGGTAAGAAAGTGAGTTATTCTTTTCTCAAGACCTTCGGTTGTGAAGCTTTTGCTCATATAGACTCTGAAAATAGAACCAAGCTAGAAGCTAAATCAAAGAAATGTGTCTTTGTTGGATATGGCATTAATGAATTTTGTTATAGGCTTTGGGATTTTGAAAATCTTAAAATTGTTAGAAGTCGGGATGTCATATTCAATGAGAAAGTGTTGTACAAAGATCTGTTGCAGCAACATGAGAAGAAAGAAGATGATTATGTAGTGTTGGATGATACTCCAAAAGCTGATGTTCTAGCCATTCCTCATGATGTGCAAAAACTGCAACACCAAATACCACACACACCAGTAAATGTTAGATGGTCAACAACGCAAATTAGACCTCCACAAAGGTTTTCTCCATCTTTGTATTCTATTTTACTTACTGATGCTAGTGAACCTGAAAGTTATGATGAAGCTGTGTAGGTGGATACTAAGATTCAATGGGAGTCTGCAATGAAAGATGAAATGGACTCTTTGCTGAAAAATAAGACATGGGATTTGTGCAAGTTGCCTGCAGGTAAAAAGGCTTTACAAAATAAATGAGTTTACAGGTTGAAAGAAGAGGAAGGAGGTAAGAAAATATTTAAAGCCAGGTTACTTGTAAAAGGATTTGCACAGAAAAAGGGAATTGATTTTGATGAGATATTTTCTCCTGTTGTTAAAATGACTTCTATTCGTACTATTTTAAGACTTGTGGCTACTAAAGATTTTCATTTAGAGCAGATGGATGTTAAAACAACCTTTCTTCATGGTGATTTGGATGAAGAAATATATATGGCTCAGCGACAAGGTTTTGAGGTCAAAGGTAAGGAGAACTTAGTGTGCAAATTGAAGAAAAGTTTATATGGCTTGAAGCAAGCACCTCGGTAATGGTATCTGAAATTTGACAATTTTATGCATGAGCATGGATATAATAGGTGTCATTCAGATTACTGTGTTTATTTTTAGAGGTTGGATGATGATAGCTACATTATTTTATGTTTATATGTTGATGATATGCTTGTAGCTGGGTCTAACATGGATCATATTAAGGGGCTGAAACGCCAATTAGCACATGCATTTGCTATGAAGGATTTGGGAGCAGAAAAAAAATCCTTGGTATAAAGATTTGCAAAGATAGGAAGAACAAAACATTGATGCTATCTCAAGCTAATTATGTTGAGAAGGTGTTGCAACGTTTCTCTATGGAGAATGCTAAATCTATCAGCACACCTTTACCTAGTCATTTGAAATTGACTAAGGAGATGTGTCCCAAGACACAGGAAGAGGAGGATAAGATGTCCAAGGTACCCTATGCTTCAGCTGTAGGAAGTTTGATGTATGCTATGGTATGCACTAGGCCAGATATTGCACATGCAGTGGGAGTCATTAGCAGGTATATGAGTCATCCAGGATTTGAGCATTGAAATGCTGTCAAGTGGATTCTCAGATATTTGAGAGGGAGATCCAATAAGTGTTTACACTTTGGGGGCTCTACTACTGATTTACAGGGCTATGTTGACTTAGATTTGGCAGGGGATATTGATACCAGGCAGATTACTACAGGTTATGTCTTTACTGTTGGTGGGGCAGCCGTGAGCTGGGTTTCTAGGTTATAGAAGATTAATGCTTTATCCACTATAGAGGCAGAGTATGTTTCTACTACAGAGGCAGCCAAGGAGATGATATGGCTTCAATTATTCTTGGAAGAATTGGGACATCCTTAGAAGGATAATTATTTTTTCACAGATAGTCAAAGTGGCATTCATCTTGCCAAGAATTCAACTCTGCATTCTAAGACCAAACACATATAGTTGTGGTACCATTTCATTCGATTAGTTTTGGAGGATGGACAATTAAAGTTGGAGAAGATACATACCAATGAAAATCCAACAGATATGTTGACAAAGGTTGTAACAAGGGAGAAGCTGAACTCCTCTTCAGCTTTAGTTGGTCTTTTAGACTAAACATGAATAAAAGAACAGCAGAGTCCAGGGTGCTTTGATCCAGTGGGAGCCCCATGTGGTAGTGGACAACATGGTAGCTAACATATTATGGCTGACATATGGATGACATGTTATTACCCTAAAGTGGTTTAATACTTGTATAAAATGGCTTAGGGTTGGGTATTTTTCATTATGTTGTGATGCGAAATTGGTTCTTGCAGCAGTATTGAGCTGTAAGGGATTATGGATTGTAATCAGGTTGTAATCATTGGATTGTAATAAGATCAGACTTGCTATTTGGTGGATGTAGCCCAGGGATTGGGTGAACCACGTTAAATCTTGGTGCCTTGTGTTCATTTCTGTGTGTTCTATTAGTATTTTTTTGTTATTGGTTATATTTGCATGTAGTTCTTTTTTTATTTCTATCCGTAGTTTATCCTAACATCCCCTAGTGTTCTTCTAGGAGTTCAAGGAGATTATCAAGTATGATCCTATCCATGCAGTGTGGAACTTGATAGAGATAGGTAAGATTCTTAGAGAACTTAACAAAAAAAAATTTTCTTTTATTCCTAAAACTAATGAACCATTCAAACTAGAAGATTTCAAACTAGTAAGCCTCTATAATATTATCTACAACATTTTCTTAAAAGTGATGTTTAATAGAATAAAACAAGTTTTGAACACAATTATCAACCCAACTTAGAATAGATTTATTCTTGGGAGACAAATCTTGGATGCTATCATTAGTTTTCATGAGGACCTTCACTCCATCAAAAGATTTGATAATCCTACAAAGGCATTGAAACTCAATATTTGTAAGGCTTATGACAAAGTAAGAAAGGAATTTCTTATTAAGATCTATTAGAGACTTAGATTTGGAGAGTATTTCATCACCTTAATTGGAGAGATGAGTAAAGCTCTAAACCTCTCAATGTTGGTTAATGGCTCCCTAGGGCCTTTATTCCAAACAAAACAGGTGATTAGTCAAGGAAATCCATTGCTGCCTTATGTCTTCATAATGGTTGTTGAGATTCTTGGTAGGAACCTTTTGGTTTTGGTGGTACAACATAGAATCAAGAGGGTTAGGCCTACTACATCTCTTCCCCCTAATTTTTTCTAAAATTTTGTTAATGAAACCTTTCTAAATGAAATTTCTTCCATAAGAAATGTCAAGATTTAGAAAAGGATGTTGAAGTGTCTAGGAAGCATATAAGTTTTCAGAAGAAGAAAAAAAGTTATACTTTTGTAATATGGAGATGGCTATTCAACAAAGAATTCCTAGAGAATTGGGATGTCAGGTTAGTACCCTTGATACTTATTTTGGTATCCCCCTCATGATCAAGCACTACACAATTTGGGGTCAATTTGTGATAACAATTTGTGCTCATTTTCTTTTTCTTTTTGCAATTGTCTTGAACAATGTTGCAATACTAATGTTCATGTCATAATTTTGATGCCTAAATGAGAATAAACAAAAAAATAGCATGACATAAATCATTCAAAATTTTATTTTTATTGTGTATATTTGTGCATGAAAGAGGTGGAGAGCTCTTAGTGAGGGTAGAGAACTATGAACATTTTCATGCCCTTGTGATCAGTGCATTTTATTGTTGTGCTCTTGTGATTTCTACATTTCATTTTTGTTCCCTTATAATGTTGCAATTTCATTAATATGTCATGCCCTTGTATGACATAAATCGTTACCCATTTGTTTTTATTGTGGAGAGCTCCGAATGAGGGTAGCAAGACATGAACATTGGCATACCCTTGACATTGGTGCATATTTAGTTCTTGTGCATTTATGATCTTTCCATTTTGTTGTTGTCCCTTTCTAGCTCTATGATTTCATTGTCACATTGTGCCCTTGTGATCTATGTGCCCTTACTCTACAATTTTCTTCAAGGAAGAGAAGAGGTACCTATGTAAAGGTTCTTTTCTTTTCCTTCTAAACATGTATCTCTTTATCTTTCCTTCTAAAAATGTATCTCTTTATATATTTAGAAAGATCTTTTTAAAGGTAATTATTACATGTTAGCTCACAGTGGAAAAATTTAGCCAGCTACATACATATTCCAGAATCTAAATAATAAAATAATAAAACTCACTCAACCCATACTACATGACTTACCTCAGGATCCTACACAAAAATAATATAGACCACAATAAATGGACAAAGTTCAAAATGTATTTTACAAAAACATATCATAGAAGAAATTTTTAGAAAGAAACAAGGCATATATTTTAAAAGGTTCTTATTACATATTAGCAAATAGAAAAATTGATCTAGTTGCATACATATTCCAGAATCCAAATAATAAAACAATAAAACTCACTCACCCATACTAATTGACTTAGTTCAAGATGCTACACAAAAATAATGCTGACCATGAAAAATGGGTGGAGTTTGCAAGAAAAATTACAAAAATGTAACATAGCATACATTTCTAGAAAGAAACAAGTCATAACCTAGTCTTGATATATATAGAGAGATCATTTTGAAGGTTCTTATTACATATTAGCATAATAGAAAAATTTATCTAACTACATACATATTCAATAATCCAAATAATAAAACAATAAAACTCACTCAACCCATGCTAAGTGACTTAACTCAAGATCCTGCACAAAAGTAATGGAGACCACAAAAATTGGGAAGAGTTTACAAGAATTTTTACAAAAAGGATATCATAGCAGGTATTTTTAGAAAGAAACAAGCCATAACCTAGTTAAATTGGTCTAGTTGTTGATTAGTTTGGTTTATTACAAATTCCTCTAGAGCTATCACCAGATTAGGTATAATAAAATGAACAATCAATCATTCCCATCTAGCAGGATCAAATATAGTTTTTCAAGGTGATTAAATTGCATATGCAAGTGCATCACTTGGATTCTAGGCATGACGTGCATTCCCCAAATTACAATGAATTATTGGATATAAAGGATCCATATGCTGGCCCAAAAATCAAAGCCATGGAGGTAACCATGCATGTATTGGCACACTCTCCCTGCGAGGATCCTAAGTATCTATTGTTGTTAATTTGGGCATTCTATATGATCCAAAATGTTATGAAGTATTCAATCTAGTAGTAATTTCTCCCATCTCTCCAAAAAATATAGCATAGGTTCAGGGTCCCTTGGCTCATGGGAAATTGTACCAATCATTCTCACTATCAGAATTATAACTTTAGTGAAGAGTTGAGTGAAAGGAGTTGAAGAACCAAGTTTTGCTTCTTTGTAAATGTCAAACTCATGAGGCTCATTCCCTTTTAGAATCCTTTACCACAATGACATTACCTCTAAACTATGGAAAGGATGTTGAAGTGGTTCCTAGCCATAAAACACACTTATAAGAAATGGAAAAACAAATGTAGATGCAATAAATGACAAATTGCACAACTTGTAGTCTTTATATATGCAAAGACATCTTTTTGAAGGTTCTTATTACATATTAGTGCAACAAAAAAATTTATTTAACTACATGCATATTCGAGAATCCAAATAATAAAAAAATAAAACTCACCCAACCTATGCTGAGTGAGTTAGCTCAAGATCTTGCAAAAAAATAATGAAAACCACAAAAAATAGGTAGAGTTTGCAACAAATTTTACAAAAAATATCATAATAGATATTTTTAGAAAGAAACAAGCCATAACCAAGTTAAATTGGTCTATTTGGTGATTACCTAGTTTGATTACAAATTCTTGTACAACTATCATCAAATTAGATACAATAAAATGAACAATCAGTTGTTCTCAAATAGCAGGATCAAATGCAATTTTTTCAGCTGATAAAATTGCATACAAAGATGCATCACTTGCATGTGTTAGTGAACAGATTCTCCTTTCAACTATTTTGATAATTTTACTCTATGCCCAAGGTTCAAAAATTACAAAATGTCCACAACAGTTGAGAAAATCTCATGCTACTCGATGTTCTCTCTAAAATTTTTAAAGGTACAGCTCCCTTATTAGATTTGCAATGAATTCAAATTATCTTTTGCACTTTTACCCGAAAGCGTGTAAGGATCTTTCACTTACTCTTCGGTAATGAAGTGGGAATCAATACAAAAAATAAATAAAAAATCTAGTGAACCATACTTCCAAAAGAAATCTACTTTAAAGAATAAATAACACCATAAACTGAGATCAATCACTCAAACACCTTAATAAAAATGAATTTACAGTAAGAAAAAAATCAAATATCTTTAACCAATCAACTAGAGTACAAAAAGTAATAATGGTCTAAACACTTTGAACACTAAGTTTCCAAGCTAAATTCAAGATTGTGTGTGTGTGTGTGTGTGTGTGTGTGTGTGTGTGTCTGTGTGTGTGTGTGTGTATGTTAAACCTTTTGCATATAGATAGTCATTCAAAATAAAAACATCCATATGCTATCCTTTGATTACTGTATAAAAGTATCCACTTAATAGAGTTTCTAGCTATATATTTTCTAACTACCTATTGCTAACCTCAAACCAGTTCAATGCCCTAGCATTTATAGTTTTTTCCCATACAAATCTAAAAAGCCTCCATCCAAACCCAATTGTTTGAATTAAAATAAGAAATAGTTACAAAACAAGAAAACAATTTAAAAATGAGCACCAAAAAGTAACTAAAAGCAACAATTCAATTCAAGTGTCATAGCAAGTTTTCTCCTCCTCACCAGTAGTTTGACGTACTAGCTTTGAACTTCAAAAAGTATTCATAAACTCCTACATCTTGTGGGAGTGTGGATTATTCAGGCTTTGGAATTGGGCTCTACACACATCCTTATGCCATTTGAATTCCTTTATCTTTAAACTCTGACGTGGTATCAGGTTCTTGTTGAGACACAACATCAAAAAAATACTTGCCAACATAGTGAAATCATTAGCACTTGGCGATTCACCATCCCTAATTTGTTCCATGGCTTCATTGAAGCTCTTCATTAGTGTCTCAACATCCATGTTCTAGTTATCAAACTGTAGGATCCCTATAGGATTAACTACTTTCATATCCTTAAGGAGTTTTTCATGCATTTTAGTAATTTTAATTTCTATGCCCTGCACTTCTTTAATTGTCTCCTTGTAAAGAAACTCCTTCTAGCCCATGTTGTTCTTCATAATGAACAACATGTAGGGATCCGGGTTTTTCACTAGGTTCTCATTCAAGAACTTGAGGACCCCAAACCTCTCACCTTTAGCTAGTTGAACTAAAGTTTGGATCTCTTCTAGAAATGATTCTCCCTCAACATAAACATTAGCAAATTTTGAAATAAATTTATTACCTACTTTTATGTTGATGTCCACCTAGTCCTTCATGGCATTAGCTAATAACTTCCATTTTTGCATCTACTTCATCAATTGTTAACTTCCTGTCAAATTAGGATCAAAGGGTTGTGGAACTTGAAAATGTTGGATACAATTGGTTAATTGAGTGTTGTCTTTGATGTTACACAAATGTCATATCAGTCATCAGAAAGAGTCTACCGAGCTCAGAAGGTAAGCATAGTAGTTTACAGAGTCTACTGAGCGTTGTTGTATATTACACTGTAAAGATAACTTCTACCGAGCTAACTTGGTTAACAAAGGAAGTTCAATACTTACTGAGCTCACTCGGTGATCAAAGGAAACTGTGACATAGTATTTACCGAGCTGGGAAGGTAAGCAAAGAAAAGTTAGTGTTTACCGAGCTGGGAAGGTAAGCGAAGGAAAGTCAGTGTTTACCGAGTTCACTCAGTGTCCAAAGAATTTTTGCACAATTCGCAGTGCTTACCAAGCCTCACTTGGTTAACACTAAAGATCATTATCGTACAGTGTTTACTGAGCTGGGTTGGTTAGCGAAGGATTTTTGAAAAGTGTGGAATTAAGGCTAAAATTGATTTATGTGATGAATGTAGCCAACTCGTGGTATAATTATTAATAATTTTAACTTGTATTTAAGGCCGACTTGATAATCAGAAAGGTATATATGAAGGATCAAGTTGTGAATTCAAGTGTGCATGTGTGGATAAGATGTATGTGCAAATTGTGAAGGTGCAAGAGAATTTTTGAAGGATCAAATATCCTTGTGGAGCTACAAAGCTTTTATGTGATCAAAGAGGATCTAATGAAGCAGAACAGAGATCTGTATCAGCAAAGATAAGTTGCATTATATTCAGATCATTCATTGTTACTTTCTAACAATTGTAGCTATGATTTCAAATCTCTTAACAGAGTGGGTTTAACAGCCTTATTGTAAATCCTCTAACAAGGTAACAGTTTAGTTGAATTGTTCTAAAGACCTCTAGCAAGGCCACTCCTACCAGGGTGATTAAATCCTCTAACAGGGTCACACCTAAAAGTGTGTTTTGTAACCTTTAACAGGGTTGGCTCCTAACAAGGCTCACTTCAGAAGAGTGAAAAATAGTAACTAGTTACATTGGTGGTTTTTCCCATAGTGGGTTTCCACGTTAAATCTGGTGTCTCTAGTGTTCATGATTACTGAATTGTTTTGGTTATCAGTTCTTAATATTTATTAGTATTTGCTGCATTACCAAGTTTTAGTAATCTATAACTAAGATCAAGATTTTAGACATCTAAGGGAATGTGAAATGTTTTTGTAGTAACTGATTCACCCCCTCCCCCTCTCAATTACTCCATTCTCATTTCCAAAAATTGGTATCAGAGCTTTTTGGTGCTTGCAAGAAAGGATTTCAAGGTTCTAAGCCAAAGATCAAGATGTCTTAGAAAAGAGAAATTCCAAAACTTAATAGAGATAACTTCTCAGCATGGCAAGAATTGATGAAACTTCATCTGGCTACTGTTGGTGATACTGAACTGAAATACCTTGAAGAAAAATATGAAGAACCTTTTGGCACATTGTCAGTTAATGATATTGCTGAAAAGAAGAGTCACAACAATATGATGATAGACATAGCATCTGCTCTTAGCTATGAAGAATTTGATGACATTAAGGACTGCAAAATTGCCTTTGACATGTGGAACAAGCTAAAGGAGATCTATGGAGGGGATGATAATGTGAGAAGACCAAAAGAAAAAAGTCTAAGAGGACAATTTGATCAAATGAGGATGAGAGAGGATGAAAACATTGCAAAGTATGTTGAAAGAGTTAAAGCATGTGTAAGTGCAATCAGGGCAGCTGGAGGTGACATCAAAGGAGAAACAGTTGTAAGCAAAGTTCTCAGAACCTTGCTTCCTATTTATGTAATCAGAGTCTCCGCAATACAGGAAAGAAGGTGTGAAGTAAATCATAAGATAAATCTTGAGGCCATAGTTGAAAGACTAACTGCATTAGAACTAGATAACTTTGACAACTATGTTCTAGCCTCCAAAAAAATTGAATCAGCATTTCAAGCCAAGCTCTCACTCAAAGAGAAAAGCAAAAAGAATATAGAATCACAGTCATCAAGCCAAAGTTTAGACAGTGATCTCGAAGTGATTGAAGCTCTACTAGCCAAGAAATATTGTAGAGGCAGAGGAAAACACAAAGCTAAAGTTCCTCTAATGTATTTTTCTTGTGATGAAATTGGTCATATTGCAGCAAGGTTCCCAAACAAGCAAAACAATGATGAAAAGAAAGATCACAAATGGAATGGCAAGAAAGACTTTAAATCATCCAAGAACAAAGGTAAGAAATCATGTTTCATGGCTGAAAATTCTAAGGATTCTGATAATAGTGAGGATGAAATTGTTTATATTGTTGTTAAAGATGACTCTAATAGTGATGACAAAGATAAAATGGCTCTTATCTCTCATGTTAGTAAGAATGATACATGGATTATAGATAGCAGTTGCTCACATCATATGACTGGTGATAAAACTAAGTTTGATTAGTTTGAAGACTATGATGGTGGCAGTGTGAAGTTTGGTAATAATGAACCTCGTTTCATAAAAGGAAGAGGAAGAATCTATCTATCCAAAGAACTTATATGTAATAATGCCTACTAGGTTGAAGGTCTCAAACATAATCTGCTAAGTGTTGCATAGTTACTAAATATTGGATTCAAGGTAGAATTCATGCATGGAAAGGTGAGACTGTTGAATGAGCAAGGAAAATTGATAGGATCTGGCACCCAAACTAAAGGTAACTTGTTCTATCTAGAACTTGGTGAATGCTCATGTTTTATTGCTCAAATTGAAGAGAGTTTGTTATGGCATAAAAGGTTGTGTCATGTCAATTTTGATAATTTGGTAAAAATAAGCAAATTCAAGAAAGTAAGAGGAATTCCTAACATTAAGAAACCTGAGGTTGGTCTATGCAAGAATTTTCAGATTGGTAAAATTGGAAAAACTAGTTTTAAAGGTAAAAACTACCAGTCTGAAGATATATTAGAAATTGTGCATATTGATTTATGTGAACCCATTGGAATAGAAAGCTATACTGGAGAAAAGTTTTTCATTCTTTTTGTTGATGACTATTCAAGAATGATGACCGTCATGTATCTAAGGAATAAATCAGAAGCATTTGAGAAATTCAAATGATATTTGGCAAGAGTTGAAAAAGAAATAGGGAAAACGCTGAAATGTTTAAGGTTAGACAGAGGTGGTGAATTCATTTCTCATGAATTCAATAAATTCTGCATTGAAAGAGGTATTAAAAGACATGTTTTAGCACCAGGAACTCTAGAACAAAATGGAATAGCTGAAAGAAGAAATGGATCCATTATGGATTGTGCAAGAACCCTAATGATAGAAAAAAACATTGCTATCAAATATTGGAAGGAATCCATCAGCACTGCAGTTCATACCTTAAATCAAGTATAGTTGAAGAAGGACTCATTCAAGACTCCCTATGAATTATGGTATGGCTACAAACCCAATGTAAGTTATCTGAAAGTATTTGGAAGCAAATGTTATATTTTGAAAGAATCTAGAAAATGAAAATTTGATGTAAAAAGTGATGAAGAAATATTTTTGGGTTATTCTTGCAAAAGAAAAGCATATAGATGTTTAAATCTATCCACTCACAAAGTCATAGAAAGTGCACATGTGAAAGTTGATTAGTTTGTAGAGAAATCAGAAGAAGAAAGCAAAAAGATACCTGAAGACTACAAGAGATTTGTTTGCATTGAACCTGATACTATACCAAGTATACCATTCACTCAAGAATCCTCAACTCCCGAGTCTTCAACAACAGAGTTGCAAATAGTTCAAACCAAGCCACAGCAACATTCATACAATACTGAGCAAGTTTCTACCGAGTCTGAAGCAACCAAGCCAGAACAGCCTGAATATGAAATTGAAGCACAAGCAGATATCAATGAAACTCATTCAAGAGGTAAAGAACCTATATTAGCTAAATATGTCAAAAGACATCATACACCAGATCAGATCATTGGAGACAAATATGAAGGAACCCTGACAAGAAGTAAGTTGAAAAATACTTGTTTACTTGCTGATTTTGAACCTAGAAGTATTAAAGACGCATTGGAAAATGATAGTTGGATTGAGGCAATGAATGAGGAAATAGAAAAGATAGAGAAGAACAAGACATGGACTCTTGTACCCAGGCCTAATGATAAGAATATAATAGGAACCAAGTGGGTATTTAGAAACAAGTTGACTGAAGATGGTAAGGTATCTAGAAACAAAGCTAGATTGGTATGCAAAGGATACTCTCAAGAAGAAGGCATAGATTATGGGGAAACTTTTGCTCCTATTGCAAGATTGGAAGGAGTCCAAACCTTACTTGCATATGCTGCTCACAAAGGATTCAAAGTTTATCAGATGGATGTCAAGTCAGCATTCCTCAATGGAATACTGGATGAAGAGGTTTACATTGAACAACCTGAAGGTTTTGTTGATCCGGATAAAAGGAACATGGTCTGCAAATTACACAAGGCACTGTATGGTCTGAAACAAGCCCCTAGAGCATGGTATGAAAGATTGCATAACTATCTTATTCAGATTGGTTTTCAAAGAACTAATGATAATAGTAGCTTGTATATAAAGGAAGTACCAGATAATAAGATTGTCATGGTAGAAATATTTGTAGATGATACAGTTTTCATAGGGAATGATGATCTTTGCAAAGAATTTTCAGAACAAATGAACAAAGAATTTGAAATGTCTATGTTTGGTGAAATAAAATTCTTTGTTGGTCTTCAAATTCAACAAAATAAGAATGGCATCTTCATTACTCAATCAAAATACATCAAGGAGATATTGAAAAAGTTTTGTATGGAGGACTGCAAACCTGTTGGAACTCCTATGCGCACTGGATTGAAACTTACCAAAGATGATGAATCCAAAGAAGTAGACCAAACATTGTATAGATCTATGATTGGAAATTTGCAGTATGTAGTTCATACCAGGCCATATATTGCTCTTGCAGTCGGTATTGTTCCAAGATTTTTAGCAAAATCAAGAGAAACTCACCTAATGGAAATTAAAAGAATAATGAGATATTTGAAAGAAACTGAAGATTATGGACTATGGTAAAAATTTGGAGGTAATTTGGATATGAAAGTTTTTACTGATGTTGATTGGGCAGGGAATCTTGATGACAGAAAAAACACAAGTGGAGGAGCATTCTTTCTTGGAAAGAGATTGGTTTCTTGGACAAGCAAAAAGTAGAATTGTACATCCCAATCTACAACAGAGGTAGAGTATGTTGCTGCAGTAGTAAACTGTTCCAACATTGTTTGGTTTAAGAAGTTATTACAAGGAATGAAGATGGAAATCAAAGAACCAGCTGTCATGTTCTGTGACAATACTAGTGCAATCAATATATCTAAGAATCCAGTGATGCATTCCAAAACCAAGCACATAGCAATAAAATATCATTTTTTCAGAGAATTAGTGTAGGACAAGGAGATCAAATTGAAATATGTGCATACAAAGGAACAAATTGCTGACATATTCACAAAGCCATTACCTAAGGATACATTTTTGTATCTTAGAGGTAAGTTAGGGGTCACTCCCCTATCTGAAGTTCACTAAAATAAAGTTTTAAGTGATGCATCAACCTATGACAAGTTGAAAATCTATCAAGTTGATGCAGCAAAGTATTGAAGTCATTACATATGAATCTGTACATAAGGTACATTGTAATCCAGTTGAGAAGAATTTTGGCATACAAGAAGAGCTTTTACTATGTTGTATTTTCTTTGGCATGTGTTTTCAAAGAGGGAGAGTAAAACTATAATATCTATTCTAAAATTTGTAAGCATTTGTAAAGGGAGAATAAAACTATCATATCTTTCTGTTATACAATTCCTTCATAGAGGAAGATTAATAAAAGAGGGAGAAGTTTCTATCTAAGAGGGAGAAGTATTATGTTGACATATTGTGCTGCGCTATAAGAGAAAGACTTGTTTTCAAATTTCATTCTGCTATGACATGTTGTGTTGCCATCAATGCCAAAGAAGGAGATTGTTGGATACAATTGGTTAATTGAGTGTTGTCTTTGATGTTACACAAATATCATATCAGTCATCAAATAGAGTCTACCAAGCTCAGAAGGTAAGCATAGTAGTTTACAGAGTCTATCGAGCGTTGCTGTATATTACACTATAAAGATAGCTTCTACCAAGCTAACTTGGTTAATGAAGGAAGTTCAGTACTTACCGAGCTCACTCGGTGATCAAAAGAAACTATAACAGAGTATTTACCGAGCTAGGAAGGTAAGCGAAGAAAAGTTAGTGTTTACCAAGCTAGGAAGGTAAGCGAAGGAACGTTAGTGTTTATCGAGTTCACTTGGTGTCCAAAGGATTTTTGCACAATTCACAGTGCTTACCAAGCCTCACTTGGTTAACACTAAAGATCATTATGGTACAGTGCTTACTGAGATGAGTTGGTTAGCGAAGGATTTTTGAAAAGTGTGGAATTAAGGCTAAAATTGATTTATGTGATGAATGTAGCCAACTCATGGTATAATTATTAATAATTTTAACTTGTATTTAAGGTTGACTTGATAATCAGAAAGGTATATATGAAGGATCAAGTTGTGAATTCAAGTGTGCATGTGTGGATAAGATGTATGTGCAAATTGTGAAGGTGCAAGAGAATTTTTGAAGGATCAGATATCCTTGTGGAGCTACAAAGCTTTTATGTGATCAGAGAGGATCTAGTAAAGCAAAACAGAGATCTGTATCAGCAAAGATAAGTTGCATTATATTCAGATCATTCATTGTTACTTTATAACAATTGTAGCCATGATTTCAAATCTCTTAATAGAGTGGGTTTAACAGCCTTATTGTAAATCCTCTAACAAGGTAATAGTTCAGTTGAATTGTTCTAAAGACCTCTAGCAAGGCCACTCCTAATAGGGTGATTAAATCCTCTAACAGGGACACACCTAACAGTGTGTTTTGTAACCTTTAATAGGGTTGGCTCCTAATAGGGCTCACTTCAGAAGAGTGAAAAATAGTAACTAGTTACATTGGTGGTTTTTTCCATATTGGGTTTCCATGTTAAATCTGGTGTCTCTAGTGTTCATGATTGCTCAATTGTTTTGGTTATCAGTTCTTAATAATTATTAGTATTTGTTGCATTATCAAGTTTCAGTAATCTGTAACTAAGATCAAGATTTTATACATCTAAGGGAATGTGAAATGTTTTTGTGGTAACTGATTCACCCCCTCCCCCTCTTAGTTACTCCGTTCTCATTTCCAATAGAAAAATCAACAATGCACCAAGGTTCTATTGATAGTTCCAAATTTAATTGAGGTAGCTTTGAAGCCTTCATCATCAATATCCATGGACTCCTTTTTCTACTTGTAGGTAGCTATTTTAGTAGTGATCTTTCCATTTATTGGGTCCTTGGTGAGGTGAGAATCCATTTTCAACTTCTTTACTTCTGAACCTCTCGTTGCATACTTAGTGATGATGTCCTTTATGGGTGTTGAAACTGGTTGTAAGCTCCTTTTATTGTTGATTTTTTTGGATAGCTAGGAAGGAATAGTAGGACTCATGGACATCACCTAAGCATCTCTAGTAGGAGTTAGGAATCTAGGCTAATCTACGTTGGGAGCCTCAATGAAGTAAACATCACCATTTGCACCATCTAAGAAATTGATGTTGTCATTTGAATTCTACCCTTGAGTCAACATTCTCTCCTCCTAAAATTTATTTTGCTTTAGGGCTTCAAATTTAGATTGAGATCTAGTCCTTGGAGTCATATTTTGAAAATGGAGGGGAGTCCTTTTCTATTTATCTTGAGCCAATATACTATGTGCATTAGGAGAAAATGGAATGTCTGATGGAGATGGTTTAGAAAGAGAAACCACCCCTAAAGAGGGTTCATTGATATTTCCTTTACTCTTTTTCTTTAACCAATCATTTGTGAAGGTAAGTATAAATCTATCACTTAGATTGATATCATCTTCTTCATCATTATTCCAGTCAACTGCCAGAGACTTCAATTCACTAGATTCTTCCTAGCTAGGTTCAATTATATCCGAGCCATCCTCAACCAATCCCTTTATTTTGAAATTCAACATGAAGAAATTAATTTGCTGCAAATTCAGCCTTGAATGATCTTTTCTCAAACCTTCTCCTTCATCCTTATATTCTTGCCATATGTCTTCGAACTATGGAGTTTCTAGTAGGTGAACTTCAAGGCCTAGAATCTGGACTACATATCCTTTACTGTCAAAGTTCTTCTTGCTATAGTAAGAGCCAAAATGGAACCCAAGAAAATTACTCCCAATGATAGAAGTGTCGGTCATGCTACTACAAACCACTGAACCTAGGTTGATAGGAAAAGTTGTTTCCCAATCCTCTTGCAATAAATTATCCTTTATAATAGAGAAAATTTATCTACATATCTTGGCCAAAACAAAATAGTCCAAAGAATACAATGGTAACTTTGTAGGTTCTTCTTTGAATCCACCTATCCTCAAATACATAAACCTAGGAAACTGTATGAAGTGGCTTCCATATTGCTAAACTAACCTTTAGGCTTCAGGAGACAATCTAGGCATCAAAATATTCTTCAAAGACACAAAAACATTCTCCATCAACACATCATGAACTTTCTTGAAATCTTTGAAGACTCTATCTTTCTATAGTAGAGCGCAATATTGAAAGACTATTATTTCTTCACTCCATACTCCATGAGGAAGAGGGTTAAGATCACAAGAATAGGCAATGTTGTAAGTTAAATAGGAAGTCATATAAAAATCCTCCTAGGTTTCCTTAACATGTTTGAGTTGAGCCCTCAATGAACTAGCAATAATCTCTTGCCCAATCCATCCATTGTTCACCCTTCAAGATGATTTCTATGTACCTATACATCTATTCTTCAAAAAGAAACACATCAGCTGAACCTTGTACCTTGTGCAACAACACCACTAGGTCATGAATATGGGGCTTTATGTGGTCTTTAGTGATGACCTTGGTTAGCCTTGAGCCTCTACCATACATGATCTCAGTCCATTTCCTAGCTATGGTATTGCAAAATTTGTTTGGGGTTTCTTGATATTTGGCCTTGGCTTGAATAGGGGAAAATGTAGCAAAGGTACTCTCTTGAAAACATAGTACATAAGTAATAGTGTCTCTTGAAATTAAGAGTATCATGTTGCCATTTTTACTTACGATACTCTTGCTTCAAACATCATAGTGATCAATACAAACTTGAAGAAGCTTAGTACTCACAACGGTTGGGGGAAAAGTAGCAGCCTCAATTAACCCACTAGTTAGGAGTTCCATAAACCCATTCGCCTCATTAGTATATTCAAGAAAATTTTCCTATAAATTCTCCAACTTAACCCCCTCCAAATTTGTATCACAAATGACTAGCTTTGTACATTCTAAACTTGAGACATTACTAAAGAAATGCAACACAGACCTCATTCTTAATCAAATAACAAGGCTTCAAACAAATAATGATGGAAAATACAAAGATTTGCAGAACAAAACAATAAATTCTAAGTTATCACGTGTATTTTACTAAAAAATAATGATTTTCTCTGTCTCCCTTAACAACTTCTTCTCCACACTTTCAGTTCTTCGTAGGACAAATAGAAAAATAAAGTCGAGCAAGTTTTAAAGGGAAAGTACTTATGTGTAGAAGTACATGCTTATTATAGGGCATTGATGACACACCACTCATTGTTAATGTTCACATGTTTGAAAGCCTTGTTGCATAAACTTTCCATTTAATGATTTCCCTTTTGGATGTATTGGTAATTATTAGTTTTAATGCAACATCAAATCTCTTTTCTAGCTAAAGATTTCCCACTTTCCCCATAATGATGTCTTTCCACATCAGGAATAGAAATGTCCTTTTATTCTTTATTCTCTGACATGACCATCAATTACCTTGCGGGATGATGGTGCATCATATAGTAGGATTTAATATTTCTAAAACACCACCATCATTGAACAACTTTGAACTACTTTGAACTAAGGTTCAAAGTGGATCAAAAGAAAACTCCACCAAGTTGACGCATATCACTTGCCAAAAAAATTGTTAATACTAAGCCCTTTGGTTGAACAGCTTTGAACTACTTTGAATTGAGGTTCAAAGTGGTTCGAGGGAAGAGATATCGATTGGGGTAAAAAGGGACTTTAAATAATCACTTTAGGAGATGGTGAATATGTAGAGTGAGAAGGAAAAGACTTCAATAAATGGATGGGCAAAACTTGAAGGAAATACCTTTGAAACAAAATGGTGACTCAAAGAACTACTAACAAGGGCTCTAATTGGGGACTATGTACATGAGTACACAAAGAACTTAGAAAAATAGAAGCATGAACAAACCTAAAATAATACAAAGGAAAATGATAGGAAAGGAAAATAGAAAACAAAACAAAAGACTATGTACATGATAGGCAACTTCAAAACTCAAAACTTGATTAACTTCGAGTCTTGCCCATTATAAGTAAAGGGTAGAACCATTCCATCAGGGTACAAGACGAAAGGAATTTGGGCTAAGAAATTCTAAAATGATAAATGGACCCTTCTAGAGAGATTCAAATTTTCCATGTACACCCCTTGGTTCTCTCCTTTTATCCGAGATAAGCACTTCATCATTTTTGAAGAAATCGCGTGGTTTGGATTTTTTGTCAAAGATCTGCTTTACCCTCATTTGATGCTCGATAATTTGATCAACTAGCTTGTTCCTTTCCTCTTCCATCTTGTGTAGGTACATTATTCTTTTCTCTAATGAATCCTTAAAGAATTGATCCTTGACAACATTGTAATTTAGTAGTAGATAGCTCCAGAGGCAATGATACTTGAGCTCCAATCCCATACACCAATTCAAATGGGGCCATATTGATGGCTCTTTTCAGGGTAATTTGGTTAGCCCATAATGCTTCATAAAGTTTCTTATTCCAGTCTTAGAGATCATAAAACATCAATTTTTTGGTTATAGCTATCAAGTTCTTATTGCTAGACTCTGCTTGTCCATTCCCTTATGGGAAATAGTTCGAAGAATGGGCTAGTGATATGCCATGTTCATAGCAAAAAAGGAAGATCTCTTTAGATGAAAAGCAGGTAGCATTGTCTAAAACTATCTTTTGAGGAACCCCAAATCTGACAAAAATATGTTCCATCAGGAAATCACATACTACCTAGGAGTTGGCCTTTTCAGTTGTAATAGCCTTCACCCATTTGGTGAAATAATCAGTTGCTATTAATATGTATGTATGTCCAACACTTGGCGGAGGATTTAAAGGTCCAAAAAAATCAATACCCCATTGTTGACAATAACAACTAACCTAAGAGGAAGTGCTACTAGTTGAGGGCTATGAGTAAAAAGATAACATTTCTCACAGTTCTTTACAAATTTATAAGCATAATTGAACATACCTAGCCAATAGAAACAATTCCTAGGGATCTTGAAAGTAGTTACTGTGGATGAGAAGTGCCCTTCACAAGCCTTGGAATGATATACCTTAAATAATTTTTCTTGCTACTCTACATCCACACACCTTAAAAAGGTTCCATCAATTCCTCTCTTATATAGAATACCATTTGAAATGTCATACTTAGCAGCCTTTGATCTAAGGTTTTTCCTTTCCTTATAGCTCATGTTTGGGGGACATTCACCATATGTTAGAAAATATGCAATATTTGAGAACCAGGGGTCCATAAGTCTAACAAAAAAAACAACAGGTTTTTCTCTAGCTTCATCAAGAGATGTATCCTTTCTTTCAGCCATTAATCTACATAAACCATGCCCTCTCACTAAAGAAGTAGGCCTAATAGTTAAGTCATATTCTTGAACTTTAGTTACCCATACAACCCTTTTATTCATCCCTAATTCTTGCTGAGTTAATATACTTTTAACTATTATTTCTGGCACATACACAATTGAATGAGAATGCAAGATATAATACTTGAATTGTTTCAATGCCTTTACCATAGAAAATGCATGTTTTTCTATTTCAGTATAGTTCAACTCATGATTCTTTAATGGAACACTCATAAAGGCGATTGGAGCCTCATTACCCTCATCATCCTATTGAGTTAAAATATTGGACAGGAAATTTTCAAAAGCATAACAATAAATAATGAAATCCTTTTCAAAATTCAGGCTTACAAGCATTGGAGCATTTTCAATAGCCATTTTAATGTCCTCAAAAGCCTTTTTACCTTCTTCCTGCCATCTAAAAGGGTATTTTTTGCTCATCATATTCAACATGTATCTTACCTTCTCAATGAATTTAGGAACAAAACTTCTCAAGAAATTGATTTGACCAAAGAAGGACTTCAAATCACTCCAGTTGGTTGGAAAAGATAGTTTCTATATTTCTTGCACCCTCTCTTGAACAATTTTTATACCACCTTTAGAGATGATATTCCCTAGCAATTTACCTTCTTCCACAAAGAACAAAAACATTTTAGGATATAGAGATATACAATGTTGTTTGCATCTATCAAACACCTTTGCTAAGTCCCTTAAATGATGTTTTATTCTCCTAGAGTAAAAACTCAAATCATCAAGATATATCACAATTATCCTATCCCTCAAATCCTTAAAGGGTGAGTTCATAGCTCTTTGAAAGGTCACTCCTGCATTAATCAAACTGAATGGCATCCGACTATAATTGAAGGTGCCCCAAGGAGTAATGAAGGTTGTTTTATGCCGGTCTTCTAGTAGAATTCTGATTTGGTTGTACCCTAAATAGCCATCAAGCATTGACATGATCTTGGATCTAGGAACCATCTACAAAATATGATCCATATTAGGAAGTGCATAGTTGTCTTTGAGGCTTTCTTTGTTTAGATTCCTAAAGTCTATGCAAATCCTTATTTCACCATTTTTCTTTCTTATAGGGACAATGTTCACTATCAATGTTGAATGATGAATTTGGTATATTATGCAAGCCTTTAACATTTTCTCCACTTCTCTAAAAATAGCTTTATATACTCTAGGATTATAATTTCTAAGCTTTTTTTTGAAAGTGGTTGCCTCTGTTTTCAAAGCTATATGATGGACAAACTCCCCATTTCTAATATTCTTTAAGTCTTCATACCCCCAAGAAAAAAAATCCTAATACTTAGTAAGAATCTTAGTCAACTTATATTTCTCCCTCTTAGAACAGGTCTTACCAATAGAATCCATCTAGGATCTTCCTCGATTCTGATGTTAATTTTATCATGTTCTCCTACATTCTTACTAGAATCAATATTCCTTTTTAGGGCACTATCATCCTTCCTTCCAAACATGTGTTCCAGAGAGATCAATCCCTTGGGAATCTAATTACCCTTGAGTTGAACGACTTCCCTAGATTCATCTGATTCCTCTCCAATTAATTTACCCTCAAGATCAGATCCTTCAAAGAAGATATTAGCAAAATTACTAGCACATTCAAGGAATTCTCTCAATTGCATATCATCATCAAAAACTTGCCAATGATTAACATTGTCTAGAACCCTAGGCCTGAAGATCATCTCAATCCTATAAGTATCATTTTTAAATTCTAGATGTGGTAATAGTAGTGATGCTGAAACAACTAAAGAATTAGCTTTGGTTTTTTCAGAACGAGGTATGAATTCAATAGAAAAAGCTTCAAAGGACTCAATTTCATCCCAAACAAGATTTCTATAATGCTTTATCCTATCATTTTTAATAGAAAATTTCTTTCTTACCTACTTCACAATAAGTTTAGCATCACCCTTCACTCTTAATTGCTTCACTCCTTTTGCTTTGACTTCTTGTAGATCTAGAAGCAACACTTAATATTCTACAGTGTTATTGGTGTTATGATAGACTAATTTAAAAGAGAAAGGAAAAATGTCCCCAGAAGGTGAAATGAGAATAATTCTCACACTTGAACCTAAATTTGAATAGCTTCCATCAAATTCTAGAGTCCATAGGGCTTCTTTAGGACTTACTATCTCTTCTTCTTTCCATGGTTCTTCAGGCAGAATAATATAATTTCCAAACTAACATTCCTCATATGATATCTATGCTTTGGGGTTATCTGAAGGTACTACTATACATTTATTCTTTGGCTCGAGCTCTAGCTTTATTTTCTTCTCTCCTACTAGAATTTAGGCTTCTAACCAATTTAATTTCCCCATCTATATCCTTACAAAAAATTTTGCTAAGTAGTAGCCCATAGCCGGTTGGTATATTAGCTACAAGAATGGTAAGCTTTAATCCTTTTTTTGGACAAGCATAAATTAAAGCTTGTACATCTTTCACTTAACCAAATAGGGGTACTTGTTTCCCATCCATAAAATAGCAACATCCAAAAGGTTTTTGTGAGCTCCAGGTTAAGAGCTTTTGTGACAGGCTGAGGCATAATATTATTTGATGCATTTACTAAGCTTCTAGCCATTTAATAGTGATGATATATAAAATAGTTTGGGCTTTTTCTCCTCTATTTCTTTTTTAATAGAGTTAGTAGCTACCCCATGGTAAGAGATGTTGTTTTTGCACCTTTTAGACACAAAAATAAGTTCATTAATAGCCTTTGAGTTCTTAGAAACATCATCGGCAAAATGTGCATTAGTGGTGGAACCTCCCTTTACATATTGAACTAATTTTTCTAACTCCCTAGGATTAAGCCTCAGATACTTGGCTGGAGAAATTGATATAGAAGAGGATTTACAAAATTCCACAATATCAAATGTTGATGTACTAGCTGCTGATTCCTTTCTAGACATAATTTTTAGCTCAGTAGTTTTTGTTGGGTTAGTTTTAGAAGTTGACATATTTGGGCTAGCTATTGGATAAGGTTTTTAATTTCTTTGACCTCTAGTCATCACTGTGCAAGTGGGATCTTGAAGTGTCACAAAAACATTACCCCCTCTTTCTAAATTAGATTCGTACTCAAGAAAATAAGTACTTGAATACGCACCTTCTACATTCTCATTTTTAGGAGTTTGCTTTGCTACAAAAGCATTCTTCACAAATTGGACACAATTGAGCCAATCAATACATTCTCATTCATCATGGTCTAAATTCATATGAAAAGAACACATGGCTTCTTTAGGAGCTTCTTCAATTTGTAACCATGTTTGAGGGGCAATCAATAGGGGAGTTTTACCAAAATTTTGAGGTTGTTGTTTCCTATGAATGTCCTGGTAAGGGGGCTAATAAGGGCCATGTATTTTATCTTTTTGCCTCTTCATCATTTCTATATCATTCATTAATTTCTACAAAATAGGGTTTGTAGTGGTAGAAGATGAAATGGTTCGAGATGTTTGCACTTCTCTTTTCAATTTACCAGCATTGATAAATGCATCTTCTAATTGAATAGCTAACCTCTGAGCAGTAGCTAAATCAGCACAAGCATCTTTACTAATATGGAAACTTATATCTAAGGGAACAACTTTAATAAAGAATTATTTTTAATTTTCTTCACTGGATCTAGTTGTTGTGGGAATTCTTTGGATCAACCTATTAAATTTGGCAATGAACTCTCTCATAAGTTGATGCATATGTGTCATCTAACTAAGTTGAGAAAATAGAGAACATTCATTTTCAAGAGCCTTGAATCTACCTTTGAATTCATTTTTCATATCATCCCAATTGGTGAAAAATTAATGGGCTAAGTGATTGAACCAATTAGTAGTGGCATTAGTCTATATCAGAACAAATGATCTTATAGTGATTTCTTCGGTAGGGATTCTTATAACAACATAGGCTGAATGAAAGTCACTTAAATGATCATCTATTAAAACTTTTCCATCTCCACTAAACTTAGGTAAAATTTTAGTAGCCCCTTTAGGTAATATTGTAGGGTTAACTCCTATATTCAAAGGCCCTATATTTTGCCCCCAAGGTTGATTGGCAACCATGTTAGGTGGTACAACTTGTAAGGGTTGGATGTTTATATGAGTAGGAACAAGGATATTTAAAGAAAGTAGGGATTCCACTAAAGGTGAAAGAGGAGGTTGTTTTGGTGGTGAACCAGGTAAACTTTGGGATTTGATATTCTTCTTTTTAGGATCATTGAAGTTTGGTAAGAACTTCAAATTCTTCAATGGGTCAAAATTTTCATCAAGAATCCCCTTTTCTCTTTCCCCTCTTGTGTATCTATGGGTAGCCAGCTCTAAGTCCTGGTACAAAGTTCAAGGTCTTGTAGGAGCCTAAGCAAGTCTATTCAAAATTGCTTCCTCTTGAACTTCTATTACTCCTCTTAATAACTCAGATCTTTCTTCTTCTCTTTCCAAAACACCTAACAATTTTGGATATCATTGATTACTTATGTGCAATGCCCAAGCAATTGAAACCACATTTGAGATTATATCTTCTTGGGTATCCTCAAATCTAAGATTAGGTTGTAATATAGGGAAAACCTCATTATGTGGAAGAACCATTATTATACATAGTTTTTTTTAAAATTTAGGTTCTTTTTCCAAGGGACTCTACCCAGCAAAGTTGCCAAAAATCTATTAGTGAATAGATTGTCCTTTCAACTATTTTAATAAATTTACTCTATGCCCAAGGTTCAAAAATTACAAAATTTCCACAATAGTTGAGAAAATCTCATGCTATTAAATCTTCTCTCTGAATTTTTTAAAGGTACAACTCCCTTATTATATTTGCATTGAATTCAAATTATCTTTTGCATTTTTACGTGAAAGCATGTAAGGATCTCTCAGTTACTCTTTAGTAATGAGGTGGGAATCAATACAAACAAAAAAATATATATATCTATCAAACCATACTTCCAAAAAACATCTACTTCAAAGAATGAATAACACCATAAACTGATATCAATCATTCAAAAACCTTAATCGAAATGAACTTACACTAAGAACAACAATCAAATATCTTGAACCAATAAACCAAAGTTCACAAAGTAACAATGGTCTAAACACTTTGAACACTAAGTTTCCAAGTTGAATTCAACATAATATGCATGTGTGTGTGTGTGTGTGTGTGTGTGTGTTTGTGTCTGTGTTAAACCTTCTACATGCACATAGTCATTAAAAAACAAAACATCCATATACCATCATTTGATTACTGTATAAAAGTATCAACCTATCAAAGTTTCTAGCTATCTATTTTCTAACTACGTATTGGTAATCTCAAGCCAGTTCAATGACCCAACATTTATAGTTTTTTTCCATATAAATCTGAAAGGCTTCCATCAAAACCCAACCATTATGGTTAAAACAAGAAATAGTTACAAAATAAGAAAGCAATTTAAAAATGAGTGCCAAAGAGTAACTAAAAACAACAGTTTAGTTCAAGCATCATCGCCAGTTTTCTCCTCCTCACCAATGGTCTGATGTACCAGTTTCTAGCTTCGAAAAGTACTCATAATGTCCTGCATCATGTGGGAGTGTGGATTCTTCAAGCTCAACAATTAGTCTCTACATGCATCCTTCTACCATTTGAATTCCTTTATCATTAAACTTTGATGTGACATTAGGTTCTTGTTGAGACACATCATTGATTTAATACTTGCCAATGTACTAAAATCATTGGCACTTGGTGATTCACCATTCCTAATTTTTTCCACAGCTTCATTGAATCTCTTCATTAGTGTCCCAACATCCATTTTCCTTTCATCGAACTATAGGATCCCTATAGGATTAACTACCTCTAGTTCTTCATGCATTTTGGTAATTTTATTTTCTATGCCTTGCACTTGTTTAATTATCTCCTTGTAAACTGACTCCTTCCAACCCAAGTTGTTCTTCATAATGAAAAACATGCAGGGATCCACATTTTTCATTGGGTTCTCATTCATGAACTTCACGACCCTAAACCTCTGAATTTTAACCACTTGAAAAACAACAGGTTGAGATCACCCTAGATCTATTTCCCAAACTGGAACTAAAGTTTGCATCTCTCCAAGCAATGACTCTCCCTTAGCATAAAAATTAGAAAATTTTGAAATAAATTTATTACCTTCTTTTATGATGATGTCCACCCAATCCTTCACGGCATCAACTAATAGCTTCCCTTTTTGCATCTGCTTCATCAATTGTTGACTTCCTACCAGATTAGGATCAAAGGGTTATGGAACTTGAACAATCGGCAATGCTCCATGGTTCATTAAAGAATCAATATATGTAGGCATTGTCATCACCATGCCTTTTAGTTCTTTTCTCTCTTTTCTATCCTTCTTAGATTGTGTCAAAATATGATCAATAGAGAATTTAAAGAAGTGATTATTGGTGCTTCTATTGATAATTCTCAACTCAATTGAGGTAACTTTGAAGCCTTCATCATCAATTTTCCTAGACTCCATTTTCTACTTCTAGCTAGCTATTTTAGTAGTGATCTTTCCAGCTACTGAGTCCTTGGTGAGGTAAGCATATATTTTCAACCTCTTTACTTTTGAACCTCTAGCCACATACTTAGTAAGAATGTCCTTTATAGGTGTTGAAATTGCTTGTAAGTTCCTTTTCTTGCTAATTTTGTTTAATAGCCAAGAAGGAATAGCAAGAGTCATGGACATTGCCTGAGCATCTCTAGTAGGAGTTAGGAGTTTGGGCTGATCTACCTTGGGAGCCTTGATGAACTAAACATCACCATCCACACCATCTAATAAATTGAGGTTGGTATTTGAATTCTGACCCTAAGTTGACATTCTATCCTTTTGAACTTTATGTTGCTTTAGGGCTTCAGATTTAGATTGAGATCTAGTCCTTAGAGCCATATTTTGGAAATGGAGGGGAGTCCTTTTCTATTTATCTTGAGCCAATATACTACCTACAACAAGAGAAAATGGAATGTTAGATGGAGATGGTTTAGAAAGAGAAACCACCCCTGAAGAGGGTTCATTGATATTTCCTTTCCTCTTTTTCTTTAACTTTCATCGATGAAGGTAAGTATAAATCTAAACCTTAGATTGATATCATCTTTTTCATCCTTATTCTAGTCAACTGCCAGAGACTTCAATTCACTAGATTCTTCCTAGCTAGGTTTGTTTATATCCGAGCCATCCTCAACCACTCTCTCTATTTTGAACTTCAACTTGAAGGAATTAATTTGCTGGAAAGTCAACCTTGAATAATCTTTTCTCAAAACATCTCCTCTTTCCTTACAATATTGCCATAGGTCTTCCAACTATGGAGTTGTCAGTGGCTAAACTTCAAGGCCAAGAATCTAGACTGCATACCATTTACTGTTGAAGTTCATCCTACTATGGTAAGAGCCAAAATTGAACCCAAGAAAATTGGTCCCAATGATAGAAATGTTGGTCATGCTACTACAAACCAATGAACCCAACTTGATAGGAAAAGTTGTTTCCCAATCCTCTTGTGATAAATTATCTGTTCTAATAGGGAAAAGTTGCCTGCAATCCTCAGGTAGGTTCTTCTTTGAATCCACCTATCCTCAGGTACATGAACCTAGGAAACTATATGAGGTGGCTTCCATATATCTAAACTAAACTTTGGGCTTCAAGAGACAATCTAAGCATCAACATATTCTTTAGAGACACAAAAACATTCTACATTGACACATCATGAACTTTCCTAAAATCTTCCCAAACACTATTTTTCTATAGCAGAGGGAACTACTGAAAAATTGTTATTTCTTCACTCCATACTCCATAAGGAAGAGGGGTAAGATCACAAGTATAGGCAATGTAGTAAGTTAAATAGTAAGCCATATAAAAATCCTTCCAAGATTCCTTAGCACATTTGAGTTGAGCCCTCAGTGAAATGGTGATAATCTCTACCCAATCCATCCATTGTTCACCCTTCAAGATGATTTCTATGTACCTATACATCCATTCTTCAAAAAGAAACATGTCTGTTGAACCCTTTACGCTATGGAACAACACCACTAGGTCATGAATATGGGGCTTTAGGTGGTCTTTGTTGATGACCTTGGGTAGCCTAGAACCTCTACCATACATGGTCTTAGTCCATTTCCTAGCTAGGGTATTGCAAAATTAGTTTGGGTTTCTTGATATTCAACCTAGGCTTGAATAGGGAAAAATACAACAAAAGTACTCTCTGGAAAATGCAATACAGAAGCAATAATGTCTCTTCCAATTGAGAGCATCGTGTTTCCATTTATACTTACAATACTCTTGCTTCTAACATCATAGTGATCAATACAAACTTGAAGAAGCTTAGTACTCACAAAGGCTGGGGGAAAAGCAATAGCCTCAATTAACCTGTTGGTTAGGACTTCCATACACCCATTCACCACATTAGCATATTCAAGAAAATTTTCCTATAAATTCTTCAACTTAACCCCCTCCAAATTTTTATCACAAATGATTGGCTTTCTACATTCTAAACTTGAGACATTACCAAAGAAATGAAACATAGACTTCATTCTTAATCAAACAACAAGGCTTCGAATAGATAATGCTTGAAAATATAGAGATTTACAAAACAAAACAAGAATTGCTAAGTTCTCACCTTTATTCTACTGAAAAATCAATGATTATCTCTATCTCTCTTAAAAGCTTATTTTCCACACTTTTAGTTCTTCATGTGACAAACCAAAAAAGAAAGTTGAACAAATTTTAAAGGGAAAGTACTTACTTGAGGAATTATAGGCTTATTATAGGGCATTAATGAAATATCATTCCTTGTTAATGTTCACACATTTGAAAGCCTTCTTGCATAAACTTTCCATTTAATGATTTACTTTTCGGATTTATCGGTAATGATTAGTTTTAATGTGACATCCAATCTCTTTTCTAGTTGAAGATTTCCCACTTTCCTCATAATGATGACTTTCCACATTAGGAATAGAAATATCCTTTTATTCATTATTCTCTGACACGACCATCAATTTGCCTTGCAGGATGATGGCATGTCATACACCAGGATTTAATATTGCCAAAACACCTCCCGTATTGAACAATTTTGAACTACTCTGAACTGAGGTTCAAAGTGGTTCAAAAGAAAACTCCACCAAGTTGATGCATATCACCTACCAAAAAAAAATTTAGTACTAAGACCTTTGGTTGAACAGCTTTGAACTACTTTGAACTAAGGTTTAAAGTTGTTCAAAGTGGCTTGAGGGAAGAGATATTGACCGGGGGTGAAAAGGACTTGACATAATCACTTTGGGAGATGGTGAATATGTGAAGTGACAAGGGAAAGACTTCAATAAATAGATGGGAAAAAATTGAAGGAAAGACCTTTGAAACAAAATGGCAACTCAAAGAACTACTAAAAACATGCTAGGCTTGGCATGCATTCCCCAACTTATAAAAAATGGTTGGATATAAAGGCTCCATATGCTAGAGAAATAATGGAAGCCAAGGATGTAACCATGGATGTATTGGCACACTCTCCCTATGAAGATCCCACATATCTATTGCTCCTTATAAGTTGGGCATCTTATATGATCTAGAATGTTATGAAACATTCAATCTAGTAGTAACTTCTCCCCTGTCTATAAAAAATGTAGTATAAGTTCAAGGTCCATTGGCTTCTAGGAAATTTTAGTAGCCATTCTCACTACTAGAAGAATAACTTTAATGAAGATTTGAGTGAAAGGAGTTCAAGAAGAAAGTTTTTATTCTGTATAAATTCTATAATCACAAGGGCAATTCCCTTTCAAGAAGCTTATGCCATAATGACATTACCTCTAAACCGTACAAAGGATTCTTAAGTGGTTCTCAACATTGAAACACTCTTATAAGTAATGGTAAATCAAATGTAGATGCAATAAATGACAAATTCCAAGGTGATCAGATACTATTTTCAAGGTGATCAAGAAAAAATCTAGTATCTTAATATCTAAAATGCAATAAATTGGAGTGTAATAATCTTGTGAGAAGTGTTTTTTCTTTAAAGATCTCATGCCAAATCTAGGAAAGAGCATTGTTTTATCAATGATAAATTTGGTGGCTAAAATTCGGCAATTGGCTAATGTCACTCATTAGGGACTTCAAATTTGCCTAATTATTTTACACTTGGGATGTCCACATTTCCTGTACTTTACCCATATTGGGTCCCACACTTAGGCAAATCATAAAAAATATTATGTAAGTATTTGTAGTTTAATGATGACTTTGCCAATAGAATCTAATTTTTCTATGTGGTAAATTAAATATTTTGACCTACAATTTCCAAGGATTGTCTTAATCAATGGTCATATTCACCAATATTTGGTAAAAATTTAAGTTACGTTAAATATTAAGTATATAGATTTAATTTTTGTCTCTATTTGAAAGACTTTTCATGAAGGTTTTTCATCATTTATCACTTTACCCCAAAATAGATTTGATTGGGCACACGTGTCTTTATTTTGAGGACTTTCTTTAAAATTTGGTATCCTATTAAAAATTTGACTTCAAATAAGATATATGTAATTGATTTAGGATCATCTAACAATTATAAATAATAGGGGTGTTGCTCCCAAACAACTACTCAATAGTTTGGAGGGAAACTGTAACACAATAAAATTGGGCTAAATTTAACCTTAAAGTTTGATAATTAATTAGGATCCATATTATAATAATAATCATAATAATAAAATTATACTTTGTAGGTATGTCTACTTATATATGTTATTTTCATCAAGAATGAAAAATTCACGAGGATTTTATAGAATTTTCATATCACTGAAAAAATTGCAAATAAAATTAAAAAATTTCCTTATCAAAAATACAAAATTTCCAATGAAAATTAATTCGCCCTTCTTAACTAATGTTTGATATGTCTAAATTTTATACTTTTATCCGAAGGGGGGTTTCTTTAAGTTATCCCTATGTTTGACTTCAAATAATTAGAGAACAAATATAAGCTCAAAATTTTCAAGAGAGTATATTGAAAATTAGTATGAATGAAAGTAGTAGTCAACTATAGAAGAAACTCATAGAGTTGAGTTACTATACTCTCCCATTTATTACATTTAAGATATAAAGATATGTTGGTTTAAGAAAATGCATATTCTATTTCTAAGGTGGTCATAACACAGCAAGAAAGAATATAATTCTTGCTAGAAATTGGTCAAAAAAGATGAAGTTTTGACACAATAATGATTTGAATGTTTAACACCATTCACTCATACATGGATAAACCAATAGATGACTAAGTTCATGGAAAAAGGAATTCCATTGGAATATGAACTAGTGAAAGATGTAGAAGATCCAAATGAGGAGTCATCTGAACAACTCCCCAAATGTTCAAGAGAATAAGAAGGCAAAAACAAGAAGAAGAATGAAGGGAATGACAAGGACTTACAAACAAGAGGAAAAGAGAGGAAGGGGGTAGATGACAAGGGGATACTACAAAAGAATAAAAGGTCACCCTTATGTCCAAGTAAGAAAAAGATAGAACCCCTCCTCTAATTAAAATAAAGAACAACATATTGAGAGACATTTTGTGGTTGACTTTGAGGCCTTTTCAAATGATGATCAAATAGGGCCCTAAGGTACAAATGTCTTGGACATTAGTTTGAGCACCGAAGATCATGATTAAGAAATTCAAATTCATGAGGATAAACTAGGTGAGATCACCTCCCTAACATGGCTATCAAGTGAATGTGATGGGGACAGATAAAAGTAGCCCAACCCATTAGGAGTTACCAAGGTGGATCTAATATTTACCTTTAGATTTGATTTTCTGCATGGAATCTTATTTACTACAACACTTCCCTAGATTGTATCCAGCACTTGCATAATATCCTCTATGTTACCTAGTTATTTTTTGTGTCATGCAGTCTCTTTATAAAGTTGCTCCTTCTAGTTCTGGTATATTTCCATAGACTCTCTTTCATGCATTAAATTTTGATCAAACTTCTAAATATCTTCCTCTATGATATCTAAAATCAACTTCACATTGTGTTGTAACTCTAGCATAGGGGTTTGATTATCAATAGCTTTCATTTCAGCATTCATGTTTTCAAGATTATCAACACCCTCACTTGCAAACCTCATGTCAAGCACATTCTATACTTTTTCAACACCATGTTCTTGCAAATGAGCTAATAGTTCTTTAGATACATTTTGTTGTAAAACATTAATTTTGTCAAACAATTGTAAACTCTTAGAAAATGTATTTTGGTTTTCTATTACCATTGATGAGATTCCTTTGAAAAAAATCAAAATGAAGAGGCATAAATACAAAAATTATTTCTTTCAAAACCATATGTAAATATATAAACATTAAGTACAACATGTCCAATATATTTGTAGATATATGTTGTAATTCTTTAGAATAACTAAGAGAGGGGGGGTGAATGAGTTATCCAAGGTTTAGATGTATAAATAATACTTTTCATATCTTATTGAACTCATAAAAAATTTATCATCATTCATGTATCCATAAGATTATGCAATGACTTAAAGCATGTAGATTACTATCAAATCAATTAGCGGAAATGATGGGGACACAACCCAAGAACAAAATGGACACAAAAAGAAAGGGAAAATTTTATTGACTATGAAAATATGCTAGTACACTTAGTGTAGAGAAAAAAAATCCAAAAAATGCCCTATGGGCTTACAATAGCATAAATCTGGAGATAAATTCTTCTCCCAGTACCTTCTCTCAAACTCCACTCCGAACTGCCTTTTATATTGCTAGAAATGTTCTTAAATAGACCCCATAGGGTTAAGGATTAGGAATACATTCTAGAAAGTGATAGTTGGCATCCACCAACCAAATAGAAGGCTCTAGAAGTCACATTAGAAGTTGGCACAAAATTAGAAGAATCCAAAAACGGTAACCGAACTTCTAGGAGGCATAACTTTTGAATCGTAGCTCCGATTGATGAACCGTTTTCATTTTTGGAAAGCTCTCGAAGTGCTCTATAGCCCTATGGATGAGATTTTTTCATCCCCCATTTTTTGGCCCTTTTTGAGGTTATTTAATACCCCTAACCTAACTTTGAAGCATTCTTAAGAGGTCTCCAGAAATGAAAAAACTGCGATAACTTTCAAACTGTGGGCCTTTTGACCTGATTCTTTTTCTAGAATGCTCCAAATTACAATTAAAATCATTTGACCAATTTACACCTTATAGTTCACCATAATGATGGCTCAATTACATACTCCTATTTTTTTTGGCATTTACACGTATCCCAAGGTGTTCAAATACTCTATCCTAGAACATTGATAGTGGAACTGTGATAGTTGGAACCTTTATTTGACCCAAATGGGTATCCAAAAATAAAAACACATGAAACAAAAACTAAGTCTAAGTACATTTTTTTGGTTGACACAGGTTTGCCCTTATACCTCTTGATGCTCCTGCATCAGGAAATCCAAACATGAATCATAATAGATTAAAAAACACACTTGACATAATGTTTTATGTGGAAACCCAATTTGGGAAAAACCACTAGTAACATTCTACTCATTTTCACACTTCTGAAGTGATGCTCTATGAAAGGCCAACCCTGTTAAAGGTTACAATGCACACCATTAAATATGACCCAGGTAAAGGTTTTCAATCACCTTGTTAGGACTGAGCCTTGTTATAGTACTTTAGACCTTCAACATGGGGTTAAAGGATTTACAAATGGATACTAGGTCAACCTTAATCCAAAGGATTTACCCTAGACTAATATATTTATTAGAGAGTAACAATAAGGCTTGACCTGATAACAACTTACAACTCCATTTGCAAATTATATATCTCTTTTTTAGTCCTCCATTCTTCTTGGCTTTAACACACTTCAACTTTGATAGCTCATTCACCCTTGAAGGATACATGCCCTTAATCCTTCTTATTTAACAGTCTAATCCAAATTCTTCACTTAGGTCACCAAATGAAGCAATATTGTAGACTCTTTGTCTTCCTTAGGTTCTTATAGATGACAACCTTTGCTTCTGACCAGTCATCTCTATAAATAGGAAATTTAAATATTTTGTCATTCATTCTCATTGTCTAATTTAGGGTTATGAAAAATTAGGGAGGATTCAATGATCTACACCTTATTTCATTTCATCCCTTTCTAGAAAACTTCTCCTTTAATACTCTTTGAATTTTCCTTAAAATAGTTTACCATGGATTTTGTGCCCACCAGCTCATCAATCTTATGTTCCCCCTAGTTTACACAATCAAAGAAAACAAACTTTTCAACTTAGATCTATCAAACTCATGATCTTTCAAATAATGATGACACTTGACATTAACTTGCTTCTGATGCTTAGTGCATACTACATTGCACAACATCCTATATAAAATCACTTAGCGTGAACTAAAGTTTACAAGTGGTTGACATCAACTAAACTTTACTTAAAATCAACTAGTTTACTTGGCATAGACTAAAATAGACTTTTACTCGACTATAACTGATTTTCTACTTAACTTGCATTGATTTTGCTTAGCACTTACTCTACACTTGGTCAAGCTTTGTAGCCAAACTTTGTTATACTTGTTCTTCTAAAAAAATTTAGTGTAACCAATCTTTTGCAACCTTAAGTAGATTATTAATGCACTATGATATCACTATCTTAGTTAATTCTTGTACTCCTTTTCATGTCATAACTCAACCATTCCTCTAGGTGTTATTGTTACATCTTTTGATCAAATCCTCTTTATCAATCAAATAAGTGAGAGTACTTAAATTATGTAAGTAGTTGTCTTACTAGAAAATGGTAGATTTGACATTAGTGATATAACAATGATTGAAACACATTTATCATACTTGTATCAATCTATTTTCAACAATCTCCCTCTTTGGCATTGATGGCAAACCAAACTGATTAACTAAATTGCCTTGGTTAAAGCTTTAAGACTAACCAAATACCAAAAAGAAAATAATTTCATATATTGAAATCTCCCCCTCTATCAGCAACTTCTATCTTCTAAATAGGTTACAATACTTTGTTCTGTCATCCTTATGACTCCCTATGAATTTTTTATTTTATTTTATCTCCCTCTACATTATCTTCCTCTTGCTAGGTAGATGTAGTTAATCAATTCACTTTTTACTCCATCAATCAAAATTTCTTCTTATATCTCCCTCTTATCTGCATATTTCTCACTCTTTTGATCAATTCTCTATATTTCTCCCTCTTTTCAAAAAATAATACCAAAGACTTGTCATCTTAATATGAAGATATAAACTTTTTCTATTTATGTCTCTGTCACCTTGCTTGTGATTCATTTATAGTTCTAGCTATTTGATTACATTAGGCAACTCATAAAGTAAGATCCATTCCATCAATTTGTAACATATAGTAATCAACTTGTTTGATGTAGGGAACTCCTTTTCTTAATTAGCTAGCCTTTGATAAGGGTATGACACCTAGTGTACCTCTTAGATAGTCATGAGCATCCCTAAGTAATTCCTTTGTGAAAGTATCAACAATTTTTTTAGTTGTTCTAACATAATCCATCTTCATTGGTTGGATTTACAAGTGGGAAATATGTTAACCTCATAATGGTTTTGGACATTTGAGTGCCAACACACTTAATCACATTCCACATTGGAAGCCAAGTACATCATGCATGCCGAGTGATCTTCATGTGCCGAGTAGTTTTTAGATACCGAGTGAAGATCAGATACTGAGTGAAGATGAGATACTGAGTAAAGATTAGATACCAAGTGAAGATCAAATATTGAGTGAAGTATAAGTTCCAAGTAACACAAAGTGTCGAGCGTTAATAGGTGTTGAGCTACTTAAGGTGCCCAGTGATATAGTTTTTTTAAGGTGTCGAGCTATCCAAGAAATAGCATGTGCCGAGTATCAGCAATACTTTAGAAGCTGAGTAACTCAGTAGATCAGTAATACCAAGGGTAAGATGGCTAAGGCCATTTGGATACGAAATCAATATTGATGAAGCATCTGCAGCAATAACTACATTATTGGTAGAAGAAGTAGATAAAAGTGCACCACATTTTGGCATTTATGATGTGGTAAGATCAAAGATAAACATGAAATTAAAAACTGCTTCTACATTGAAGAAGAAAGAAAAATTAATCAAGAAGATTAAGAAGAAGTTTGGCAAAGAAATTGAGGCTGAGGCAGAAGAAGAAGAAGATGATAGTGATGATGAAGATGAGAAATAACAAGGGCCAATGGAACTAGCTCAAGGTCTTGGAGAAGACAAGGAGGAAGGTGCAGAGGAAGAAGAAGCCAAGGAAGCATCAACTGAAGCCGAGCCAAAGAAGAGAAAGACAACAGAACAGCCTTCAGCCAAGCCCAGATCAAAGAAATCTGCCACATCATCACCTCAAAAGCCAACAACACAAGCATCAACAAGAGCCTCTACTCAAAAGGATAAAGAGGAAGTTACCAAGAAGAAACAATTCAAGGAATCACAGGAAGAGTTGAGGAAAAGAAGAAAGTATGTGGCTCAACCTAACATTGATAAAGAAGATCAATCAGAAAAGGTAAGCAATTCATCAGTTGATATCTTATGTTAAAAGATTGCAAGTAGTGACTTGAATAATTTAAATAAAGTTGATTTTAGTAAATTTACTAAAGAAGAAAAAAAATAAAATAGAAGAAATAGTGTATGGAATGATGGCATAGTTCAAGTACACTCCACTTGAACTAGATGGTCAATTACCAAAGGAGCTATCAAAAATTGTAGAAGACAGATGGAATTTTTATTTGAAAATGGAGAAGGAGATGAGGGAATCAACCCTAGCCAATGTATTGCCAGATTTGACTAGAGAACAAGTTAGCAAAGCAATCAAAAGGCATAATAACAGGTTTACACCTAAGTACAACGCATTCTTCATACTCCAAAATAGAATGGAAGAGATTGTTAAAAGAACAATGAAATCATGGAAGAATTTGTACAAAAGGATTGAAGATTTTCTTGAGGAAGAATACAAGGAAGAAGCTACTGTACCAATAGAAGAGAGGAGAAAAAGGAAAGAAGAAGAAGAAAAGAAAAGAGAATAAGAGAAGAAGGATGAAGAAAAGAAAGATGAAGAGGAGGAAGAGACACAAAAATAGCACAAAATGGCAACAACTGAGCAAGAGCAGCAACCAGATCAGAGTGTGCAAGACACATAATTGCCACCTCCTAGCCCTCCATGAGCATCCATTTCACCTGCAGACACCATGAAGATTACTGATGTTCCTGATACTTCTGTTCAGAATATTAATCCATTAATTGTAGAAGATCTTAAAAGAATTCTTGACCAATATAAACAACAAGCAATATTGTGTACAGATCCAAAATTGGTCAGTATAGATGAGTTACAGAAACCAGTAGAAAATACAGTCAAAGATAAGGTGAATCCAAAAGAACCACCTTCTATCACAACTAATAGTAGTCAATTTGAAATACCAACAAGCATAATTGATGCTACAAGACAAAAGAAAAGTCTAGCTGAAAAAAAGAAACAAAACAAATAGGATAGACTATTACATCTGATCCTACAGTACAAATATAAGGTGCAGTTCCACAGATTACAATAATTGATCATGGTGGACAGAAGGAGGAGGAAATAGTAAAAACCCCTAAAGAATAGGAGGCAATACAAAAATTAATAAATTTTTCTACCTCAGGAAGTCCTTCACACCAGCCATTGCAAATTTTTGTACCATCATCTAGTACTACCAGAGTTGCAAGGGTGCTTCACTATGGAGACCCTAAATTAGATGAGGAGATAGTCATACCAAGCTATGAATCAAAATCAATGATGTGCAGGATGCACTGAATAAAAGGAAAAGATAGGAGATACTCAGGAAGGAGTATAAACATAAGCAAACACTTTATGAGATAAAGGACATCTTTATGGATGCCTTCAGTTTGCAATCACCGGATGAGTCAAAACATATCACAGAGCAATTAACAGATATTGTTGACCAGGTGACAAATGAAGACCTAGAAATCAATGCAAAACTTATGGAATGGTCATAAAGAAAATTTCAAGGGAAAGTGAATGAGAAAATATCACACAAATTACACTTTCACAAGTTGAATTGGCAAAGCTTATTGATAAAGTGAAGAAGGTACTTGAGAATATATTCTCACTGTACAAAAAGTTGTGTGATTTTTCATACTTCACACAAGAAACAAGCTAAAAGATACTGATCTTGGAAAGAAATTTAAACATTTCAAGCATGCAACTACCAAGTGATCCAGCTCAAAGTGAGAAGCATTTTGCTCAATCGCTTCACACTCATAAAGAAATAGTTGTCTTAACAGCAGATGAGGCTAATATCAAGGCCAAATTAATACAGCTCCAGTCCTCCATTAACCCACATTTAGAGATACTCCATAAAGAACAATTTTATGCTAAAACTATTCTCAAGAAAGACCCAAATCTTTCTACAATAGATGGACTTATTCATCTTGCTGCAGAGACTGCTATCCAGCATAAGTCACTGGAAATTGGTTTGAACAATTGGGATGCAACTCTCAAAATGATTATGGAGGTAAATAGCACATTTTTGGCTAAATATGGTCTTAACTCTTAAACATTCTTTGACATAAGTGTCAAAAAGGGGGAGATACAGATTAAAAAGGGGAGATACAGATATGAGATAAATTAATGGGGGAGTTATAAAATGAAAAAAATACAAAGAAGGAGCTTGTCATACAAATAAGGCACAATCAACTCAGGGGGAGTTACAAATTTTTTTGAGGTATATATTGTAAGATTGTGAGTTCCAAATTTTGATCAAGTTTTCTTCAAAATTTGTACATACCAATCAGATTAGTAAATATACTTATAAGGTCAGTTAAGTGTCTTTGTCACTCATGTCAAAGGGGGAGATTGTTAACCTCATAATGGTTTTCGACATTTGAGTGCCAACACACTTAATCACATTCCACATTGGAAGTCGAGTACATCATGCATGCCGAGTGATCTTCATTACTGAGTAGTTTTCAGATACCGAGTGAAGATCAGATACCGAGTGAAGATCAGATATTGAGTGAAGATTAGATACTGAGTAAAGATCAGATACCGAGTGAAGATCAGATACTGAGTGAAGTATAAGTGCCGAGTAACACAAAGTGCCGAGTGTTAATAGGTGCCGAGCTACTTAAGGTGCTGAGTGCTACAGTTTTGTTAAGGAGTCGAGCTATCTAGGAAACAACATGTGCCAAGTATCAACAATACTTCAGGAGCCGAGTAACTCAGTAGATCAGCATAAGAGTTTGAAATTGCACAAACTATGATGCAAACAATTTTTACAGCCGACATAAGGTAAATCTCCAAGGATTTAATGATGAGATGAAATCTTTTATTTTTCCTACGCAATTTACATGCAACCAATAAGAAAAATGATGAAGGCATGCAACCAATCAGAAAAAGATAAGTATTGAGTGGAAAATGAAGATTGAATGTGGATCATAGATCCATACCTAACCCTAAATTCTCAAATGTCTTTATAAGGAAGATTGAATTTCATTGTAAAGTAGATGAGAGGTGTGAGAAGACATACAAGGGTTCACAAGGAATTCTATTTTCAAAAGCGAGGATTATCAGATCACAAAAAGGATCCAGATCAGAGAAAGAAGGACAAGTGCCTACATTCAGCAATGAAGGATTATAATCAGACAGGTTTATTGTACCTAATACTCTCTAGCAATTGTATTAGAATGAAAATCCTATGGTGATAGGTTAGCTTAGTAGCTATTTCGATAAATCCTTAATTAGGTGATTAAATCCTTTAATAGGGTAACACTTCATGTTAAGTGCTTGAAATCCTCTAACCATGTCACTATTGACACAGTGTAAAGCCTTTAACAGGGTAGGCCTTTAACAGGGCAGACCATCAGAAGTGGTTGAACAATATGGTTGTAGTAATTTTTGTGGGTATCATCCCCACCCCAGTTTTACCTTCTTATTCCCAGAGCATTTCTGGGTTACCAAATTCCAGTGTTATGAGTTATTGATGCATGTGTTTAGTTTCAAGTTTATTTGATGTATTTACATGCATGCAATTTACTTTCAGTTAAAAGTTTTATTGGATAAAATGGGATACTTATGATTCACCCCCCCTCTCTTAAGTACTCTTTCCATATTTGAATATTCCAGCAAAATATACTTCTGAGGGAGGGAGGGAGGGGGGGGGGGGTTGAGGTGTGAATTAGAAGTACTAAACTTTAGCCAATAAAACTTTCAACTTTGAAATATGTGCATACATAAACATATAGAAATAACATCTAAAGAAAATACATCCACATAAACATTTCACACTAGATATGATTACCTAGAAACCCTCCAATGAGAAGGTCAAATTGGGATGGGGACAACACCCACAACTCTTCACTACTATAGCAATAAAGTTCACCTATTAAGGTTACATAGTTTTACCATCCTTATGATCTATCCTATGAAATGCTTGCCCTATTAAAGGCTTACAAGGATTGTTAAATCCTATCAAAAGTGTACCTAGCTAAAGGATTTACAAAACATTCACTTGGAATGTCACCCTACTAAAGTCTTTATACAATGGCTATTAAACCAACCTATCTCCATAGGATTTTATTTCGCTAATACAATTGTTAGAAAGTATAGTAGAATGTTTGACTTGATTATTTTTAATCTGCTATTGCTAATTCTAGATCACTATTCAATCCAATCTGATCCTTGTTGATCTAATATGAAGCTATTTATAGAAATCATACTTTATTCTTCTAACTGATCTTGCAACCTACTAAGTCACCTTGTATTTTCTCTTAACACTTCACCCCTTATTCCTTCTATTCATCACTCACTCACACTCTATTCACTCTCTCAAATTATGGGGCTTCAACCTCCTTAAAAGGCTTTTGTGACTTAGGGTTAGGCATGAATCTATGACTGAGATTCATCCAAATTTCTTGCTCAAATCATTCCATTTTTCTGATTGGTTGCATGTTGATTGCATAGGGAATCCAAATAGATTCAATCTTATCTTTAATCCTTCAAGATTTATCCATATGTCAAATCAAAAATGGTTTACATCTTAGTTTGTGAGGATACAAACCCTTATGTTGATTATGTGTTGCTCAACACTTGATGATTATTGATTCTTGGCACATACAAAATTATGTCTTTCTCGGCACTTGAACTTGCTTAGAATCTATTGTTCACTTGACACATAATTTACTCAATACTATCTATTTTATCAAATTTTAAATGACTTAGCACTTACTGTATTTCTAGCTTGGCACATATTACAACTTGGTATCTACATTATACTTGGCATGAACTTAGAAAATTTCTTAAGTGTGTTGACACTCAATTGTCAAAACCAATCTAAGATCAACAATCTCCCCTTTTGACATGAGTGTCAGAAACACTTAACTAAATATGATGAATCCAATCTCTTCAATTATAATATACATTTTGTTTGGCATATATACAAAACTTAAAAATTGTTCAAAATTTTATGAAGGACTATGTACCTCAAAATTTTATATCTCCCCCTTAGTTGATGTGCCTTTTTCTTGTAACCAAAATCTCTCTAAATAGATTGATCTGCCTCAGCTAATACTCCTTATCTTTATTCTAAATTCTGATACTTTTTATCTAATGTTTCCTATTATGCCCTATTTTCTATTTTCCTCTTCTTCTTTCTTTTCTCTATTCTTTTTATCACTCCTCCTTTCATTTTGTATCTCCCTTTCACATGTTTCCCCTTCCAGATTAAGTGTTCTTCTGGCTTTACAATTTCTCCCCCTTTGCTTTTAATTTCTCAACCTTTTTGACACTTATGTCAAAGGGTCTATATACTGAATGAATATTTGGCCAAGAAGGTCTTTTTCACTTCCATTACAATTCTCAGAGCAGCATCCGAGTTTTGTATTGCAACTTCTAGGGATTTGATTTGTATAGCTATCTTTGTTGCAAGGTGAACTAAGCCATCTAGTGTTAAAAGATTAGGATCTTTCTTCAATATAGTTCTACATATGCTAGTTCCTTTTGTAAAATTTCTATGTGAAGGGTTAGGGAGGCTTGTATTCAATTTGGCTCTTATATTAGCCTCATTTTCTATTAGTATAGCTAGTTCTTTCTATGGGTGAAGTGTTGTATGGAAATGCTTCTCACTTTGAGCTGGATCTTTGGGCAGTTGTATGCTTGATATTTTTAAATTTCTTTCCAAGCTCATTATTCTCTGGCTAGTTTCTTGTTTAAAAATGGGATGATCACACAATTTTGAGTACAATGAGAAAATGTTCTTAAGTATTGTCTTCACCTTTGCAATTTTCTTAGCCAGCTCTACCTGTGATAGTGCTATTTCACTAGATATTCTTTCATTCACCTTTTCTTGAAATTTTTTCTCAAACCATTCCATGAGTTTGACATTTGTCTCATGTTCTTCATTGGTCACTTGTTCAACTATTTCTAATGGTTGTTCCAAAATTGGCTTAGTTTCATTAGGTTCTTGCAAGCTAAATGCATCTAGAAAGATGTCTTTTATTTCAATTAATGCTTGCCTTTTTTAATACTCATTTCTGAGTATCTCTTGCTTCTTCCTTTATAGTTCCTCTTGCACTTCATTTATTTAGTCTATGTTCATGGTTGCATAGTCATACTTTGGAATGACCATTTCTTCATCTAATGTAGGGTCTCCATGGTGAAGTACCCTTGCAACCTTTGTAAAGCTCAAGCCTGGTGTAGAAATTTGAAGTGGTATTTCTTTAGTGCTCATATTTTGAGGCATTCTTGTTGGAGTCCCAATGGTTGGCAGATTTACCAAAGTTTGTATTGCTTCTTGCTCCTTTTCCTTTGGGGTCTCCTTCTCCTCTAATTTTCTTTAGCCAATTACTATTATTTGAGGTGACCAGTGCACCTTGTACTTTTTTTGTTCTTTGTTGGCTCCTTGGTTGTTGTAGTAACTTTAATTATGGAATCAACCTTGGTTGATGTATCTTGTGAATATTTCTCTTTAGGTTGTCCACTTGTAGCTATAAGGATGATAGAAGATGTTTCTTATGTTGTCATCTTATCCCTTGTCAGGTTAACTACTTCTTTTTGCAACTCATCTACACTGACCAGTACTGGATTACTAATTAATTGTGTTTGTAGAGTTGATTGGTGAAGGATCTTTTTAAGATTCTTTGCATTCAATGGACCTATGTTCTAACTAGATTTGTTAGGAACATCCTTCAATTTTATTATTTTTGCAGGTGCAGAGGTGTCATGTGTAGGACTTGGAGGTGGCAATTGTGTGTCTTGCACACTCTATTATGTTTGCTACTCTTCAACAGTTGTCATATCATCTTTTTGAGTTTCCTTCTGCACTGTATCATCCTCTTTTTCTTTCTCACCTTCACCTTTATTTTCATTGTCATCTTCTTCTCCATTTTTTCTTCCCTCAAAGGGATCTTCTTCTCCTTCTTTGATAGTTGTTAGGCCATAGATCAATTTCAACATTTGAGTGGACTTCTTAACAACATCTTCAACCTTATTTTGAAGAATACTAAAGGCTTTATATTTGGGTCCAAATTTTCTCCCATGCCTCTTATTGGCCTTGGTTATTTTCCATTTTTTGAGCTTTGGCATTACTTGAGATAATGTTGGCTTCCTTATTTCTTTCTCCATATTTAGGAAATAATGTCATTTATTCTCAACAATAGAATATAACTCATTGGGCATTGAATTGTCAAGTTCAAGTGGAGTGTTCTTGAACTTGGCCATCATGGTGTAGATTAATTCTTCAACTATATTTTTTTCTTCTCTACTCAATTTATTATAATCTATTCTCTTTAAGAAAATTAAGTTTTCATTATCTTAATATTATCACATATATTTTCTAAATCAAACTTGGTGGTGTGACTTACCACACTAAATTGCCTATTGTCATCTAGTTCAATTCTTTCTTCATCAGATTCAGGAGGTGCTACATATTTCCTTCCCAATTTCTTCTGTATTGGACCTTACCACTTGGCATCCTTCTTCTTATCTTGCTCCTTAGTCTCTTTTGTTTTGGCTCTTTTACTTGCCCTTATAGTAGGCTTAGTTGAGCTTGGATTGGCAGTATTTTTTCCCTTAGACTAAGCTATAGGCTATTTCTGAGCTTTTTTCTTTTTGTTCTCTAGCTTAGTGGGTGCTTCTTTGGCTTGCTCTTCCTCTTTGGCATCTTCTTCCTCTTCAACATCTTCTCCCATGCCTTGTGTCAATTCAAGTGGCTCTTTTCCCTATTGTTGTTGTTGTTCTTCTTCTTCATCTTCTTCTTCACCTTTTGTTGTCCCTTCACCAAATTTGGCCTTAAGATTTTTGACCAATTTGTCCTTTTTCTTTAGGGTTGAATCTATTTTCAACTCCATTTCCACTTTAGATTTTACCACATCATAAGTTCCAAAAGGTTTTGCACTTTTATTAATCTCTTCTGCAAGCAATGCTATGATTGCTATTGAGGCCTCATCTATGTTTATCTCATATCCAAATGGCCTTAGCCATCTCACCCTTGGTACTACTACTTGGATATAAGTGTAGTCAATGTCAACTAAGAAACAAATATCATTGATGTGTTGTTCTACTAGGGAGATTGGAATCCTTAGTCTTTGCTTCATCGACTTCTTAAAGTCCTTAGATTAGCTTTTCATTAAGGTTTCAAAATTAGCTCCCATCTATTCTATGTACTCATTTACTTATACTGCTACAGACTATTGGTTTTCCAACTTATCTTACCAAAAGAGGGAAATTCATTCTAAACATAGAAAAATATACATATCAAAATTGATACAAACCTACACTGAGCACTCTTGGATCTCCTTATTGCCCCCAATTTATCCATGATTTATTGTAGTTGTAGTTCTACTAGATCATATGTATGATCCTTTTTGACAAGTTTTTATCCTACATCAACTGCAATGCATGGTGCATTATTCAATCGACTTAACTAGTAGAATTTATGGAATATGACCCTAACTACAAATTCTACAAGTGGATCTCTAACTGTGTCAATGGTCATGCCTCTTTTGTTCCACTTTACCCCAATGTTCTTCTCAATGGCTTCTTTTGAATCACTCCTCAAGGTCTTTGGCCATTCTAGATTTGGGTATCCTATTGCCCTATGCATGATTCTCTTTGATAGCTTAATAGGTCCACCCTCCAACCATAGGCATCCATCATGAATTTAGCTTAAAACTATTTTTATCCATTCTATTTTGAAAATTGCAAGGAAATTTAGGGCATAGGTTAAGCCCTTCCTTTCAACAATATGAAATTATTCCTTTAATACCCTATTCTCAAAAATTTTATCATAGGCTTGTCAAATCTCCATATCACCAATTCCTCATACCTTACAATTATAACACTTTCTGACATCTTGCACCATAATGACTTTAGGTGAGATTATGGATAGTGCACTAGTTGGGTCATTCTTATACATGACTTTAGGAATTGGTCTAAAATCTAGTTGTTTAACTTCATTACTAACTAACTGAACCTCAAATAATTCCTTATCCTTGGGATTCCTAGAGCTAGATGCCATTTCTAAAAAATAGGGTTTCAAGATATTAAAATTGCACAACTATGTAGCTTGACACCTGAGTAAATACCTTGAATCAATGATATTATTAGAGTAAATAATTAATTAATTGTTAATTATTTAAATTCTATTGCTTAAGGTTACTTAGATTAATGCATGTAGTTGAGGTTAGTTGTTTACAACACAGGAGTTTGTTCCCTTTAGCTGTTTATCTTTTCCACCTTTTCTGGATTTGAGCTGAGTTGGCATCCTTATCTTCTACCTCATTCTAGCTTGTTCTACAAGCTTCCATGAGCCCTTTATAAGCCATCTCTCACTCATTGTAAATTCAATTCCATTTTACATTTTCACATAAAAATTCTAATTTTCTATTGTGAAATATTCTTGTGCGGTATTTGCTTCAAGCTCTTTGCTCCCTAGGTTTCTCTTCAGCAAGCTATTTGCACTGCAGGTGATCTTGGCACATTATCAGAGTCATATTCTCAACTCCTTCATGGTATTAGGGCCTCCTTGTTGCTTCTTGTTCGAAGGATTTTTGAAACCGTAATTTAGAGTCACAAACCCTAGTTTATTTGTGTAATTTTCCTTCAAATCGAGGGTAGAGTGAATTTTTAGAGCAATTTCAGCCCAAATAGATGTTGCCATTGGATGCAAAATGTCATTTACAACTAAGATTCATATAAAAATTTTCATTTTTTGGCTTCAGGCATTTTTTTGGAACTTGTTTTGTCCTCCCAAGTAGCCGTATGGACGAACAGAGCAAAAAAAATAAAATATATATATTAAAAAATGGTGCCACCATAGTACTACCCAAGTGCCACCCGCTGACCACCTTTCGTTCACCTGCTCTGTGCTCCACCGGTGGCTCCCACCATAGTGCCACCAAAGACTCCTATCACCAGTGCATTGCCAGCAGGCAACCCACGCCCCGCCCGAGTCAATGGTGCCACTGGGTTTTCCTCTTGGGTGCCACCACCAATGATAGATTTTTTTGCTTCACTTCCTTACAGCTACTTTAACACTGGACGTCACTTCCTGACTATCTTACATCATTTTACAGTGACCATACACTGCTGATGTCACTTTTTCAATAGATTACATCATCTTTTCATCCACATTTGTTGACATCATTTTCCATCAGGTGACATCATCTTTTCATCTACTGACATCATCATTTTTTCTACTAATGTCATCATTCTGGAAATGGTCTTCTGATGGTTGTATGGGTGTCAAATTTAAGACAATGACTGTAATTTTCTAGCAAGGTGCATTTTTGGAGCAGTAGTCAAATTTTTGGCTATAACATGAGCATACAGAGGTATTTTTCCAATCCAAAAGAACCGTCAAAAAGGTGACTCAAAGATGGAGACATTGGTGTTGGTTTCATAAGATTTTGAGTTCATTTGAGCTCTAATTTTTGGCATCAAAGGAGAGACTTATGTTTCCTCCTATTCTGCATCAACAAATCCGAGTTCTTTTCTAGTTTTTTGCTTTCCATTTTTTTTTTTGTGGTATTTGGGAGATATTCTTGTATGTTTATTTGCAAGGGGTGTCTTTCTTTTCTATAATTTACTTCAGTTAAGATCCTTCTACTTATGTCTTCTTCTTTCTCTCAATGGTAGATTCATCTATAACCCGTCTCACACCACATAACTACCACACTTGGAAGGCACAAATGACTAGGCTTCTCATGTCAAAAGGTCTATGGTCTTGTCTAGATGAGAATCAACCTACTCTTACATGACCTTTTGAGGTTCTATAGTGCAACAACAAGATGGATGAAGCCATGGGACTGATTGCACTCAACATTTTAGACAGTCTTCTATTTCACTTGGATGGTTTGACTACTCCGCAGGCTTATTGGCAAAAATTTCAAACTCTGTTTGGACAAGTGAATGAGTTTCATGCACTTCATTTGGATGTAGAATTGACTTCTTTGTCACCAAGAAACTTTCCCACCATCGAGGACTTTCTGATGAAGTTCAAATCCCTATGTGTAGTTTTACAGGGATGTGGGAAGAACAAAATAGATAATGAGTGCATATTTTTGATACTCTCAAAGCTGAAGGGGGAGTATCATGTCTTTTCTTCTCCTTTCTACTCCACCATGAATGCCCTTGGAGATAGACATAGGATGCCTACATTTTGGACATTTTATGACAAGTTGACTAGGGAGAAGGCAAAGATCTAATAGGTGGATGGCTCTGGCTCTTCTAGCCAAGCCTTGGTTGCTCAAAATTCTAAGGGGAAATCAAAGAAGAAAGGAAAATCAAAGAAAGACACATCAAAATCTAATCCTCTAGCTAATCCTCTAGCAAACCCTCCCAAGGGTAAAGATTCTTCAAAGTTAGGTGAGTCTACCTCAAAGACCAAGAAGAAATTGAGTGAGAACTGTAGCTTTTGTGGGAAAGATGGCCATTCAGTTTCTAGGTGTTGGAAATGATTAGAGGCTTTAGAAGAAGCCATGAAGGAGCATCACATTTTAGCTCCTCAGTCTTCATCTCCACCTACAGGGAAAGGCCATGCTCTTTTTGCATGAGCTACGAGTTTAGTGCCTTTATGGATTCTTGATTTTGGGGCTTCTCACCACTTTAAAAATGCTCCTAAGTGGCTTACTTCACTTACTCATTGTGCCACCAGATAGATTGTAGTTGGGAACTCTTCATAACTTTTAGTTTTGGGTTCTTACATTGTTGCTTTGGCTGGGGGTTCTCTACAAGATGTACTTTGTGTTCCTGATATTTTGATGAATGTTTTGTCTATCTATCAGATTTACCACTCTGGCTCTAGGAAGATAGTTGAGTTCTCACCACATGATGTGGTTATTTGGGACTTGCATGATTTGGAGATGATCATGGCTACTAGGAGTGTTGACTCTGAATCATGCCTCTACAAATTTGATGGATTTGAGTCTTCTGATGACAAAGGTACATGTTTAGTTGCACATGTAGATTCAATAAGTAGACTTTGGCATTAACATTTTGGGCATGTCAATTATAGATATCTTTAGAAGATGAGCACATAGGCACTTTTTCTTGGGCTTCCCTAGATTTCCTATCTAGATGGTGTTTGTCAAGGATGTGCACTTGGCAAGTAACATATGGATTCCTTTCCACATGGATGAGCCACTCATGCTTTAGCACCTTTGGAGTTGATTCATAGTGACCTTATGTCATTTCCCACTCCATCTTTTTTAGGTGCTAGATATGTGCTTACATTCATTGATGAATTTTGTAGATGCACATGGGTGTACTTTCTTAAGTACAAGTTTGATCCCTTTGACTCCTTTTGAGTTTTTAAGGTATTTGTAGAGAAGCAAGTTGGACTTTCTATTTAGTGGATATGCACAAATAATGGGGGGGAGTATGTAAACTAGGGTTTTAGATATTTTTATTCTAAGCATGGTCTTCAGCATCATCTTTCAGTGCCCTACACTCCTCAGTAGAATGGTGTGGTCGAGAGAAAGAACAAAACCCTTCGAGAGATGGAAAATTACATGATTCAGTCTAGGTCCATGGATTCATGTTTTTGGGAAGAGGCAGTCAATTGTGCCAACTACCTTTAGAATTAGATGCTTCATAAGGCACTTTGACATATGACTCCAAAGGAGGCTTGGTCCCATGTCAAGCCTGATGTATCCTCATTCAGAGTTTTTGGGAGTACAACATATGCATTTGTACCTGATGCTCAGAGGAAAGCAATGGAACCAAAGAGATGACCACTATTTTTTTTGGCTAATGTGAGGATGTAAAGGCTTACAGGTTATTTGATCCTGATTCCAGAGAGGTCCTATTTTGATGGGATGTCTAGTTTGATGAGATCCCTCTTGTAGTTCATTCCTCACCTCCAATGCCTCCTCTAGCTCTCACTACTCCCTCTTCATCTCTAGTTTGTTTCATGGATGATGAGGATGATGATCATGGTGATCCCAATATACCTCCACTATAGGATCCTCCCCAGATGCCTAAATGGGCTTGAGCTACTATTGAGGCTGTAGGATCTCTACCTGGTGACCCATCCACATCCCGTCAAACCCATTCTCACACTGCAGGTTCCAGTCTATTCAGTAATGTTATTAGTACTAATCCTCAGACTTTTGCAAAGGTGATAGGACATTTAAAATGGGATAGTACAATGGAGGAGGAATATTCTTCTTTGATGAAGAACCGTGCACATGCAATCTTTGTTCTCTTCCTAAGGGGAGAAAACTGGTGCATTATAAGTGGATTTATTGCACTATGTATTCTACTGATGGTTCCATTGATAAGTATAAGGCTCATCTTGTTGCAAATAGTTTTTTTCAAGTCGAGGGTGTTGATTACTCTGAGACATTTTCCCCTATCACCAAGATGAATTCTATATGCCTTTTCTTATCCCTTGCAGCTTCACAGGGATGATCAGTTTATCAGATGGATGTGAAGAGTGTCATCCTGCACAGTGATATCATAGAGGAGATTTATATGGATCAAACTCTAGGTTTTGTCTAGGATCCCACCTTGGTTTACAAGCTTTGAAATTCATTGTATGGTCTCAAACAAGCCCCTAGGGCTTGGTATGGGAATATGGACTCATTTCTATTGTCTACAGGCTTCACTCACTGCCATTCCGATCCTACACTGTACATTCAACATCTTGGTGATGAGATTATGATTCTTGTTTTGTATGTTGATGATCTTATCCTTACAATTAGTTCATCATCCATGCTCCAAGATGTTAAGCATGCATTGATGGACAAGTTTGAGATGACTAATCTTGGTTTGCTGCACTACTTTCTTGGTCTTTAGATTCATTAGTCTCCTACTAGCATTTTTGTGTATCAGCAAAACTATGCTCTTTACATAGTTCATTGCTTTCACATGCTTGATTGTAAGGTTGCACCTACACTATTTCAGTTAGGTGTTACTTTTTCTACCTCCTACTCTTCACCTACAATGGATGCTACTTTGTATCGATATTTGGTTGGTAGCCTATTGTACCTAATACACACCCGCCCTAATCTATCTTTTGTGGTTGGTCTAGTCTCTCAATTTTCTCAGGACCCTCATGAGAGTTATTGGCAAGCTGCCAAGCATATTTTATGCTACATTTAGGGCACACTTAGTGATGGCATTCATTACCCTATAGGGACTCCACACATTTTTGGCTACATTGACTCAGATTGGGCTAGTGATGTTGATTATCAAAAGTCTACTTTTGGCTTTGTGTTTTTCCTTGGCTCCGATCCCATCACATGGTCGTGCAAGAAGAAAGATGCTTAAGCACTTTCATCTAAAGAGGGTGAGTATAGGGCCCCAGTTCTTGCTATTCAGGAGGCTTTATGGCTTCGTCAGTTGATGACTAAGTTTGGATTTCCTCTAGATCATCCCGCTATTTTGTGGTGCAATAATCAGAGTGCCATCCACATTTCTCACAACCCATTGGAACATCAGTGTACCAAGCACATTGAGTTGGATATGCATTTCATCCATTAGTTGATCTAGGATGGTGTTATTGCATTGGAGTACATTCCTACCATTGGTCTGGTTGTAGACATCTTCACTAAACCTTTTGCATCGCCTTGCTTTCTTCAGCTACGATCAATGCTTGGGGTTATAGAAGTTGTCCTTGGGAGGATTGGTTGAGGCCTTCCTTCCTTCACTTCATTTTTTTTTAGCATGTTGTTTTTACCTTTTTTTGGGGGAGAGTTTTTCCCATGGGGTTTTCTCTCTTTCCCCATTTTAAAAAGGTTTTTTTTTCTTGCATTTAGTTGAATTATACTTGGGTACCTGACATGGCTTCATTGTCAGGACCCACTTTGCATTTTTTCCTTTGTTTTGTGAGCTTAAGGAATTCCCCTAAGTTGCACTTAAGGGGGGTGTTAAAGTAAATAATTAATTAATTGTTAATTATTTATTCTATTGCTTAAGCTTACTTAAGTTAATGCATGTAGTTGAGGTTAGTTGTTGACAACATGGGATTTTGTTCCCTTTAGTATACTTATCTTTTCCACCTTTTGTGGATGTGTGATGAGTTGTCATCCTTATCTTCTACCTCATTCCAGCTTGTTCTACAAGCTTCCATGAGGCCTTTATAAGAAGTCTCTCACTCATTGTAAATTCAATTCCATTTTACATTTTCATAGATCAATTCTAATTTTCTATTGTGAAATATTCTTTTGTAGTATTTTCTTCAAGCTCTTTGCTCCCTAGGTTTCTCTTCAACAAGCCATTTGCAATGCAGGTGATATTGGTGCATTATTGGAGTCAAATTCTCAACTCCTACAAATATCATTATGAATCACTATTAGAATCTGCTTGAATTATTCATCCTTTCTTGAAATCACTTCTATGCTCTTCTTCCACTTTCTGTATGTTTGTAATGATGAAAAATGATTGAAAACTTGACCTTATACCTGTTATTACATAGCATTTAATGCTTAGTACATCTACAACTATCCACTCGACTCCTTATGCAATTCTTCTTTACTCAACTTCCATTGATTTTCCAACACTCAACATCCACTAGAGTTTCCCTTACTCGACTTCAATAAGAATTTCCCTTTACTTAGTAGCCACTTCAAACTTGGCTTCAACTGGTTTTGGCAGACAACTCAGCATATACAAGAATTTTACTCAACATCTAAGGGAAACTTTCCTTATTCAACAACAATGTAAAAACCTTGAAGATTTAAACTTGCATTTTTATTCATGCTGATCTATCCTTTTTAGTGCTGACTTATTCTAGGAACTAATGTATGATAAATCATTTAAATATTAGTCCCACATACCTTTCTTTTGCTTAGTTTGATGAAGTATGACCACTTGACCCTTTAGGTGAAGTGATCCCTTCATTTGATGTGTTGTATCCATCTTTCTTCTTCCATTTCTTATTCACCTCTCCTCTAATATGCTCAACATCTACCTTGTCTTTTCCTTTGTTTGACTCTAAGTTAGGTCCCTTTGTTCTAGTTGGGCAGTGCTTGCTTATATGACTAGTCTTCAAACAACTAAAGCACATAGTTTGGCTTAACCATCTATTGTAGCTTCCACTAAAATTGTTCTTATGCAATTTTTAGGGATGTGTCCATACTCTTGCAAGTAGTGACAACTATGTCTTGTATTGTAGCCCCAATTGTAGGAGTTTTCATGGCTTCTTCCCTTTTTTGATGACCATGTGAGCTTGGATCTACATTCAAATGCTTTATGTCCATACTTTTGACAATTGTAGAAGTGCCCTTCAAATCTTGGTGTATGCATAACTCTAGTTCTACATTCATATGCCTGATGACCTTGTTTGTTGCACTTGTAATAATGTGTCATATTCTTTGGCTTGGCATTCTAACTAGCATTCTTGCTCCTACAAATATTAAGTATATATCTTTTCTTACCACAAAAATGACAAGTGGGTTAGGAGTTCTTGTCTTTGTCATTCCTTTGTTCAGCAGTCTTGACTCTCCTTCTTCAGTGCTTGTGTAGCTCAAACATGATGTGTCTTTACTAGATCTAGGGTATTTCAATAGTTTCTCAAAGCACTTGATGGATTCATTTGGATTGTTGAAGCTTTCATCAAATTCCTTCTCTCTTTTTAGGTTATTTTGCAGTTCCTCATTTTGCAACTTCAATGTAGTTATCTCAATGTCCATAACATTCAACTTCTGATGGGCATTCATCATTTGGCTTAGGGTATCCAACTATGTGTTTGAGATCCTAGACAAATTTTCCAATTTTTCTTCAAATTTGTTTGACAAGATTCTTTTTCTTCTTCAATCATGGCCTTGTACTCTATGATTTTTTTTTTTTTCTTTTCAATCACTTTACATAGCAGTATTGCTTGTGATTCTTACTCGAAATTGAGATTTCTAATCTCTTTAGCTTGTGCTCTATTCTTGTACATGAGATTTTCAATTGCTACATCAAACTCACATGAGTTAAAATCTATAAATAAATTTTTGGTGTTAATCTTCTCGTATTGGGTGTCATTCTCAACTATGGTAATCTCCTTCCTTCTCTTTAGCAAACTCCTCAAAGCATTTATGCTTTTAGCCAATTATTGCAGTAAGATGTGTATCTCAATCTCCTAATTCTCAATGGTCTTTCCCAACTTGTAGATTTCCATCTCAAGAGCTTTTCCCCAAGTAGTAAGGCTTCTCCTAATGAGAAGTAGGCTCTGATACCAATTGTTTTGATTTACAAGTGGGAATTATACTTCTGAGAGAGGAAGAGGTGAATTAGAAATACTAAAATTTAACCAATAAAACTTTCAACTTTGAAATATTATCATGCATAAATATATAGAAATAACATGTAAATCAAATACATCCACATAAACTTTTGACACCATATATGATTACCCAAAAAACCCTCCAATGAGAAGGTAAAATTGGGGTAGGGATGGAACCCACAACTCTTCACTACTATAGTAATAAAGTTCACCTATTAAGGTTACATATTTTGATCATTCTCATGATCTACCCTATGAAAGGCTTGACTTGTTAAAGGCTTAGAAGGATTTTTAAATCCTACTCTATTAAAGGATTTCAACACTCTATCAAGAGTGTACCTGGCTAAAGGATTTACAAAACATTCACTTGAAATGCCACCCTTTTAAAGGCTTTAGACAATGGCTATTAAACCAACCTATCTCTAGATAATTTCATTCAGCTAATACAATTGTTAGAAATTATAGTAGACTATTTGACTTGATTACTTGTAATTTGCTATTGCTAATTCCAAATCATTGTTCTATCCAATCTAATCCTTGCTGATCTGATATGAAGTTGATTGTAGTATTGATACTTTTTTCTTCTAACTAATCTTGTAATTTACTAAATCACCTAGTATGTTCTCTTAACACTTCACCCCTTGTTCCTTCTATTCTTCACTCACTCGCACTCTATTCATCTCTTGAATTATGGGAGTTTGACATCCTTAAATGGTTTTCATGACTTAGGATTAGGTATAAATCTATGATTGAGATTCATCCAACTTTCCTCTCAAATATTTCCATTTTTTTGATTGGTTGCATGTTGACTGTATAGGAGTCCAAATATACCAATCTTATCTTTAATCCTTCGAGATTTATCCATATGCTGATTCAGAAACAATCTACATCTTAGTTTGTGAAGGCACAAACTCTTATGTTGATTCTGTGTTGCTAAGTACTTGTTGATTACTGATGCTTAGCACATACTAAATTCTATCTTTCTTAGGACTTGAACTTGCTTGGCATCTATTGTTCACTCGGAACATATAGTTTACTCAACACTATCTATTTTCTTGGCATCTGAATGACTCGACACTTACCATATTTCTAGCTCAGCACATATTACAACTCACTATCTACATTATACTCAACATGAACTTATAAAATTTCTTAAGTGTGTTGACACTTAATTGTCAAAAGAAATTTGAGATCAACACTTCACCTCTTTATCTTGAACTAATTCTCTCAAGTAATGATACTTGATTGCAATTTTCTTATTCTTTGTGTGCATCACAATATTCTTTGATATATTTATAACACTTGTATTATCACAATAAAGTATAACTAGTTCAATAATTTCTTCCTTCATACCTTTGAGCAGTTGTTTGATCCATACAATATTTGTATAATTTATAGTAGCAACAACATATTCAACTTCAATAACAGATTGTGAGGTGATGTTTGGTTTCTTGCTAGTCCATGTAACTAGCCTTTTTCCTAAGAAAAATGCTCCTCCATTCGTGATATTTTTGTCATCAATGTTTCTAACCTAATCAACATTAGTATAGGCTCCTAATTCAAAATTTTCACTTTTTTTAATAGTATCTAGACCTTATTCCTCTATTTCTTTTAGATATCTCATTATTCTCTTTATAGCTATCAAATGATTCTCCCTAGGATTAGTGGAGAATCTTGCAAATCTCCCTATAGATAAAGCAATATCAGGCCTATTGAGTACTACATATTATAGTTTGCCAATCATAGGCCTATAGAATGTGTGATTCACCTCAGTTGAATCATAATTCTTTGACAATTTATGTCCTCTCACCATAGGCGTACTTATTCGTTTATAATTCTCTAGTCCAAAAGTTTTCATTATCTCCTTGACATACTTTGACTGAGTGATGTATATGCCATATTAAATCTAGTATACCTGCAAATCCACAAAGAACTTGATCTCTCAAAACATAGACATCTCAAATTCTTGCTTCATTTCATTTGTAAAAGCCTTACATAAAGTATCATGACCTCCAAATATGATATCATCAACAACAATTTCAGATTAAAAAAAAACACTTTTCGTTTCCCTATCTTCATGTGTAGACTATTTTTATTGTCAATCCTTTCAAATCTAATCTTCACAATATAAGTATAAAGTCTCTCATACCATGCTCTTGGTGCTTTTTTCAAACCATATAAAGCTTTGTGTAATCTACATATCATGTTCTTATTGTTAATATCAACAAATCCTTTTAGTTGTTGTATATAAACTTCTTCCTCTAGTACACCATTCAAAAAAGTAGATTTAACACCCATTTGATAAACTTTGAAACCTTTGTATGCAGAATAAGCAAGTAGAGTTCTTACTCCTTCCATTCTAGCAACCAGAGAAAATGTTTCTCCATACTCAATCCCTTGTTCTTGTGCACATCCTTTATAGACTAACCTTGTCTTGTTCCTTGTGACTTCACCATTTTTATCTAACTTGTTTCTATATACCCACTTGGTGCCAATCACATTTTTGTCTTCTGGTCTAGGAACTAGAGTCCATGTTTTTTTCCTCAATTTGTTCAATCTATTCTTCCATGGCTTGCACAAACTTTTCTTGGCACCTACTATCAACTTAGTCAAGCTTTGTAGACAAACATTATTATACTGGTACTTCTAAAATTGATTAGTGTAACTAGTCTTTTGTAACCTTAAGTAGATTATAAATGCACTATGAGATCATTGTCTTAGTTGATTCTTGTACTCCTTTTCATATTGTAACTCAACCTTTCCTCTACATGCTATTGTTACATCTTTTAATCAAATCCTCTTCATCAATGAAATAAGTGATAGTACTTAAATCAACTAAGGAATTGTCTTACAAACAAATAGCAGGTTTGACATCAATGACAAAACAATTATTGAAACACTTTTATCATACTTGTACAATCTGCTTTCAACAATCTCCTACAAAAATGTACACATTAATTACACAAATCTGTTCTTTTAAAACTATATTTGTAGATATAAACATTAATTACAATGTATCCAATTTTTTTGCATATATACATATTAATCACACCAAATTTTTCTTTCAAAACCATATGTGTAGATATAAAGATTAAGTACAAAATGACCAATATTTTTGTATATATACACACACACATTACACCATTTTTCCTCTCAAAACCATATGTGCATATATAAATATTAAATACAATGTGTTTAATATTTGTGTAGATATACACAACCAACTCAATAAGGGTACAAGAATAAGTTACTCCCATGAAGAAGGAACATGTCAGATAATATAAGGGAATTGATAAAAATAGCGAGACAATCACTAGATTGTTGTCTAATTTTCAAAGAAAGGGTGATGGCAAATGTTACTATCCTTACAAGAGTTGTAATGAATTAAAGAAAAGAAGAGTCAAAACATCATAATAGCTAGGAGACATTTCATGAAGAATGGTCACACTGATGGGTTTTTGATTATTATCCATTGGTAAGTTGTATGTTATATTATTTTCATAATTAATATACATATGAACCATAGAATGGGGGTTTGATTATCATCACTTTTATATAAATCATTTTCCCTAGGGTAGTACATCATATGGAACAAAAAATCTTGTAGGAACATGGAGGTGTGAGTATTTAAGGAGAAGATCATGATTCCATGGAAGATGGTGATCATGCACTAGAAAGCACATTTAAAGATGATTGTATGAATGCATTTATCCATGACACAATTGTTACTGGTGTTTTTGTTGTTGCTGATGAAGATGATGATTATGATGAAGATGAAATTGAGGTTTTCCATGATATACCTCTACCTTAGAAGGTAAAGATTCAATTATTCTCTCTATTGTATTGTTGATGATGAATTTGAAGGTTATGAATGGTTTAAATCCAACATAACATTGTCACATATGTTGTGTTTTGTGATATATGTCATTATAGTATATAAAAGGTGAAATATGTAACATTAAGATTTTTTTATACTCATGACTTATATTATTTTCTATAGATTGAGAGGTGACTATTTTTTACCACCAAAAAATATTCTCCCTCGCTCATACTGAGAATTATGTACCACTATGAAACATATTGGAATGAAGTATCAATCAATAGATTCTTGCCTTAAAGATCATATAATTTATCATAAAGAACATGAAAATGAATTAGAATGCCCATAATTCCATATGAGTGGATATTGAGATGATCAACTAACAAAAAAGGTTCCTTGCAAGGTTCTTCATTACATCCCCATTATTCTACATCTTAAACAATTATTTAGGTGTAGTAGCTTGGCACAATTTATGGATTACCATGCATGCAATAGAAGTCAATATGAAATTATTTGAATTTATATAAATGGATTAGAATATATGGAAATAGAGGAAAATTTGTCACACTTTAAAGAAGAACCTCAAAATCTTAGGCATTCTCTGGCTACTGATGCTGTCAAACCATTTGGAGAGATGAGATCTGTTTACTTGGTGTGGCCTTATTTTGTTATCAACAATAACCTTCCTTTGTGGATGTCAATAAAGAGGGGACACATTATGTTGATAATTATTGTTAAAGGTATTTTATTGTTATCTACATGTAATTATAAGTCTAGGAGTGAAATGACCACAATAATTAACTAATTTTGTCCATTCAACTAGGTAAGTACCAAGTGAATGATATGAATGTATATATTGTGTCTCTTATTGATGATTTGCAAGCATTACGGAATGGTTTCACTATGTATGATAAAGATCTAGACCAATTGGACACAAAAAAAATTCTATTCCATGCAATTCTTGTGTGGACAATTTATGATGCCCCAAGGTTGACACACTACTTTGGTATTTTATGTTGAAACCTAGTTGTATGAAATAATGCTAATTCAAAAAATTAGCACATTTAATCCAATTGTATTTTTATCTTTTAGCTATTCTAAAGAAGGGAAAATTTTCATGTCCAATGTGTGGTCCAAATATGAAATCTTGTCATTTAAAAAGTTTAGTAAAGTGTGTAGTTGATGAGAATAGGCACTTCATCCACATAAATCATAAGTGTAGAAGTACCAAAAAAAATCTTTTCAATGGGAAGAAAGAGACCACATGAAAGCCATGAAGAAAGACACTTAACCTATGATATTTTTAATATAATAGATTTTTAGGTCATCAAGGCATCAAAAATGACCACCTTCCAAAGGGACTAAAATGTTATCCAAGAGAGTTTTGTAGGCTGCCTTACTATGAGAAGCTACAAATTGTGCATTTGTTTGATATTATGCATATTGGAAAGAATGTAATAGAGACACTATAGAAACTATTGGATTGATGGCATGAAAAGAAAAAACTTTCCAAAATTTTTAGTGACATTCATGATTCTATTCGTTCAATAAAAAATATCATTGAATCAAATAGCAATGGAGATCGGATTAATGCAAGTGCCCTTTCTTGGTTATTAGTGGAGTAGCAAAGTAATGTCATAAAAGAGGTCATATAGACCACCAAGGAATAAATATTTACCACCTTCCAAAGGGACTAAAATTTTATCCAAGAGAGTTTTGTAGGCTGCCTTGCTATGAGAAGCTACAAATTGTGCATTTGTTTGATACTATGCATCCTGGAAAGAATGTAATAGAGACACTATAGAAACTATTGGATTGATGGCATGAAAAAGAAAAAATTTTCCAAAATTTTTAGTGAAATTCATGATTCTATTCGTGCAATAAAAAATATCATTGAATCAAATAGCAATGGAGATCGGATTAATGCAAGTGCCCTTTCTTGGTTATTAGTGGAGTAGCAAAGTAATGTCATAAAAGAGGTCATATAGAAAAATTGATTTCCTATAGGATTTTATGTGAATACAAAAAATCTCATATCAAATAAATGTGAATTTGGCCAGGGATGAAAACACATGATTAGCATACCTTCATCAAGGTAATTCATTGTGTTTTGTATTTGTGAAATTGCATTCAATTTTCATTGTATTACATTGAAAAAGAGTGAAATGATTAGTTGACAATTTTTGTAGTATGTGCTACCCCTATTGCTCCCAAACAACTTCAAAAATAATATCAAACAAGTGATAAATGATCTTGGAAAATAGACAAAATATGAAATGATATTTTTTCAATATATCAAACAAGTAAGATATTATAAAGCCTCATATTTATATGTTTTTGCATCTTGAATCCTTTGAAATTGGTTTTTATCTATAGAAATCCATAAAGAAGATATAAAATATTGGAAGAAAATTTTTTTTCTACTAATGTGTAAGATGCAAAAGTGTTTACCTTCAACACTTTTCAATGCACAAGAACACTACCTCATACACCTAGTTGAGGAGATTGAATTGTGTGGACTTATACAACCTAGGTCAATGTGGATGGTTGAGAGATGCTTGAAAAATTTGAAGACTTTGGTTTAAAAAAAAGAATTTTTTGAGGGTTTTATGATTAAAAGATATATGTTATAATAGATGATGGTGTAAATTACTCAATAGCTTCCTAATCTTGTGAAAAATACCCATATAGATTGCATTTGGGATCTGGACTCCATAAAAAAATTTGAAGAGAGTATTTGGTAGGGAATTTTAGATTTAGGAAAGTGAAAGGTAATAAATTATGAGATTTTATTGTAGTTAATTAATTCTTAGTCTTTGAAATAAATCTATTGTAAATCATCTATTGACTTTTGTGCAGTTACTAAAGAGTGGGATGCAATACATTTGTTTATTAAAAACAATCAAGATTAGATGATGGTATGGATTGAAAAATGTCAACATTTTGGTCATAGATTAAAATGGAAATCCATTTCTTCATTTGTTAAACAAGCTCATTGTAATGGAGATCCCAATGTCACACAATAGGAAATAGATTTAGCATGTGGTTAAAGAGATCTCCAGGTAGTTATAAGTTTGTTAATCAACCATATGTTTTTGAACCCATGATGCAATAATTTCTATGTTATGAAATGGTTATAAATTTCACAACAAATATTTAGATGACATGAAGAGAACTTGTGATTTTGAGATAAGTGTAGTCTTCCAAGAGACCAATAATTCATCTAGAAATGACTTACACTTGCAAGAATCTCAAAATTGATACTATAACATTTTGATAGATACACTTGACTATGAATTTAATTCCTTTAAATTAGTTCTTTTCATTGTCAAATAGTATAGACTATGACTTAATCAAAATGAACCTGATAGAACTCTTATTGAGCATGAGAATGTATTTCCAATGATTAATACAAGGTTGTTTGAGCCAATTGGTGATGAGCCCTATGTTCTTCCAAGTCAATGTGAGAAATTATTTTACTTAGAGACTCCACATAAACTAGATTGATCATTTGTTATTAGACATGATCTAAGGGGAAGGTTGATAAAGTATAATGCAATGGAAGAAGAAGATATTGAGGAAGAGGAAGATGTGGATCATGATCGAGAGTTTGTTGATGATTCTCCTACTATAAATGATGTTGCTATTGATCATGATGAGAATGATTCTACTGATCACAATGGTGAGCAGGATGATGATGATGAACATGATGACCAGGATAGTGATGGTGATGATATCGATGATGATGATAATCCTAAAGATGAGATGGATGAAGAATAACATCTTGTATTGCAGTTGTAGGTGATGCAAATTTTTTTCCTACTGAGCATGTTGACATTCAATTTGGTGGGAAAGATGATGTGGTTGGAAAAATAAAGAGTGCTACAATATTCTTTAAAATCTTTTTAAGTCTCAAATTTTTAAAATTAAACCTTTTACTTGCTATTAGATAGGACACACCTTTGCAAAGGACAATGAGTGCAAATCCATAGGTGAAAAGAAATATCAATGATGACATGGATATGCCTCTACAATAATAGAGGGAATAACAAAAGAAGAAGAAGAAATTATTCATGTGAACTTATGTAACTTATTTGATAAGGATTGATGTTTATGTCTAGATGTGTCATTTATTTTCTATTGAAGGTTCATGTGAATTTTATAGTGAATCTTATATTTTAATGTTAATATGAATCTTCTAATGAAATTGATGTGGTAATGAATGTTATCATGTAATAGTTCATGAATATTACATTTTATTGATAGAATGAATGAATTTTAGATGTTAAGGGAAGTTGGGATGGGTAAGGCCAAATAATCTTCCACCTTCATGTGGTTTACCTTGATTAGTAAAAAATATTAAACTATTCTTGAAATAAAGTGAAGTTCAAAATTAACCTATGATTGCATGACAAGTAACTATGTGAATCTCTTGGTTTCAAATAATGCAGAGGGACAATATAGTCAAATTCATTAATTTATGAAATTTTGTTACAATGTATGAAGTATCTGAAAAAATGGCTTTCTATAAGATTGCCTCAAATTATTCATGTCTAAGGTATTCTATTGTTTCTATTTATCTACAATCATGTTTGATTGCATTTTTATTTTTGCATCAACATCTTGGATCAAATTATATGATTCGTAATATAATTAAGAGAAAGATATTTGAAAGCATGATCCAATCTAAATAACATAATTAATGTATTTAGCTTGATTTCTTTTAAATTATTTGTAGAATTGATAGTATTGTTGAGGAGACTAAAATTTTTTCAATACATAGATGTTGAGAGATTGTTCCAAACATTAACGCTAATGATATTATTATGGGATAGTATTGTAGATATGTTACTATGATGATATATTACATTCATGGTCTTGAGTTTGTCACTAATGTCAACATAGTAGTCTTCTCTACTATCTGACAAAAGAATAGCAGAAAGATCAAGTTGGTATAGATGGAGTTGAGTATTTTCACTATCCAAGGTTATGAGAGATACTTCTAACTATCTCGTATATGTAGATAACATCAGATGAAGAAATGATAAGTTTGGAAGAAGTTATATAAGTTTCGGTGATGTCTATTCTGAGATAGAGTTTATAGAGGCATGTTCTAGTAAACTTGTTATATCTCTTAGTAAAATTATTATTCTCAGGGTCATGGTTACGGATATGAATAAGACATGTTAGTGATGACATGGCTAAGTTTTCTAGTCATAATATTGCATGTAAGGAAAGGTATTCAAGTTGCAAGGTGGAAGATTAATGTTATCACTAAGTGTCACATGTGAACATCTAACAAATGACTTAAAGAATTATTTTATGGACATGATATAAAGGATAGTTTCCTTTATCATGCATGACATGAAGAATTGATTATAACAAGAAAAGAGAGCAGAATGTGAAGTTGAGAAGAGTAAAGTAGAAGTGAAAGAAACTTCATTGAAAAGGTTTTTCTGAGTGATCAAAGGTTTGATAGTGATTGGTTTGGTTGATAGAATAAAGGAAAGAAGAACATAATAGTAAATTTCATGTTTGAGTAGTGAGCTCTTCTTGTAGTTGAAATTGCATGTTTGGGAAGTTGGCTCATCTTGCATACATTGTACTACAACTCCTAATAGTGTTGGCACAACTCCTAACAAGGTTAGAACCTCCTAATAGGGATTCAAAGTCTCATAACAAGGACTCATATGTACTAAATTTTGTAATAGAGTTTGAACAAGGTCCATCCACTAACATGGAATATTTATATTAGTACATCATCTTTTGGGCATCATTCGCACCGTAGTTTTCCATCTGATTGAGGGTTTACCTAGTCAACATATTTAGTGTAATTGTCTATGTGCATCTTATTATGGTTTCTATTTACTTGGATTGAATGGTTAAGTTTGTTTAAAGAAGATAAATTTTTTAATTGTTGGATAACTAATTGGCCCCCACCACACAATTATCTTGGTAGACTATCGTATCTAACAATTAGTATCAAAGCATCAAGTCCTTCAAGATAAAGTTTAACAACTTTGGGAGATCCATGGTGATCATGTTCAGGAAAGGTAGTCCTACATATGATAGAGGAAATTTTGACACTCAAATGATGGAAATTTTAGATGTAGAATCCTTTTATTGTATTCAAAAGAAAAGAAGCTCAAGCAAAGATAAGTCCAGATCTAAAGAAGACATAAAGATAAAGAGAGGTATTTATCTACTTATAAAGAGAGCCAAAAGTTATGAAAATTTTGGTGTTTTTTCATCTAGATGACCTAAAAGATTAAGGAAAACTAGAAAGAGTCTACTATCTTATAAAGTTGAAGAATTCAGAGCAAGTATGGAAAGATGCTTAAAAGATTGTGTTAATGAGTCTAGATTGGTTGATGAGGAGCAAGTATCAAAATAAATAGCTTTGGTAACCATTATGGAAAGTGAAAATGTGATAATTGTTGAGAAATTTAGGATACAAGAGAGAATAGTTGATTAAAATTTAGATGATGATGTTGTTACTAAGGCAAGGAATCATGAAGTATTTCTTGAGACTAACAATGATTTGAGGAATGAAGGAGAGCCAAGGTAAGAAAAAATCTTAGAACATTCAATAGAGCTAAGAGTTGAGATAGAAACTCCTACTTCAAGAAAGAATATGAAAAAAATTCACCCATCCAAGAAGATCAATGGAAGAAAAGATAAAGGTGTGATGACAAGAAGCAAAGTCAATTAAGAACTATGTTTGATATCTCAAGCTAAACATAAGAATGCAGATGAAGCATGTAAAAATGATTATTGAAAACAAGCTATGAAAGAGGAATTGGATCAAATAGTAAAGAATGAGACATGGGAATTGTTCCCCAAACCAGTAGCCAAGAATGTGATAGGAACTAAATGGGTAGTCAGGAACAAGATGAATGAGTAAGGTGAAGTTGTAAGGAACAAGGAAAGATTGGTATGTAAAGGTTACTCACAGCAAGAAGGAATAGACTATAATGAGACCTATGCTCTAGTGGCTAGAATAGAAGTAGTAAGATTATTCTTATCCTATGAAGCATAAAAGAAATTAAAAGTGTATCAGATGGATCTCAAATATGCATCTCTAAATTCAAAACTTGAAGAAGAAATATACATAGAACAACCTGAAGATTGTTGTTTGACAAATAATAAGGAGGTAGTATGCAAACTGAAGAAATCATTGTATGGGTTGAAGGAATCACCTAGGACCTAATATTCAAGCTTGTGCAAGCATTTCACAAAGCTTGGATATAGAAAAGGTTTCATGATAGTTTGATAATTTTGGTAATATTTGTTAATGATATCATATTTGGAGGAAATGATGATGAAAGTGAATTTTTTTTGAAGAGATGAAGAAATAATTTGAAATGAGTAGGATAGGAGAAATGAAATATTTTTTAGTATTACAGATTGTACAAAATAAAGAAGGAATCTTTATTTCTCAGACTAAGTATTTGAAGTGTTTAGTTTAAAAACATGCAAACCCATTGGAACACCTATGGTAACTAGAGACAAGTTATCTACAAGGATTAGACACCTATAATTGAGTAGAAAAAGTAAAAATCTATGATCAAAGGATTGCAATATTTGACTCACACAAGGCTAGATATAGCAGATGTAATTGCAATTGTTGCAAGATTTCAAGTTGATCCTAGAGAAGCACATCATGCAACAGTCAAAAGGATATTTAGATATCTAAAAAGAACATTCAAGTTTAGATTTTTGTATGATAGATCTAATTATTTTACTCTAAGTTCTTATAATAATCCTGATTCGGCAGGTAGTTAGGATGATAGAAAGAGCACTAGTGGTGAAGCCATCTTTCTTAGAAGAATATTAGTTTCTTGACTAAGCAAGAAGTAGGATTGTACATCACAAAGTACAATGGAAGGAAAATATGTTGTAGCAACAAAAAATTGAAATCAAGTTGTTTGGATGAAGTAGATGCTAAAAGATATCACAATAGAAATTAGTGAACCTATTGTCATACATTGTGTGATGCAGGAGCATATAGTGGTGTAAGGACAATCTTGTATCACCTAAAAATACACTTATTGTTAGCTATTTTAATGTGTTTCTATTTTTGGATACCCATTTGGGTCAATTAAGGATTCCAACTCTCATAGTTCCACTATTCATTTTTTGGGTTAGTATTTTTAGCACCTTGGGATATGTGCCAATACAAAAAAAATGTTATTTTTACTTGAAGCATAATTCTGATGAGTTGGAGGGTGTAATTTTGAGAGATGATTATGATTGTAAATTAAAGCACTCTGAAAAAAGAATTAGGTCAAAAGGATTTATGGTTTGAAGGTTATTGTAGTTTTAAGTTTCCTAGAGACCACCTAAGAGTGCTTCAAAGTCAAATTTGATCCATCAAAATGCTATTTAATGGCTCAAATCTGACTTTGAAGCACTCTCAGGTGGTCTCTAGGAAACTTAAAACTACAATAACCTTCAAACCATAAAACCTTTTGACCTAATTCATTTTTTGGAGTGCTTTAATTTACAATTATAATCATCCCTTAAAATTACACCCTCCAACTCATCAGAATTATGCTTCAAGTAAAAATAATATTTTTTCTATATTGGCACATATCCCAAGGTGCTAAAAATACTAACCCAAAAAACCAATAGGGGAACTATGACAGTTGGAATCCCTAATTGACCCAAATGGCTATCCAAAAATAGAAACACATTAAAATAGCTAACAATAAGTGTATTTTTGGGTGATACAAGATTGTCCTTACACCACAATATGCTCCTGCATCACACAATGTATGACAATAGGTCCACTAATTTCTATTGTGATATCTTTTAGCATCTACTGCATCCAAACAACTTGATTTCAATTGTTTGTTGCTACAACATATTTTGCTTCCATTGTACTTTGTGATGTACAATCCTACTTCTTGCTTAGTCAAGAAACTAATATTCCTCTAAGAAAGATGGCTTCACCACTAGTGCTCTTTCTATCATCCTAACTACCTGCCCAATCAAGATTAGTATAAGCACTTAGAGTAAAATAATTAGATCTATCATACAAAAATCCAAACTTGAATGTTCTTTTTAGATATCTAAATATGCTTTTGACAGTTGCATGATGTACTTCTCTAGGATCAACTTGAAATCTTGCAACAATTGCAATTACATCTGCTATATCTAGCCTTGTGTGAGTCAAATATTGCAATCCTTTGATCATAGATCTATACTTTTTCTACTCAACTATAGGTGTCTAATCCCTATAGATAACTTGTCTCTAGTTACCATAGGTGTTCCAATGGCTTTGCATGCTTTTAAACTAAACACTTCAAATACTTAGTCTTAGAAATAAAGATTCCTTCTTTATTTTGTACAATCTATAATACTAGAAAATATTTCATTTCTCCTATCATACTCATTTCAAATCATTTCTTCATCTCTTCAAAAAAATTTCACTTTCATCATCATTTCCTCCAAATATGATATCATTAACAAATATTACCAAAATCATCAAACTATCATTAAACCTTTTCTATATCCAAGCTTTGTCAAATGCTTTTTCAACCTTGCATATTAGGTTCTATGTGATTGCTTCAAGCCATACAATGATTTCTTTAGTTTGCATACTATGTCGTTATTATTTTTCAAACAACAATCTTCAGTTTGTTCTATGTATACTTCTTCTTCAAGTTCTCCATTTAGAAATGCATATTTGAGATCCATCTGATACACTTTGAATTTATTTTATGTTTCATAGGATAAGAATAAGCTTACTACTTCTATTCTAGCCACTGGGGCATAGGTCTCATCATAGTCTATTCCTTCTTGCTTTGGGTAACCTTTACATACCAATCTTTCCTTGTTCCTTACAACTTCACCTTACTCATTCATCTTGTTCCTGACTACCCATTTAGTTCCTATCATATTCTTGTCTTCTAGTTTGGGGAACAATTTCCATGTCCCATTCTTTACTATCTGATCCAATTCCTCTTCCATAGCTTGTTTTCAATAATCATCTTTACATGCTTCATCTGCATTGTTATGTTTAACTTGAGATATCAAACATAGTTCTTCATTGACTTTGCTTCTTATCATCACACCTTTATCTTTTCTTCCATTGATCTTCTTGGATGGGTGAATCTTTATCATATTCTTTCTTGAAGTAGGAGTTTCTATCTCAACTCTTAGCTCTATTGAAGGTTCTGAGATTTGTTCTTACCTTGGCTCTCCTTCATTCCACAAATCATTATTAGTCTCAAGAAATACTTCATGATTCCTTGCCTTAGTAACAACATCATCATCTAAATTTTAATCAACTATTCTCTCCTATATCCTAAATTTCTCATCAATTCTCACATTTTCACTTTCCATAATGGTTACCAAAGCTATTTATTTTGATACTTGTTCCTCATTAACCAATCCAAACTCGTTAACACTATCTTTTAACAATCTTTCCATACTTTCTCTGAATTCTTTAACTTTATAAGAAAGTAGACTCTTTCAAGTTTTCTTTAATCTTTTAGGACATCTAGACAAAAAAAGACCAAAATTTGCATACCTTTTGGCTCTCTTTATAACTAAATAAATACCTCTCTTTATCTTTATGTCTTCTTTGGATTTGGACTTATCTTTGCTTGAGCTTCTTTTCTTTTGAATACAATAAAAGGATTCTAGATCTAAAATTTCCATCATTTGGGTGTCAAAATTTCCTCTGTCAGATGTAGGACTAACTTTCATAAACATGATCACCATGGTTCTCCCAAAGTTGTTAAACTCTATCTTGAAGGACTTGATGCTTTGATACTAATTGTTAGATACAATAGTCCACCAAGATAGTTGGGTGGTGGGAGTGAATTAGTTATCCAACAATTAGAATATTTATCTTCTTTAAAAAAACTTAACCATTCAATCCAAGTAAATAGAAACCATAATAAGATGCACATAGACAATTACACTAGATATGTTGACTAGGTAAACGCTCAATTGGATGTAAAACTCTAGTGGGAATGATGCCCACAAGATCATGTACTAATATAAATATTCCATGTTAGTGGATGGACCTTGTTCGAACTCTATTACAAAATTTAGTACATATGAGTCCTTGTTATGAGACTTTGAATCCCTATTAAGAGGTTCTAACATTTTTAGGATTTGTGCCAACACTATTAGGAGTTGTAGTACAATGTATACAAGATGATCCCACTTCCCAAGCATGAAATTTCAACTACAAGAAGAGCTCACTACTCAAACATGAAATTTTCTATTATGTTATTATTTCCTTTATTCTATCAACCAAACCAATCACTATCAAGCCTTGTAGACTAGGTCATGAACCTTAGATCCAAATATCAAACCTTTGATCACTCAGAAAAATGTTGGCAATGAATTTTCTTTCACTTCTCTTTGCTCTTCGCAACTTCACATTCTGCTCTCTTTCACTTCTACTTTGTCAATTGGAGTCTCAGATCAAAACTTATGCCTCCTGAAAGTTGAGATACCATTTCTAGATTCTTCTAATTTTACATTGACTTCTGACATGTGTTCTAAAATCTTCTATTTTGGCAGTGGATTCTAATTAGAATATACTAGAATATATTTCTAACCCTAAACCTAATTTAGGCTAATTAAGGTCATTTCTAGCATTGCAAATGTAGTTTTTGGTGGAGTTTGGGAGAAGGTTTTGTGAGAAGGGTTTTTCTCTAGAATCTAATAACATTGTAAGGCCATAGAGCATGTCATGAAGTCTATTTTTTTGTACTAAATGTAATAGCATATCACTTTTGATAATAATATTCCTCTTTTCCTATTGTGTTCATTTTATCTTGGGTTCTGCCCTCATCAACTGGTATAAAAGTGGGTTTTCATGAGTGTGTAGATAGAGCACCAACTATGAGGCAGTTTGCACTAGGATTATGTGGTTGTGGGCTTTGATATAGCAAGAAGATGCCTCCATGAAGATAGTATGGTGAAAAGAATAGAATTGTTCCTCTTGAGGCTAGAGCCCTCCAAAGACAAGTTTAGGCATTGTAGGAAGAGATCCTTAGAGGCATGAATATAGTCGTATTCAACAAAAGTGAGGAGGAATATCAAGAAGAAGGAAATATTGTATAGAAAGTAGAAGGAGATGGAGAAAATCTACACTAGGTGGAGGAGATGATTTTTAGGGCCATTGCCAAGCTGGAAAAAAGACTTAAAATTGATGTCGACATATTTTTGGGAAATCTAAACTCAGATGAGTTGACCAACTGGATCAATGAGCTAGAGAAATATTTTGACTATGAGGATATTGGGGACATTGATAGGGTTAAGTTTACAAAGGCCATGCCAAAATATGGTGGCAAGAGATTTAGTTGGAAAGAAATAGAAGAGGAAAGGAGAAAATCACAAGATGGGATCACGTGGTGGACAAACTAAAGAAGCAACTCATTCCTATTGATTATGAGATTGATTTTTCGAGAAGATGCAAGGGTTAAAGCAAGTGGGAAAATTTGTCTAGGAATACATAGAATAGTTTTACCAAGTCCTTATAAGCATAGGACATGTGGAAGCAAACAAGGAGAAGGTTCCTCATTACCTTAATGGGTTAAGAACTAGCATTTAGGAGGAGTTAAGTCTGGTTAGAATGACTAGTATTGAAGAGGCATACTAGTTTTCCTTGCGAGTTGAGGAGAAGTTCAAAAAAAAATTTAATAGAAGAAAAAGAGGGTGTAGTCAAGGAGGAAGGGGTAGTGGTAGGTCATTTGGATGCCAAAATGAGAACTAGAATAAACATGAAGATGTGGGTACTAATTGAAACTAGAGGAATAAGGTTTTCGATTGCTCCCATGATCAAAATTTTGGATATTAGAGAGGAAGAGGAAGAGGATGTGGGCAAGGTTTAGGAAGAGGAAGCCTCCATGGTAACTTTTTTCATTCCAATGAAGAAGGTCATCATGCCTACAAATGCCCTCAATGCCAAGGAAGGATAGATAGGAGAGCTAATGGTCAAAAAATGGCTTCTCATGTGGACGATGACGCATAGTCATTGCATTCAAAGGATGTAGAAAGAGGAGAGGTTTTGGTAAATGAAAGGGTATTTTTGAGTGTTGAGACTGAACCTAGACAAAGGAGGAGTTTTTTCTATACTAGGTGCAAGTGTGAGGGTAAATGTTGTGATGTGATTATTGATGGTGGGAGCACTGACAACTTGGTGTTAGAGGAGATGGTCTTAAAGCTAAAGCTCAAGAGGGAGAAAGACCCCCATCCCTATTGGATTGCTTGGGTGTAGGATAATCATAAGGTACTAGTTAGTGAACAATATTTGGTAAATTTCAAGATTGGGACTTATCATGATCAGGCTCTCTATGACATCATCCTAGTGTATGTCTTCCATTTATTATTGGGAAGGCATGATATACATGATGGTCATGCAAATACATACTCAATGACAAAGGTTGAGTTCACCAATTGAAGCCCTTGATAAAGGAGGGTGGAAAGGTATGTAGTAGTGCTAGGGTATACATTGTTGATGGAATAATATTTTTGGATGGCATGAAACATTAACATATGTGTTACGCTTTAATTCCTAGAAAGGATAAGGAAAGTAGTAGTGAAGTTCCACTTGAAGTTTTAGGTCTATTAAATAAGTATGGAGATGTCATCTCTAATAATGTTCCAAAAGGGTTGCCACCAATAAGGCAAATTAGTCATCAAATATATTTTGTCTCTGGAGCTAGTATTGCTTACAAGGCTACTCATAGGATGACTCCTACTAAGACTGAGGAGCTAAATTGACAAGTTTAAGAGCTGTTGAAGAAAGGTTTAATTTGAGAGAACCTAAGTCCATGTGTAGTACCTATAGTGTTGGCACAAAAGAAGGATGAAGAGTGGAGAATGTATATAGACTCTTAGGCTACAAATGAAATAACCATCAAGTACTCATTTCCTTTGCCAAGGATGGATGATCCTATGGATTGCTTGAGTGGAGGTCAGTACTTCACAAAGATAGATCTCAACACTAGTTATCACCATATATGGATACAAGAAAGAGATTAGTGGAAGACTACATTCAAGACTAAGGAGGGTCTATATGAGTGGTTAGTCATGGCCTTTGGATTGACCAATGTGCCAAACACCTTCATGTGGTTTATGAATGAGGTATTAAAGAAATTTTTGGGAAAATTTGTTATCATCTATTTGAATGATATTTTGATTTTCAGTAAGTCTTTGGATGAACAATTATTGCACATTCATAGTGTCCTTGAAATTTTGAGAGAAGAGAAATTGTTGATTAATTTGAAGAAGTTTAGCTTTGTCAAAAGGAAGTTAGTCTGTTTGGGGTTTGTCATATTAGTTGATGGTCTCAAAATGGACCTAGAGAAGATGAAGGTCATCTTGGAATGGCCTACTCCAAGGTCTACCAATGATGTGAGGGTATTCCATGGTCTAGTTAGTTATTACAAGAAGTTCATTAGGAATTTCAGTAGTATATGAGCACTCCCAATTGAAACAATGAGGGCGGATACAAAAGAGGTCAAATGGACTACAAGAGCTACAAGAAGTTTTGAATTACAAAATAAGAAGGTGATAGAGAAACCTATGTTGGTATTTCCTAATTTCAAAAATGTGTTCCAGGTGGATTACGATGGTAGTGGTAGTGCTATTAGGTCTATGATGAGCCAAAGGTAAGCCTATTGCCTATTTTAGGGAAAAATTGAATGATGCAAAGAAGAAGTATTCTATTTATGATCTAGATTTCTATGCAATAGTTCAAGCCTTGAGTAAATTGCGGCATTATTTTTTGCCAAAATAATTTTTCATGTATACTGATCATCAAGCATTGTAGTACCTAAATAGTTGCAATAAATTGAATAAGAGACATTTGAAATGGATAGAGTTCATGCAAAGCTATAAATTTGTATTGAAACATAGAAGAACAAGGTTTAATAGGGTTGCAAATGCATTAAGTAGGAGATAATTTCTTAACAAAAATATAGGTTGAAGTGGTTGGGATTGATAAACTAAAGAATCTATACCCTGAGGATCCTGACTTTACAGAGGCTTGAAAGTCTTGTAAATAACCTATTACTCTAGATAGGACCAGGTGGCTAGATTACATGATTCAATATGCTATGTTGTTCAAGGGTAGCCAATTGTGTATTCTAAGGAGTTCCATGATGAAGAACTTAATGAAGGAGAAACACAATGGGAGGATGACTTGACACTTTGGTCAAGATCAGATCATTACCATTATTAGTGAACATTATTTTTAGCCTCAATTTCCATAAGATGTGAAGAAGTTTGTGCAGAGTTGTCAAGTATGTCAAATAGCCAAAGGATTTAGTCAAAATGCTAGACTCTATCAGACATTGCCTGCTCCAATGAAGCCTTGGGAGGACATAAGTATGGATTTTGTTCTTGGATTGTCGAGGACACAAATGGGTAATGATTCAATATTTGTGGTGGGTGATAGATTCTAAAAGATGGAACATTTTATTTCTTGCCACATGACTCATGATGCAATGCATATTATAGATTTTTTTTTTAGAGAGGTGGTGAGGCTATATGGTCTCCCACAAAGTATTTTTTTTGATAGAGATACTAAATTTGTTGGGTATTTCTGGAGGACTTTGTGGAAGAAGATGAAGATAGAATTTAAGTTCAATTTTGCATATCATTTGCAAACTAATGGACAAATAGAAGTAGTGAATAGAATTTTGGGAAATTTTTTGAGGTGTTCAGTAGGAGATAAGCCCAAAGGATGGGATTTTATTCTACCACAAGCATAATTTTCTTACAATAATTCTATAAATAGGAGTACTGGTAGATCACCATTCCAAATTGTGCATGAGAGTGGTCTAAGGACTGCACCAAAGCTAAGAAAGATGGAGCAAGGAGAGAGGACAAGTGCTAAGGCTAAAGACTTTGTTGAATATGTCAAGAATCTACACGAAGAGGTACATGCACATATTACCAAGATGAACCTACATAATAAGGCTATAGTAGATCAAAAGAGGAGACATAAGTTCCAAGTTGGGGATCTAGTTATGGTATACTTTAGGAAGGAAGGATTTCCAGTGGGTACCTACAACAAGTTGAAAATGAATAAATTTGGTCCCTGCAAAATTTTGAAAAAACCTGGTGCAACAAATGCATATGAGGTGGAGTTTCTATATGGGATTCACATTTCTCTTTTTTTCAATATTGTAGACTTAACATAATATCATGATGATGGTACAGAGGAGGAGTTGATGTTGGAGCCATGTCCAATTCCTACTTCTAAGAAGGAAGAGATTGAAGAAATTCTAGATAATTGTGTGGGCTAGCGTACTAGAAACAAGCAATATCAAGAACACCTGGTAAAGTGGAAGGGATGACCAATAGAGGATTCAACATGGATATGTGTAGTGAAGGTTTTCCATTTGGGTTTTCCTCTACCAACTATAAAGTGATAGGGTAGAGTTTCAATTTACCCTAGGTGTTTGATGCAAGAGCATGTAGTGGTGTAAGGGCAATCCTGTATCACCCAAAAATATGCTTAGTGTTAGCTTCTATTTAATGTGTTTTTATTTCTAGATACCCATTTGGATCAAATAGAGATTCCAACTTTCATAGTTCTACTATTGGTTTTATGAGTTAGTATTTTTGAGCACCTTGGAATATGTGCCAATGTAGAAAAAGTTTTAAAAAATAAAAATTGAGGCATAATTATGATGAGTTAGAGGGTGTAATTTTGAGGTATGATTATACTTGTAATTTAAAGAACTCAAGGAAAAGAATCAAGTCAAAAAGCTTTATGGTTTGAAAGTTATTATAGTTTTAAGTTTCCTGGAGACCCTCTAAGGGTGCTTCAAAGTGAAATTTGAGGCACTAAATGGCCTTGTATAGGCCTAAAAAATGGGGGAAGAGAAAAGATATTTAATAGGTCTATAGAGCTCTTTGAGAGCTTTCCAAAAATGTAGTTCATCAATCAAAGTCCCAAATCAAAAGTTATGCCTCCTAAATGTTGAACTACCATTTATGGATTCTTCTAATTTTACACCAAATTATGATGTGTTTTCTAGAACCTTCCTTTTTGGTGATGAATGGAAAATGGAATATTCTAGAATTTATCCTAACCCTAAACCTAATTTGAGCTACTTAAGGTCATCTCTATCATTGTAAATGTAGTTTTTGGTAGAGTTTGGGAGAAGGTATTGTTTGAAGTATTTTTCTATAGAATTTGATAACATTGTAAGATCATAGGGCATGTCGTGGAGCCTATGTTTGTTGTACTGAATGTAATAGCATATCATTTCTGATAATAATATTCTTCTTTTCCTCTTGCATTCATTTTGTCTTAGGTTGTTCCCTCATCATTATGACAACACAAGCACAATAAATATTTCTAAGAATCTAGTGTTGCATTCAAAAACTAAGCACATTTCTATTAAGTATCACTTGTTGAGAGAAAAAATTGAAGAAAAGGAAATTAGATTGGAGTATGTGAGAACTAATGAGTATATTATAGATATCTTCATGAAGCCTCTTCCCAAAGAGACCTTTTAGTATTTGTGAGGTATACTAGGGGTTATGCTCCTTCCTACATCAAAGTAAATAATATAAGGTAAGCATCAGTCTAGTGTAAAAGAGCACCATTACTGTCTAGACTGAATGATAATGCTTCCTATATGGGGGAGTATCTGTAATAGATAGAGTCATCTAGGACTCTTGTTTGATTTTTTTTTAATAGTGTCTTTGGACACTAGAGCTAAGTAAGAATTAGTTGTTGCTAATTTTGATGGTTGTTGAAACCTTTGACATTGATGTCAATGGGGGAGAAGTTCAACACAAAATAATATGATGAAAAGATCATGAGGAAGTACATGTTAATAAGATGTACAACATGATATGATAGTTTGAAAGAAAGCACATTGAGGTTTATCAATAGAGGAGAATGACTAATTAAGAGGATTTGAAAAGTAAGATGAATAATCTTTTGCTAGTATTCTTGGAACTAGATATTTTTCATCTATATTACCATCAATGCCAAAGGGGGAGATTGTAGAGATATTTTTGAAAGCATGATTACTGATGATATTCCTATGGGGGAGTATTGCAAATATGTTACAATGATTATGTGTTACATTCATGACTAAGTTTGTTATTGATTTCAACATAGAAGTCTTTTGTGGTATCTAATAGAAGAACAATGGAAAGATCAAGTTGGTACAGATGGTTAGTTGAGTATTCTAACTATCCAAGGTTATGAGAGATACTTTTATGTATCTGGTATATGTATTTAATGTCCGATGAAGAATTTATGTATGTTTTGGTGATGTTTGTTTTGAGATAGAGTTTATAAAGGCATATTATGGTAAACTTGTTATATCTCTTAGTAGAATTATTATTTTGAGAATCAAGGTTGAGTATATGAAGAAGACATGTCAGTGATGACATGGCTAAGTTCTCTCACCATAATATTGCATTTACAAAATGATATTCAAGTTACAAGGTGGAAGATTAATATTATCGCTAAGTGTAACATGTTCTTAGTGTGGTCCTATAATGAATAATTGAGAAGGTCTAATAGCCAACTCAAGAAATTGTTTTATGTACTCAGTATAAAGGAAGGACATTTTCCTTCATCATGCATGACATAAAGAAGTGATCTTAAGTAGAAAAGAGAGTGAAATGCACAGGTGAGTACGGTAGAGCAAAAGTGAAGGAAACTTCATTGTTGATGTTTTGATGAGTGAGGTTTGATATTTGGATCCAAGGTTTGTGACTTGGTCTACAAGGTTCAATAGTGATTGGTTTAGTTGATAGAAAAAGGAAGGAAGAACATAATAGTAAATTGCATGTTTGAGCAGTGAGCTTTTCTTGTAGTTGAAATTGCATGTTTGGGAAGTGGGATCATCTTGCATACAATGTACTACAACTCCTAACAGGGTTGGAAAAACTCCTAATAGGGTTGGAATCTCCTTATAGGGATTCAAAGTCTCTGAGCAAGGACTCATATGTATTAAATGTTGTAATAGACTCCTAATAGGTTCTATCCCCTAATAAGGAATATTTATATTTGTACATCATCTTGCGGGCATTATTCACACCTGGGTTTTTCCTCTAATCAATGGTTTCCCTAGTCAATATATCTTGTGTAATTATCAATATGCATCTTATTATGGTTGTTGTTTACTTTGGTTTAATGGTTAAGTTTGTTTAAAGAAAATATATGTTTTAATTATTGGATAACTGATTTGCCACCTCACACCCCCCCCCCCCCCCCACTACCTCATTTATCTTGTTGGACTATTGTTTCTAACAATAGAAAGATCATTTTCATAGCTTCTCATATAAAACCATTAACGTGGAGCTTGGAAATAGTTTAGGTTGCAACTGGTCATTGTGCTTCCAATGTATAAGTTCTTTCCTATAAATTCAGATTGAATGGAGCTAATTTTCTAATGGAAAGAAAATTAAATGATCTTGTCCTTTCTTATTTTGAAACAATAAAGGTTTCTCTTATACCACAAGATGGATTCCATCAACTACATATCTTCATGTTTTTATTGACAATTTCCCATGTCTTGTCTTGCATAGTAATTATGGCACTAGAATGTGAAAAGGTATGAGTCACTAGGCTTTCCACCTCTCATTCTTATATTTTCCATTTAATCATTTAATGATTACATTTGATAATTTTTTTTGGTAAATTGGGAGATATAAAGAAGAATTAGAATGGTGGAAACAAATGAGATTAGATGAATATTCTCATAAAAATTGACTTGACATGTTGGGAGGTAGTGGACTCAAAGTGTAAAACAAATATTCTAGGGTATATGGATACACCATAATTAGTGTTCTTGTACATTCTATTGGTTTACAATGTTCTCATGAACTATTCTCATTATTTATTTTGAGTGCAATGCTATGTTAAATAATATTACAAGATACCTTTTAAATTTATAGCTTTCCCATGTAAAATTTTGCATTTATTATCACTTCCAAATAAAAAATAAAGAATAATTATGTCCTATAGATGCATGTTTTTTCCATAGTAGAGAAATATATAGATCCATGCTTAATGTCTTGTTTTATTTTATGTCTTGGTGTGTATGGGTAGTTTATCATCCTTTTAAGGTGACAAAGTTCATAGACAAGCATAATAGCATAATAGTTTATTACTTAATAGTTTCCTTAAATTTGTACTCGGTTCACTATCATACATGGTTAGATTGAGAAAATTGGTCAATCACCATTAGATAGTTTTTCCTTGATTGACATTTTTTGCATCCATAGTCTTAACATTTTCATATTTGACATGCAATAAATTGTTTAAATATTTTTGGAAAGGTGACTAGATGATATAGTATAGTAAGAATGACATGTTTAAACATGGGTACAATTACAAATGTATGACATGTTTCAGCATGCGTACAATCAGAAAAGTAATCGAGGTCCACTTGATAGTTTTTCCTTGATTGCTTAATATCACACATTTAGTATCAATGATATTTACATATTTGACAGGTAATCAAATGCACAAATATTATTGGAAAGGTGACTTATTGATATAATATTTTAAAAATGACATGTTTTGGCATGGCTATAGTTGGAAAATTAATCAATGAACATTCAATAATTTCTCCTTCATTACTTTCCATCAATATTGTTAGACATTATTTTATATGATATTCAATGGTCAACATGCAATCAAATGCATAAATGCAATTTGAAAGGTGATGAAAACATAAAATTTAATAAATATGCTCATATTTATTTTCTAGGTTACATATCCCCCATTTGGATGCATCTTCATCTCTTGCTCCTATCCTCAATCCCTATTATTTATATTTTGAAATATTGCTCCAATAATTTTTAGGATACTTCAAAAAATCCTGTTCAAACATTCTTAACATTTCTTAGATTTTCCCAATACGGGAATGTGGATGTGGTAGGATCATACTTTATTTTGCTATTATTCTAATATATGTATCGCCTATGAATCTATGATTCTATCTCCAGTGGATGTTTGATTTTGAAAAAATTAATGTTTAACTCTTCATGCTTGTATTATTGAAGTAAATTAGTTTCTCTAATTTTGGGATTATGAATTATTATTTTTTATATAGTAATTGTGAAAGCTAGTAGTAGGCCAAGATATGTTTTTTGGTGCAGGAATAGGATAGATAAAGATAAGCTAACTGTACGCATACATGTTTTTCCTGACATGACAAAACTTACAATAATGAGCTCTCTTCCTTATAAGATAGCTAGCATTAGAATCTCAAATTAAGCACAAATTATATCCAAATTGTTGAAAATATTTTCTAGAAAAAAGGCTAATCATTTTTTTTTTTGTGTATATTGGATTTAGCTAGACCCTATTGTTTATAATATGCTACATGAGGATCCTAACAATGTGAGCTACTTAGTAGTAGGAGGGTTAGTGTAGTGCCTCTCCCATTTGACTTTTGTAAGTCATTCTAATGGATGCAACCTTGTTGATCTCCCCTTGAGAAAGGATTCTAATTGGGACCATGAGTGCTCTACACCCTTTAGGTGATTTGATTTATGTTTTGTATCAACTTATTTGATTAGGCTTATGGCTAACTTATGAGATTATGTTGTGTTAGATGGTTCACTATAGTTTGTGCCAGTGCTTACCAAGATTGATGTGGTATCATGATGTTATTCCTTGATCACCCTAAGATGTGTGTAGAGATTGCACTATGTACTATTACATTGCTACACTAGACTAGGTTCCTATAGTAGTAGTTAGTCATGTTTATGACTTTGTTTGCCTATGTGTTTTATGTGCCTCTTCATGTTGTGTAAACTACCATTGTTAAATGCTTAAATAATTAGAAATGGATTGTTCATGTTGGATTCATTGGTTATGTGTTGCGAATATTTACTTTGTTATATTTTGGTCTGAGAGATACTTGATACTCATTTTATGTTTTACAGTTGAAATGACCTAAGGGTTAGATTTTATACTTTGATTTTTATATCATAGATGTTAGACTACTATGATGTTTAGCTGATCATATTTGCAAGATGATGCCATTTTGAGATGACAATATGTTTTATGATCTAATATCTAGTTATTTGGTATTTGGACATATCTTTGATTATGTTATGTAATGGATTTAATGCTATGGCCATTTACCTCATTCTTGCTTCATTATGTTGTATGTGAACATGACTGATGTAAATAGATTATTTTAGTATAATTGAATAAATAGTTAAATTGCATAATTTAATGCATTTATTACTTCAACTATGTTATTATATGCATTTTTACTTGATCACTTGTTTTAGTGTGGAAGATTTATATCCTTGGTAGTGGCACATAGAGTTGGTGAATCAACCTTTTATATTTTACCAATGTCATCCTTGTATGATCAACGTATCCTTATTTTAATTGATTAATTAAACCTTTCAGTGATTATTAAATCTGAACTCATTTGCATTTTGTGATTAGACTAGTGAGCATGTTTATGCATTTAGAAGTTCACATTAATGTGAAAGTTGTTAAGGAAATTTATATATTTTGGATTTTTGGTCTTTTAGTTTTATTGAATTTAATTTATGGAAGCTTTTCCATAGATGAATTCCTATTTCTAGGAATAGTCTATTTTTGTTTGGGTTAATTTAGGGTTTAACTAGGTTGGTTGGTTATTTTCCCTAATCTATTATTCACTCAAAAAGTGAATAAGTATTGAAAAAGGAATTTAATTCCTTACTTCTAACTTTTGAATTAGAAAATTCGAGAGTAAAACCCAAAATATTCTTCATGCAGATTTACCATTTTGTTTGTTGTGAGAGCTATAGGCATTGGATTGCCACAAGGTTGGTCTCATTGGATCCAGCTTAGGGAGACCTTGGATTCTCATGAGTTTTGGTTACTTCTATGAGATTTTAATTTTATGGTTCAAATTCCCTTTTTTCCCTTTTGGTTGTGAGGTAGGGTACTCTCATTTTATTATTTTTACTCCATTTTAGGTTCTATTTTTGGTAGCAATTTATTAGGAGGCTGAGAACTAGTGTTCCCCTTTGTTTCTATATGCTAACTCTACTCAATTGGCCAGGTATGAGCATTTCCCTATTTTCTAGGATGAGACTTTTGGGTTTTACAATGTTATGCTAGTCCTTTTTGAATGTAGACTCCAAACCTAGATTTTAATTCATATTTTAGGCTTTTGTGCCCTAAGATCAAATGGGTTTTAATTTCAATTTTTTTAAACTTTTGAGGTTCTTTTCATTGATTTGCATGTGGCCTAGTTTTCTCAAGTTTTCTTGGCATGATGTTGGTCGTAGACTTGGATTATCCATAGGATGTCATTCACACCATTGTTGCACTTTTATGTATGCATTGGGATGTGTACCACATCTGTACTCCTAACTTTGTGTTTGGTTGAGTGATTTTATACCTAGTGTTATTGTTTATTTTGGACCCTTGTTATTTCATGGACACTATGATTCATGTAGAATCCATGCTCCTAGATTGAGGATAGTTGAGTGAGTTCAGGATGTTTGGTCTTGTTGCATCATTGGACTTCATGTAGAATCCATACTCTTAGATTGAGTTCATAATGTGTGGTTTTATGATTTTTTTGGGATTTGTGTTGAATTTGTCCTCCTGAGTTTTTTAGGTTGAGTGATATTTTTCTTGTGTTCTCATCTTTGTGATGGTGGTGTGACACAGAAGTACATGCATGTATAATTATTGGGTGACTTGTGAGGCCCAAACTTTTGTGGTATTTTGAGGAATTGTGATCATTAGGGTTGGGTTGGGAATATGCATGCCTATTGGGCACACATTTTTTGATGAGCATGGGTAAGGTAGGGTAGTATATAGAGGGAGATTCTATCTTACATCTTGACAATCATGATGTCATAGGTTCATAGAGGAAGTTTTAATTAAGTGATAACTAGATAAAATGTGTGAGTGGTAATAAAACTTAGGATAATGAAAGATGTTGTATGCTAGAGCCTTCCATTGAGGGAGTTGAATCTGCATGATCCAAGCTTGGGCTTGTCGATGCCAAGTGACTCTTCATGATGTCAACTCCTACTTAATAGCCCATTGAGTGTTTGACCAGGACTTGTAGTTTATGCATTGTCTATGTTCTTTGTATCAGTCATCATACTATCTAGCATGAGTGTTAGCCATGGATATTTTATTTATGTGGGTTTGTGGTAAGATCATTACCTCCATCAACATGATGTGAGTGGAACTATGGGATCCACATGGTTGGGAGGCATAGCTACCTATACCACTATTGGGGACCAATGTACAAAGATAATCTATTTTCCTACTATGACTGTTGCTAGATATTTTCACTTGGTACTTTATGATCCAAAGTATGCTTTCTTGTGATTTATTCTTTCATTGGAATGCCTAGATATCATGTTTAGATGATGCTAGTTTATTTTGATGCATTCCTATATTATGTATTTACCATATGATTAGATGATGTAAATTTCTTCATTGGCATATCTATTGCTTATTAGTTTAGCATGTTAGATTTCCTTATTCTTATGTTGTAGCACATTTTAGTAGTGACATCCTCATAAGATAATCTTGGATGATCTGATCGGTGGTTTGAGATGTTATGTTGGGGGGATGCCTAGGACCCACATTGGTCTCATGATGCTATTAACAGTGTGAGGAACTACACACTTACTTTTTTATTTTAACTACATTGTGATGTTTCTTCTCTACATTATGATATTTCTTTCAATTATTTCCCTTCATTGTGATGTTAGATGGTTAGATGTAGATCTATCTAGTGCCTATTGTTTACGAGTGTCTATGCCTCAAAATGTGGATCTGGTACTCCCTAGTGTCAAGGAAATTTATTTCCTAGCATTTTATGTTTATGTTGCTTGTCTTAGTGATTTGTATCCTTGTGCAAAATAGTACTTTCTCACATGAGAATGCAAATATCTGTGTGGTGTGCTAGGTTTCTTTGTGCAACTTGTGGTGAATACTCATGTAAAACCCCAGACAAGTGTAGTGCTTTTGACTATTGATCCTAGCATGTCCTCATGCGAGATTATGTTTCCTCATGTCACTTAGTGTAATTTCTCATGTGAAGAGGTACATCCTCATGTGAGATTGTCATCTATTATTCTCTTGCATGAAAAATAGGGGGCCTCTCTACTATTTTTCAAAGAATGCAATATGGACATTTGAGTACCATTTAGGATTACTTGTGGTTCCATGATTCTATAGATCAAAGATTTTGTGTTCTGATGTCATATTTGGCTTTTGTTCTTCATCTTGGTCATGTTAGTTAGGCTGTGGTGTTTGGAGATCCATTGGTTGTTGGGATTGTTTCTGAAGTCTTCTATTGCGATCTTTGTGATCCATGTATGATGTTTTCATTTGCGTTCATACTTGTATTGAATCCTTATCCCAAGGACCTTTGGGCATGGCATTATAGTTAGCATATCAAATCAAGTAGCTAAGACATTCTATTGAACTTCCTTGAATGAATCTTGAACAATTTCTTAGGGTTGGAATCAAACCTCCTAAGGTAAATTTTGTGTGGGGTGCAAATTAATCATGGTAATTACTTATTTATGTAAAGTTCAACTTGCATGTTCTATTTATTCTTGTTGGAATTATTTCATACAAGTTGATTCTTTTTTCTCCAATTTCAAGGAATACTTCTATATGACACTCCTGGAATGGGAAATATATTATTCACAAGAGATATTTCTAGTGACATTGGTGCAAATTTCCTTAAGGTTGTGGCTTAAATTTTCTTTTTATCCATCTTACTTTTGTGCAATCCAACTTTCCCATTTCTTGTACCTAAGGTTTGAATTATGCCTTCTTATTGTAATACTATTGTTCAAGTGCTATAATAGATAAATATATTGCTGAAAGTGCAAAGTTGATCAAGAAATTTTTGATTATATATGGGATCACTAGGTTTGACTTATTCATTTTAACATCAAAAGACTAATTTTTAGTGTTTGTTAATTTAATTACAAAGGATAATAATTTTTTTATATATAATAATATTTTATATTTTATTTCAAAAAATTGTGTATGTTGAATTATTAGCTCATCACATCATATTTATGGATGAATTTGATGCAATCAGTGGATGCCATTTAGTAAAGGAACAAGTGTTGATCGAGAAATTCAAAGAACTTTAATGGAATTTCTTATCCAACTAGATTGTTTTTATCAATTAGGAAAGTTGTCATGTTTTAAGATGCTTAGGTTATTGTAATGGTCAATCAAGTGCATTAAAAAAGAAAATATGTTAGTTACCCTATATAAGATTCTTCAAGGTAGCATATTTTTCATTATGATGTAAAAATATTGCTAATTTAAAAATTGAATGTAGGTAAAAATGATCATGGCAACAAGTCATCCTAATGTTCTGAACCCATCCCTACTTAGACCTAGTCATTTGGATAGAAATATTGAGATCTCACTTCCAAAAGAAAAAGAAAGAATGGAAGTACTAAAGATAGACATTGTAGGGATTGAGAAACATGGAGACATATATTATGAAGTTTTTGTAAATACTTTTGAGGTGTTGTTATGCTTCTTTAATAATTTGATAATTTATCAAAATATTTAAGTTTATATCCTATACTACACTGGTTTGTTCTAGAGTTGGTAATTGTTGTTTGATTATTAACGGTATAGCTGAGATTATTTCAACTTTAATCAAAGCTTCAATGGAGTGGATCTTCATAACATTTGTATAGAAGTTGATAGAGAAGATATCCATGTAGAGCATGATTAAATGATCTAGTAATATTTTATGAAGGTGAATTTTCTTTCCCTTTCTATTTAGAATTTTATAAAATTGGAGTTGCTTGTGCTCTCTATCTTGTAACTTATACTTATATTTGCCATTTAGGTTGTTCATAAGTTTAATAAAGCAAAGAAACTCAAGTCAAGTTGGTCAAGAATTGATCTATGTATTAAATATATATTTTTAATTCAAAACAAACATACTAGCCTTATTTGAGAAATATTTTACATTCAAGTCATAGACAATGTGATCCAAATGATGTGATCATTACACTAGTGTTGTCCTTATTTTGCTTAAGACTTAAGGCACATTTTTCTTTTTAAACTTTTGATTTAATTTTGTAAGGCATTATTTGAATCTCCAATATGATCCATATTTTTTCAATGATTTCAATCATGCTTTAAAAGATAGGCATTGTTTGAATCTCCAATACAATCCATATTGTTTCTATGATTTCAATCATGCTTTAAAAGATATTAAAATGTTAATTCAAGGCTTGTCCTCTGGCCCAAGGGTCAGAACAAGATTTAGGGTGTGTTTTGATGCCTACACCTCTAGAGTTCTCTACCATGGTAGGAACTAACAGGGTAAAAGTACAAACTTGTGTCACCCTTTTATAAATGAAAAGGCTAAAAAAAGTCTAACTATTAATCTTCAATGACATACAAGTGTTAGTATTATTTAGAATTTGATTATGAAGTAAACTAATGAAAGTTGTAGAAATGGATAAATTTAATGATTATAATTTTTAATAAGTATTTGCAAAAAGAATTGATATATTTCCCTAATTTTTAAAGACAAATTTTTACATGTTGAAAAACACTAAAAATTACGGGTCTAGTTCCCACCACAAAACTATGTGGAAATAAACTTATTTCCCTTCAATCTTAGACTAGGTTATAGATAATATATATAGGTAGCACAATAAAAACTAAAAATTGGTTGTAGACATATGTTTTATCTTTTATAATGATTCAAATTTCAAATCACTCGAAATTGATAGTTTTTATCTCCCACCACATTTTTCAAAACAAATCTTTTCTAATCAAAAGAAAAATTATACATTCTTAAAGAGGACTCTCTTCTCTAGAATGTCATGTAAATTTAATTTTTTTTTAATATGATTTAATATTTTTTCCTTTCTTAAAATTGACATCTTCTCGAGTATTAAAATATGTACTTGTAGAAATTTTTTAATTATAATATACTATATCTAATTAAAATAGTATAAACTTTACATGAGAATATTCTTGACTCTAAGCTCTATAAAATGGTGTTTATATGTTATTTAAAAAATCATAAAAAATAGTAAGAGTCATTGACAAGTTAGTTTTCTAAAATAATTTTATTTCTTTAGTAATTGGATACAAGCTAGTCTAAAACATGCATTTAATAGACATTTCTAGTTGGCAAAGTGTGACAACATATATAACTTACCTAGAATAAATTTTCTTAGATCATATGTTTGAATAAAATTGACTTTTAGATAGAAATACAAAAATTTAGTCATTCTAATAAGTCAACCTAAAATGTGACATAGCTTTGAACTTTTTGTAAACAATAGAATATTGAAGCTACCAATTTTTTCTTTATAATGTAGTAAGCCATCACAATTGCAACACCTTACCCAACAAAAAGTCTTCACTCTCATAGCATTATCATAGCACACCATCACACTTGTGTTGATAACATCCATCAGATGGTCATTTCTTGAATAGTATTGTCATCACATGTCATGTCAATTATGACATCTAATTTGACAAATTATTATTGGGCCTACACCAACTTTATCACAAGTGAGATGGTAGATTGAAAATATCAATTTTTGTAATTATGATAGACAGCCATCCAAATTATGATGGCCTAAAGGGGTACTCTTCTCCTCTCTTTTTTCCAAATTGCAATAGATTTAGCCATCCTAATTGCAATGAACTAACTTTCTATCATAATTTGTGATATAATTTTTTTACCTCCCATCTAACAGGAGCCAATTCATGCTATTTTCGGTCAAGTGATAGTTGGCCATCACAATTGCAATAGATTGTTGTCACAATTTGGGCCCAAATGTACTAGTGAATGAACTAACCTCCTAATTCTACAATATGGATGTGCAAATGATGCAAAGGAAGATGAAAGGTTAGAAGAGGACGGTCATGAGTAGTTTTTGTAAGATTCAATTACTCTCAACTTGTTTGCAAGGTATCCTTGTTTATTTGTTATCACTATTTAAGATATCTAGTAAGTTTAGAGGTATTATTAAGAAGATATAGTAGAATCTATTATGGATGGGAGTAGAGGAAAAGAAAAAGCTAAGTCTAGTGAGTTGGGATAAGGTTTGTAATATAAAATCCCAAGGTGGTCTAAACCTAAAAATAATTGGAGATCTCAATGAATCCCTTATGATGAAGGTTAGATGGAGACTAGAACAAAATTATTCCCCTTGTTGCCACATTATATGTGCTAAGTATTTGAATTCCCACCCTTTAACCTAGACATTCTCTATTGAAAGTTTTGTAATTGGTTCAAGGATATGGAAAAATACACAAAGATAAGAAAACATTTGAAAGGGGGCATAAGGTGGACATTGGAAGATGGTAACCAAATTATATTTTGGAAGGATATATTGATTCTGGAAGGTTTGTTAGTTAAAACCAAGTTTACTGTGTTAAAAGGAAGGGATGAGATTGGGAGGGGGAAAATGGTGAAACATTACATCCAACAAAATGAGTGGAGGACTTTTAACACAAATGAGCTTCAAAAATATGGATAGAGATTTAGATGAAGATCTAAATATTCTTCTGAAGGGGATCCATATTCCCTCCTTATGAAGGGAGAATGGATTAATTTCAGACAGAAAATCAAATGGGGAATTTAGTGTGAAGCCATCTTATTTTTTCCTAGTGGTCAAAATGGGAAATCTAGAGTAGAAAAATATAGATGGCACCCCCAATTTCTCCCAAAAATTAACTTCTTCTAGTGGTTTTTTATGCATAATTATTTCCTTACCATTGATAACCTAAAGAAGTATGAATTCTATATGTTCAATAGGTGTGTGCTATGGTATCAGGATGGAGAATCTATTTCAAACATTTTTATCCATTGTCCTTACTCTATCCAGGTTTAGAAGAACATTATTTTGTAGCTTGGATTATCATGAGTTTTCCATCATTCCATTTACTAATTCACTCTTGAGTGGTACTTCCCTCTCCACCATCCCCTAATTATAGTGATTTGGAAGTTCATTCCCCCTATGTCTATTGGAGCCTATGAGAAGAATGAAACAATTGTATCTTTAGAGACATTGGTAACCCCATATGGGTGGTCACCTATGAATGTATGGGAGGAATAATTGAGGGGGTCCTCAATTGGAAATGAAAACAACCTCCATATCTTCGAACATGTGTTGAGTGGTCTTAATTGAGAGTCTATGGATTAAGTCAAATTATTGAGAGAATGAATAATTCTAAGATCAACCAAAGGATACAAATGAAATGGTAGCCCCTCTAAACTGGTTGAAGTTGAATTTTTATGGTTCTAAGTGTGGGGAGGGGGCTATTTTGGGAGGAATAATCTAAAATCCTTAAGGTGTTGGCATTAGAGGATACTCTAGAAAATATGGTAGTATCTTGAGCAATCAAGAAGAGATATCTATGTTTCAATGGTGATCATGTTTATTAATAGCATAGGTATTGAAAATTTGATTATGGAGGGAGATTTTATGCTTATCATTAAATTTTGTAGGAGGGAGAAGAAGATGAGTTGTAACACCACATCAATCATCAAGAAAGCCTAGTACACCCTAAACAAAATCAATGATGCTAGAAAATAACATGTGTATAGGGAATGAAACAAGTGACTGACAAGCTAGAGGGATATAGTAATGAAGTTATTAATGCTCAAGTTTTGCAAGATGAGAAAGATCTTTTGGCAATGATCAATTATCTTTTTCATAAAGAATCACATAAATAATGGTGTACAAATTGGTGTACAATTAGGGTTTCCCTATCATGATGCATTTAGCAGGGATCTTTCACATAACCACTAAATATCTTGCTATCTTGGTCATCTCATGATGGTAATAGTTTTAGGAGAGGCCTTTGTCTATTATAGAAAAACTTATAGAAAAAATGTTGTAATCATTATTTGTAATATGAATAGAAAAGGAGAGACTTGAAGAAATATTTGAGAGTTTTTCTTACATCACCCAAGAGAGATTACAAATATTGAGACTTGGAGTTAATGAGATACCATAGATATTTGGTGAGGTGGCCATTTAAGATTAACTTAATCACTATGATTCCCAAAAGGTCCTTTATGCATTTGGGGTTTTCATTGTAATAGCTATTGTCTAATCTATAATAAGTTGTCATTGACTTTTACAAAGAGAATTATCAATCAAGTTCATAATATGGTAGTCATGCTCAATGATAGAGATGAGGAGTTGGTTTTGTACCTAGATGATGAAGAGGTCATGGAAGGGGTGAACTCAAGAATTGAAATGTCAAGAATTGAGAAGATAGTTAGGGATGGCAAAGTGGCATAGTCTAATTTTAAAGAAGGTGAATTTATCCCTTTCATGGAAAAAGTTGAGAACCTTGATGAGATGGCCACCTTGTTAGAAATAGATAATATTGAGATAAAGGAGGGGGTGGGATGTGGTGGTGGGGGTAAATTAGTATTCTACAATTTTTTTTCCCACAAATGGATAATATTAATTATTTTTCAATATAAATATGAAAATAAACCAACAATGCTAAATAGTAAATAAAATCATAGACAAAGAGAAATCATAACACCATATTTTGTTCACTAGGGAAACCAAGGCCAAGGTAAAACCTCAGTAGGGATGACACCTACATAATGATCCACCAAAAAAAAGAATCATGTTAAGGATATTGACCCTATTAGGATTCTATGAATTACATATAGTGTCTTTATACTTGTTAGAGGCTAGGCCTAGTTATATGCCTCAACCATGTTAGGAGTTGCTTCAACCCTATTAGGAGTCGGTATTTCAATTAGAACAGTATGCAAGAAGAGCCTACTACCCTAACAGAAAATTATATAATATAGTGCCTTATACAAAAAGAGATAGATACAAAAACCTCTATATTGTTGATTATTATACTTTGTATAGCTCTGATCTAATATCAGAATTCTTATCATGTATATTTCATACAATTTCACATATCATATACATAGTTCTCATACACATCATATACTTTGGATTCACATATATCACAAATCTAATATTTTGTATAAAATGATTGTTTACTTATACTCTTAATTCTTTAACAAAAAATCTTATGCAGATGGTGGCCTGATGTAATCAAATGGTATAATAAATTAGGGTAAACATCTAGGATGTCATCCCCACATAATTAAGTAATTATTTCATGACTAAAATAATTCATTAACACTTTATTTCTCCATTCTATTGTATTATGTTATGTTGTGCATATTGTGTTCATTGGTATTTGACCTATAACTTTATCTATATTGTTTTTACTAATCTACACACTTAAGTACATCATCATGAAACTTTATCCTACCCTCTCTTGAATTTTCATGTGCCAAATATCTATAACCTTTTCAATACCAACAACTATCTCTGTGCTACTAAAGAAACTATCTAACACATAGACAATTTTCTATCTCTGATTATAGAATTTTTAGCAATATATTTTTCCATCTCATCCTAAGATGTGTTTTTATAATTGATACCATAACTCATCCTACCTATCCATATTGACAACAATATCCCCCTTTGGAATTGATTGAAATATTTGGGAAATTTTATTAATTCCCAAAATGTTATACAAATGACTTTTCAAAATTGGCCTTAAAAATTTACAAAAAAAATTCAAAACTACAGAATTCTAGTAATCATTAAAATTATAACCAGCTTCCTTATATCTCCAAATATAATACTAAGTAAAAATTTTCCCCTTAGTATATAATTGTTTCTATTTATTATTGCTCTATAAAAGTTTGTTTCTTCTCCCTCTTTGACATCAATGACAAAGGTGTCAAAATTGTGTTCCATTACCTCTTCTTAGGTTGACAAGTGAGGAATATAGTCACCAAAAATGATTGCGAGAACCTTCATATTCTTCTCCCAAAAGTCCTTGAATCCTTATGAGATGCTAAGAATATTTCAAAATCCATAAGATAGTATCTCTACTACTTTCAAATCTAAGTATAAAAAACTATCAAAAGATGTCTTGACTAACAACCATTCCTCCAAATAGTGCTCAATTGTGCTTAACTTCATAGATAGGTATTATTTTAGAAGTGAGAACCTCTTTTTTATCCTTTATTTCCTATCTTCCCACTAACTTATGTCATCATAATTCTTTCTAATATGTGCTTCTACTACTTTAAGATGAACACCAGGTTGACTTAACTAACTAGCCAATGCTTTCACCTCTGCACATTTTTCTTTAAGCTCACTGTGAATGTATTTTTTGAATCTAAAATACATCAAAACTTAGTATATAAATATTTTTCTTCAAGATCATTCCTCATTAATAGCTTGATGCAAGTATCAAGATTCAATAAGTCATTTCTGATGTTTTGACAGATGGTGTCAAACATCTATGCATCATGTATGGCTTTAGCTTGTGCTGCTATAACTTCTAAAAACTTGTAAAATCTTGAATCATATATTTGAATCTATCATCAAGATTAGGATCAAGTGACTTCATAGTCACGACTCCCAACAACTTCTCAAATACCACCATAAGAGTTTTCTAGAAACTCTTGACCTGCTTTTTCTTGTTGATTATCCTGCTAAAGTATTATATCAATTCTAATTTATCATCATCATCTAAAATAGTAAGTGCAAATAGGGTGAGAGGTGTGTTTGGTACACTTGGCTTCTCATCCTTCTCTTCTTTCTTCTTCATCTTTTTTCCCTTGTCTTCTCTTCTTCTTCTTTCTATTTCATTTCATCATCAACTCTTTGTTTCTTTTTCCTTTCTACTTCTCTATTTTCATCCTCTTTCTCTAATTTTCTTTAGCTTTATTATTTCTCTTCTCATCCTCTTCATCTAAGCTGGAGTAATCAATGATATCACCAACAATATTTGACCCAATATCCTTAAAAGCATTTTTTGTGATGTTAACTATCCACATGTAGTACCAACTTGCATAGAATCTATTCCAATGGAGATCTATAAAGATAGATATGTCATCTGAGTGTACTTAGATTCCACTACTATTGATGTTGGAGTAATTTGTTCAATAGATATAGGAATTTCTCTCTTGACTCCATGCTTACTTCTTTAGGTACATAATTCATGTACTTGACAATGGCTTCTTTTGTCTTGTTGTTTACTACTTCATAATTTTCTCCCATCAAAAGAATATGTCTTCTTTTGTTTCTTAGGAAGGGATCAATTCCCTTTATTATATCTTGCAAGTCTTCATCACTGTTGACTTTGCAAATCTTCTTGACCATATTTTCTCTTATTTTCCGATCTTCTCCAATGAGTCTCCTTCTCCTATTTATCAACATATTATATAGGTCCTCTAGTATATGTCTTTCTGCATCTTCAAATATTTTATTCTTCAAGATCATATTCCTTACTACTACATTCTCTAACTAAATTCTATCTATACTATTGTATATGCTTTAAAATTTATTCAATTGAATGAAGCTATTGTCATTATTAATTTCCATATTCAAATTTTATACCTTTGGCTTCCAAGGCTTCTTTTCAGTGGTTTTTTTTCCTTCACTAGCTACATGATTTTTAAGTCTATACTCTTCATCTTTGGATTCATTAGATTCATCAGATTGAACCATTTGTTGATTTTTTCTTCTCTTTGTAGGGTCACTTGACAATTTCTTTGTCATTTCCTTTCTAGGTGACTCAGGCTCTTGTTTCACCTTAGTGGGTCTCTCTAATTTCCTCATGGCTAGATGAGTAGATGATTTACCTTCAACTATTTGTGCCTCTTGTTCATTAGTCCTCCTCAAAGGTTATACAATTATGGGTTATACTTGGCCTACTATGGCATATGGAGCCATAGGTATGTGCAAAGTAGATCCTACTACTATTACTCCCTCTAAAGGTCCTCCTATGGCATTAGGATTAGTTGTCAATACCTTATTTTTACCACTATCCTTCATCTCCAAGGTGATACTCTTTATCTCATTGAATTCTTGTCTGGTCATTCCCAATTCTTAGAGTATTGACACAAATTTCTTCTCAACATTATTTTTATTTCCCTATTGTATATCTTTCTCTCTAGTTCTCTAATTTTCTTTGTACAAGTTAATCATATAGGAATGACTTTATCCTCTTCATACTTGAGTATAATTTATGCATATATGTAAATTATTTCTTCACTTAAGTCATAGCCCATGGGGTCTATGAAATTAGCTCTCAGCACAACTGCATCCATGCATGTCACATTAATTTCAACCATGAAACTTTTGGAAATATAAAGTAGATAAGGTTATTGAGATGGGAGGGGTGAATCAGGAACCAAAAAAACTTATTCTACTTCACCAATTAATTCTTCATTAAATATTCTAATCTAATTGCATGCATGAAAGAGTGAAAGTAGTAACATAGTCATAAGACTTTAACACAAGATATGGTAACCCATAAACCTTCCAATTAGAAAGTAAAACTAGGGTAGGGATGATACACACAAGCTTTAGTATTTTATTATAAAGTTAACCTAATAAGGATTATAATTGACCACTTCTAGTGGTTTTCCCTATTAGAAGAAATAAGGGCTATGAGGTCCACCTTGCTAAAGGTTTACAAAAATACACTGAACTATGCACTTGGTTAAGGGATTTAGAAAAGACTATTAATTCTGCCCTCTTAGAACATTTAACTAAAACACCTATTAGGATGAGGAAGTGCCCAATCTCTAATCTATAACTCTTATTCTTAGGTCAAGATTCCTTGAAATGTAATGATCACATGACTATGATAGATAACTCTTTGTTGTCCCTTATAGTGCTTGTAGCCTTCTTTAATTTGTACTTCTTCTCATCATATTCTTTTTTCAATTCATTTCTTTTTCTACTTGAATATTATATAATGTATTACATATATACCAATCCAATTCACTACTTTATTAGAGTTAGCTACAATACCAATTTCATCACAATTCACAAAGTCAACCCAACTGGTCTAACTTAGGTTCTTAAGAAAAGCTGAGTGATGTTTTGATAGTTGAAAAACACTATCAACACTTGGAAATGTTTGGCACTTGATTGAGCTTGAAGCTCAATTCATACTAATCACTTCTAAGTAACTTAAACTAAGTCAACACTATGTGACTCTATGAACACTAAGAAACTTGGTAGTTTCTGAATCACTCAGTTGATACTGCATGACACATTCAACACTAGATTCGTATGTTAGCATAGTGAGATTGGTAAACATAGTATAACATACTTAACATACCATACCTTGGTTAACACTATGATCTTCTTCACTTCCACTAGATAGCTTACTAGCCTCTATTATGCCTAGTTTGCATTGAATATTGTCTTTGTAGCTCAGTAAACATTGTGTATCATGAAAAACACTACAAACTGACTTAGTTGCTCAATAGACACTATAGAGCTTAGTAGAAATTTAACCATTTGACTAAGTGTTGAGTCACTGATAGACAGGTTGACCATAATGTTAACAATTTCCCCCTTTGGAATTAGTGACAAAAACTAATATCAAACAAAAAATCTGAGTTTCAAAACTAAACCATCATTTAATGTCTTCAACTTAGTTTTGACCATCTAATGTTGTTACTTGGTAACATACTCCATGCTTTTGATTTTTCAAAATTTCTTTTGTAAACTTATCTTCTACTCATCTATATAAGTATCTTCATCATACTATACTACTCCCCTATACATACATCTCCTATATACATATATTAGGAGAATAATATAGCTTCACTTCCTTTACAATATAATATATATACTTCTCCTCTTTCTAAAATATATAATAACTTCTATCCCTTTTTGACATAAATTCAAAAAGTGTATAATATCTATATGATAATACCAAATTGTGACAAGAAATTAGAATGTACCTTTAGGATAAGTACCATTTTCTTGTCCCAATTCTCTTATAATACCTTGCTTGCATGCAATGCAATCTAAAGTTCTATAGATAATTACATCATGTGATCAGTTATGGAGAAGTTTTTGTCATGGATAAGAGTTTTTTCATGCTCAATGTGTTTCTACAATGCACCCATATTTGGAATAATCATGCCCTAAATTTCTATAAGTGTGACCCAGATCTTGGCTTCTTCCTTTAATAGTTTTGCATACTGATTTGTTAGATATATAATCTTTGTATAATGTGTAGAATTATAACTAGGATCAAGTGATAGCTGGTGTGCACTTTCCTTCATGTCTTCATATATCTTGGAAAATTTCTCCTTGATTTCCTTTGTAAAGATAGATGTGTCACTTAACAAATAATGAACAACATTATTGGTAGAGGTTTCTAGTGAAACATGAATAGTAACTAATTCTACTTGATCTATTGTAGTTCTTTGTGCAAATTGTTCCAATAATCTATTCTCAAACTTTTTTTTCAAATCTTTGTAGTAGTTTCTCCTATGCATTCAGGTCCTCATAAAAATTTTGTACAATTTTTTCTAATTGATCCAAAATATAGGTTGAGTATTATCAACCTCAATACTTAGAGCATCAAAAAATATGCTCTTTATATCTTCAAAGACTCGATTTTCTTTCTTCTTCTCTTCTTTAAGGTAGTTCATGCATGGTGTTCATTTGATTAGGGGTGAGGGTAGAGATAGCCCAATTTGGAATAACTATATCCTCATTGAGATCTATAGTTTCTTTTTAATTTATTCTCTCTTTTAGAATGGTGGAGACAATTTGTTTACCCTTCTCTAAGACTTCCATACTCAGTTGAGACTAGTTCTCAATTGTCATTGTACTAGCTATGGATATACTTGGAATAGAAATAGCTTATTTTTTCTCAGTCAACCTTGAGGGTGGATTACCTGGTTGCTTGGGAAATGAAGTGTTAGGCACTTCACTCAATGTAACATTTAGTTAAATATATTCTAAGCTAGGTTGGGTGATTTGTATAGCAATGGTATCCACAACCAACTCAGTCGAGGCTTTCTTTCAGCTAAGTTGCACTAAGGTTGTGATCAGAGAGTGAGGAAATGAGGCCACAACTATTGCTACAATTTTCTCTACATCAGTTTCCTCAATGCTTTAAATATTTGGAAGGCTTATTCCTATAGCTTCTTGTTCTTCCTCTATGTCATCCAAATTTACATCATCTAACTTCTAATATTTTATCCTACATATTCTTCATCATCTTCATCATCCTTGTCATTAGCATGAATAAAAAAGTCACTAGTTTGATGCAACTTATAGATATTTTTCCATGTTGTAGCTGCCTTTACCACATATTCAATGTCCTTAAGTAGTATCATTCATGTGCTTAATTTGAGAGTGAACTTCTTCTCATTGTTCTTCAAGGATTCATTTACCTCCTTATTACTGAGATTTGGCATGAGTTTATTCAAGGTTTGTTCATAGATGTCCTTGGTAGTCTTCTTTGCATGTTCTTATCTATGCTTTATTACTTGCATAAGTTCATGAGGTATTTGTTGTGCAAGCTCATTTGGTGAATACTTCCATTTACCTAGTTTGGTCGTGCCTATTCCTTCTTCAATTTTGCTCAATCTTTCATGAAGTTTAGGTGTATATCTCTTGAAGATAACCTACTCGGTTTCATCTTCACCTAACTTGAATTTATTTCTTTACTTGGTTGCCCTTCTAGTGAATAGAGTAGGAGATGATTTAGCAGGTCTGGTTATGATAACCTTACCTTTCGTCCTTAGAAGATCTTCTTCCTTATATTTGGTTTTCCCTTCTTCATCCTCTTCATCATCACCTTAAATATCATCACCTTTTCCCTAAGGAAGCATTAGAGGAGAACTTTCTTGCTTGGTTCTTTTCAATATCTTCTCTACTCTTTTACTATCTTTACTCATTATGTGATGTAGCTTGATGTAAAGTTCAATTCTTTCCTTTTCCTCATCATAAATTCCAAAATAGATGGCTTTAGGATCCATAGGATCATTCATTAGAACTTCAAATACATCCTTAGTGTCACCAATGTTAACGTCATACAAGACCCATGCCACTCTAGGTCTTACTACTTGTATGTACACTTTGTCATGGTACACCATGAAACATATATCATCCTTGTAATCTTCTACAAGTTTCTTGGGGATCCTAAATCTATTATGAATCTTATATTTGAATGATTCAACGTAGATAAGTAGGAGAATATTTCCATAGCAACTCAAATTATGATATTGCTAGCAGGATTTAACTATGTGGTTTTAAGTCAAACTCATTAACCCATATTTCATGATTAGTGATTCAACATGAATCTATCTATCATGAGAATAAATGGACCACTAGCACTCATTGGATCTAGGTGATGCTTATAGGGGTTAAGCACCAAGACTTCCTAAGAGGTCACCCAGCTCAATACTACTCCATCATTAGTGTGCTTAATATCCATGATGGTATCAAAAATTTCACCCATTTCTACTATTTAATCATTAATTTGATATAAAATAGGTACATCATTCCTCTATACTATTGTACCTTTGGAAGCAAAAAATTTATGAAAAAAGAAGAATAAACATGTCAAAAGATATCCAAACTTACATGGATTATTCTTTGATCCTCTAATTCTCTCCATATTCTTGTTGAATTGATTCAACAACAACTTGGCAAGGTTTAAGGATAGGTTATTCTTCACAACCTTGTATGTGAGATTGATAGCTCCGCATGATACATTTTTTAACCAACTAGAGCTATATATCTTGTGTGAGATCACATGTATACCTAACTTCAGTTCAATTTTAGTTACACCACTAAGCTTCATATCTCTTCTATCACACTCAACAAGAGTATTCTTTCTCAATTTTACCCAAGCTAGGGTTTTGGTCATCTTAGCCTTGTTTAACATGGGAAGCCTAGTGATTTTGTAAATCATTTTCTTCATTATTAGAATGGGTTAGTCCAACCATAATTGCCCATTGCGTACACAAATTAGAATATATCTAATCCATTTTATTTGAAAGTCTCTTGGAATATGAGAGATGTGTGTCAAACCCTTGGTTTCCAAATGTTAATTTTCATACTTCAATTCACCACCCACACACAATTTATTGAATGATTCATTCATCTCTAGGGTTCTGATTTCATAAATAGAATAGTAATAAAATAAATGAATATCATGCATGAGTAATACCTGAGGCAAAATTTGAGACTATGCACCAATTGGGTCAAGCACCTCTATAATCATTGGACTCAACTTGAAATTTGGCACCTTAGAGTTGACTCTACAAACTAGCATTTTAGATCCTTTCTTCTCCTTACTGCTTGAAGATGCCATGCCTGGCCGGGTTTTGAAATTTTTTAGGATTCTCCAAAAAATATTACTCAAATTCCTTTTCTCACCACAACTAGCTCTAAAAATTTACTGTGAAACAATGCAATTGATTCCTTCCCTTTATAACAAATTTCCTCTCTTTGATTGCCATTAATGCTTTGTGCTTCATACTTTCTTAGTGATAGACTTTCCTCCACTCATTTTATTCTAAATTCTTGAGAGACATCTACAGCTTGGTAGAGTCATCAACACTCACAAGGAACTATCTCTGTAACTAGAAACAATATTCAACATAACTTTTCTCAGTCAGGTCTTGTGACCTAACCTTTTTCAGTAAGGTATCCTACATGCCATCATACATAGTGATCCATGTGCATCTTGAATATTGATTAGATCAATATACTTGCTAGCTTGAACTGATATTAGATTACTTCTTTTGAATCATAGTTATAATGATCTCTAGAGGGAACTAATTTGAAATGAGTGAGCCATCTAATTCATTGACTTGGATGTCATTCACTTCATCATCTTGTCTTTCATTCTTTGGAAATTTTGGTACCCATTGCTACTTCATTTATTTTTTGATATTGTCATATTTTTCTTTCTTTTCATCCTTAATTCTATGTGTTCATATAGTTCTTGGCCATATGTCCAAGTATTGTACAAATGAAACATCTTTTTGTAGTATCTCTTTTCCTCATGTGATGTTTCCTACAATTTTCTCCAATTTTCCCAAATTAACCATAGTGACATCTATGCCATGTGTTGTAATCCCATCTAAATATTTCTTTCACAATTTTTTTTACTAGGTTACACTACATGGTTTTTTACTCTAAGTATTTGTGTCCTCATTTCTTGCAATTGTGACATTTACCCTCAAAATTAGGTTTCTCATTGCATTCACTTCCTCTCTGACCATGCTTATTGTAACTGTAACACTTTCCATTGAAGTTTACGTTTCCATTACTCTGAAATTGGTTTGATAAATGATCTATCTTACCACAATGATTGCAAGTATGCCTTTTACTCATTTGAGCTCCTTGTTGGGATGATTCACCTTCTTCTGTATATCATATTCCAGCTTTTCCTTTGTGTTTGTACAAAATTTTCTCATTTAGTTGATTCATTCTTTCCTAATATTTCATCATTCTTTCATAGGTTATATTTTCAATATTAAGACTATTCTATAGTCTTTCATTGTTTGATACTAGATTCATAAGTTCTTCATTTGCATTAGTAATCTGAACAAGGAAGTTCTCTTCCTGAAGGGGTAGTTATTGAATTTCATTTCTCTTTTCTTCTATTTCTTCCTTGGCTTTGTCTTTTTCTTTCATGACTTCACATAGTCTACCTGGTTGGATTTCTTGTTCCCTTTTTTTCTTTATAGCTTCTTCTTGAAGATTGGAATTCTTTTCTAATAGGTCTTTGATTAGTTCATCAGCTTCATATGGATTTCATCTTGGATATATGTCTTCAATCCTCTCTTTAGTATAGAGATTATCATTCATTTTTACTACAAGATCCTTCCTTCTTTTCCATGATTGAGAGCTCATTGTTCCTTTCCTTTCTTGAGTTGTCCAATAGCCAACTTTGGATCCATCTTTTCATTTTCAATAGCCTTATCCAACTTGTATACATCTATTACCTCTAATCTTTTCTCATGCTATTAAAATTCTAATGTGAGAATAAATTTCTCTAATACTGATTGTTGGTAATATAAGGACAAGGTTAGTATGAGGGGTGGGTTTAATTAGGATCCAATAAAATAGATTAAATATTCTAATATAATGGCATCCATGAAAGAATGAAAGTAGTAACAAATTCATAACACTTTAACACAAGATATGGTAACCTAGAAACCTTCCAATTAGAAAGTAAAACTGGGGTAGCGATGATACCCACAAACTTTAGTACTACAATATAAAGTTAACCTATAAGGCTTAAAATTTACCACTTATGGTGATCTACCCTACTAGGAGCAATGAGGATTGTGAGGTCCACCTTGTTAAAGGATTTACAAATATATAATGAAGTATGCAATTGGTTAAGAGATTTAGCAAAGACTGTTAAGTCTACCCTATTGTAGGATTTAACAAATACACTTGCTAGGATGAATTAGTGGTTGATCTCTAATCGGTAACTCTAATTTTTAGGTTGATATTTTTTGAAATTCAATGATCACCTAACTATGAGCGAAAAATCTTTTTTTTTTTCCCTTATACTTCCTGTAGCCTTCCTTAATTTGCACTCCTACTCATCATATTCTTCTTTATATTTTTTTATTTCTTATATGGATATCAAATAATCTACATATATACCAATCCAAGTCAATACTTTACTGGTGTTGGCTACAATACCAGTTTCATCATAATTCACAAAGTCAGGCGAACTACTATAACTTGGTTTCTAAGTAGAAACTTAGTGATGTTTTGATACTCAAAAAACACTATCAATAGTTGGAAATCTTTGACACTCAGTTAAACTTGAAGCTCATTCCATACAAATCACTTCCAAGTAGCTTGAACTTGGGCAACATTGTCTAATTCGGTGAACAATGAGAAACTTGATAGTTTCTAAATCACTCAATTGACACTACATGACTCGTTCAACACTAGATTCATATGTTAATGCAATGAGCTTTTTAAACATAGTATAACATAGTCAACATACCATAGATCTATTAACACTATGATCTTCTTCACCTCCACTAAATAGCTCAGTTGCCTTTGCTATGCTCAGTTTGCACTAAACATTGTCTTTGTAACTTAGTAAATACTGTGTATCTTGGAAAACACTACAAAATGACTTGGTTTCCAGGTAGAGACTATAGAGCTTAGTAAAAATGTAACCATTTGACCAAATTTTAGGTCACTAATAAACAAATTGACCATAATGTTAGTTCGGAAACGTATGTCCTCCTTGCACTTCTCCACTAGTGAGGGTGGTGTCCTATACCCACTAGTAGAATATTGGTAAATGAATGACTACATGACTAAAACTTTTAGTCACAAGACTAAAAAATTTAGTGATGTGACTAAAAGTGATCAAAATCTAGCATTGTTTTGCAATTACTAAGTATAAGTGACTAAATAAATGACTAATTTGGTCATTAAGTAAAATCAGAAGGTTGGGCAAAGATTAGTGACTAATAAAATGATCAAATAAATGAGTAAACAATTGGTTGCTAATAGTTAATCACCCAAACACATGACTAAATGAATGATTGATGTTTTTTTAATCATATTAATACATTCTGTTAAAAGTTTTTTATAACTTTTATTACTCACTGATAGACCTATTAATATATCATTATTTTTTAACTTCGTTGAATATCCTTTTAACTAATATTGAACAAGAAATAAACTCAAAATCACTCCAATCTATACTCAAACTCCCTAAACTTTGTCTATGAACCCCTGAAGAAAATAAAAACACTCCATGAACTCAAAAGAAAACACTAAGTCTATCTCTACATATCAAAAAGATTCATTATCAATTAAGTATTTTACAATATTAATATATAATTTTTATTAATCGTACTAAAAAAAAATACAATAACAATAATGGGGTTTGATTTGAACCATCAAGGGCTAAGATAAGGTGATGACTTATAAACTTCAAGATTGTATCAACCATCACAAAATAACACAAACTTAACATTAGAGCAATAAGTATATTATAAAACTACAATACATGAAATTTTTTATTTTGGGGATAGGCTTCGCCTTATTTTTTACTATGTTTAACATCTTCCATGTGTTAATTTACATTTAATTATGTTTAGTAAAATCTTAAATGAGTTTTTGGCATTTGCTTTTTTTCTATTTTTTAAAACTATAATAAAGTTTTTCTTTTGCTAGAATAAGAACAATTTTTTTCTACATTATTATATTTTATAAAATAAACATTTTAATAATTATTATATAATAAAAATAAATTTAATGTAATTATAAAATAATATATAATATACAACTAATACATTATAAGTTTAAATATTAGTTGAATGTATTATTCCATATATTATTATTATTATTATGCAAAAAAAAATATTATGTGGCTTTGAGAGGCATCCCTTGGATCAGATGTGAATCTATCCTTAACCTTGTCAAGATCTATGTTTACTTTATTTGGGAATGGTACTTCTCTCTTTGGAACAAGACCTATATTTGTAATAAATGTATATATCATCTAGCATATGTGTTCTAATGGCTATTTTAATACCCTTAAATTGATTTCATAACCCAATTGCCCCTAATTTTAAATAATCAACAATCATTAAAAGTCCTAACTCATTAGGCATTTCTAGTTTTGTTTCTTCTATCTAATTTGAGTATCAAATTGTAAAAAATACCTTAATTTACAATAATAATTGGACATTGATGAATTCCTAATTATTGAATTGAAGTTGTACCCGTTTAATCAAATAATTTAATTAAAAGTTCTAGCACTTCAATTAAATTAATCCCCTTTTTTCCAACTACACATGAGAAATGAATTGATTGATTTAATTGAATTGAATATATTAAAATATCAATTTATTGAATTAAAAGTTCACAAGATGAGAAAGTTAATTAACATGAGATAAATAATTTAATCATCTTTTAATTATCTTCCAAAATTTGAAAAAATTATCTCTTGAGTTAAAAAAGAGAAATTAATTAGTTAACTTAAATACAAAAGGGAAACATTATGGTTAACTAAAGATCCATCTATTCAATTAACTCCTTCATTCACTAAAAAATCAAGAAAGCTAACTTTGTTTTAATAGAAATTGCTTATTTTTTAACTTAACTCTAGATTGATCTTAACCATTTGTCAAGATCAATCTCAACCGTTAATTTATCTAGAATTTCTATAAAAGAATGGTCTCTTTCCTTATTTGTTAAGTGCAAATTTGAGTATTGAAACTAATTTGTGCTAGGGTTGTCTAGATATTTTCTTATTGCTTTTTATTTTTTATTAGCATTTTCTTATCATTTTGTTTAATTGAATTTTTCTTATTTGATAGAATAGATTGCTTCATTTGGATTAATTTATCTTACTTGCAATAGAGAAACTATAAAAAGTATGGTCTAAGCATACAGTTTAAATCTTTGATTTTAATGGAGTCTAAACTCACTCGATGTTCTTGGTGTGAGAGAAATCAAACTTCCATTGAATAGGAGGCAATAAGACATCTTGCTAAGATTCTTCACAATGGATTCCTCCATATTCATTTGTGATCAAGCTTTTATTTAATGACTTATTGATGTGTGTTGTTGATTGCATTGGCCACATTTCACACACACAACTACATATTGTAGTTTAGTTCATAGTCAAACATATCATATCATAGGAAGAAGAGTGACCTAGATTTTGAATTGTAAGTGGAATTTGAATATTATTCAACAAGGTTTTTGATGCATTTTTTTGAGATTATGAATCTTTTCACATAGATTTGTCTGTAAACCTTTGACCATGTTCATTGGTAAACCATTCTTGATTAAAATCTTTGACCTATAGGGTAAGTCATTCTTGGTCAGTCTATTTTTGTGTACTTTATTCCTTTTTATTATAGGTTATATTTGAATGTATTTTATTATATTTATATTAAATAATCCTAATAGTACCACTACTTGTTGATTTGAATCTTCACAATAACACTTCTACTATCAAATGCATGTAAAAAAATTTAAACCCCAAAAAGCTTGTTTTCATTTACAAGAACTACAAAGTTATTGTAATACATCACTATAATTAATAAAAGAACTCATAGAAATTAAAAAATATTCCTTTTGTATACCATGCATAACTTTTTAATTATTTCTAATTATGTTTCTTTAATTTATAACAAAATTATAGAATGTTATTTTTATTATATTTTACATTACATTTCATGCACAAGAATTTTCTGACTTTATTAAAAAACAAGGAATTTATATTAAATTTTTTGATTTAATGTAATTTAACAAATATATTTTTTCTATATAAAAGAAAATATTTATGGTAAAAAGCCCAATGATAAGGAATGACCATTTGCATTTTTTATTTTCTATAATCCATTTTGTGATCTAGAGCTATGAATCCAGGTTATGACTTGGCCCAAAAAAGGGTTAGGGCTTGGAAAATGAAAAAATGTTTAGTGCTTAGCAAGATTTCCTTAGATGTTCACGAGTTACTCTAGAAACATCCATAGATTTGATGGGAGCTTCTTCAATAGGTGAGTTTTTTGTATTGTTCCACTAAAATTTTTCTAAAGCAAAAGGAATGCAGTAAATTCATCTATGCTTTCTTTTGATCATTCCTTCTTGATTTCCCACTTGTTCCTTTCTTTTAATCTTTCTTTTGGCTTTGCTTCTGAAATGTTTCTAAGGGTTTCAATAGTAATAATGTAAGAATGTCATAAATAACCATTTGCAATAGTGACCACAAATAAAATAAATGCCCATGTGCAACAGATCTTATGGTAAGATTTTGTACAATACCTAGATGAAAAATCAAAATACACCAAAATTTTCACACACAAATGAAAATATCCTTTATCATAATATATAAAAAAGATATTGGTAAAACTTCTTGATGCAAACATTATCAAATATACACAAACTTTTGTTGAAATCAAATCCACACCTAATAATATAAGAAATTTATTATTGTGAAGGAAATGTCGATAGTCATTATCGTGTGACATTCACTAAATAGATTTATGAGAAATGTTTCAAATGACTATCAACCAACTTAAGCTCAATCACTTCTAAAGTTTGAGTGACATGAGAAAGGAATGAATACCATTATATATGAAGTTTCAATTTGAATGTGCACCAATTAAATTTGAAATAGTGACCTAATTACAATTAATATGTGGATGAGAAATTCAAATTCTAGAAAATTGCAAATAGATGCAATATAGGAGATATGTAAATAAATTGACCCCTTTGGAAGATGAATCATTGATATTTATTTAGCTATCATGGTTTATAAATAGAGATTGGTCCAATGTAACAGGGTGTCTCAGTCTAGCTTGAAGGAACAAGGAGGAAAATAGAACAAGGGAACTAACCAAAAAGAAAAGGTTCAATTAAGAAGAGAAATTGACCACTGTGTATAGATAAATATTGTGGGGCTTCTGTGAGTATTTTTCTATGTAGAGGTGAGAGGCCACTAATAGGATATATTTTAATTAAAGTTGTAACTTGATTAAATAAAGTAATCATTTCTAAGTTGAAATTTCTTTAAAAACTATTACCATTAAAGTTAATCTCACAATATTTTACTTAAAAACAAGGATTTTTTTTTGCAAATGGCTGCATTACCATTTTTAGCACTAGTTATAGAAATGACATGTCCTAGAAGTCCCTGTTCAGAGCCGTTATCAAGGTTTTGTTATTGATTAACAATTATACTCTCTTTGTAGAAAATTAGAGTATTCATGTCTTTGTATTTTAGCATACTTTGTTGCAACTGTATTGAAACACCCTCAAAGGTTATGCCATAACATGATTTGAGCTGAATCTAGTTGAGTATATTCATTCAATTCTTTTTGGTTGAGCATATGGGGATTACATGGGAATTTGGGTATAGCAGAGTGTGTATATTTGAGCAAGTTGATTGTAAGTGTTGGGACTATAGTTACCCCAGTCAGACTTAGCTTTCACTTAGATCTAGAAATTGGTCATTTTTTTCCTTCTTTTGAAAGTAAATTGCTCATTCATTTTGAATCACAATCACTCATAAGTACCTTTATAATGTGTCCCAGCCTACTATAGATAGTTGCAATATATTTGTAAGCTTAAGAGTGGGGATGCAAATCATTATGTTGTCTCAACTCTTAGAAGTATCCCTGCATTCTAAGAAAGAACCACGTGAGGCTTCATCTTATTTGCCAAAAAAAGAAGATTACAAAAAAGACAAGACTTTTATAGGTGTTTTTTGGGTTACAAAAATTTGAAACTAACTAATCTCTCTTGCTAACATGTCATGTGATTGTTGTACAAAATATATTGTGATAGGGTTGAATAATGAAGAAAGTGAACCTCAAAATAATAATTGGGGACTAGATTCTACTAGCTCTAAAGGTTTGTATAGAGATTATACTACAAGTAATGTCAATGCTAATTAAAATACTGACCATAGAGCTACATAATATACAAATCTTTAGAGTTAGGGTTGAGCAAAATTTGAATGCTCAATAGTTGTATATAATAAACCTATTAAATTCCACAAGAGTTCATGAAGTGTGATTCAAAAATCTTCTAAGAGTAGAGGTAAGGGGCTACATGGGAAAATAAGTGTTTTTAACTTTGACAATGAAATTTGCATAATAGTTTTTGCCTCTTCACATTGTAATATATTACATAATGTAAAGATGATAACAACCAATAATTGAAGTTCTACTACCATGGCATTTGCAAAAATTGTTCATCATAATGACCAAATTTTATAGGCAATAGAGTTTTTAGACCTTGAATGTATTTGGAAATTATTATCATTTTTCTTACCCCTTTGGCATCTGTACCCAGTTTTCTTTCAAAATAGAATACTCTTTGTTTGTTAAATGTTTTGAATGACAGTCTTCTTTTAGAATAGAATACACTTTTCCCTTGCTAAATGTTTTAAATGATAGGTTTTTTAAGCATTGGGCCTCATAACATAATGATGTTATGTCACCTAACACTTTCAGTAAGGATATAAAACTAAAATATTAATGGTTTAAGCTACATTTATAATAATTGGTTTTACAACTAGGTTTTGAAACCCCCCAATACTTTAAAAAATAGTGATTTGATAGTAATAATAACTATCATCATCTAAAAGAATAGCTAGCAAAAATGTTATCTTATCTCATAAAAATAATATCTCACATTCATTTGCTGCATCAAATAATGATCCTTGAAAATTTTTCAACACTAAAGACGTCTCTAATTTGTTATAGATGTAGAATTCATCACAAATCCACCCCCTTAGATGAACCGAGTTTTCATCCAACCCTTCTATAAACTCTTTTAGGTTTCCATATGTAGAAGTCATAAGTATTTTCAAAATCCAAGCATAACTCTAGGCAATGGTGATATTATTAATTTGTTGGCTAATAGCTATTAGAAAATAAGGTTGATATGTTTCAATATCATTGAAATAGTAGGCTTTGGTTATTTGGAATAGAAAACTATAAACATGACAACTATTTGGAAGTTTTAAATAGTGTATGGATGCAAAATATGATTGATTTGGTATTTGGATAGACTGAAAGAATTGCATCTTTCTAATATTCATTTACTGCACTCTACTTTTGGTTATGAGGAGAGGTTATTGGTGCTTAGCTACTATAGAATCACAATGTTTTTTACTTCTAATTTTATTTTTTATTGCATGATAGTGCCAGGTACTTAAGCTAGAAGAGATCTATTAAATGGATACTTGCCAATTCTACTAAATATGATATGAAAACTATAGGTTTCTTAGTCACCGAGATGTGTTATTTTGGGGTGGTATCCTATGAAAACAAACAACTCTGAATCAGGAAAATCATTTCTTCAAAAAAATTTGGTGCTGAACAAGTTTTTCTCAGAGCAAGCGCCACATCAAGTGTGAACTTCAAGCAATAGGTACATTTTTATTATAGCTTTTAAGTTCATTATGGTAGTCTTTTTCTACTTTCTTTTTGAATGTTTGGTTAATGATTTACATTTATGGTTGTTATTTTTACAAGCAAGTACCTATAAAATCTCTTATACCTCTTCTATTACATATCTTCAACATACTATGTAGATGTATATATTGAGGAAGCCCTTAATGATGTCCATAAGAGCTGCATTAAACTTGGAGCATGGAAGAGTTAGTAATTTCTACATATACTCCCTCTCATCAACATTATTTTTCTTCTAATACCTACAATTTTGATTAGAAAAATGGTCTATAGATGAGTCTACATAGTGGTTGTCTTGCATAGCATGTCAAAAAATGTGCACTCCATAAGTAGGGATGGAGCTTTCTAGGTAATATATGAAGTTTGCAAACTCACTCTAGGGACTAATCTTGTGCACAACATGTTTTTTTGGGTAAATTTTCTTTTGTGGTAATGCATTTAAATATGGTTTGAGAGGAACACTGTCATATCTTTTGGTACTAAGGCTAGTGTTGCCAATGATCAATGTGGAGCTAAATATTTCTTTAGTTTTATCAACATTCTATACCATTTCATTATCTTTGGAGTAAAATGAAATAAAATGTGAGTGTTGATGGCATTTTAGTTTCCAGTTAAAAAGCTCTTATAATATACCAATGCCAAACATTCATTTTGGATTTTCTCATGCGTGCTATTATAATTTTGATATTTGGTGTGTTGATTATTTTTTTTGCCAACTATTTTACATTGGGACAAGATTTATGTGTATGCATTGCATATGTTTTTCTTTTTCTCTTTTTTGTTTCAAAGAATGAAAAAATCACAATCTATAAGCCTTTTAATGTATTGTTTACTAAAAGATAATTGTATAGAAAGGGCAACTCAAACTAGATCAGTTGAAGAACTACTACCTAGTAGATTTGGCTCATGTAAAATTTTACTAGCTACATTGTGTTTTTATCTTAAATTTTGAATGTACTTTAGGGGATTTTGATTATGTATTGGAGCTTCTTGTGTGTATTGGGAGAAGTCTTCCTGAAGTGATAATGATGATGATTCACAAGGTATTGCACAATGATCAAATTATGGATCATGATCGATGAGCATTATATCAACCATGGGATGGGTCAGCCCTCGTAGTATTTAAATTTCTACTTGTTAATTTTTTTGTATATTCTTTGTCTTATTGTTAATAGGGTACCTTGACACTGTGCCCATATACAAACATTTAAACTTCACCTAAATGCACCTCCATTCAATTTTAACTTACTTATTGTACCCTTTCATAAATTTAAATTATTAGGATTTAGAATCTCATGTTCAGTATTAGTAATTGCATCACATATAGTTTCCCTTTTGGTACCTACATTGTTGGTATCCAATGTACTTGATCCTAGCCTTTCTATGTAACTAGCAATAGTTGAGTTATTATGGCAAGTGAAGTCGAAGTTCTCAAAAAGTCATAAATCTTAATAGAATTCTAGATTCCTTGATTTATTTATACACCACTTCAATTAAGTTAGAAATCACTATAAATTGCTTTGGCATACCCTATCACACACCAAGGTGCAATTTCTAGTTAATAATATCAGTCAAAATTGTGTTTATACACCACTTCAGTTAAGTTAGAAATCATTATAAATTGATTTGACATACCCTATCACACACCAAGGTGTGATTTCTAGTTAATAATATCAATCAAAATGGTGTTTTTGTTTTGTTTTCCTTATTAACATTGGTTTAATAAGTGATAGATTTTGAAGAACAATACAATGTTCAAATACAGTGGGAAACAATCCCAAAGGTGAGATTGCTAGTTAATAATATTAGTTAAAATAGGTTTTTTCTTTTAGAAAATTCATTTTCCTTATTAACATTGATTTAAAAAATTATAGATTTTGAATAACAATACAATGTCCAAATATAGTGTGAAATATTTCGCGGCTTAATGAACCATGATCAAAGAAAAATCCTACATCCATGAATTTGCATAAAAGACATCTCAGATTTGACTTGGTATTGATTGCTAGGAAACTTAGCACACATGCCCAAATCCATAAATATACACAAGAGGACATTATTAAGACATTTCAACAATTTAGTGAGTTTTTGTAATGTACTGAATAACTTTCTTGCATATTCCATTCCACTCATACTAGTTGCTAGTCCAAAGACCTCAAATGGTATAACTTTTTCACTGATAAATTTACATTCTTACTATAGATATATATGCAATGTAAATTTTTTTCTTTTAAAAGCATGCGACTTAGTTAAACAAACCTAGCTCAATTATACAATCTCTTATAAGAACAGGTTGTAACCATTCATTCTAATTCAATAACATCGTGCTATATAGTAAATCGTGAATTACTTAAGCCAACATGTAGACAAATTATAATATAATTTAAAATATAGAATATTAATATTAAAATATTTATATTTAACAAATTTATTCTATTTTAAAATGAATTATATATTTATTTTAAATAAATAGTTAATAATAGTCTATGTGATGCTTGACTAGTTTTTTTCATCTTCCATGTTACATTGCTTTTTAAAACCATTCTTTTTTCATAGTTATCTTATTTAATTCTTTAAAAAAAATTAATTTTAGAATAAATTTAAAATTGATTAATAGACATTAAACTAAAATCTAAAACTTATAAATAAATTCTTTCTATTCTATTTTTCATCTTTTCTATAGAAACTATCACAAATTTTACAACTAAACTAAAGTTATTCATTTTATAAAATTATCAATTAATATTAAACATTTAAAAACAAACTATTCAACTTAAAAAGTTTTTTTACTATGAATAAAAATTATATTTTTACTAAACAATTTACTCACAAATTGTGAGTTGCAACATTTTTAAATCAATTTCCCTATTTTGAATATGAATAATTCTTCTAAGAAATCATTTTTATGTCATTTGCAATAACACATATTATTGAAAACATCATTATATAGGAAATGTTTGTTAAAAAAAATTGTCCTTTTTCCAAAAGGTAGGGACTCTAGCTCTTTGAGAGTTCTAGTTATATTTTAGGTCTTTTATTTAATTATGTTGTTTCATCATCTATGAAATGTACAAAGACAAGCTGCTCTAACACCTACAAGCTTTCTTAATGTTTGATTGCCTATATTTGAAAATCCTACCTTTTGGGAGCACTTGGACGTAAACTCTCTTTTTTGCTTTTCACTATTAGCAGGTAGGGTACAATTCTAAAAGATTAATACTCAATGCTTCTAAATAGACTCAAGCTCTTTATATTGAATGTTATTTATCCAGTAAAGAGAATACATTTTAGTAGTATTGCAAGAGAATTGACGAAACAATCATGGAGGTACCATAGGAAATATAATACATAACTAGAGACACGAGGAACCAAAAGTCACAATAGATGAATATGAATAGGGCACATATGTGTACTTAGATTTTATCATACTACATGAGGACTACCAACATGGCTAGTACATATGATATTTTTTGAAGTTTTATGCTTTGTCATTTTTTCTTATTGAATTATTTTGAATAAATATGTAAGTTCTTGCTACTAGCATGAATAAAGTATATCATGAGAAAAGTATATCATGTTACAATGACCCATGATCATGGTAGATCTAACGTTGGGTAGACAACTTTGTTAATTTTTTGCATTATTCTTTGGAGGGTACTAGCTCAATGGAAGAGCACCTGCTTTATTAGTAGGAGGATGGTGGTTCAATTCCATCATGCCCTAATATGATGAAATTAATGATTAAATAAACTACCAAATAAAATACTAAATATATTATCAAATAGACTACCATATATACTACCAAATAAACTACCATATATAGTACCCAAAAAAATACCAAATATACTTCCAAATCAACAACCATATATACTACAAAATCAACTACCAAATATACTACCATATATACTACCCAAAAAATACCAAATATACTAGCAAATAAACTATCAAATAAACTACCAAAATTACCAAATGAACTAACATATAAACTACCAAGTATCAACAATAAATGACTAAATCAATGACTAAAAATAGTTCAGTCATAAATTTGGTTGGTTGATAAATGTCTGGCAATAAACTACCATTGGTCATGTGATCAAAATTAGTCACATATCTTCAATTTTTAGTAGTTTATTTGGTAATATATATATATATATTTTGTACTAGTGACCTCTACTTCATCGCAACTTGAAAACCTTTCATCATTCTACTGATATCTTCAACAATCTTCTCAGAATATCTTTTGTAATGATGAGTCACCAAGCTAAAGGTGTACTGATTCTTTTTATCCCATTATGTATCATGCAACTAGGAAATTGCCTAATCACTTGAAAGAAATGGTGTATTAGTAATGACTCAAACCTAAACACTTCACTTCTTATCTTCTTGAGTTTCTCTATGTTATCCAAAAATTTATGTCCTAGAATATCACACATATTACCCTTTTCATTCTCATTTGTCATCATGAATGTTGCATGTAGGAATCCAATAGGTACTAAATTCAATCTTGAACTATGATTCATCTTGTAGCCAATGATCTTGTTGATCACTCTCATATATATCTTCTTTATGATTGTATAGACTAGTTATCCTATGTATCATGTCATTTTCAATCATTATGAGCACATTTCCAACCCATAACATTCCTTTTTGAATGCAGCTCAAAATGATTATGCTCCATTCATGGTTGTCAAAGTCCATATAAAATATATGGTTCACAATGTTTAGTTTCTTTTGGTGTGTGAACTCTTAGTCCAATGAAAAGTCTCCTTAGCACACTAGGTTTATGTCCTTATGAATGTAATTATCTCCAATGCTCTCAAATTTGCATTAAATATATGACTTGATATCCTCTACATGAAGAACATTCTCAGGAACTTGTGAAAATGCTCCAAAGGGATCATAAACTTGAGAAATGAATGGATTCCTCTTAAATACATATCTTGGCCTCTAATTAACATCACTACTAGTAGGATTCTCCATTTTAGCTAATTCAAACACTTCAATCATAAAATACCTAAATATCATGGAACTAGTGATTTTTTTGACTTCACAATTTGAACGCTTCAAGTTGACCTTTACTTACTTTCAATTCACTTTGAATTTGTCCTTGACTCTTCACATAATTAGATGGTAATCAAAATGTTGTTTGCATTCCTTAAATCTCTTGAATTGACCTTCAGAATAATTGTACTTCTACAAAAAAAATATTTTAAACTTTCACTCTTTCAGGTAGTAAATTTGTTTGGATTCATTCTCCTTCATTTGATCACAAAATGACTTGCATTCTTAACCAAAGCTTCCTTGTTACCTTTACTACCTCATTCTAACTTTTCAACTCTTAAGCTAGCTTCTAACTCCTCTTCCATCTTTTTGATGATATGTCTTTAATAAAATATACTTAATTCAAATATGATGAATCACACACTATGGTGGATTTCATTATTTCTTTAGGTGAATCAAATAATTGGTCTTCTAAAATTTAATGTGAACTTTCTAGATTGATTTCTTCTACAAAAGTTTCCTTGAATTCTTCAACATGTTCTTTAAGTACTTCCTTCTTAATGTTAGTGCTACTATTATCATTTCTTCTATCATTTATGTTATTATTTCTTCTCTACTTAGGATTCTTGTTGAAGTTTCTTCTATCCATTCTAAATAGTCTTGCTACATGTCCAAACTTATTTTATAACTGACATATAGGTGCATTCCTTCTCTGATTGGTTCCATTCTAAAATATGGTGCTATGTAATCCCTTGAAATGTGTCCAAATTGTTATATTTGTAACATAAAATCTAGTTCCTTACTCCATTAGTTCTTTCTCCATCATTGGATCTACTTTGTGATCACCTTATTTCATTACTCATAGGGTTAGTATCCCTAAACATATTACTATTTCCATTATTACTATCAAACTTAAGTTTCTTAGATTATATTGCTTTATGTCCCAAACCATGACAATTATAACAATATAAATTATTGATAGGTTTAAAAGACTTACCTATACAATTTCTCTCTTAATATGACCAACTTCATTACATATAAAACATTGACCTCCATATTCTTGTCTAGCCTCCTTATATAGTTCAACTTGCTCTATTTGTTTTGGTTCATCACATTTCTTTCTTTGATTAAGTTGCTTAACTTCTTTAGATAAGTTTGTAGATATACTTGGTTCAATCCTACTCTGCTCAATTTCCTTATGCTTAGGGTTTTTCACAACTTGATTAGGTTCCTTCCTAACTTTAGTTTTATTAGCTAAGTTCTCTCCAATAAGATATCCAAGACCTGTCTTATCATAAGAAGATCTCTGGAAAAATAGTTGTTCATCAATTTTTCTCACTACTAGAATAAATATTTTCTTACTATTTCTTAGTTTGAGTTAACTCTAATTTCATAATGGTATTGTACTTTTATAACTCTACATGTTCTAATCTAATAGAATCTAATTCAGATGTTACTTGAGTCATATTGGATCTTAGGTCTGCATTCTCATATTTCAGATTTGGTCAATCTTACTATTGTCTTTACTCAAACTCAACTTAAGTTCAACAATTTTTAACTTAAGTTTTAAGATTTCATTTTCCTTCTTAAGGGTTACTTATTCATTATCATCATTAGTCTACTCTTTTGATTATTTTCTAGATTATTTGTAATCAACCTTATCTTTCAATTTACCAATGTAATCTTTTGCATCCTCATACCTTCCTCTAAGGTTGTCTCTTTCTTTTGTAAGAAGAACTATTTTATCTAGGGATTATTTAATATTCCTCTTTAATTGTTCCATATCAGTAGGGATCTTACTCAAACTATTTAGCCTCTACTGATTAACTAAGCTCTGATACAAATTTTTATAAATAGATAATACTAAAAGGGGGAGGGGTGAATCAGTATTCTACAAACTTTTATGCAAACCAGGATATTATTAATTACTTTACAACATGCATGTGAAATTAAATTAATAATTTTGAATAACTGAAATAAAACCATACACAAAGAGAAATAATAATACCATATCTTGTTAATTAGGGAAACCTTAGCCAACAAAAAACCTAGGTGGGGATGACAGCCATAAAATGATCCACTAAAAAAAAGAATCATGTTAAGTATGTTGATTATGTTAGGAGTCTATGAATTACATATAATGTCTTGGTCCTTGTTATAGGATTAGGCCCTATTAAAAGTTTAAACCCTATTGGGAGTTTCTTTTACCCTATTAGGAGTTAGTATTACAATTACAACTATGTGAAAGAAGAGCCCATCACCCTAACATGCAATTATATAATATAGTTCCTTATACAAAAAGAGGTAGATGCAAAAACCTCTTTATTGTGGACTATTGTACTTCACATAGCTCTAATCTAACATCAAAATTTGCATCATAGATCTTCCATACAATTTCACACATGATAAGCATAGTTTTCATACTCATCATATACTTTGCATCACATATATCACATATATTGAACATCTCATATTTTCCATAAAATGATTCTTTGCTTATACTCTTTTCTTTAACGAAAAATCATATGTAGTTGACATGAAGAAATAAAAAATTATACTAACTTAGGTTAAACATCTATTATTTTGTCCCTAAATTATTAAGTAACTATTTCATGACTAAAATAATTCCTTCACACTTTACTCATCTATTTTGTTGCACTCTATTCTTCTCAGCATGCTTCTTTTACTGGTATGAGACATATAACTTTGTTTGTGTTATCTATACTAATTTGTGCACATAGGTGCATCATCATGACACTATGTTATACCTTCCCAAAACTTTTCACATGCCAAATAGCTTTGTATCCTTTGCAATACCAAAAATTATCTCTGCACTGCTATAGAGATTGTCTAACACTTAGAAAATTTTCTATCTCTAACTATTGAATCTTCAACAATATATTTTGCCATCTCATCCTAAGATATATGTTTCTATAAATGACAAAGCTAACTTATCCTGCCTAGCCATTTTGGTAACACACCTAGAAAATTTTCAACTCTTGGAAGAAGCAATGGGTCACCATTAACATGGTCTCATTAGAAGTCAATGAAGAGATGATAGTCAATGCCATTGACCTATCTATAAAAGGGAAGTCTTGGAGGAAGTAATATATAATTAAGGATGAAATGAGCCTCAAGAGATTCTTTTTCTTTAATAGATTGAGGTCCTTGACCACTTTTGTGGTGGTTTCACATGGGAAAATATTTTAGAACCATGGAATATGGTTTTCTATATCATCATGCAGTATATTACCCTAGAGTCTAGAGTTAAGGTCTATTATTACTACCATTTTCCTATTTTGAATTATTTTCAAAAAATAAATTGCATTTTATTTCCCTTTTCTCCTACTTCATTCTATGGAGGATTGTGTGTGGAATATAAGGAAAAAAATGTGAGCAATGCTATAATTACATTGTTTACCATCAAGCTTTTATTCTACACCTATTTAAATTTTACAAAGGCCTCAACCATGAAATTTTGAACCTTAGTCATTCACCTTTGAGAATAACTAACCAAATATCATCTCCCATCCCAAACAAACCCATTTATATAGAGGACCCCATGGGCATGGCTTGTTAGTTTTTAGTGATTGATCAGGGACATATTGTACATACTTCATAATTCTTTGGGTCATGGCCAATAAATGGCCGATATGTTATAACCCCAAAGTGGAAAAATACTTGTATAAAAGGCCTTAGGGTTAGGTATCTTTTATTATGTGTGTGATATAAAAATTTCTTCTTATAGTGGTATTGAGTTGTAAGGGATTATAGATTGTAATCATGTTGTAATCATCAGGTCATAATAATATTGGACTTTTTGTTTGGTTGATGTAGCCTAGGGATTGGGTGAACCATGCTAAATCTTGGTGTCATTCTTTTCTATGTGATTCAATATTTTCTTATATTGTTCATATTTGCATGTAATTTTTATTTATGTCTATGGTTTAATCCTAACCAATGGTATCAAAGTGAGGTTATTTTTTTTAGTTATTCTCTTTAGGAAAGTCTCATAGTTGAGTGGGAGAAATGGTAGATGAGGGTATGTCAAAGGTTGACAAGTTTATTGGATAGAACTTTTAGTTATGGTAGATGCAAATGGAAGATTGCCTTTATCAAAAGTATTGATGGAATTTTTTGAAAGGAAAATCCAAAAAAACATAGATCTATGATAGATGAGGACTGAGAGATTTTAGACAAAAATGCACTTGGAAGCATTCAGTTGTGCTTGGTAATATAAGTGACATTTAACATAAAAAAAGTGAAGATGATGGAAGAATTATGGAAACCCTAGTAAAATTGTATGAAAGGCCCCCCTCTTCAAACAAGGTATTTCTCATGAAACATTTATTTAATATGAAGATGGTAGAAGTTGGATTTGTTGTCAATTATTTAAATGAGTTTAATACTATTACTAGTCAGTTACCTTCTATGGTTATTAATTTTGATGAAGAAAATATGGCTCTGTTGATTTCGTGTAATTTGCCTAAAAGGTTGAATGGATTGGTAATGGCTATGAGTAATTATTTTTCTATATCTAATACCCTAAAGTTTGATGATATGATTGGTGTTATTCTAAGTGAGGAAACTCATCAGAAAACCTCAAGTGGATCTACATCAGGAAGCACTTTGAATGCACAAAGTAGAGGTAGAATGACCAAGAGAGGAAAGTCAAAGGGGAAGAGGTCTCAATCCAAAGGACCAACAAATTGTTAGTAATGTGGTAAACTAGAGAAAAAGAAGAAAGATTGTTAGACTAGAAAGAAAAATGAAGGAGATAAACCAGAAGGGAACAAAGAGGAAAATGTGGCAAGTGAAAAATCCAAAGAGGATGCTTTGCTTCTTTCATTAGGAAGTGTTGATGATTCATGATTTCATGTTACACATCGCAGAAGTTATTTTATTGATTATATCCAAGTGGATTTTAGGCTTGTTTATTTTGGGGATAATGAACCCTATCAGATTGTTGGAAAAGGAAAAGTTAAGATTAAGTTGCAAAATGGGAATCATTGACTACTACATGAGGTAAGACATGTTCCAAGGCTGAGTAGGAATTTAATTTTAGTAGGGAAACTCAGTGATGAGGCTTGTGTAGTTTTTTCTAATGAAAAAAATTAGAATATTTCAAATGGTTCCCTTGTAGTATAAAATGGTGTCAAAATAGGCACCTTATATCTTTGTATAGGTCATACTATTCCTTCTACTTTAATTATTTTAGAGAAAAAAGAGTGTTCAGGAATAGTTGTTGTAGTTGAGCAAGGAGAAAAAATACATGTTGTAGATTCATATACAAAACTATGATACACCAGACTTGGGAAAATGAGTGAGAAAGGTTTGAAATTAATTCAATCAAAGTAAGTTTTACTAGGTCTAAAATGCATTAAGATGGATTTCTATGAAAGTTGTGTGTATGGAAAACAAAAAAGAGTGAATTTTGTGAAGAGCGAGAAGGAAAAGAAAAGTTAAAAAGATTAGAACTTGTGCATACATATGTATGGGGACAAACTTAGGTATCTTCCATTGGTAGCTCTCATTGTTATGTTACATTTATTGATGATGCAACTAGAAAAGTATGGATTTATTTCCTTAGACAAAAATCTAATGTATTTCAAACTTCTAAGAAATGGAAATGCTTGGATGAAAATGATGCTGGTAAGAAATTAAAATATCTCAAATCATATAATGGTGATGAGTATTACAGTCATGAATTTGAAGATTATTGCTCCACTAATGGTATTTATAGACATAAAACTATTCCAAGGAATCCATAGGAAAATGGAGTGGCTGAATGCATGAACAAGACTATAATGAAGCATGAAGTTGCACATAGGGTTTCCCTTAAACATGTCGGTGGAGGCTATTAATACTACAATATATATTATTAATAGGGGTCTGTCTACTTCTTTAGATTGTGGTATTCTAGAGGAAGCATGGACTGGTAAGAAGGTGAGTTACTCTTTTCTCCAAACCTTCATCTATGAAGCACTTTCTCATATAGATTTTGAAAATAGAACCAAGATGGAAGTTAAGTCAAAGAAATGTGTATTTTTGGATATGGAATTGATGAATTTGGTTATAGGATTTAGGATTTTCAAATTGTAAAATTGTAAAAAGTAGGGATGTCATATTCAATGAGAAAGTGTTGTGCAAAGATCTATTACAAAAATATAGAAGAAAGAATATGATTATGTAGTGCTAGATGATACTCCAAAAGATGATGTTCCAACAATTCCTCATGATCTATAACAATTGCAACTAGATATACTATACACCTAAGTGAATGTTAGATGGTTAACAAGGCTAAGTAGACCTCCATAAAGATTTTCTACCTCTTTCTAATCTATTTTACTTGTAGATGTTGGTGAACCTAAATTCTATAATGAAGTTGTGTAGGTGGATGCTAATATTTAGTGGGAGTCTACAATGGAAGACAAAATGGAATCCTTTCTAAAAAATAAGACTTGAGATTTATGCAAGTTGCTTACAATTAAATAGGATTTATAGAATAAATGAGTTTACAGATTCAAAGAAGAGGATTGAGGTAAGAAACTATTTAAAGCCAGGTTATTTGTAAAAGGATTTGCACATAAATAGGGCATTGATTTAAATGAGATATTCTCTCTTCTTGTAAAAATAACTTCCATTCATACTATTTTAAGTATTGTGCCTACTGAAGATTTTCATTTGGAGAAGCTTGATGTTAAAATAGTGCTCTGTCAAGGTGATTTGGATGAAGAGATATATATGGAACAACCATAGGGATTTAAAGTCAAAGATAAGGAGAACCTAGTGTGAAGATTGAAGAAAATTTTATATGGCTCGAAGCAAGAACCTTGGCAATGGTATCTTCAATTTGAAATTTTTATGCATGACCATGGATATAGTAGGTGTCATTTAGATCATTGTATTTATTTTAAGATGTAGGATGATGACAACTACATTATTTTATGTTTATATGTTTATGATATTATTGTAGCGAGGTCTAACATGGATCACAGAAAGGGGTTAAAAGAATAGTTAGCACATTCATTTGCTATGAAGGATTTGGGGCAAAAAAAAAACATTGGTATGGAGATTTGTAGGAATGGGAAGAATAGGAAGTTGATATTATCTTAGGCTAATTATATTGTGAAGGAGTTGCAACGTTTATCTATGGAGAATGCTAAAGTTGTCAACACACCTTTACCTAGTCATTTGAAGTTGACTAAGGAGATGTACCTTATGCTTCAGCTATAGGAAGCTTGATGTATGCTATGGTATGTACATGACTAGATATTGTACATGTATTGGGAGTCATTAGTAGGTATATGTGTCATCTAGGGCTTTAGCATTGGAATGCTATAAAATGGATTCTAAGATATTTGAGAGGAACCTCTAGTAAGTGTCTATATTTTAGGGGCTTTACTACTAATTTACAGGGATATGTTGACTCAGATTTGGTAGGGGGTATTCATATGAGGTAGAGTTCTATAGGTAATGTATTTACTATTGGTGGGGGAGCAGTGTGCTAGGTTTCTTGTTTGTAGAAGGTTAATGCATTATTCACTACATAGGAAAAGTATGTTACTGCTATTGAGGTAGCCAAGAAAATGATATGCCTTTAGTTCTTCTTGGAAGAATTGGGACACCCTTAGAGTGGTAATTATTTTTTTACAGATAGTTAGACTGCCATTCATCTTGCAAGGAATTATGTTCTACATTCAAAGAAAAAACACCTACAATTGTAGTACCATTTCATTTAGTCATTTTTTTAGTTGAAGTAATATTAAAGATGGAAAAGATACATATAGATGATAATCTAGTAGATATGTTTATAGAGGCGGTGACAAGGAAGAAGCTAAACTCCTCTTTAGCTTCAATTGGACTTTTTGGCATTAAGTTAGTATTGCCATTAGTGACAACACTTATCCATATCAATATAGCTACCAAGCTCAATACTTAGTTCTCTACATTCATTGAGCATTCCAATGTTAACCAAGCTTTGAAGAATTTAGCAATTTACATTGAGCAGATAGTGGCTACCAAGTGAATTCAGACAATGTGAAGATCAATAGTGTCTACTGAGCTTCAAAGTGTCTACCAAGTAGTAAGTTTGTGTCATAAAGATTCAGTGTAAATTAAACATTGGAAGAAGTAGTGTTTATTGAGTAAAGCAAGGTAAACTTAGTGTGCAACATCTGCTTTTTTTAATGGCATACTAGAAGAAGAAGTCTACATTGAACAATGAGAAGGATTTGTTGATGAAAATAATAGGGATATGGTTTGTAAGCTACATAAAGCACTCTATGGTTTGAAACAAGCACCTAGAGCATGGTATGAGAGACTTCACAAGTATCTAATACAAATAGGATTTGAAAGAACTAATGATAACAACAAAATTTACATCAAAGTAGAAGAAGGTAAAGACATTATTGTATCTTAAATCTTTGTAGATGACATAGTGTTTGTTGGAAAGGAAGTGCTTTGCAAAGGCTTTGCTGACAAAATGAAACATGAATTTGAGATGTCTATGTTTGGAGAAATTAAATTCTTTGTTGGATTGCAAGTACATCAACTCAAACATGGTATATTTGTGACACAATCAAAGTAAATCAAAGAGATTCTTAAAATATTTGGATTAGAGGAGTCCAAACTGGTTAGCACACCAATGGCAATAGAAAATAAGCTGTCCAAAGATGGTGAATACAGATCCATGATTGTAAAACTACGTATGTTGTACATAGTAGACCGGACATAGCATTAGTAGTTGAAATAGTGGCTAGATTCTTTGCTAATCCTAAAGAAAATCATCTCATAGTAGTAAAAAGAATAATGAGATATCTTAAAGGAACTGATAACTTTGGTCTATACTACAAAAAGAATGGAAAATTTGAGCTCAATGCATATACAGATGTAGATTGGGGAGGAAACATTGATGATAGAAAAAACACAAGTTGAGGTGTATTATTTCTAGGCAAAAGGCTAGTTACCTGGAGTATCAAGAAACAAACATGCAGAGTCAGAATATGTGGCAGCAGCAGTCAATTGCACAAACATTGTGTGGCTCACACATCTATTGGAAGGAATGAAAGAAGAGGTAACAAAACCTATGATATTGTATTGTGATAAGACAAGTGCTATAAACATATCCAAAAATCTAGTAATGCATGCAAAAACCAAGAACATCACAATCAAGTATCATTATGTTAGAGAACTCATAGAAGATAAACAAGTGAAGTTGGAATACATTCACACAAAGGAAAAAACTACAAATATCTTCACCAAACCATTTCCAAAGGATTCTTATGAATATTTTAGAGGCAAGTTGGGGGTAATACCCCCAACTCAAGAAAATTAAAGCAACAAGGAAGCTGCCCTACATCACCAGCAATGAATCATTGAAATATCAGAAGGATGATGCAGAGGATAACAATAGGATCTGAAACTCCAAATCAGTCACAAGCATGGTGATAGAGGAAAAAAATAAGAAGAAGCCAAAGTACATATTTTTCATATTAAAGATGCTACATCTTTGGCATTTATGTCAAAGAGGGAGACATGTGAAACCTGATCAATACAAAGAAAGAGGGAAATATATATGAAAGAGGGAGATATATGAGATAGTAAATATGGAGTGAACAAAGAAAAGTAGCAAATAAAAAATACAATCTTGGTGGTAACTAAGTTGATCAATTGATCAGTTTGGTTTGCCATCAATGCCAAAGAGGGAGATTGTTGGAAATGATTGAAAAGATCATGAGGAAAGTTGCTAGAATGATATATGGAAATGGTAAAGAATGTTCTCAATCATTGTTTTGTCATTGATGTCAAACTTGCTACTTGCAGGAATGACAATTGCTTTAGTTATCCAAATACTATCAATTAGTTGATTGACAAGGAGGAGGCAATCAATAAGATGTAACTAGTACACCAAGAGGAAGGTTGAAGTTATGATGTTATAATGAAGCACAAGGATCAGCTAAGCCATTGATGAAAAAGTGTGTTGATGACATACTATAAGACACAGGAAATGGACACACTGAAACACATCAAAGATGTAAGGTTTTTAGTTAAGACATCTGTAAAGCCTAACTAAAGTTCATTAGAGTGAGAGAGTTGAGTAAGATAAATATCAAGTGCCAAGTAAACTTAAGATGCCGAGTGATATCAAGTGCTGAGTAAACTTCAAGTGCCAAGCGATATCAAGTGCCGAGTAAACTTCAAGTGCCAAGTGATACAAGTGCCTAGCAGATATAGGTGTTGAGTAACATAGAGATGCCAAGCACCAGTAAAACCAATAGTGTTGAGTAACAAAGAGATGTTGAGCACTAGTAAAACCAAAAGTGCTGAGTAATACAGAGATGCTGGGCACTAGTAAAAATAATAATGCCGAGCTGCTGCATTATTTTGAAAATCAAAGATTTGCCAAATCTAAGCTGACAAGGTTTTTATCTAGAAGTTTGTGAATTAAATAGAAGATAAGAATGATGAGCTGGTGGCATAGAACACCATGTAAAAATTTTTTAAGGATACAACTGACGAAGTTTCTAGATGAGAACAAGATATGAGGTAGATACATTGAATCCTACCTAATCCATTTTGAAACCCTAAAATTGGAGAAGGAGAATTGAGTGGAAAACGCAAAATTATATTTCTATTTAAGGAGTCATAATTCCATAATGAAGGAGAGAGAGAGGTGGTCAATCATGAAAACATAAAATGCTGAAGGAGGTGCTAAGGAGGAAAGAGAGCATAGTTACTCTATTTCAATAAGAAGACCCCAGATATGGATGCATTGGCATGATGAGTAAGAAGACTCAAGGAGACGAAGCTTGATAAGAAGATAAGCAATTAGAGCTAAAGTTATTGAAGCCAAGCATAAGGATTGAATTGAAAGTGTCATCTGAAATCTGCAAAGTATGTTGTAAGTTATATCAGATCAAAAGGCCATTATCATTACTTTCTAGCAATTGTAACAGTTAGTTTAAATCCTATGGACCTAGGTTGGTTTGATAGCCATAAGATAAATCCTTTAACAGGGTGACATTCCAAGTGAATGTTCTAAAGTCCTTTAACCAGGCCCATTCCTAATAGTTTGGTGAAATCCTCTAACAAGGTCACATTTAACACTGTGTTGTAAGCCTTTAACAGGGTAGGCTTTTAACAAGGCATCACTTTAGAAGAGTGAGAATCAAGTAGCATGTTACTGGTGGTTTTCCCCAAATTGGGTTTCCACGCAAATCATTGTGTCATGTGTTGATCTTGCATGTTTTATCTTTGCATGTTGATTTACTATAACTTGCTAATATGGTTGATTTAAGTTTGGATGGATGAAAAGTGTATGGATTTATTAAAAGTGTAGAAAAAGTATTATTAGGGCATTTGGACCTTGAATAACTGATTCACACCACCCCCCCCCCCCCCCCCCCCCCCACCCCCCCCGTCTCAGTTATTCTAAAGAATTCTAACAATTGGTATCAGAGCAAGACTGCTAATTTAGTTTAAAGGGACTATAAGCAGAAAAGATCAAAATGCCTAAGAAGAAAGTTCCCAAGCTCAACAAAGACAACTTTTTTGCATGGAAAAGTTTGATGAAACTACATCTTGGATCCATAGGAGATTATGCTCAAAATTCAATTATCACTGAACATGTAGATCTAACTAGTACTCTTACTGCAGAAGACATGAAAAACAAGCAAGAACACAATCAGACAATGTTGGAGATTGCCTCTGCACTCAACTATGCTGAATTTGATGATACGGAAGGATGTGACACTATATTTAAAATGTGGAAAGCCCTGTCAGACATCTATGGAGGAGATCAAAATGTACAAAGAGAAAAAAGAGAAAGTCTTAGAGGAAAGTTTGATGATATGAAAATGGAGGAAAATGAGAATGCTGCTCAGTATGGCGCAAGAATAAAAAAAGTGGTAAGTGCAATAAGATGCTTAAGTGGTCAATTGGATGAAGACACAGTTAACAGTAAGTTCTTAAGAACCTTGCTCCCTATCTATGCTATTAGAGTATCAGTAATACAAGAACTAAGATGTATACCAGGAAACAATCTAAGTTTTGAAGGTATAATAGGTAGACTCATTGCATTTGAGTTATCAAATTTTGACAACTACAGACTAGAGAATGCTAAATCTGCCTTTAAGGCCAAGTTATCACTAAAAGATGTTGAATAGGTGAAATCAAAGAAAGGAAGAAAAATGAAGTATGTATCCAGTGATAGTAGCACCGATGAGGAAGATGTGGAACAATTGGAATCATTGCTTGTTAGAAGATTTTACAGAGGTAAAGGAAAATTCAAAGGTAAGATGCTTATCATTTGTTTCAATTGCAATGAAGTAGGTCATATTTCTGCTAGGTGTACACAGAAAAAGGATTACAAGGAAGGCAACAAAAAAAAATTTAGAAGAGATGATGACAAGAGAGATTACAAAGAAAAAGGTAAGAAGTGTTATATTGTTGAAGAAAATTTTGATGACAATGATGATGAAGTTGTTTATGTAGCCATCAAGGATCAATCTGATGAAGAAGAGCCCACATCACTAGTAACATGTATGAACAAGAATGACAAGTGAATCATAGATAGTGGATGCTCACATCACATGATAGGAGACAAAAGTAAGTTTGTTAACTTTACTCAGTATGATGGAAATAATGTTAGATTTGGTAATGATGCTCCATGTCAAATCAAAAGAAAAGGTTCCATTAAGCTCACAGAACAAATTTCATGTGATAATGCATACTATGTTGAAGGATTAAACTACAATTTGCTGAGTGTCTCACAGTTAGGCAATATAGGATGCAAAGTAGAATTTGGAAACAAAACTGCAAAAATCTATGATACTGATGGTAAATTGATAGGAAAAGGAGATCAAACAAGGAGTAATCTATTTTACCTTGATATGGATGATGTTTCTAGTTTTATTGCAACATTTGATGATGAAGCTACATCTTGGATCCATAGGAGATTATGCCCAAAATTCAATTATCACTGAACATGTAGATCTAACTGGTACTCTTACTGCAGAAGACATGAAAAACAAGCAAGAACACAATCAGACAATGCTGGAGATTGCCTCTGCACTCAACTATGCTGAATTTGATGATATGAAAGGATGTGATACTGTATTTAAAATGCGGAAAGCCCTGTCTGACATCTATGGAGGAGATCAAAATGTACAAAGAGCAAAAAGAGAAAGTCTTAGAGGAAAGTTTGATGATATGAAAATGGAGGAAAATGAGAATGCTGCTTAGTATGGCGCAAGAATAAAAAAAGTGGTAAGTGCAATAAGATGCTTAAGTGGTCAATTGGATGAAGACACTGTTAATAGTAAGTTCTTAAGAACCTTGCTCCCTATCTATGCTATTAGAGTATCAGTAATACAAGAACTAAGATGTATACTAGGAAACAATCTAAGTTTTGAAGGTATAATAGGTAGACTCATTGCATTTGAGTTATCAAATTTTGACAACTACAGATTAGAGAATGCTAAATCTGCCTTTAAGGCCAAGTTATCACTAAAAGATGTTGAATAGGTGAAATCAAAGAAAGGAAGAAAAAATAAGTATGTATCTAGTGATAGTAGCACCGATGAGGAAGATGTGGAACAATTGGAATCATTGCTTGCTATAAGATTTTACAGAGGTAAAGGAAAATTCAAAGGTAAGATGCCTATCATTTGTTTCAATTGCAATGAAGTAGGTCATATTTCTGCCAGGTGTACATAGAAAAAGGATTACAAGGAAGGCAACAAAAACAAATTTAGAAGAGATGATGACAAGAGAGATTACAAAGAAAAAGGTAAGAAGTGTTATATTGTTGAAGAAAACTTTTATGACAATGATGATGAAGTTTTTTATGTAGCCATGAATGATCAATCTGATGAAGAAGAGCCCACATCACTAGTAACATGTATGAACAAGAATGACAAGTGAATCATAGATAGTGGATGCTCACATCACATGATAGGAAACAAAATTAAGTTTGTTAACTTTACTCAGTATGATGGAAATAATGTTAGATTTGGTAATGATGCTCCATGTCAAATCAAAATAAAAGGTTCCATTAAGCTCACAGAACAAATTTCATGTGATAATGCATACTATGTTGAAGGATTAAACTGCAATTTGCTAAGTGTCTCACAGTTAGGCAATATAGTATGCAAAGTAGAATTTGGAAACAAAATTGCAAAAATCTATGATACTGATGGTAAATTGATAGGAAAAGGAGATCAAACAAGGAGTAATCTATTTTACCTTGATATGGATGATGTTTCTTGTTTTATTGAAAAATTTGATGATGAAGCTACATCTTGGATCCATAGGAGATTATGCCCAAAATTCAATTATCACTGAACATGTAGATCTAACTGGTACTCTTATTGTAGAAGACATGAAAAACAAGCAAGAACACAATCGGACAATGCTGGAGATTGCCTCTGCACTCAACTATGCTGAATTTGATGATATGAAAGGATGTGACACTGTATTTAAAATGTGGAAAGCCCTGTCAAACATCTATGGAGGAGATCAAAATGTACAAAGAGCAAAAAGAGAAAGCCTTAGAGGAAAGTTTGATGATATGAAAATGGAGGAAAATGAGAATGCTGCTCAGTATGGCGCAAGAATAAAAAAAGTGGTAAGTGCAATAAGATGCTTAAGTGGTCAATTGGATGAAGACACTGTTAATAGTAAGTTCTTAAGAACCTTGCTCCCTATCTATGCTATTATAGTATCAGTAATACAAGAACTAAGATGTATACTATGAAACAATCTAAGTTTTGAAGGTATAATAGGTAGGCTCATTGCATTTGAGTTATCAAATTTTGACAACTACAGACTAGAGAATGCTAAATCTGCCTTTAAGGCCAAGTTATCACTAAAAGATGTTGAATAGGTGAAATCAAAGAAAGGAAGAAAAATGAAGTATGTATCCAGTGATAGTAGCACCGATGAGGAAGATGTGGAACAATTGGAATCATTGCTTGCTAGAAGATTTTACAGAGGTAAAGGAAAATACAAAGGTAAGATTCCTATCATTTGTTTCAATTGCAATGAAGTAGGTCATATTGCTGCCAGGTGTACATAGAAAAAGGATTACAAGGAAGGCAACAAAAATAAATTTAGAAGAGATGATGACAAGAGAGATTACAAAGAAAAAGGTAAGAAGTGTTATATTGTTGAAGAAAATTTTGATGACAATGATGATTAAGTTGTTTATGTAGCCATCAAGGATCAATCTGATGAAGAAGAGCCCACATCACTAGTAACATGTATGAACAAGAATGATAGGTGAATCATAGATAGTGGATGCTCACATCACATGATAGGAGACAAAAGTAAGTTTGTTAACTTTACTCAGTATGATGGAAATAATGTTAGATTTGGTAATGATGCTCCATGTCAAATCAAAAGAAAAGGTTCCATTAAGCTCACAGAACAAATTTCATGTGATAATGCATACTATGTTGAAGGATTAAACTACAATTTTCTGAGTGTCTCACAGTTAGGCAATATAGGATGCAAAGTAGAATTTGGAAACAAAACTGCAAAAATCTATGATACTGATGGTAAATTGATAGGAAAAGGTGATAAAACAAGGGGTAATCTATTTTACCTTGATATGGATGATGTTTCTTGTTTTATTGCAAAATTTGATAATAAATGGTTGTGGCATAGAAGATTATGTCATGTCAACTTTGACAATCAGGTCAAGATCAGTAAAATGAAGAAAGTCAGAGGTTTACTAAAATTAAAGAACCCTAATAATATCATGTGCAAACAATGTCAGCTAGGAAAGATGATAAAGTCAAGTTTCAAAAGAAAAAACTATACATCCAAGGAAGTACTTGAACTAGTTCATACTGAATTATGTGGTCCAATGGAAGTACAAATCTATATAGGAGATAAATACATAATGTTGTTTGTTGATGACTATTCCAGGATGATGACTATTATGTTCTTAAAACAAAAATCTAATGCTTTTCAAATGTTTAGGTGGTATGTGGCTAGAGTTGAAAAGGAAACAGGAAAAAGCTTGAAATGCTTAAGATCAGACAGAGGTGGTGAATTCACATCAAATGAATTTGAGATATTTTGTAATGATAAAGGAATCAAAAGACAAACGTCCACCAAATAGCAAGTTCGATCTTATTACAATCCAGTGATTACAACTTGATTACAAATCTGTAATCCCTTACAACTCAATACCACCACAAGAACCAATTTCACATCACAACATAATGAAAAATACCTAACCCTAAACCCTTATATACAAGTATTTTATGTCATTTTAGGGTTACAACATGTCGGCCATATGTCAAGCATATGTTGGCTACAACGTCGGCCACAACTTGAACCCCACTAATTATGAAGTATGTACAATACTTTCTTGATCAGTCACCATAATCTAACATTATCAACAATTAGTTGTAAGTAGATACACTACTTCTTCTTAATAGGTGAATCAATTTTGAAATCCTTTAACAAGGTAGACTTAACAGTCTTTGTATAAATCTCTTAATTGAGTGCATACTTCATTGTATGTTTGTAAATCCTCTAACAAGGTGGACCTAGCAGTTCTTTGTGCTCCTAACAAGGCAGATCACTAGAAGTGGTCAATGTAAGCCTTAACAGGCCAACTTTATGTTGCAGTAGTGAAGTTTTGTAGGTATCATCCCCACCCTAGTTTTACTCTCTATCTGGAAGGTTTCAGGGTCACCAAATAATTGTGTTCTTTTGTGTGATGAATTTTTTATCTTTCAATACTAATGTATGTAGTAACCTAGATGGATATGTGGTAAATTGAAAAGAAATATTTAAAGTTACTGATTCACCCCTCCCCTCTTAGTAACTTATCATATATTGAATATTTTGAACAGATCTTCAATACTAAACAAAATAAAAGAACAACTATGTCTAGGGTGGTTTGATCTAGTGGGAGCCTCATGTGGTAGCAATATTTCTATAGGATCAGTCTCCAAGTGGGGGATTGTTGTTTAGTGTGGATATTGATCTATCCCCAAGTAGGAGATTGTTAGTTTTTAGTTACTAATTAGGGAATTAGTATATATACTTCATAATTCTTTTGGCCATGGATGATGTTGTGGTCGATGTATGGTCAACATATGGTCGTGATGTTGTAACCCTAAATTGGAAAAATACTTGTATAAAAGGGCTTAGGGTTGGGTATCTTTTATTATTTGTGTTAATTGAAAATTGCTTCTTGTGGTAGTATTGCATTGTAAGGGACTACAAATTCTAATCAGGTTTTAATCACTAGATTGTAATAATATTGGACATTTTTTTTGGTGGAAATAGCCTAGGGATTGGGTGAACCACATTAAATCTTGGTGTCTTCTGCTCTTTTCTATGTGATTCGATATTTTTTGATATTGTTTATATTTGTATGTAATTTTTATTTTAGACTATGGTTTTATCCTAACATGGCTAGGAGAATTAAGGAAGAAAAAACTTGAGACACTAGAAAGGACATTAACTACTTGAGTAAGAGGTTGAGATAGAAAAATCCTTTGACCAACCCTGATAGGACTAAGCTCAAAAGCTTAGGCAAAAATATTGGCCTCCAGCCTAAATGTGTGGCCATTAGATGGAATGAATTAGAACAAGATGAATAAGAAATATAAAGTCAAGATAAAAAGGAGGATATGGAGGAAGGAAATATGAGTCCTTTCCCTCTAATATTTTGGGTATATTTAAAATCGATATGGTATGGTCACCCTGGTAATCAGAATGAGTACTCTAGGTAGTCATGCCTATGTGGATATCACTGGGGGAGAACTTGATGTTAAGGTTGAAGTTTACGGTGGAGACCACACTCACTAGGAAGATGTTATCACTAAAACTAATAATAATGTGCATAGAAACTAGGAGGTGGAGTAACTAGAAAACACAATTCCTAATTTGATAAAATAAAATATAGATCTAGAGGACAACTAGAACAAGGTTGCTAATTTCTTAGTGCACGTCATGCACTCAGTGACCACTACACTCTAGGGTAAGGCCACAATAATGGTTCCCACTTTCTATCACAAAGAAATCAGATAGAAATTGTGTTCCTTTCTTAATAGGCTTTGAATGTAGCTTAACCTTTGAATGAAGGTCCTTAGGGGCTTCACTCAAAGCCCCTAGTATAAGAACTTCAAATGAAGACCCTTCTTCATTAGAATACTTTATACTAGAAGATTTTAATGAAGCCCTCTTCTTTATTAGAAGCCCAAAAGTTGTTGGAAATTTCATAGGGGGTTTCATTTGAAACCCCCTTGGTGACACACATTCGTCAACTAGGGCTTTGAATTGGCTTCAAAAATGTTAATTTGTCTTTAAAATTTTTCCCTTCTAAGTGCTCAAACAAGGAAAATGTAGGCCTATTTTTTACAACTAAATACACAAGATTGTTATACTTTGACTAAGCTTTTCATTGACTATTAATTTAATTTGCATTTTTTTAATTGTGATGTTTTCTTTGTAATATAATTAAATATAGGTTGTTTGGCCATTTCAAAATTCTATGTTTGAAACTTTAAGAAAAATAAAAACTAAGAGAAAATAAATTTTGAAAACTATATCGTACAAAGGCATGTGTGTTACCTTTTTGGAAAAATAAGAAATAATCTATTCCAATTTATAAAAAGAATAAATTATATTGACCAAAATCAACCTATGTCTAATATATTGTTAACATTACTTTACCATTGAATAGAATCTACCTTTTAAAATTAAATTCAACAAATGAAGATAAAGTTTCTCAGTATTGATGTTATCATTCTAGCCTTGAAAGAATTTTATCATTATCACATTTTTTCAAGAAGTTGTGATGATAAAACAATTATTACCCTTTAGAAATGTCTATTTTTCATATATACTACTTTTTGAAGGAGAAAAAAATGGACTTCAATCACTTGGGTAAAAAAATAATTTAAAAATCATTTTATAAATTAGAAAGAAAATGCTACAAATACCTAGTTTACATCATCTTCAAATTCTTTACAGTTTTCAAGTAAAACACATCTAGAAGTGATTTTTTTTTTCTAATATCTATTTTTGTATCAAAGTTGGCCAAAAAGTTGGAACCATTATTGTGGCCTAACATGCAAACTAAAAAACATGCTAAGACTAATGATAAGGATGTGGAAACTCTGTATGGCTTCGAGGTCAATGACTAGCTCTACCTGCTTCTACAAAACCCAAGGAACTAGTAATGGTTCCTCTACTGGTGTGCTCTCTTTTTAGTTTTTGTTTATGTCTCTTGGTAACACTTTGATCCTTTGGGCCCCTTTATCTTTACTATAATGGACTGATATTAGGGCCAATTTTTATATATGGCCATGTTTTGTATATTCTTAAGACTTTCATTACTTATGGTAGTACGATGTAGGAGCATCCTAAGTGTAAGAGAAATATTGCATCACCCAAAAATATTTCCTTTTTATTTCTTGAATCAGGGCTTTCTCATAGAAGAGTTTTTGGTTTTGGAGACTTTCCACTTAGTAAGTTAGTCATACAAGCTTGGAATGTCCTAATTTTAGAGGTGGATGCTCATCTTGGATATATCATATTACTAGTTGAGGCTCAATGAAATATCATGCACAGTTATGGTTTTATTACAAATTTTGGTATATAAACTTTATCCTCATTGTTGAAGGCCTAAATGTGCATGTATGAGGCTCAAAAATGTGATAGATGGGTACTTGCATATATTTGAGATTATAAATTAGAAGTTGTAGATTCTAAGAGTTGTTATAAAATCTATTTGGAGCAATGGTTGGAGATTTATGGCCTTCCAAAGTTAGGCTTTCCAAAACTTCTAAATAGATGTCAGAGGTGTATTTGGCCAAGTGTATATGTATTGTTAGGGTCTATCAGCCCTAGGTATTAAGTTTGAGTGTCTAGAATCTTCTTAGCCAGCATAAAATTGCCTATTTAAGAAATGTCCAAACATTGTCTATGACAACTCTAGGTGATACTTAACAACTTTTTCTTGTAGATTTTTATAAAGATGAAGCCCATATGGGTTAGCATATTATAGTTCTAGATTTTGTAATTCCCAATTTTTTGTGATAATAATAAGCTCATATATTGTTCTCACAAATTGCTATTGTCTCCTTATTTTTTTATATGTTTATGGTATTAAGGGAACACCATTCATCAAGTGGTATCAGACCCAGAGTTCCTAATTTTGTGGATAGGTCAGTAACTATGAGGTAGTTTGTACCAGGACTATGGTTTGGGTTGAGCGTGTAGATAGATTGTTCATTGTGAGGTAGTTTTCTCTAGGGTTTTAGTGCTACCACAATGATGCCTTCATTTAGAGAGCATGGTGGGAGAGTCGTAGGTGTTACACTTAAGAGTTTTAGAGCCCTCTAGATAAAAAAACATTAATTTCAAGAACAAAAGCATAGAGGAATGAAACTTTCCATAGTAGATGATGAAAGTGAAGATGAAAGAGAACAAGGAAACATAGGTCAAGCAGTAGAAGATGAAGATTTGAACCCAAAAGAGGAGAATCTTTAAAAATCCATTTCCAAGATTAGAAAAATACCTACATTTGATGTTCCCACATTTGGAAGAAATCATAACCCAAAGGTATTGATCAATTGGATCAATGAATTGGAGGAGTACTTTGAATATCAAGATATTGAAGATCCGCATAAAGTCAAGTTTGTAAAGGCCAAACTAAAGGGTCACATAATGATCTCATTGTAGGAGATCTAGTTGTAGAGAAATTGAAGAGGGAGGGACAAAATTACTAGACGAGATTGAATGATAGCTAAAATGAAGTGGTAATTCAGTCTTATAGATTATTAGTTTGATATGTTTAAGAAAATACAAGGGTTGAAGCAAGCAAGAAGATTTATTCAAGACTATACCAAAGAGTTTTACTGAGATCTCATTAGAACTAGCCATGTGGAATATGACAAGGTGAAAGTTTTCCTTTACCTTAATCGGTGAAGCCCAAGAATTTAGAAGGATTCAAGCTTGGTATAAATGACTAGTATTGAAGAGGTGTACCAATTTTCTTTAAAAGTTGAGTTGAAGCTAAGAAATAAGTTTGCTAACAAGAATAATGGAAAAGGTTTCATTGGAAAATCTAGTGGATGATCTTATGGAAGCCAAAATGATGATCAAAAGAATAAGATTGAAGAAGTAGTAGTCACAACTAAAGGGGAAAATTTTCAACTATTTCCATGATCAAAACAATAGATGAAGAGGGAGAGGGCAAGGATCTAGAAGATGAGGCTTTCGTGGAATTTTTTTTGATGAAGGTACACTCTGCTACCACTAACAAAGGTATGCTCTGATACCACTAATGAAGGGCCAACACCACCCTTACAACTCACAACCAAGAATGCAATAATATGGAGACAAAGAGGTGACCAAAATGATTCATAAAGTATCCATTAATACTTGCAATTCATTAAAATATTCTCCAAATGGGAAAACTCCAAGCTCTTATAATATAAGAGAGATTCCTCACTAAGGGCTTCCAACTAGAAGAGCTTACAACAAAGAGCTTGTTTGCTACACCTTGAGAGCTTCCTTACAAGAGATTACATTCGAAGAGCTTCACTACAAGAGATTGCATTCGAAGAGCTTCTATTTTCTGAACTTGATTACAAATGATAATAAGCCTTGCTTAAATAGGCACTTCTAACCCAAGACATTACAAACAAAACGAATGTGGAATAAAAGGTAAATACAACTACCTTTAAATAAATATTAAATTCCCACCCAAATACAACTAAGCACCCAACAAATATTAAATACATGATTTATCCAAAACCTTCTAGAATTCCACCTACACACCTTGATAAATGGAATGCCAACTATATTTTTTTTTCTTTTTATTCTCGCGATCTATGCACGTTGAAACTAGGAATTCCTCTTTTCTCCTTTGTTTTCCATTTTTCAATTTTTTATTATTTTCTTTCTATTTTTGTCACTTTCTCTCTCCTCCACAATTTTTTTTGTTTTTGGTTTTTTTTAAATTTTTTTTATTTTAATAATTTAATTTTCCCATGCAAGATGCTCCTACATCATTTTTTCACTATGGACAAGAAGGGCATGCAGTGTTAGCATGAATTCTAATGATACTACATTGGGGTATTATCCTAAGCATTATAGATTATTTTTATATTTTGCATTCATGATTGTATTTGTCAGTGATGTCAACATAATAGTAATTATGTTAAGACTAGAAGAATAGTAGTCAGTAATCTTAGTATGCATAGAAGCTAAAAAGGTTTTAGATGATATACAATGAAGGATGTGTTCCTAAGCTTTTCTTGACAATGTGGTTTAAATGTCTAAGTTTGATTCAATTTTGTATGGAAGTTACACTTGTTTTACTAGAAGTAGTGCAAAAAATGAGCACCTATTTGGTAGTTTTTTATGTTTGCATTATATGTTTTAGCCATAATGTAATGAAGGTGATGTTCAAATAAATTTGATAGAGAATACTCGTGTGATGATGCCATCATGTACATAAGACATGGTTTCACACATGTGAATTTTTGTATAGACTGTAAGACAAAAGTGTTGTGAATTAATTAATTATCTTATTTAATTTAATTAGGAAAGCCTAAAGGCTAACTCAAGGAATTATAGTGAAGATATCAAATAAAGGAAAGTTTTTTTTTGCTTTTTGTAATTATACATGGATTTATAAGATCAAGTGGAATGTGAAGTATCAGTGTCCAGGTCAAGAAGGAGAAGAATGGTTACTAAATGCATGTAAGTGATCTAAGGGATCATTGGATGTGTAGTATGAGATCTTGTTACAAGATCTGAATGAGTAGAAGTCTAGTTTATAGGATAGAGATAGAGGAAGAAGTACATTTTAGTTCTATTATTCTACAAGGAATAATATGGAGATCATTTGGATAGTGGGTTCTTTAATCTTAACCTTGAAGTTGTTTAGGCAATGGGTCCAGTTGTCTTCCACAACTCCTAACATGGTTGGAATCTCCTAGTAAGGATTCAAAGTCTCTGAACTATACTAAATGTTGTATTTGACTCCTAATAGGGTCTATTTTCTCAAAAAGGATTATTTATATTAGTAGATCATCTTGTGGGTACCATCCCCACTAGGGTTTTCTTGAGTTAACATATCTGGTGTTAATTGTGCATGACTATCTTGTTGTGGTTTCATTAAATATATTACTCGCATGGTTTTGTTTAAGGTTAATATTTTTTATGATAGTTTTATAAATAGTTCACCCACTCCCCCAAGTTCTATTAATGGACTATATATTATAACCTATAGAATATGAATATTTCCAACACCAAGGAAGGAGATGTTTGAAATAAAAATGAAAAAGTAAGTTTTGAGAGGAGAGCGAAATCAACACTTAAATTTTTTTCCTCTTAAACATATCAACAACATACATCTCATAAGTTAACATGTAAACTCAAATAACATAACATGCATCACATCCATAGCATAAAGTAAATAATACATAACATAGTAAATTGGTTACCCAAAAAAATGAGAAGTTAAAATAGGGGTGGTGATAACACCCAGATATCTTTAGTACTACAGTTGTAAAGAGTGGCTGATTATAATCTATGATCTACCATGTGAAAGGTCTATGCTATTAAATACTTAAACAGACAATTAGGTCTCACCTTGTTAGAGGATTTAAACTTACACTAAAATAAAATACTAGTTAAGAGATTTACAAAAGCCCATCAAGACTTTAAGCTTGTTAGGACTACTTAATGAAGAGAATTTCTCTATATCATCTATTAGAATGATTCAACACCATGATCATTCTATTAGAACCTCCCTACTTGATGTTAAATATTCTCTTTACTCAATAAACCTTGATCCTACTAATCAGATATGTCATCTCTATCCTTTCACCTCTATACTCTATTCTTCTCAAATTGATTCTTCAATGCATAGCTCTATCATTGCCATCTTAGCCACCATAAATCCTCTCTCCACATTTAGCATTTGTCTCTCACACACTCACAAACCATTTAGGGTTTTCCTTGTTTAATAAGCATTGGTGGCAATGGATTAGGTGCAAATTATAGATGTGGTTGATCCATATTTCTACCTTAATCTTCCCTTTTTCTAATTGGTTGCATGTAGTACATAGGGATTTGCAATATATGTCCATACTTATCTCTCACAATTGTAAAATATGATTATGTCAGCCAAAAAATGGTTTACTTAGAAGTTTGTGCCATCACAAACAACTTTTCCAAAAATTGTTCACTCAGTAGCTAAAGACTCTAATGCTCAGCCTTGATCGTGCTTCTAGTGTTGTAACTCAACTTCTAAATAGCTTCGTGCTCTCTATTTACTCATAAAATGAATCAGTTGGAATGTGTAGTCTTCTTAGCACTTGAGAAACTTGGCACTAACTATTTGTGTTGCTCAAAATTCTTTGGTCACTCGGTTTGCACTGATTTCTTAGCCTGCTTTGATCACTTGACATACACTATCTACTCATCTTGCACTATAATTTTGCTAGATTATGACTAATTATTTTGTCACTACCTTGTCAAAACAAATCTAAGATTAATCTCCCCCTTTGACATGAGTGGAAAAAAACACTTGGTCATGGCATATACATCCATATATTATGCATAAGATAGACAATATATACTTTTTTACTTGGCTCAAATATAAAACTTCAAAATTATCAAAATCTTGCAAAATTTTCAAAATTTTGCAAAATTGATGTTTCTCCCATACTTTATTACTCCCCTTGAGTAAATTATTTTTTTATGTTTTCTACTATAATACTCCTATAGATTAGATATCTACCTTGACAAACATTTTCCCTTCAAAATTTCATAATCCCCCTTTTGACATTTATGTCATTTGTGTTGTACACTTATTGTGTGATTGTCCAAAAATAGCTTGTGAAGCTCCATGATTATCTTCAAAGTTACATCCTAGTTATTTCATGCTACCTCTAGAGATTGAAGCTAAATGTCTATCATGGAAGCAAGGTCAACTAAGCTATCATGTGTTGAAAGATGAGAATCTTTCTTCATGAAAGTTTATGCATAGGCTTGTTCCTTGAGCAACACTTCTAAGTGGGGAGTTAGCATTTACTATATGATGATTAGAGTAGATCTAATATTAGCACCATGTCCTTAAAACTAGGCAAGCCTACTCTGAGTAGTTAGTAACCTCTAGAAATGTATCTAAATTTAACTAGGAGATAGTTTAATAGTACTACATGTGATCTCTAGATCTCCTTCTAGCTAGTCAGTAGCCCTTTGGGTCTCTTGCATGAATAATTTAACATTGTATAACTTAATGTATATAGAGAGAAGAGATTCTCAAACACTATCTTCACACTTTCCATATTAGTTGCTAAATCAACCTTTCTAAGTGTTATAGCACTAGATATATATTTTCCAATACCTAGATATATAGCACAAGTTTCTCTATGATAGGCTTATTTTCATTTAGTTTTGGGAGGCTAAAGGCATCAAAGAATATGTCTTTAATATAATGTAAGACTTTCTTCTTCTTATATTCCTTCCTCAATGTTTCTTGCCTCTTTTTAATTTGAAGAGCTTCCTATAGTATACTCATTTCTTCAATAGTGATTTTTCTTAAATCAAACTTTTGAAGCTCAGTCACCTCATCTAAATTTACATCCTCAAATGATGTAACTTCAAAAATCGTTGCTATGCTGGTGTTTGGCTTGTATATTTATAGTGGTGTTTTCTAAGTACTTAGCCTTTGAAAGGTGTGACTACTAATAGGATATGTAGAAACTGGTATCGTGAGCAATGGTTGTATAAAAATTTGTTCCTCAAGATTAATATTCAAATCCAACTCCTTAGTTTTGACATCTTTCTACTATACTTCACTCTATTGTGGTGGATTAAGTACATGACTAGCTTCCTGACCTATATGTACTTTTGTTCCATCCTTTTCAATAGTTACCATGGCTGATAAACCTAAACTTAGTAGGTTTAGTAATGATGTATCTACATGTTGTGCTTCTACCTCTTTCATCTAAATTACAATTGTGGGCATTTAAGATGGTGCTAGTTTCACAACCTCTTGTTGTTTGTGTTTTGTAATTTGATCTTGTAAAAGGTCATCTAATTCCTTTAGTTCCACCTCTATAGATAGTGGGGGTACATTTGATGTTTATTTTGGTTCTCCTCTATAGATACAAGTTCTACCTTTTGAAATTCATCTACTCTTACCAATATAGGATTTGTGTATAGAATTGTTGTTTTGGTAACGTCCTTTAGGATTTTATTCAATTCATCCTCAATTAAAGGATTTTCATTATATGTTGAATTATCAAGAACATCTTTGATAATAACAATTGAACCATGTTGAATCTCTATATCTATGTGTGGAGGACTACCACTCAACACTTGTACATTGTGTACATCCTACTGCTCATCTTTAGTTGTGGCCTCCTCTTCATTTTGCTCAGTACCTACCACATCATCTTCCTTGACTAGGTTTCATCCTTTTCTTTCTCTCCTTCCAAATTATTCATAGGTTCTTTCATTTATTGCTCACCTTTCTCTATGATTGTTGGACTAGATAACCCATAGATTGATTTTGAAATTTTTGTACTTTTCTTAACCACATCTTCTATATTCTTCTTAGAGATATGAAAAGCTCTATATTTAGGGGGAAATTTAATCTTATTATTTTCCATATCTTTATCAATCTTCCTTTTATCTAATTCTAGCATAACTTGGCATAATGTTGATTCCCTGATCTGTCTCTCAGTTTGCAAGCTATATTACCATTTTTGCTCAACTTCATTATATAGACTTTTGCATAAAAAGTTGTCAATTTATAGACGAATTTACTTGAATGTAGCCATCATATCATATATGGTTTCCTTAACTTTATTCTTATCAACTTTTACTAAATTATCAAAATCTACATATGTGAAACCTAACAAATCTACATTTGTAGTTATGTTTTCACAAAAACTATCAATATCAAAAGAGGGGCTATGGCTTACCACCTTATATTGACTCAAGTCATCTTACTTGGCCTTCTCCTCATCTAAATCCTTCTAATGTGTCATCTTCTTCCTTAGCCTTTTCTAATCTTCCTAGTAGGCTCACTTGACTCTTCTATGTTAGTTGCTCTCTTTCTTTTACGTGTTATCACTTCTATAGCCTTAATAGTGGCTACTCTTTTTCTTGACCTAGTCATAGGTATAGGTGGCTTCTATTGTGGCTTATTTACAAGATTCTTTGTTTTCTCTAATTGTTTCTCCTTAGCTTTCCTCTTCTCAGATTTATCTTTAGGTGCTTCATCAACTTCTTCTCCCTTAGCACCTTCTACACAATCAACTTGATTTTCACCTAGGCCTTGTGTTAATTCAAGTGGTACTTGGTCTTGTTCTCCATCTTCATTGTCTTCTTCTTCTTCTTCTTCTCCACCTTCACCAAATCTCTCTTTCATTTTCTTAACTAATTTATTCTTCATTCTAATCATTGTAGCTTTCTTCAAATCAATTAAAATCTTGGATTTGGCTTCCCTATAGTTTCCAAATGATCTTTCACTCTTGTCAATATCTTCTACTAGTAAAGTTTTTTATTGTTAAGGAGGCTTCATCCATATTGATCTCCTATGGTGAGGGTTTGAGTGATTTGACCTTGAATATTGTTGCTTGCACATATGTGTGGTTTGCATCCACTAGGAAACAAACAACATCATGATATTTTCCCCTAATGATATAGGAATCCCCAATCCTTGCTTCATGGATTTCTTAAAATCCTCAAAATAACTAGTCATCACTAACTCAAAGCTATGTCCAAGCTACTCAATAAATTTTAAAATCTGTTGTGCAATTGACCTGCTAGTCTTCCAAGCAACGTGACCAAATGTGGGGAAGGTGTTTTTCACATAAAATAATATTTAAAAAAGTAAAGAACCAAATTTACATGATGTAATTTTTCTTTCCTTGTGGCCTCCAAGCTTTCTAATAGCTTCAATAGTTGTAACTTGACAAGGTCATAGGAATGGTCTCTCTTTACTATCGTCTAACCCAAATCTATAGCCATACATGAAACACTATTCAGTCAGTTGGACTAAAAGAAATTTTGTGGTATCATTCTCACTAAAAAATCAACTAGGGGATATGATATAATGCCAATAGAAATTACTCTCTTATTCCACAATACACATGTATTCTTTTCAATAGTTTCCTTTGCATCACTTCTCATACTCTTAGGCCTATCTAGGGTAGGGTTCCCTGATACTCAATTTATAATACTCTTTGTGATCTTGATTGGTCCACCTTACACTCAAATATATTTTTCATGTATTCAACTTAGAACAATTTTAATTGATTTGGTCTTTAACATTTGGTGAAAATCTAGGGCACATGTTAACCCTTTCCATTTAATTTTTTTTCTTCCCTCAAAACTCCTTTATCACATAGCTTACTATAGGTATCTCTTATCTCCTACCTCTCCAATTTATCTAGTATAAAAACATCTAACATCTTAGATAATGATAACCTTAGGTGGTATCATAGATAATTCCCTAGACATATCTCCCTTGTATGCAATTATAGGAATAGCTCAAAACGAGGGTTGCCTAACATCGTTACTTATCAATCAAAATTTGAAAACCTCTTTGTTTTCTTTTCTAATATTTTTAGAATAGATAGCTACAAATTTAATTACTTAGGATTTCAAAAAATTAAAATATTGTAACTAAGAAATAGCTAAATACCTTTCAAATTTGAAGAACAATTTCGAGTAGCATTTGATTTTGGTTTGCAAACATTGGAATCTTCTTTTGCAAATCAGCTGAATACTCTTTGTGTTCTTTATAAACTATGGTAAGTGAAAATTAGTCAAAAATTAACTATATAACCCTTCATATTTTATATTAAATGCTTAGTACTTACATAGTTGTAAGCTCGACTATCATAGGACTTTCAACATGCTCGATCAACATAGCAATCTCAACACTTACTATCATGTCTCCTTAACTCATCTACTACTATAACTCCATGCTTGACAACAACAGTGAAATATTATATGCTTAAAGCCAACATAGAAAACAAAAAAACTATAGATTTCCTCTAGGTTCTAGTTGTTGGGACTAAAAATTGCATGCTTCATTTTTAGTCGCATATCGAAAATTTTGAGAAAATTAGGCCTATAAATGCTTTGTGAAGCCCATGTATCCTGTTGTTGAGTTAATACCTAAATGATGTTTAATGTTTGTAACACCATAAATGATGACGGGCCACACCACCCGTACCAACTCACAACCAAAAATGCAATAATATGGAGACAAGAGAGATGACAAAATGCTTCATAAAACTTCCACTAATACTTGAAATTCATTAGAATATTCTCCAAATGGAAAAACTCCAAATACTTACAATATAAGAGAGATTGCTCGCTAAGAGCTTCTACAAGAAATTACATCCGAAGAGCTTCTACTTGAAGAGCTTGTCTTGAAGAGCTTCTATTTCTCCAGCTTCCATTAGAAGAGCTTCCATTTCTTGAACTTGATTACAAACGATTATAAGCCTTGCTTAAATAGGAACTTCTAACCCAAGACATTACAAACACAAGCAATGTCGGATAAAAGGTAAATAAAACTACCTTTAAATAAATATTAAATTCCCACCCAAATACAACTAAGCACCCAACAAATATTAAATACATGATTTAAGGATCTTTCCACAAACTTCTAAATTGCCACCTATACACGTTGATTAATGGAATGACAACTATTTTTATTATTTTTCTTTTCACGCCACCTATGCGCCTCGAAAATAGAAATCTCATTTTCCTTTCTTTTCTCCTTTTTATTTTTTTATTATTTCTCCTCTTATTTTTGTCACTTTCTCTCTCCTCCAGAAGTTTTTTTTTTCCTCCTATCGCTGTTTCATCACTTTAGGCTGTGTTTGCCTTTGAATATCTTGCACCCAGACTTGCCTAATGACTCACCACTTTGGGAGTATTGAGTGTCCATACCTAAGAACCTATGTTTCATATTTTGAGTCATTTCGAGTCTATTTGTCTAGGTTTTGAATCCCTCAAAGTTGGTCATTTAAGTTTGTCATGTTGATGCACTTTGCACACAATTCTAGGAAGCCCTATTTGGTGTGCTATAATTTTTGACCAATTGACGCAAATCTTAAAATTACTTTTGCATTGCATTGTAGATGTTAGAGACTTGTTATATTTCAAGTTTCAGCTTATGAAAGATCTATTTCACCTGTTTTCAAATGTGATTCTAAACACAATTTCTATCTTTTTACTGGTGTCTACATTTGCAAATTTGTCAGTACTCCTATTCGTGATGCTATATCTTGAAATTCGTGATAGGTGAGGTCAAATAGATTGTACCATTGTGTTTTCATCTAAAAATATTCCAAGTGTGTCAATTTGCAAGTCATGACGAATCCGTCTGCACACTTTTCAAGGTTAATTCCATTTGCAAAAAATGACTTTATGCCAGTATTTCCAGTCTACAAAATCCAAGTAGCCTAATTTGACTGATTGCCATTTGTGCCCTGTTATTCATCATGAGTCCAAATCATAGATTTATAATGTCCTCATGATGGAGAATCAACACCCCAGTTTTCATCTCCCCAAGTGTCATTTTACCTAGTTTTCCAGGCCAAATCCGAATGTAATTTATTGTTTTTCTACATGTTTATCTACAGGTTTTTTTAACTAGGCAACTTTGATGGTCAATATCTTTTGACCTTAAATTCTTCATGAGACGAGATTCGTCAGGGTACAAGAATGCAGAGCAAAAACTCAGTGTGCCAATTTTTGGAGCTTGATTCGGTGTTTTGGTCAATTTTAAAGCCTAGTCAACGGACCTCCTGGCACAAATTTGATAGTTGGCAGAAAGTGATAAAATGAGATTTTAATGATCAATTGATGATTAGAATCAATTCTAATGGATATTAAAAGGTCAAGATATCAGTTTGAGGATTTAGTTGTCCGAGAACAAAAAATTTTTAAATGGACTAATTGCTTTAGAATGATGGACTGATTTGAAAACATAAGAGAAGTTATTTTTTCGGTATTGTAATGAATTACAACTTTTCTTTCCACTGGATTTCACAATGAAGAAGGTTATACCTTTGGGGCTCAGGTTTTTAAATTTTTCTTTCAACTATATGGTCCTGAGAGATATCAAAGGCATGATCGTGATAAATGACCCGGGAAGTGATGCCAAGATCATTCCTTCTTTCCAAGTTGGGTGAACTTGCCAATGGCCATTAGGATCATGATTTTATACATAAAGCTTTTAAATATTTTGGTGGCATGTCAACATAGAGAATAAAAGTCTCAGATTGGAGCAGAAAGGAAAATGCCTCACACTAATCATCACAGGAAAAGTAAAGCCATGAACCATCAAAACATATCAGAAAAAAAAAAGGAACCTGCCAGGGAACAAACCAAAGAGCCTATGTTTTGAAGTCATCTATCAAAAAAAAGTCCACGCCCTCAAAGTGTATTTACACAAAGATATGACCAAAGGAAAAAGAATCTCACATGCAAGGAACAAAGGAAGAGTGAAAAAATTTTAAAATAGGGAACTTGGAGGCAATCTGCACTAGAGATGGGAAGCATGATAGCTAAGGACAAGGGACAAATGTTAAGAGAAAAAGACCATTAAAGGAGCAATGGGAAATCAGAGAAGTCAACTTCAAATATGATGGGAGTCAGCAAGCTAAAATGTAGAGGATGCTAATGAAAGAACACAAGCACATAGAAAGACTACTCCTATTTGGAAGGTGATAAGGAAAATAGAGGAGGCAATGTTTTAAAAAGGAAAATCATCCAGCAAGGGTCTCACATGTTAGAAGAGATTTATGTTTTGAAAGAAGCCACCAAGCAGCATTAATACAAGACCATGCTAGTAAAACAAGAAATCCACTGTTAGAAGGGAGCACACAGCCTTAGAGGAGGTGCCAAGGGAATTGAAGCCTACAATTCGCATTTGACAAAGAACTCCACATTGATTGAAAAGGTGCCCATTTTAAATTGTAGCAAGAAAAATGGAGAATGCAGTGTTAAGAACATGGGAGATGTCAATATTATGATGAGTTCACATAGTCAATAATAAAAATGGCCATTGATTAACCAAAGAAATCCCACACCTGCATAGAAACATTGAAGATCCTATGCAAGGGAGAATGTGTGCTCAACCAGCAGTCAACATTAGATAAGAGGAAATTTGCGATAAATGCAAGGATTCATGCTGGCAAGAAATGTATCAATGAGGAACTCTACACTAGTAATAGGAGGAGACGCCATGAAGTCTGCGGCTAAACAAAGCAGCCAGTGAATAAGATAAAACAAAGAAGAGAATATGCATTTTTAAAGGTGCAAAACACTGTGAAGAAACTCACACTAGTAAACATGTAAACATTAAAAATAGTTACCAATTTATGGAGAAGGTTGCGAGCTTTGTGAGAAGGAAAAGAGCACCAGTTTAGCCCAGGAAGCAATCCATTAAAACAAAAATGCATTCAAAATGAATTATCCAACATTTGTTGGGATAGAGGAGTTTTGATATTTAAAATATTATTACACTCACTAGAGTTGTTGTCTTCAAGACAATGCACTTTGGAAGCTGGAGGTTGTTGAGTGGGGCCCATGGTCAGCCAGCTAGTTGGATGTCAAATGTAAAATTTTGAATGGAAATACATGAAGCAAGGTGATGTCAAAGATTGAAGACACTGGAAAAGCTGGAAATCTAGCTGGTCACTATGGCTCTAGCCAAAAAATCTAAGAAATTTTGGCTAGCAACATAGCAATTAGCCAAAAAATTTCAAAGTCTGATGAGAGCCAAATAAGCAATGTGGATCCCATTTCCATTACAGGTCAGTGAATTAGAAATGCACAAGTGGCATTGTGGTGGGTAAGTTTCAAGCATGCAATAGATCTTGCCACGTGGCACATCCAACAGTCCTCGCTATCTCATCGAGGAGAACTTGCTCATGCGATAGCATAGTGAGTTAGCGAGAAGATGACATATGGCATTGCAACAAGTCAGCCAATCACAGAGTGACATGTGTCATCCAGTCAACAAAGCTTTGAGCTTAGATTCAAAGGGCAAAGAAGCTATCAAGGCAATTAAAAAATGATTCTTAAAATATTTTATGCAAAATGGATGCCCATGCAATTCTTTTTAAACTTAGAAAGGACTTTAATATAGTGTTCTAACCTTAGAATTTTAAAAAAAATTCAAAATTCAAAATCAAATGTTGCAGATAAGCCAGAGTTTCATAACAGAAGGGCAATTTTCAAACGAATATTTCAGGCATTTCTAAGAGGCTAGATATGCCTTATCATATACCGTTGGAACCAAGAGAACCTGAAATTTCCAAATCTGAAGTTTTTTTTTACACAGGTGCTTCCTAGTTCAAGTTATAGACCAGTTTGTGAAATTTGGGGTATTGGTGACAGAACAAGCAGTTCTCACCATTGAGCACCTAAATTAGTTAGGGGGCAAATTTAAAAGCTTTTTAGGATCTGAATGTGGAAAGAATCAAATCTCGGTGAATTTTCAATGTCATAAGATTGAACTAATTTATTACCTTTACTGAGTTCATTTCAACACAAAAATTAGTTACATCCTTTCATCATCATATTTCTGAGATATTTTGATGCCTTTGTAGGGTAAAATGATGGGGATTTGATTTTCAGCTAGAGGGAAAAGACAAGAAAGATGGTTTTAACCTATTGAGAAGGTTTTTCAGGTGGACAAGTGTCATGCTCAGATTCAATCTGACAAATTGCTTCTTTCCTATATCTTTCATTTCTCTTCTCATTTGTGGAGGTTGGCAATTTGGCTCTAGGTAATAGTAGCAGGGTTCCAATTTTTTGTGATTTAGAAACAAGAGGGTTCCAGTTCTTTGGAGAAAATTGGCACATTACTATGATACCAAGGTTTTGGATCCAGTTCTTGATGCATTCCCATGAATGTGACACCATATTTTCCAGCATTTTCTCTTTTATGAATAGCAGCAGGGTGGTTAATACAACAAATTTTGATATGTTAGGTGTCTCTATGTTTTCATTTCATGCATATGGTTGTATTGTTTCAAAGAGATTAATATAAAGAACATCAAGATTTCATCAGTTTCATCTTGAATCTTGTTTCCTTTCTTAGTAAGCTTCAATGTTTTACGATCTTTGAACAAAGAGCCTAGGTCATAGTTGCAATCCCTTAAGGCTGTATGATGTTTTATCGTTGATTATAACTCAAAGGGTTGTGTAAATGCTTTAGTAAATCAACAGGGTTGCAAGTTTATTAAGGGGGATATCAGGTAAGAATGAGGTTTAGATTGGGCATAGATGTCTATTTACAAGTTGAATAGATAGATCGTATAACTGAAGATGCAAGTAAGTCTCAGATATCCATATGTAGGTTTATGACTCATGGATTTTCCCAATGGATCAGGCACTGATCAGTTACAGGATCATTAAGTCTTACTGCTACATATTTGAGGGCTTTTTGAATTCAACATCTTTAATCAAATGTTCTTTCGATTTTATGTTGAAGGACCTAAATGTTTAACCCTCACTCAGCTTGTGAATGTCATAAATCTACATTTAGCTACTATAGGTCCATGTCATTTCATGAGTTACTAGGAGATATAAGGGTCTCATCTGCTTAATAGATTCAGGGATATTCTTTGCACTAGTACGATATCAATTGAATCTATAGGTATACCCGCCTAGTTTTTGCAGAGCCTGAAGTGCAGAATGAGTGTACCCTTATAGTTGGCTTGTTGTCAAAAATGGCATGTTGAAAATGGGAGTTAGCTGCCCCTAGATGTATCACTTTCTCAGTGGGATAATTGAAAACCCTCCAATATTTTCAAACACCAACGAGATGGGAACTCCAGTGGTGACTTTATGAAGAAATTCATTGTTAGAATTACTGGAATCTTTGGTATAAATAGTAAGGTCATGAAGTGTTTTCCATTTCTTTGCTGAAGATTCATGTCCCCCAGTGTTCTTATTCATTGACAGAAGAAGTTTAATTGAATTGAATAATTTGTAATATCAAAGTCACTTGAAGTTTTCATAAGTTGCTGTCAAAATTCAAAGTTAATGTCATGTTCTTTTAGTTTGTCAAGAATGTGAAATTCCCCTATTGTTGAATATAGTTTGCAAATACCAGTTGTAAGTTTTGGACCATCTTGTTTTGTTTTGCAAGTTGGTTAATCTTTTCTCACTAAGTGAGTGGTGACTCAAAGTAAAATCTCTGCACTAGTGCTTCATAAGTGTGAAGGTATTATGTAGGGAACAATAGTGGGAAGGAAAATTTGAAGAATTCATTTAAAGTTCTTGACACTGGGTAAAAGAATCAAACAAGATGTAGTGCAAGTGTTAATAAATCTGGTTAAGATTTGAATCTGTTGTTATTTGTGGCGTTGAAGTAGTTGCAGGCATCCATATTAAAAGGTATTTTCCATTCTCATGTGATTTCATTTATATGAAAGTAAAGATTCACAAATTTTTCTCCATCAAATGGATTCAACATTAAATAGGAGAATGGTGTAACACATCTCAATATACTTTGTGAGAGGTAGATTCAGTGAAAGTATTTTCATATTTCAAAGTATGTTTGGAGTTGATTTGGTAGAAGATATCTCTAGACCTGCTGCAAGTTATGAATTCTGAAAGTGTTTAATGGTGAATGAGTCTTAAGTTTGAAGAATGTCAAGTTTCATTTCACCTAGTATGCAGCCGATTAGTGAAGTTCCTAGATCTATTTCTACCAAGTGGTATATGCCATTAAATTTTAATGGTATTCATGGTTTCCCAAATAATATGCCTTGTAACCTCAGAAAGTATTTGCCTAAGTTTGGTGGGAACTATGAAAGGTCAGCTAACCATCATGTTTAGTTTTTCAATGACTTGGTTGATGATTTTGAAATTTCTCATGAAGATGTTTAGATGAAGTTGTTTGTTCACACTTTAGAAGATGATGCTAGGGACTGATTTTCATTTTTACTAGCATGTTCAATTTCATCCTGGGATGAATTACTGTCAGCCTTCATGATGTAGTTTAGGGAAAGAGTAAGCATCTTTGATTATTTTGATAAGTTTTTGAATATCTAAGTCAAGAATGGTGAGTTAGTTCTTGAATTTAATATCAGATTTTCAATGGTTTTAAATGAAATTCCTGAAACTTACAAGCCAGATGATCAAATGTGTTTAGTGGTTTATCTCAGTGCATTTGATAAGAAGATGAGCTATCTATTGAGAGATAAAGAACCCAAGACTTTACATCAAGCATTCATGATAGTGATAGAGATTGAGAATAACATAAAATATGGCTTAAACCAAAGTCATTTCTTTAGAAATTTTTGCCGACAAGATGAGGTGCAAAGCATAAGTCAATGTCATAAGGAGTTTTTGATTTTAGATCATCAAATAAGCACCCCTTCTATTATAAATAGTTTTGTTGAAGATTCAAAAATAGAAACATGTGAACATGAAATCTCTTTGTTGCAAAGAAGTAATGATTCCATTCATGCTGAATTGAATGCACATGTTTATGGTATTACAACAACGAATGATAGAGTTGATTCACTTGATGAGTTATGCATGCAAGATATAAATCCAGTCATTCATTTTCCCACTGATGATTTGCATTGTGTTGAGAACATAATGAATTAGGAAGAGGAAAGGTATTTATCTTAGTATGAGGATGAAGAACCTAGAAGTGATGTATCAAGTGATAAAGATGAAATTGCTGATCTGACATATAGTGAAGAAGCATCATGTGAAGAAAATGGTGAGACTTGTTTCCCAGTCAAGAAGAGGATTATGATAGTACATATGCATCTTCATGTGAATTAGATGCTGATTGGGAAGAAGAAACTAATAATGGGAGTGATTATCCTCTTTCTAGTAAAGGTATGAGTACTATTTTTAAATCTAAAAGTGAGTTTCCATGTCAAAATTGTGTAAATCAGTTTGAGATTGAAGGTGGTGAAGAAGATTTGTCTGCACAATATGAAGACAAAGAGGTTATCCATAAAGATAGATTACCTAATTGTGTACAAGAGTGTCTTGAGGATGAGTTTAGTGATGATCAGTATATGATTGATCCTAAGATTAATGCATCAGAACCTATTGATAAAATAAAAGATGATTTAATTGGAAGACATTTGAATCACCTACATGAAGACAATGAAAAAACTTTTGATTTATATTCTACATGCCTTGTTGATTGAGCAGAAAGTCAATCCACATGCAGTTCTAATTTTTCTTCACATGCTGAAAGTCTCCATGAAGACGAGATGGGTAATGGTTTTAAAGTATATACTAACACTTTATATGATGAGAATCGTAATGATGATCAGCCCATTTTTTGTCAAAATGTTCAAAGAGGGTCATTGCATGGAGTTATCAATCCTCTTTTTGAAGAACACATGGATAGTTTAGGTTTTGTTAAGGGTGATTTTGATAATGATACTTTATCCTATTTCTATAAGAGATTAGAATGTTCTTCTAAGTTTGATAATGAAACTGATGATTATGTTGCATCTGATGAGATAGATGACAAGGTGTTTGACGAAGTTGGTTTTGAAAATCAGTATGCACCTTGCAATGAGTTTTATGATGAACTCTCTGATGTTAAGACTAATCTATTTGCTGATTATGAAGAACCATTTGAAGATTGTGGATTAGCTTCAAATTCTAACGTTGATGATATATTTGAGTACAAGTATGAGTGTTCATTTGAATATCATCCAGTAATGCATAAGGATACACATTTTCAAGGTAGGTGTGATCCCTTTCTCCAAGTTGAATATGAAGCCTTCATATTTGAGAATGATAGCATGCATGAGTCATTAAATGAAGAGAGTTTTCAATTTTAGTCTGATATGTTTAAGCATGTTGATCAGAACTTTCATGATGAGCAAATGGTTGAAGATGAAGTAAGTTTCTATATGCATTGTGAAAGTAAGGATGTTGATTTTTTTTCGCTAAGTGATTTGTTATATGATGATAATCTGATATGTGAGATTGATATGAGTGCAAATTTTAGTTTACCTTATGAAAGTTTAGATGAGAATTATGTTTATGATAGAGGTAAATAGTTTTGTTGAAGTTCGGTGGCTCGAGGCCATCGTGTCTACATAATCTTAGTGCTAGTTGTTGTTTGCTTTCAATAAAGTTATTTAAGAGAAGTTTTTGCTATCAAGTGTGTGGTCTGCTTCTCCCAAAGATCTAAAATCTTTCCATGCCTATAGGGGGCATGCATCCCCAGACAGAGCCACTGTTGGGACTAAAAATTGCATGCTTCATTTTTAGTCGCATCTCAAAATTTTTGAGAAAATTAGGACGATAAATGCTTTGTGAAGCCCATGTATCCCACTATTGAGTTAATGCATAAATGGTGTTTAATGTTTCTAACACGCTACATTCACCCTGTCTAAGAATTCCATGAAGTTAAACTGACATTTTGAGCCATTCCGTGAAGTCTCATTTTGAGAAAATTCTAAATCTGCATTTTACCCAAAGTGTCAAACAACAATAGGAGGCTGTGTTTGCCTTTGAATATCATGCACCTACACTTGCATCAAAACTTACCACTTTGGGAGTATCGAGTCTCCATACTTCAAAACCTATGTTTTAGATTTCAAGTCATTTCCAGTTCATTTTTCTAAGTTTTGAATCCCTCAAAGTTGGTCATTTAAGTTTGTCATGTTGATGCACTTTGTACACAATTCTGGGAAGCCCTGTTTGGTGTGCTATAAATTTTGACCAGTTGACCCAAATGACAAAATTCCTTTTGTGTTGCATTGTAGATGTTAGAGACTTGTTATGTCTCAAGTTTTAACTTATGACGAATTTGTTTGATCATTTTTTGAATGCGATTCCAAATACAATTTCTATCTTTTTACTGGTGTCAACATTTGTAGATTTGTCAGTACTCCTATTCGTGATGCTATATCTTTAAATCCATGATAGGTGAGGTCAAATTGCTTGTACCACTATGATTTCTTCTAAATATATTCCAAGTGTGTCCATTTGCAAGTCATGACGAATCCGTCTGCACACTTTTTGAGGTTAATTCTATTTGCAAAAAATGATTTTATGCCAGCATTTTCAGTCTACAAAATCCAAGTAGCCTACTTTGACTGATTTCCATTTGTGCCTTGTTATTTTTCATGAGTCCAAATTAGAGATTTATACTCTCCTCATGACAGAGAATCAATGCGACAATTTTTATCTCCCCAAGTGTCATTTTATCCAATTTTCTAGGCCAAATTTGAACCCAATTTATTATTTTCTGACATATTTATATGTAGGTGTTTAAGTAAGCAACTTTGATGGTCAATATCTTTTGACCTTGAATTCTTCATGAGATGAGATTCATCAAGGTACAATAATGCAGAGCAAAGACTCAATGTGCCAGTTTTCAGAGCTCGATCAGGTGTTCTAGTCAGTTTTTAAGGCTAGTCAATGGACCTCCTAGCACAAATTTGATAGGTGGCAGAAAGTGATAACATGAGATTTTAATGATCAATTGATGATCGAAATCAATTCTAGTGGATATTAAAATGTCAACAGATTAGTTTGAGAATTTAGTCATCCATGAACGCAAATTTTTTAGCCATACTAATTACTTTAGAATCATGGACTAATTTGAAAACATAAGAGAAGTTCTTTTTTGGGTATTGTAATGAATTACAACTTTTCTTTCCACTAGATTTCACAATGAAGAATATCATACCTTTGGGGCTCATTTTTTAAAATTTTCCTTTCAACTATATAGTCCTGAGAGATATCAAAGGCATGATCATGATAAATGACCTGGAAAGTGATGCCAAGATCATTCCTTCTTTCCAAGTTGTGTGAACTTGTCAATGGCCATTAGGATCATAGTTTTATACATAAAGCTTCTAAATATTTTGGTGGCATATAAACATAGAGAATCAAAGTCTCAGATTGGAGTGGAAAGGAAAATGCCTCACAGTGATCATCACGGGAAAAGTAAAGCCATGAACCATCAAAACATATCAGAAAACAAAAAGGAACCTGCTAGGGAACAGATCAAAGAGCCTATGTTTTGAAGTCATCTATCAAATAAAATTCCATCCCCTCAAAGGGAATTTATACAAAGATATTACCAAAGGCAAAAGAACCTCACACGCAAGGAACAAAGGAAGAGTGAAAAAATTTTAAAACAGGGAACTTGGAGGCACTTTGCACTAGAGATGGGAAGCATGGCAGTTGAGGACAAGGGATAAATGTTAAGAGAAAAAGACCGTTAAAGGAGCAATGGGAAGTCAAAGAAGTCAACTTCAAATATGATGGGAGTCAGCAAGCTAAAATGTAGAGGATGCTAATGAAAGAACATGAGCACATAGAAAGACTGTTCCTTTTTTGAATGCAACAAGGAAAATAGAGGAGGCAACATTTTAAAAAAGAAAATCATCCAGCAGGGGTCTCACATGTTAGAAGATATTTATGTTTTGAAAGAAGTCACCAAGCAACATTAATACAAGACACCGTGCTAGTAAAACAAGAAAGTTTCTATTAGAAGGGAGCATGCAGCCTCAGAGGAGGTGCCAAGGGAATTGAAGCCTATAGCTCGCGTTTGACAAAGAACTCCATGTTGATTGAAAAGGTGCCCATTTTAAATTGTAGCAAGAAAAAAGGAGAATGTAGTGTTAAGAATAGTTGAGATGTCATTATTATGATGAGCTCACATAGTCAATAATAAAAATGGCCATTGATTAACCAAAGAAATCCCACGCTTGCACAGAAATGTTGAAGATTCTATGTAGGGGAGAATGCATGAGAAACCTCCAGTCAATGTTAGATAAGAGAAAATTTGTGCTAAATGTAGGGATTCACATTGGGAAGAAATGTATCAATGAGGAACTTTACGCTAGTAATAGGAGGAGATGCCATGAAGTCTGCAGCTAAACAAAGTAGCCAACAAATAAGATAAAATTGATTTTAACTTATTTGTTACCTTTACCAAGTTCATTTCAACACAAAAATCAGTTACATCCTTTCATCATCATATTTCTAAGATGTTTTGATGCCTTTGAAGGGTAAAATGATGGGGATTCAATTTTTAGATAGAGGGAAAAGATAAGAAAGATGGTTTTAACCTGCTGAGAAGGTTTTTCGGGTGGACAACTTTAATGTTCATATTCAATTTGAGAAATTGCTTCTTTCCTATATCTTTCATTTTTCTTCTCATTTGTGGAGGTTGGTAGTTTGGCTTTGGGTAATACCAGCAAGTTTCCAATTTTTTGTGACTAAGAAATAAGAGGGTTCCAATTCTTTGGAGAAAATTGGCACATTACTGTGATACCAACATTTTAGATCCAGTTCTTGATGCATTCCCATGACTGTTACACCATATTTTCCAGCATTTTCTCTTGTATGAACAGCAGTAGGGTGGTTAATACAGCAAGTTCGAATATGTTAGGTTTCTCTATGTTTTCATTTCATGAATATGGTTGTATTGTTTCAAAGAGATGAATACAAAGAACATCAAGATTTCATTAGTTTCATCTTGAATCTTGTCTCCTTTCTTAGTAAGCTTCAATGTTTTACAATCTTTGAACAAAGAGCCTAGGTCATAGTTGTAGTCCCTTAAGGCTTTATTATTTTTTATTGTTGCTTATAACTCAAAGGGTTTTGTAAATGCTTCAGTAAATCAATAGGGTTGCAAGTTTATTAAGGGGGATATCAGGTAAGAATGAGGTTTAGATTGAGCACAGACGTCTATTTACAAGTTGAATAGATAGATCATATATCTGAAGATGCAAGTAAGTCTTAGATATCCATATGTATGTTTATGAATCATGGATTTTCCCAATGGATCAAGCACTAATCAGTTACAGGATCATTAAGTCTTATTGCTGCATATTTGAGGGTTTTTTGAATTCAACATCTTTAATCAAATGTTCTTTCCATTTTATGTTGAACGACCTAAATTTTTAACCCTCATTCAGCTTTTGAATGTCATAAATCTGCATTTAGCTACTGTAGGTCCATGTCATTTCATGAGCTACTAGGAGATATAAGGGTCTCATCTTCTTAATAGATTCAGGGATATGTTTTGCACTGGTATGATATCAATTGAATCTTTAGGTATACCCACATAGGTTTTGTAGAGCCTGAAGTGCAGAAGGAGTGTAGCCTTATAGTTGGCCTATTGTCAAAAATGGCATGTTGAAAATGTGAGTTAGCTGCCCCTAGATGTGTCACTTTCTCAGTGGGATAATCAAAAACCCTCCAGCATTTTCAAACACCAACACTAGTCACTACATGGCATGTTGATTCATGTATATATGATCTTTTCAAAGCTTATATTGTTGGAATGGATGTATAATATAACTTTTTAACTTTTAATCCCACACATAAATTATATTTCCTAGTTGGGGGTAACATGATCACCTAATCCATTATATGAAGTGACCTCATCTAAGCTTGATCTACTACATTCTTCCTTGTTCTTCCATGTCTTGTTCATATGCACCTTTACCTTCTCAACATTGACCTTTTCTTTAACTTTACTAGTTTTATTACTCAAAACTGGTGACCTAGTTGGATTGTTTTTGTTGACATGACTAGTCATGAGACAACTAAAGCATGTAGTCTCACTCAAGCATCTATTTTAGTTACCTCTGAAATGTGTTCTAATAAAATTCTTAGGAACATCTCCATATTCTTGACAATAGTGACAACTGTTCCTTGTGTCATAATACTAATCATAGGATTTTCCATTTTGTTTTACCTTTGTCTACATTTTTAATATCCACTTGGCATAGATCTACATTCATATGATTTGTGCCCATACTTTTGACAATTTTAGTAGTATCCTTTAAATATTTGAGTACTAATGGTCTTAGTCTTGCATTTATTTTTTTGATATCCTTGTTTGCTGTAGCTGTAGCACTATCCTCTATAATTTTGCTTGAGGTTCTAATTGATAGTTTTACATCTGTAAATTTTTTTTGTATAACCCAATTTTCCATAGTTATGACACATAGTTTTTTAATTCTTACCTTTCTTATTCCTTCCCTCACCAATTTTAGATGATATTCCTTCCTTAGTATTAATGTATCCCAATCCAATAATATCATTGTGAGGTCTTGGAAGTTTCATTAATTTCTTAAAGTGTTTGATGGATGGTTTGTTAAATCCTTCAATGGATTTTTTCTCTTCCCTTAGTTCATTTCTTAGTTGATCATTTCATAATTTTAGGGTTGTGATCTCAATGTCCTTTACATTCAATTCATGGTTAGAAAGAATCAATTGATTCATTGTATTCAATTTCTTGATGTCATATCTTATCTTTATTGAATTAACCTTGATCCTCCTAATTAGATATGTCTTATTTCTCCTTTCAACTCTATACTCTATTTTTTTCAAATTTATTCTTCAATGCATAGCTCTATCAAGCCATCTCAGCCACCATGAATGTTCTCTCTACACTTAGTATTCATTTTTGATAGACTCAAAAAGTCTTTAGGGATTGTATTTCTAAATAATATTTTTTTTGGGATTGGCTAGGTAAGAATCAATGGCTGTGGTTGGTCCATATTGCCACCTTAAGCTTCCCTTTTCCTAATTGGTTACATGTACTACACAAGGATTCACAATATACCTTCATACTTATCTCTCATAATTGTAAAATATAATTATGTTGGCACAAAAATGGTTCACATAGAATTTTATGTCATTACAAATAACTATGCTCAAAATTGTTCACTTGGAATCTTTAGACTTTGATGCTTGTCCTTCAATGTGCTTCTAATATTGTAACTCAGCTTTTGAATAGCTCAATACTCTCTATTTACTTGGCACTTGAATCAGTCGGCATGTATAGTCTACTTGGCACTTGAGTGACTCAACACTAACTATATATATTTCTTAGCATGCCTTAATCACTTAGTTCACACTGATTACTTAGTTCACTTTGATCACTCAGCATACACTATATGTGATTGGCTTGCATTGTAATTTTGCTAGATTATGGCTAAGTGTTTCATTAATGCCTTATCAAAACCGTTCTAAATTAATAGTATAGATCAAAGAATAGAAGGACATGCTAGGGTTATGCATGTTAATGAAGATGCAAAATCATTACCTTGTGAACATGTTGACAGAGGAGAAGTCCTAGGTAATAGAAGAGTCCTACTAAATGGTGAGAATGGACCTCATCAAAGAAAGAGCTTATTTTGTACAAGGTTCAAATGTTGAGATAAGTGTTGTGATGTGATCATTGATGGTGGGAGAATGAAGAACTTGGTGTCAAGAAATATGGTCCCAAAATTGAAGCTAAAGAGATTGAAACACCCTCATCCATACTATATTACTTGGGTGCAAGATAACCACAATGTAATGGTTAGTGAGCAATGCTTAGTGAAGTTCAAGATTGGAAGATACCAAGATGAGGTATTGTGTGATACCATACCTAAGAACATATGTCATATGTTGTTAGGTAGGCCATGATAATTTGATAGACATGTTGTAGATGATGGGTGAGAAAATACCTACACTCTAACAAAGGATTGAATGAAACCCGAGTCAAAGCCATTAACGAAGAAAGAAAAATATGTATGTAATGATCCTAGAATATGTTTTTTTGATGGAAATGTTTTTCTCTAAGGTATGAAAAATGAGTATATGCTTTTTTTTTGTAATCCCAAAAGATGGTAAAGAAGAAGGAGAGGAGTTACTAGCATAAGTTTTAAATTTTTTGGGAGACTTTTCTACTATTGTGTTAGATAATGTACTTAATGGGTTACTAATAGTGAGGAAGATTAGTCACAAGATGGTTTTGATTTCAAGAGCTAGATTTCCAAATAAGGTAGTGCACAAAATGACACTGACAAAAGTGAGTAGTTGAATGGACAAGTGCATGAGTTGTTGCACAAGTGGCTGATTTGGGAGAGTCTAATTCCATGTGTTGTACTAGTAGTATTAGCACCAAAGAAGAATGGGGAATGGAGGATGTGTATAGATTCTTACACTATCAAAACGATAATAATCAAGTATATATTTTCATTACAAAGGATGTATGATATTATGGATTGTTTGAGTAGAACTATGTATTTCACAAAGATAGATTTGAAGAGTGGATACCATCAGATTTTCATCATGGAAGAAGATAAATGGAAGACTTCTTTCAAGAAAAGGGAAGGATTTTACAAGTGGTTATTGATGCCTTTTGGGCTAACCATTGCACCAAGCACTTTCATGTGGCTCAGAAATGAGGATTGAAGGAATTTTTGGGTAATTTTTTCATGGTTTACCTAGATGATATATTGATCTTTAGCAAGAATTTTGAGGAACATTTGATGCATATTTGAAAGATGTTTTATAAGTTGAGGGAAGAAAAGTTTTTGATTTTTGTGAAGGAGTTAGAGTACCTAGGACTTGTAGTTTATCCTTGACTGCCCTACTCCAAAGAGTTCTAGAAAGGTAAGATCCTTTCATGGACTGGCTAGTTTTTGTAGAAAGTTCACAAGAGGTTTTAGTAATATTTGTGTACCCTTGACTTAAAAAGTGAGAGGGGATAGGAAATAATTTATGTGGACTATAGGAGAAAATAATAGTTTTAATCTATTAAAACTAAAAGTTACAGATGACCTATTTTAGCACTTCTAGATTGTAACAAGGTGTTACAAGTAGATTGTGATGCTAGTCATACTATAATAGGAGTTATTTTGACATATAAAAGTAGACCTATTTCTTTTTTAGTGAATAGTTGAATGATGCCAAAATAAAATATTATGTTCATGATGAGGAATTTTATGTTATAGTTTAGGAATTGAAGAAGTAGAAACAATGTCTTATTTCTAAGAACTTTATTTTGTATATTGATCATCAAGCTTTGAAATATTTGAATAGTCAAGGAAAATTTAACCGTAGGCTTTTGAAGTGGGTTGAGTTTTTATAGAGCTATACATTTATTTTGAAACATAGGAGTGGAAATTCTAATAGAGTTGCAAATGGTCTTAGTAGAAGATAAATTTTGTTGAGAGAAATGTAGATTGAGGTGGTTGGGTTCATGGAACTTAGTAGTTTGTATCCTAAGGATCCTAATTTTGGTGATGCATGTATGTATTATACAAAACCTATTACACTTGATAGGAAGTAGTTAGATTTCATAATTCAACATGGTATGTTGTTCAAATGAAGCCAGTTGTTCATTCTAAGAAATTCAATGAGAGAAAATTGCATCAAGGAGATGCATAGTCAAGGGTTAGTTGGAAAATTTGGTAGAAATAAAAACCATAAATGTCAATAATTTTATATAGAGTTATAAAGTATGTCAAATAGAAAAAGGAGTAAAGCAAAATATAGAGTTGTATTAACCATTATTTGTACCGGACAAGGTATTGGGGAATGTTAGCATGGATTTCATTCTTGGATCACGAAGGATTCAATGAGGGAATGATTCTATTTTTGTGATGGTTGACAGGTTTTCAAAGATGACACATCTCATTCCTTGCAAGAAGACTAGTGATGTTGTTCATGTGGTAGTGTTGTTCTTCAAAGAAGTGGTGAGACTACATGGTCTAACAAAGAGTTTAGCTTGAGATTGAGATAAAAAAATTTTGGGATTTTCTAGCATACATTGTGGAAGAAATTGAAGATAGATTTGAATTTTAGTTCATCACATCATCTATGGATTGATGGACAAACAAAAGTTGTGAATTGTAGTTTTGAAAACTTGTCATAATGTTTGGTTGGAGATAAACCAAAAGGATGGGATTTTATTTTACCATAGGAAGAATTTGATAATAATAATTCTATCAACATGAGTACTAGTAAATATAAATTCTATATTGTGTATGGAAGTAGTCCCAAAAATGCTTCTAAATTACTATAGTTTGATAAAGGAGACATAGGTAGTGCTAAAGTAGGAGAACTTCCTAAACATTTGAAGAATATCCATTTGGAGGTGAGGAGGAAAATTATAAATATGAATCCATAGTACAAGGTTAAAGAAGATGTGAAAGGAGGTATAAGAAATTTTAGATTAGAGATGAAATCATGGTTCATTTGGGAAAGGGGCATTTTGTAGTGGGTACATATAATAAGTTGAAGATGATCAAGAACTTTGGACCATGCAAGATAGTGAAAATGCATGATTCTAGAAATGCCTATGAATTAGAGTTTCCTATTGAATTATTTATTTTACTAGTATTTAACATTTTAGATTTGATAGAATATTATTAAGGAGCCAATGGAGATGAAGTTGCAGAAGTGTAGTGTAGTATTCCAGTAGCTCATTTAGCTACAAAGGAGACTGAGGAGATATTGGATAGTCATTTTGGAAAAATTACAAGGAATATAAGTCATGAACAATGCCTAGTCAAATGTAAAGGGAGGATAGTAGAAGATTCATCATGGCTAGTAAGGGAGGAGGTTAACCATATTATTTTTTTTTGGCAAGATGGTCATATAAATGTCTTGATGGTTGTCATTTATGTTAACATGTATTTACAATTTAATTTATGCATTTAGAGAGAGAAATTTGTCTAAGTATTAGACAATTTGCAACAACACAAATAGAAGATGTAATGTGTATGAATGACTAATTGAGAATTAGCTATGGGTAGTTGATCAAAATTCTATGAAATTTTCATGATGATGTCGTATGCACCCTAAAATAATGACCTAGGCTATGGGCACCCATTCTTGAATTTATCAATTTCTATTCTTCAATTTTTTGATTTCCTGAATCAATTTATTGCAATATTTGATTTGATCAATTCAAATCATTTTTCTTGATCAAATTGTAATTAATTCAATTATTTCAACATTTCCTAAGGTTTGATCATTTATCCTAAGTCTTATTTAATTAAAAGAAAACCTCTCTTTTAATTAAATAATTAATCCAAATTTAATTAATTAAGAGAAAACCCCTCTTTAATTCAATTAAATATTTCTCATTTAATTAAAAGTACTTGCTCCCTTTTAATTAAATAATAAATTCCCACTTAAATGTCTCCTTGTGATAAAAATAAAGAAATACATTAAATTAAAATAAATAAATCTTTTTTTTCTACACTTAAATGCACATTTCTCTAAGTGGGATTCCACTTTTCCCTCTTTCCACATTCTTCTCAAACACTTCTATTTTCTCATTGGTGGAATTTTGTCTCACATGGACCAAACTCTATTATCCAATATTGGTTGTTAGAAGCCTCCCACCTCCACATTTTCCTTGATAAGGAGCCGTATACTTCTCATTTTTATATAGAGAGAAAGATGGAGAAAATAGTTTGTTGCTATCATGTTGATATGCTGCAAGTTTAAAATAGCAATTTTGGAGGAGTTTAAGCCTTAGGGTTCGGACATTGGAGCTCCATTGCAACTTATCTCTTCTTTTCTTATTCTCTCTTGCATCCATGGCTTCCATCATCAGGTTTCATCCTTGCATTTTCTTATTATCTTAGACTCATATTTATTCTCATAGATTAATATTGCACTATTATTTCCTTTCATAGATTAGATTTTCTTTCTTGCATTGTTATCATTTAGATCATCTTGCATCTTCATTTGCATTCATATTTTAATCCTTGAATCTCTCATTTTATGATGTACTTACATGAGCACAAACTAGATCAAACTAAGGGCTTCAATTACAAACCCTTGCACTCCATGAATATAGAGCTATGAGTTTCCATTTGAGATCTCATTTATGAGAAATCTTGGATATAATGACTCACAAAAGTGTGTTAATATTTTAGCATATATTATTTGGCACCCACCATGGGAAAACCCACCTTTACTTGTTGGCTTTAGATATTTTTGGAGCTAGCCCCCTTATGCAGATTTGTTTGGAGACAAAAAAACCTTGGATCTTAAAGATTTGATCATATCTCCCAAATGGATTGTTGGTTTTCTTTGAATTGTTTTTTGTAGGTTGTCAACATATTAGAGAAGCTTCAGTGAAAGTTTCAAATTTTTTTGAGGTATTGTCTATTTTTCATAATTTTTTCTTTCTTTTTCATGAAAAATCATTTTAGAGTTTAAATTAGCAAATATTTAGAAAATTCTACATTTTTGGAAAGGTCTCTAAATTCTAACTTAGGTTGGTTCTTTGTGTTTTGATTTTGGAGATTATATTAAGGCTCAATAATTCAATTTCCAAAAACTTGTCTATTTGAATAAAATAGTTCCCTAGAGCACAAATGAAAAGATCTTTTCCAAATTCTAACATTTTTGGAAAGCTGTCTAATTTTTGATAGAGTTATCTTTTTTACATTTAGATTTTTGGATCCAAATTCATATCATATAGGTCCAATCTTGTTGAGTAGGTCAAAAATCAATATTATAAATATGGTATTTAGTGAATAGATTGCATTTTATTTTCACATGGATCAATGCATGATGTGAGCTTTCATTTGTGTTATTTGTTAATCATTATCACTCTTAAAAATCATATTTTTAGATCTAACCCTATTTTTACATAAGCTGGATATATATTGCATATCTTGTGTTTGCTTGTGTTTGCTTGTTGTAAGGATTACCATGTATTTTGTTAGATCTGTATAACATTTGGATTTGGAAATGAAATGAAACCTCTTATATTTTTGGCTTGAGTGCTTTTACATTCTTTCATAAATTCACAGTTCATTTGGTGCTCTAAAATTGGATCTAGATGTGCTCTAAAATTGAATCTAGATTTACTTTCATGCATATGCATTTCACATAGTAACTAGGCCCTATAAACACTATTTATGGAGTTCTTGAGGGAATATGCTTCATTCACTTTCCTTACATCTGAAGCTCTTTTTGATTATAGATCCCCTTGTAGGTAAGGAAGGACATTTATTATTATCTAACTATTCTACTTGGGTTTGTCCTAAACATCTATTAGTACTTTCTCTTTTGAGATTGATGGTGTTTGTTGTTGAACTTTTCAAAAATTTGGTGAGGTGTTTTCGAATCAGAATATCAAATAATCTTGTTTGCTATGTTTGGATAAAGTGAAGAGGCTAGAGGAATATGGTTTGTGTTGGAAATCTTATTGAAAAGATCATTGATTGTTGAAGATTAAAGAGGAAGATTGTTGTAAAAGAATGTTTTCAATCATTGTTTTTCCATTGATGTCAAACTTGCTATTTGTAGGGATTATATTTTCTTATAAGATCCAAGCACTATCACTTAGTTGATTAATGAAGAGGATTAGATGAACAAGATCTAACAAGAGTGCCTAAGGGAAAGGTTGAGTTATGAAATTGTAATGGAGTGCAAGGATTAGCTAAGACAATGGCTAAGTAGTGTATTGATAACATACTCAAAGATATAGAGGTTGGTCACACTTAGAAACATTAGAGGAAGAAGTTGTAACAAGGATGACTACAAATCTTAGACTAAAATTCTTTCTTGAAGCCGAGAAAGATAGTTGAAGCTGAGTAATAGACATTTCTAGCATGTACCGAGTGATCTTAAAGTGCTGAGTAAAGATCAAGTGCCAAGCATTAGAAAATTTTTAGTTGGTTCCAAGTGATCTTTGGGTGCTAAGCATCGAGAAAAATATGGTTCCAAGTAACATAGTATGTGTGAAGCACTAATATTTGAATATTGTCGAGCTACTACATTATTCAAAATAACAAAGATTCACCAAATCTAAGTTGACTTAGTGGTTACATTGAATTTTTTGAATGATTTGGAAGATAAGGATGATGAGTTATTGGCACATAATCCTATGTATACCATTTTTGGGAAAATTCTAAAGGATTAGTTAAAAAGTTTCTAGAGGAAACAAAATATGGGCTAGACATAATGTATCCTATCTAATCCATGCAAATTGAAATTGAAAAATGGAAGAATCGAGCAGGAAAAAGAACTCCAAGACTTATATTTAAGAAGTCAGAGACCAAGAAGCAATGAGCTATTGATATTGTTGCTACTAAAGTGTCAAATCTAGGAATTGCTTGAAAGGGTGTTAAGAAGGAGACATCTTGGAGAAGGAAGAGCATAGAGGCTTTGCTTCTACAAGTAATCATTAAGAGATGATTGCACTAGTACATTGAGACTCAAGGAGACAAAGCTTGAAAGATAAGGAAACCAATTAAGAGTTGCAGAGATAGAAGACTAGGCAAGGGTGTGAGCTAAGAATTGATCTGAGATCTGCAAGATAAGTTGTATGTTGTAATCAAGTCAAGCTTTTCTAATACTATCTAGTAATTATATTAAATCTAAAAATCCTATGGACTTTGGTTGGCCTAATAGCCATTTGTAAATCCTTAATGGGGTGGCATTCCAAGTGAATGTTCTAAAGTCCTCTAACCAAACCTTCTTTTAATAGGGTGGTTAAATCCTCTAACAAGGTCACATTTAATAGTGTGTTGTAAACTTTTGACAAGGTAGGCCTTTCATAGGGCATCACTTTAGAAGGGTGAAAATTTAGTAGCATGTTACTAGTTCTTTTTCCCAAATTGGGTTTCCATGTAAATCACAATGTCATGTGTTGATTTCTTGAGTGTTATATTTGCATGTTGATTTACAGTAACTTTCTGATTAGATAAGTTAAAGCTTGGATGAATAAATGATTGAATTGGTTTAATACACTTGAAAAGTTTGAATAGGACATTTGGAACTTGAATTAATGATTCACCCCCCCCCCCCCCTCTTAGTTATTATAAAGCAATTCTAGCAATTGGTATTAGAGCCATCTACTGATTTAGTTTCAAAGTATTAGAAGTAGGAAGATTAGGATGTTCAAGAGAGAAGTTCCCAAGCTCAACAAAGACAACTTTTCTACATGGCAGAGTTTGATGAAGTTGCACCTTGGATCAATAGGTGATTATGCACAAATCTCAATTGAAATTGAACATGTAACTCCAGTAGGACCTCTTAGTGTAGATGACTTAAACAAAAAGGAGCATAACCAAGAAATGTTGGAAATTGCATCTGCACTTAGCTATGTTGAATATGATGACATCAAAGACTATAATAGTGCATTCAAAATGTGAAAAACCTTATCAAATATCTATGGAGGAGATTAGAATGTTGAGAGAGCAAAGAGACAAAGCCTAAGAGGGAAGTTTGATGACACAAACATGGAGGAAGGTGAAAATGTTGCTCAATATGTTGCTAGAATACAAGAAGTGGTGAGTGCAATAAGAAGTCTACATGGACAACTAGAAGAAGAAACATCCATCAACAAACACTTGAGAAACCTACTCCCTATCTATGCTATAAGAGTTTTAGCCATCCAAGAGCTAAGGTGTGTACAAGGGAACACACTAACTTTTGAAGGAATTTTTGGAAGACTGACTGCATTTGAGCTATCCAATTTTGACAACTATAGACCTAAGAATCTTGAATCTTCTTTCAAGGCCAAGATGACAATGAAAGATATTGAGTAGGACACACCAAGCAAAAGGAGAAGAAAAGAAAAATATACATCTAGTGATAGCAGCACAGATGAGGAAGATGTGGAATAGTTAGAAGCACTTGTAGTGAGGAGATTTCATAGAGGAAAATGCAAATTCAAAGGTAAGCTCCCTATCATATGTTTAAATTGTAATGAAGTAGGTAATATTGCTACAAGATGTACATAGAAGAAGAATTACAAAGAAAGAAGATGATAGTAAGGACTATAAGGAAAAAAGTAAGAAATGCTACATTTTTGAAGAACATTCTAAGAAAAATGATGATGAAGTAGTTTATGTAGCCATGAAGGATGAATCAAACAAAGATGAAGATAAAGCAATAGTATTGGTTACCTGTGTGAATAAGAATGACAAGTGGATCATAGACAGTGGATGCTCACATCGTATGATAGGAGATAAAAGTAAGTTCATTACCTTTACTCAATATGATGGAAAGAGTGATGGAAATAGTGTTAGATTTGGTAATGATACCCCATGTCAAATCAAAAGAAAAGGCTCTATCAAACACAAAAAATTTGATGTGACAATGCATACTATGTTGAAGGATTAAACTAAAACTTGTTGAGTGTATCTCAGTTAGGCAATGTAGGTTACAAAGTGGAATTTGGAAACAAAACTGCCAAGATCTATGATATTGATGGAAATCTGATAGGAAAAGGTGAACAAACTAGGACTAATCTATTTTACCTAAATATGGAAGAAGCAACATGTCTTGTTGTTAAACTTGATGATGTGTAGTTGTGGCATAAAAGGTTGTGTCATGTTAATTTTGACAATCTGATCAACGTTAATAGGAAGAAAAAAATTGGAGGGTTGCCCAAGTTGAAGAAACTTGAAAACACAATGTGTAAACAATGTCAACTAGGGAAGATGACTAAATCTAGTTTCAAAAGAAAACCATACACTTCCAATGAAGTTCTAGAGTTAGTTCATACAAACTTATGTGATCCAATAGAAATACAAAGCTACCTAGGAGACAAATTCATAAATCTATTTGTAGATGATTATTCTAGGATGATGACTACTATGTTCTTAAAGAAAAAATATGATGCATTTCAAATGTTTAAGTGGTTTTTGGCTAGAGTTGAGAAGGAAATAGGAAAGAATCTGAAATGCCTAAGGTCAGACAGAGCAGGTGAGTTCACATCAAGAGAGTTTGAAACTTTTTGCAATGATAGAGGTATCAAAAGGAAAATGTTAGCACCAGGAACTCCATCACAGAATAGTATTGCTGAAAGGAGAAATAGGTTAGTGATTGACTATGCTAGAACCTTTATGATGGAGAAAAATGTTGCATTAAAATACTAGAGAGAAGTTGTAAGTACTATAGTCTACACATTGAATAGAGTTCAAGTCAAGAAAGGAACAAATGCAACACCCTTTGAATTGTGGTATGGTCATTCACGTAATGTTAAACATTTTAAAGTGTTTTTTTGTAAATGTTATATTCTAAAAGACACTAGAAATGGAAAGTTTGATGCCAAAAGTGATGAAGGCATATTTCTTGGATACTCCACTAAAAGTCAGGCATATAAGTGTTTGATTACTAACACTAACAAAGTTATGGAGAATGCAAATGTAAATTTTGATGAGAACGTAGAAGTTCAAGTTGGTAAATCAAAGCAAGTAGAGGATTATAGATCCTGTGTATACTTCTACGAAGGAATGATAGTTGAAGACAATGTTACAAAACAAATTGGGAATCAACAACAAACCTCAGTATCTACCAAGTCTCAACCAGTGAATGCTAAGTTGCATTTAGAAGCTGAGCTATAGAATGTGGAAAATGTACATTCTAATTCTAAAAATAGTGTGCAAGGAAGAAATGATGAAATACCAGATGTAGAAGAATGAGATGAATCTGAAGATGAAGGATCAAATATGGAAAGAAGGAATGAACCAAGATTAGCTAAGTATGTAAGAAGACATCATCGTGCAGATCAAATCATTGGTGATAAGGATGCTAGACTAATGACATGGAATAGACTCAAGAATGAATCATGTCTACTAAGAAAGATTGAACCAAAAATTGTAAAAGATGAACTACAAAATGATGACTAGTATAAAGCCATGAAAGAAGAGATGGATCAGATTGAGAAGAAAAAAACTTGGTCTCTAGTTCTTAGACTAGCTGATAAGAATGTGATTGGTACAAAGTGGGTGTTCAGAAACAAACTTGGTGAGAATAGTGAAATAACAAGAAAAAAAGCCAAATTAGTTTGCAAAGGGTATGCGCAAGAAGAATGATTAGATTATGGAGAGACATTTTCCCGTGTTGCAAGAATGGAAGGAGTAAGAACATTACTTGCATATGCTACATATAAAGGTTTCAAATTCTACCACATGGACGTAAAGTCATTTTTTCTAAATGGTATACTAGAAAAGGAACTCGATATAGAAAAAACAAAGGGATTTTTTGATTGAAAGAACAAGGACATGGTATAAAAGTGTCATGTCCCCTTTTCAAATAATTAAAAATAATAATCTTTGCTAAGGCAGGCAGGCTCAAAAAGGTGAAGTTTCAACAAAAGGGGCTAATATTTGGAAACCAATGGACTAATAAATAAAAATTATTATTAAAATATTTTTTATTAACCACTCTTGGATGTGAGTTAGGGTTATGCCCTCTTTTAAGGGATTTGGAGGCATTTTGGGCTCATTCCAGAACTTGATTTTCGCTTATTGCTTTGTTGTTCTTAAGAGGCTGCCAAACCTGTAGAGAAGGAGACCCAAGGAAAAGATTTTTTAGGTTTCTAGGAAAGCTAAGAATGGGATTTTAAAGCCATTACATTTTAAAGCTCATGCAAAGTTTTCCCTTGTGCTGAATAGTGCAAATTTGTGGGTTTTCAAGTGTTTTTTTTGTAAGAGTTTGGTGTTTCTGGTTGAGTATTTCATATCAGTTTGGGTTGCTACTATATTTAAGACTTTTAGATGTTAAAATATAGCTGAATATATTTATTGGATCATGGTTAAACTTATGTGATAGATTATTAGTGTTTTGTGTTATTTTCGGGAGCCTGATGAGCATTGTTTTTGCCCTCCATTTGGGAGCTATTTTGTAAATGTTATATAGATTTGGAAATTTAATTTTTTAGGCTGTTATTCTACTTAAATTTCTATAAAAATTTCCACTTTCAGATCTATTAATAATATGTGAAGCTATGAAATTTTTGGCACTATTTTGCGCATACCCGATTTGGGGTTTATTGAGAAATTGTTGGATCTTTGAAATATTGGTTGTTTGATTTTAAAAATCTGATTAGAGGTTTAAAATACCATATAAAATTAGAGGAAGGGACATTTAAACAAGATACATAAAGCACTATATGGATTTAAGCAAGCACCTAGAGCATGGTATGAAAGGTTGCACAAATATCTTGTGACGATAGGATTTGAAAGAATAGATGACAATAGCAACCTATAAATAAAAGCCGAGGAAGGTAAAGATATTTTGATATTAGAAATCTTTTTTGATGACATAATATTTGGAGGAAAAGATTTTTTATGCAAAAAAATTGCTGATCAAATGAAGCATGAATTTGAAATGTCAATGTTCAGAGAAATCAAATTCTTTGTTGGATTACAAGTACATCAGTTGAAGCATGGCATATTTGTGACTCAATCCAAATGCATCAAAGAAGTAGTTAAAAAATTTAGGCTAGAAGAATCAAAACTAGTTAGCACACCAATGGAAACTAGACATAAGCTATCCAAGAATGATGAATCTGCTAAAGTATATCAGACATTGTATAGGTCAATGATTGGAAAGTTACAATATATTGTACATAGTAGACCTGACATTGCATTAGCTATTGGAATAGTAGCAATATTTTTTGCCTATCCAAGAGAAAATCATTTAATGGTAGTAAAGAGAATTTTAAGATACTTGAAAGGAACTAATGACTTTGGTCTATACTACAAGAGGAATTAGAAGTTTGAACTAAAAGCTTACACTGATGCAGATTGGGGAGGTAACATTCATGATAGAAAAAGCACCAGTGGAGGAGTACATTTCTAAGGGAAGAGGTTGATCACATGGACAAGTAAAAAGAAAAGTTACACCTCATAGTCTACTGCTAAAGCTAAATGTGTGGCAGCTGCTATAAACTGCACCAATATTGTGTGGATCAAATATTTGTTGCAAGGTATGAAGGAAGAGGTAATTGAACCTATGACACTTTATTGTGATAATACAAGTGCTATCAATATATCAAAGAATCCACTAATGCATGCTAAAACTAAACACATAGCAATCAAGTATCATAATGTAAGAAAATTAGTGGAAGGCAAACAAGTGAAGATGGAATATGTCAGCTCAAAGGAATAGATTGCTAATATCTTCACAAAGGCACTACCTAAAGATTTTTTTGAGTATCGTAGAGGTAAGTTAGGGGTGATACCCCTAGCTAAGGCTACTTGAACCAAAAAAAAAATTATGCCTTGCATCAAATAACCAAAATATTGAAAATTATACACATTGATGTAGAGGATGTTTACTTTGGGATCCATGCCTAAAGTAGTAGAAGTACTAAAAACTTCAAATCAATCACAAGAAAGGTGATAGAGGGGGACATTAAATGAACTCATAAGAGCTATATCTACATATTAAGATGCTAATACATCTTTGGCATTGTTGTGAAAGAGGGAGAAGTGAACAACTGATCAACAACTATTAAAAATAAACGATCAAAGAAGTAGAGGGAGATTTCAGAGGTTGATCAAAACAACAAAAGGTGAATAATATAGAGGAAGAAAGATAAGGGAAATGATACAACATCAAAGAGGGAGAAGTGAAATGAAGCAATCAAAATAGTAGGAGATTGTTGTAAAAGTGTTACAATTTACTTTTTGGCAGTTTTACTTACTGTTCTAACCTAGTAAGTTTTTAGTGGAATAGTTTAGTCTGATGGTTGATCAGTTTGGTTTGCCATCAATGTCAAAGAGGGAGATTGTTGTAAAAGAATGTTTTCAATCATTGTTTTTTCATTGATGTCAAACCTGCTATTTGTAGGGATGATATTTTCTTATAAGATCCAACCACTATCACTTAGTTGATTAATGAAGAGGATTAGATCAAAAAGATGTAACAAGAGCACCTAAGGGAAAGGTTGAGTTATGATGTTGTAATGAAGTGCAAGGATCAGCTAAGACAATGGCTAAGTAGTGTATTGATAACATTCTCAAAGATACAGAGGTTGGTCACACTTAGAAACATTGGAGGAAGAAACTCTAACGAGCATGACTACAAAGCTTAGACTTAAATTTTTAGTTGAAGCTGAGCAATAGAAATTTCTAGTGTGTGCTGAGTGATCTTCAAGTGTCGAGTAAAGATCAGGTGCCAAGCATCAAAAAAAATTTAGTTGGTGCTGAGTGATCTTCAGGTGTTGAGCATCAGGAAAAACATAGTTGGTGTTGAGTAACACAATATGTGCCAAGCAATAGTATTTCAATAGTGTTGAGCTATTGCATTATTCTAAATAATAAAGATTTTCCAAATCTAAGCCAACTTAGTGGTTACATTGAATTTTGTGAATGAGTTTGAAGATAAGGATAATGAGTTGTTGGCACATAATCTTATTTAAACCATTTTTGGGTGAATTCTAAAGGATTAGTTAAGAAGTTTCTAGAGGAAATAGAATATGGATTAGATACAATGTATCTTATCTAATCCATTCAAATTAAAATTGAAAAATGGAAGAATCAAGAGGGAAAAAGAAATACAAGACTTCTATTTAAGAAGTCAGAGACCAAGAAGCAAGGAGCTGTTGATACTATTGCTACCATAGTGCCAAATCTGTGAAGTGGTTTAAAGAGTGTCAAGAAGGAGACATCTAGGAGAAGGAAGAGTACAGAGGCTCTAATTCTACAAGTGATGATTAAGAGATGATTACACTGATACATTGAGATTCAAGGAGACAAAGCTTGAAAGATAAGGCAAGCAGTTAAGAGTTGCAGAGATAGAAGACTAGGCAAGGGTATGAGCTGAGAAGTGATTTGAGATCTGTAAGATAAGTTGTATGTGGTAATTAGGTTAAGCTTTCCTAATACTCTCTACAAATTGTATTAGATATTAAAATCATATGGACTTAGGTTGGCCTAATAAACATTTATAAACCCTTTAACATGGTGGTGTTCCAAGTGAATGTTCTAAAGTCCTCTAACCAATCCCACTTTTAACAGGGTGGTTAAATCCTCTAACAAGGTCACATTTAATAGTGTGTTGGAAGCTTTTGACAGGGTAGGCCTTTCACAGGGCATCAATTCAAAAGGGTGAGAATTGAGTAGCATGTTTCTGGTGGTTTTCCTCAAATTGGGTTTCCACATAAATCAATTTGTCATGTGTTGATTTCTTGAGTATTATATTTACATGTTGATTTACAATAACTTGCTGATTAGATAAGTTAAAGCTTGGATGAATAAATGATTGAATTGGTTCACTACACTTGAAGAAAAGTTTGAATAGGACATTTGGACCTTGAATAATTGATTCACCCCTCTCCCTGTTAGTTATTCTAAAGCAATTCTAACAATTTGTTCCTTTTAGGGCACATCAAAGACTTGGAACCCTTGTATCCAAACCAAGTCCCATGTGGTACAAATTTGTGTCTTCCTTGATTAGAGAGGGTTAATCATAGTGAACATTCCCTTTATTAGGTCAGACACTTGGATAGAACCTCAAGCAGTAATAACCATTTTTGAAATGGTAGTAGAAAATGCTATGTAAATGTCCCTGTGGGGGAAATCCTTAGGGTGTAGTCTTTTATTGGGTTTTCAGAGGTCATCAATATCTCTGATTGATTAAATTCTTAGAATATGTGAAAACCCTAGTGCACTAAGATTGTATTTCACCCACTCTAAATTATAAAAGTTGTAGAGTTGAACATTACTAAGAACCATAGTGCTACAAAATTTTCTTTTCTAGGACTATGTGCATGATTTGAAAATATTTTGAGAACATACATAGTGGTGGTTCTAGGGATTAGATTGACACTATGACACTATTCTTGTTCATTTACACTATGACACTATTCTTGTTCATTTACACTATGACACTATTCTTGTTCATTTGCATGATTTCTTTGTTCTTTCCTCATTTTTTTTCTAGTTCATGACTCAAAATTTATCGCACCAAGTTGGATATTTAAAATGAATAAAATTTGAGTTCCTAAATTGAGATTTTATGATCAAGTTGCTCTGATATCCTATCATTTCCATTCTCCCTAGGTTGATCCGATTCATATTAGGCTACTTACCCTGTTGTTAGAATCCTTTTTGTACCTTGGATTATTGTGCTTTGACACCTTAAATTAGTTATCTTTGATTTCATAAGTGACCTTTTCTGGAGTTAGTGAGTTAGAGACTATCCTTTTTGAGAAAAATATACCTTTGGATTTTTTGATATTATGCTTGAAGAGTCTTAGTAATCTCTTGTCCATCCACTTTCATAAAAAATAAATTTTAATTATTTATAATTTGATTAAATCATCCTCCTATTCCATATGTGCTAGAGTATTCATCAAAAGTTTTTGGCATCTCTATAGCAGTGTTGGTTTATGCCTATTGCAAAATTCTATAATATCGCATCTCTTTTGGACAAGTGAATGCTTTTACTATCATAGTTTGGCACCAATATTTCTTAGGGTTATCCTATCACCTAGTACCTTTTCTTTCATTCCATTTATAACAAGGTATCAAGTAGATCAAAGAAAGAGACCTTAACTCATCATTAAACAATTACTTTTATTTCAAACTTGTCAAAGACATAAGGAAAAATAACCTATTTTTGTTCAATCACCTAAGAATATTCCAAAAAAAAAATTTGACCGTAGTAATGACCTTATTGAGTTGAGTACACCTTTAGCATCACCTTAGTTGGATATGGAAATGAATTTTACAATGGCTTCACAAAAGATGAATCAAAGTGGTGAATACTATGTTGATCTTTTGAATGGTGATTTGACTCATGAAAATAGACCAGCCTCACCCCATATTGAAGATAAATATTTGGATGTACACCAAAGGGCTGAGAAATGTAGGCATTATACCTATCAAGAAGAGAAATACTAATATGATGATCAAATTAGTGAGCCTTCTAGCACTCATGTGAATTCAACATTTACTAGTAACTAGTTTAGATAGTCAAGACATGATGATTATAGGAGACCAAAAAGGTAGATTTTCAAGACAACCTTCACAAAAAGCTCATCATGGTTCACAATATGGAGGTGGTAGCCCAAAATTTTACCACAATTCTTATGATTTCATGGCCATGCAACAAGAGCCACATTTTTGACAACATATGGAAGCATATATGGAATAAAACAAAGATGCATGCTTTCAACATTTAATCAACAAGGATGCTAAGGTCCCTTGGTACTTTGATGTAGACAAAAAGATTCAAAAGCATGATCCCTCTATGAAAGAATAAATTTACCAATTGAAGAAACAACTGAAACAAATACTCAGTACCCAAGAGTTCTTTTTCACTTGAGTCATTTTTTCCTAATCCTTTTAATAAGAGTGTTGACATGAATGATTTTTCTAGAAAATTTGAGATTTCCCAATATGAAAAATATGATGCAATTGGGGATCTGAATGATCATGTGTGTTAGTTCTATATTATGAATTTTAAGTTTCATTATGAGGACTCATACCTTATGAGATTATTTCCAAGGAGTCTTAAGAGTCAAACAATGGAATGGTTTACCAATATAATTCCTCCTTTAAGATGTTCCTTGAGTTAATTTAGAGATTTTTTTGACACTTTATATACAATCTTTCATGATTTGTCTCACTATTGGACTTAGGTCATAGAAAAATCAAGGAGAATCCTTTGTTACTTTCTGGAAAAGATTGAGTAACAATGCTCTCACTATTCTAGAGCTATTCCTAAGAAAGAAACTATTGAAATCCTCATTAGTAACATGGTTCCTAAGATGAAGTATGAAGTTAAGAAGATGGTTTTTGAGTCCTTTGATGCCATGGTTGAAGCCAAATTTAGAATTGAGGATATTTTTGAGAGAGCAAGGTATTTTGACAAAAAATGGAAACAACAAAAAGAATGGTCAGAATAACAATAGCAATAATAGATAAAGCAAAGAGCACATTGTTATAATTCTTTAGAATAACTGAGAGGGGGGGTGAATCAGTTATTCAAGGTCCAAATGCCATGATAAAAACTTTTTCTATTTTCTCTACAAATCCTTAATGGTGCATAACTAAACTTATCATGCATGCAATTTAAATATTAAAACAACTAAGAAAAGTAAACATGCATCACACTATAACACTAATAATTTGATAACCCAAAAACCCTCCAGGAATAAGAAGGTAAAACTGGGGTGGGGATGATACCCACAAAGTAACTGCACAATTTATTTTAACCACTTATGATGGTATGCCCTATGAAAAGCCTTGTTAAGGGCTACAACACATTGTTAAATGTGACCTTATTAGAGGATTTCATCATATTGTTAGGAATGGGCCTGGTTAAAGGACTTTGGAACATTCACTTGGAATGCCACCCTATTAATTGATTTACAACATGGCTATTAAACCAACCTAAGTCCATAGGTTTTATCTTAACTATTACAATTGCTAGAAAGTAACAACAATAGCTTTGATCTAATTCAACTTACAACATAACTTGTAGATTACATATCACACTTCAATTCAATCCTTTGCTTGGCTTTTAATCACTTCAGTTATGTTAGCTTGTCTTCCTCTCAAGCTTTGTTTCCTTGAGTCTTCTTTACTCATCAAACCAATGCAATCATATATGTGGTCATCTAGAAAAACAAAGTATTATTTGTTCTCTTACTCCTTAGCACTTTTCTTCAGCAGCTCATGATTCCATACTTTCTCACCACCACTCTTCTACTTCATGACCTTATGATTTCTTCAATAGAAATCTGAAATATCTTTCCCATTCAATTCTCCCTCTCCAATTTTAGGGTTTCAATGGATTAGGTAGGATACAATGTATCTACTCCATATTTCTTCTTCATCTAGAAACCTTGTCTAACATCCAATTGTATTCGCTAAAAACCTTTTTACATGGTGTTCTGTGCCACCAGCTCATCACTCTTATCTTCTATCTAGTTTACAAACTACTAGGTAACAACCTTGTCAGCTCAGATCTAGCGAATCTTTGATTTCAAAATAATGCAGCAACTCAGCATTATTGGTTTACTGATACTCAGCTTGTTCTGTGTTACTCGACACTTGTATCCTGCACGGCATCTATATCTTTACTCAGCACCTATTTTATGCTAGGCATCTATATCTTTACTTGGCAACTATTTCATGCTTGACACTTGATATTTACTTGGCACTTATTTTTTGATTGGCACTTGATATTTACTCAGCACACTCTAAAAGTGAACTTGCTCAGCTTCCTCTAAGAATCTGTTCAGCACTAACTTGCTTGCTCAGCTCTCTCTCTCTAATGAACTTAGTTAGACTTTACAAATGACTTAGCTAAAACCTTACATCTTTGATATGTTTCAGTGTGCCCATTCTCTGTGTCTTAGAGTATGTCATCAATACACTTTTTCATCAATGGCTTAGCCGATCCTTGTATTTCATTACAACATCATAACTTCAACCTTTCTCTAGGTACTCTAGTTACATCTTATTGATTGTCTTCTCCTTCTCAATCAACCAATTGATAGTATTTGGATCACTAAAGCAATTGTCATTCCTACAAGTAGCAATTTTGACATCAATGACAAAACAATGATTGAGAACATTCTTTATCAGTTCCATTAATTTTTATGTATAATCTCTTCTGTTATTTCCAACAATCTCCCTTATGATCTTTTTTCAATCATTTCCAACACACATATTGGAATAAGAAAAAATAAGTGGTTAATGATAGAGTTGTTAATTCCTCTAACCCTAAAGACCAAGTTTTTCTCTGTTTGGCTAGTTCCAATCAACAAAGTAACAAGCCAATATATCAAGAAAAGCCTAAAAGAGAGAAATGTAACTTTACACAATTGGGTGAGTCATATGAAGAGATATTCATAAATCTCCTTGCAGGTAATCTTGTGCACCCTAATGATGTTGTAAAGTTCTAGATAACTGAAGTTAAGCCATGGTTGTGAGATGAGAAGACCTATTGCAAACTTCACAATGGCTTTGGACACAATATTGAAAATTGTGAGAGATTTAAGCATATTTTTCAAGATCTTATTGATAATAGAAAACTTGAAATAGATGGATTAAATACCAATGCTGATCATATAGTATTCAAAAATCCTTTTCCCAAGTATGAGAAAGGGGAAGCTTCCCAACCTAAGAATGGCAAGGCTGAAATCAATTACACTTATGAAAATGCAAAAAATGTTGTCAATATGCTTGAGGTTGTAGAAGAGAGTGCCAACATGATGGAAGATAAAGATCCTAGTGGTTATTATTTAAATTTGAGCTCTCCTATCATTTCTGAAAAATCTATTTTGGTTCTAAGGGGTGCTCACTCTAGAGAGTCATCTCAAGGTCTCCTTGTCACTAGATGACCCAATTCAAACTAGTCAAGTAAACCAAGCAAGTGTCTTCCCAAAGTATCAATGTTGTTACATGAAGTCAAGGTCCCCTTGTCATTAGAGGACCCGATTTAAACTAGTCGAGTAAACCTAAACAATTGTCTTCCAATAGTCTCAATGTTGTTACATGAAGGCAAGGTCCCCTTGTCATTAGAGGGCCCAATTTAGATTAGTCAAGTAAACCTAAGAAAGTGTCATCCCAAAGTCTCAATGTTATTACTTGAAGTCAAGGTCCCCTTGTCATCAAAGGACCTAGTTCAAACTAACCAAGTAAGCCAAAACAAGTGCAATCCAAGTATGTTCTCTCAAAACCAGTGGTTAATCCTAGTTCAAATTATAATTGTTTTGATCAATTGCAAAGAAACCTCACTCAAATTTCAATCTTTCAGCTTTTAGAGTTGTCTTTGAGACACAAAGAAGTTCTTGAGGATGCTTTGAGCGTAGTGAATGTTGCCAAAAATTTAGATGTGGATCAATTCCAAAACATGGCTAATCATATTAGTATCCCTCATTACCTCTCCTTTACAGAGGAAGATGATAAATATTTGAGCCATACGCACAATCTTGTGCTTCATATTGAGGTCATGAACTATAGAACCAATGTTAAGTGCATGTTAAAAGATAGGGATGATGGGCTAAATATTTTTTCTTTGAGCCTTTTAAAATCATTAGGTTATTCTAAACAAGTTATCGATACTAGAGGGAAGATTACTATCAAAGCCTATGATGAGGTAATATGGAGTTCAAAGGGGTTGGTCATCCTTCCCATTATGATTGGTCTTATTCAAAAAAGATACTTTATTCCAAATAGTTGATTTTGGACCCCATGGATTCATCATATGCAAGCAGTGTCACCTACCTATCATTAGTAGGTTAACTTTCCTTGTAATGGAACATAGATTTGTATACCGAGGGATAATAATTTGTCTATTTACTTGATTTTAACAAATACTCATTTTCCCCTCAATAGAGAAGCAGATGACTTTGATGCAACTTTAGCTGAATGTAAAGACAAGTTCAAATCCATAGAGCTTTGCATGGGGGGATATTAGCTCAACTCCCTTACAACATTACCAGTTTCACCTAGATCTTATGGTAAACCTTCACAAGAGATGAAACTTTTCTCTTTAGCTAGGACATGATTTGACACATTTTTACAATCATCAATTCCTATTCAAGACAATAAAGAAGATGTGGCTATTAGAGATTAGACTTGTAGAGAAAATAAGTATATGCACAATGAGAACTTCACTCCCTCTCCTAAAGCTTATGGAAGAGGGTATACTTTTGTGAAGAAGATGGGTGATCTTGGACATGGCCCTCTTAGTAATAGATTGGATGCTAGAGTAAAACACCTTGATCAAGGTCTTTTTGGATGAAAGTCTAACAAGCCAATTGGCCTAGGGTATGCAAATCACAATAAGAATGTTGATCCTATACTTGATAAGTTGTATAGCGAAGAAGAACAAGAGTAAATATCAAATTTGGAAAATCAACATGATATTTGTGAAGATTGGGTCCCTTCTACTAATATCCTTTATGGAGATTTAGATAGTAGAGTATCTCATGAGACAATTGTAAATTTAGAACAAAAGAGCGTAACCCTTGATGATATTGAGGCTTCCACATCTAGGCATCCCAAGCCTTCATGGTGTAAGCATCCTAGTCAAGATTTAAAAATAGATTCCAATGAGTATGAATGGAACTACCTCTCGAAACCTTCTATAGTTGATATGGATATTGATGTTGTTCATAAAAATACTTCTCAACCTAATTTCATCAATGAATCACATGTAGGATTAGATGATTTGAACTCACATGTTACCTTAGTGGACAATTCTTTACTTGTTATAATGAATTCTGATTTGGGTATTTTATGAGGTTTCTTGATGGACTCTGACTCTTCAGTCAGCAAAGATATCATTTATATTCATAACCTTGGACTAGCCATTGATTTACCCCTTGTTCATCCCGATTTGATTGATTGGTCCCAACTCAATCATGAACTTGAGCTTTTAATGTTTCAAAATGATTATGACATAACCTATTATTTGAATTCCATTGAACCTATATTCTCTTTGACTAGTGAACTAGCTACCAACATGATAGAGCCAGACATCAAGTACCTTAGTTGCAAAATTAAAAGAAAGAAAATAAAAAGAATAGGAGTTATGATAGAGAAAACTACTATGTGGTGGTATCAGAACCAAAAAAAGTAAAAAGAGAAATGATGTAGCTAAGGGTGAAAACATCTCTAAAGTGCCCAAGGATGAGGTACATGATCATCTCCCTAGTTATTTTCAAGATAGACCTCTAGTGCTTATTGAACCAACATAGACAGTAAATTTGGGTACAAATGAAGCTTCACAAATGGTACATTTGGCTCAATCTTTGTCATCACAAGAAAAAGATGCCTACAAGAAGTTCTTATGAGAAAAGAAGATCAATTTTGCATGGACTTATTCAGATATGATAGGGTTGGAAATTTATCTTATTATGCATCACTTATCCATAGTTCTAGGTGTTAAAACAATTAAGAAAAAATTAAGAAAGATGCATCCTCACATAGCTCTCCTAGTCAAGGCAGAATCAAAGAAACTCCTTGGTATAAAATAAGTAAGATCTAATCACTATGTTGAATGGATATCAAACATTATATCAGTTTCAAAACATGACAAAACCATTCAAGTTTGCACATATTTTTTAGATTCTAATAGAACATGCCCTAGGATTCATTATTTCAAGAAAAGGAATAGAGGTGGACCCTAAAAAAGTTCAAGCAATCATGGATATGCAACCTCCTAAAAACATTTGTCAAATGATGAATCTTCAATGGCATCTTCAATCTATAAGGAGTTTTATTTCACAGCTGGCAAATAAGGCTCAACCTTTCAAAAAGAACTTACATAAAGGAGTCAAATGTGTATGGAATGAATAATGTCAAAAGAGCATAGATCAAATCAAGAAATACTTGGAAAATACTCCTATTTGAATGCCTCTTATTGCAAGGAAACCACTTGTTCTATACAGTTCAGTGATAGATTCTTCCTTGGGGGCATTATCAACTCAGCTAGATGAACATGGGAAAGAAAGAGAAATATACTACATTAGTTGTACCCTTGTTTGATATGAGGTTAATTACACTAGTATTGAGAAATCTTGACTCACAGTTTTGTTTGCTTCCCAAACATTGTGACATTATATGCTCGTGCACACTATACACTTCATAGAAAAAATTGACCCACTTAAGTATTTACTAGATAAGGCTGCCCTCATGAGTAGACTCTATAAATGGATGATGATCCTTTTATATTTTGACATAGAGTATGTTGAGCATAAGGCAATCAAAAGGTAAGCCATAGATAATCAATTGGCTAATTTCCTACTACAAGATGATACACCTATTAAATTTGATTTCCCAAATGAGAAACTCATTTATATGACTAAAAGAACATAGAATATTTCCTTTGATGGATCCTTTATGCAAAATGGTTCTGAAGTTGGTGTACTATTTGTTTCTCCTCATTGGTACATGATTCCTAAATCTTACAAGTTATTATTTCTATGTACAAAAGACATTGTTGAGTAGGAAGCTTTAACAAATGGACTTAAGATGGCTATAGAATAGAGAATTATAGTGTTACATATCTATGGGGATTCACAACTAATAATCAACCAAGTCATTGATGAGTATTTAACAAAACATGATAAATTGGTACCGTACAAAAAATGGTAGATTAGGACACTACTTCACATTTGTCTAATTTCAAAAAATCCCTAGAGAAAAAAAAAAGTAGTTGATGCTATGGCTACACTTGCTTCAGTTCTTTAATTAAAGCAACGTGAATCAAGATTTGAATTCCTCGTGCAAGAGCTACATAACCCTATCTATGAGTGCCAATTAGACAGTCTTGTTATTTGTACCCTTGTTGGTTGTGAGTCATCCTATTATGGTGCCATTTATTCTGACCTTCATGATGGCATTATACTTTTAACCTTTAACCAATCTGAGTGCAAAAACCTTATTTGAAATGCTTCTTGCCATTCCCTTGTATCTAGAGATTTGTATAAGAGGGGTGTAGATGGAACACTTCTTAGATGCTTAGAAAAGAAAGAATCTGATCAAGCATTAGTTGACATCCATGAGGGCATCTATGAGAGACATTGTAATGGTATTTTCATGGCTTGAAGGTTTCTTAGGGTGGGGTACTATTGGCCCACAATGTATATTGATGTAGTAGCTTTTGCAAATTCATGTGAAAGGTGTCAAAAACATGGTAACCTGATACATTCTCTAGGAAGAGAACTAATTCCTTCTATCTTGCATTGGTCATTTCAGAATTGGGCATTTAATTTTGTTGGGAAGATTCATCCCAACTCATTATGTGGACACAAGTTTATTTTCACTGGTAGTGATTACATCACTAAATGGGTAGAAGTTGTCACACGTTTTGTTGCCTCAGGAAAGATAGTTTCTCTATTTATTTTGAATCATATTATATGTAGATATGGAGTTCCTTCTAGATTGTCACTGATAATTGAGGCTAGTTTAAAAATAAGGACCTTAAACAAATTTGTATGAAATTCATGATAAAACAACATTGGTGCTCCATTTACTTGCCACAAGGAAATAGTCAAGAAAAAGCATCAAATATAACCATTCACAAAATCTTACATAGAACAGTTCATAAAAATGGTAGAGATTGGCACTTATAGATAAAGCTAGCTTTATGTGCCTATAGAATGAGTATTCATACTCCTACTAAGGCTACTCCTTTTTCCCTTACATATGGTGCTGGAGTAGTGTCACCTTTAGAGGTTGAGATTCCTTCCTTCAAAGTTTCCCACAAAGGTCTAGATATAGATGAAGACTACAATGTCATGATAATTCAAGAGTTAGAACTTCTAGAAAAGAAACATCAAGCATCATTTGACCATATTGGGATCTATCAAAAGTGCATTTCAAAGGAATTCAACAAAAAGTTTCAACCTAGAGAATTCTAGGTGAGAGATCTTGTCCTACATGAAAATCCTAAGAATCAACATAATAGAGATCAAAAGGGTAAATTTGAACCTAATTGGCTTGGACCATCTATTATTATAGCAACTTTTGAGTTTGGTGCCTATTTACTATTTACAGTAGAGGGAGAGAAGCTCCCTAATCCTATCAATGCCATGCACCCAAAGAAGTTCTATCCATGATGTCTATTCTATTTGGGGACATCTTTGTACTTATTTATTGATCCTAAAAAAATACAAAAAAATGATATACTATCAAAATTCTAAAAATTAGAAAATGTCCTAAAAAAATGATCATCTTAGTAATAAGCGCTTTGATGTATCTCCAAAAAAATTATATATTCCAAAAGTTAATAAATAAAATCCAAGTGGTGAAAACGTAGAAACAAGTGCTACTTGAGGCCTTTGCACCCATATTTCTTAGCACATGTCTTTGATAGTTAGCCTTTCTCCATGATGCCTTGTCTTTGTTTCCTTAGTATGGAATTGGTCTTTGTCTTTGTCTAGAGGGAATAACCATGCTAGCTTTAGTCTCTTGGCTATGTTAGTCTTTAGGACACCTTACAAATGGTGTTTTTCAACACCAGCCCAACTATATTTTTTCAATATAACCCCTAACATTGAGTGTTTTTCAACACTTATCAGTTTGTCATGTGATCTTACCTACTTGCAATAATTTGATCCTTATACTTAGAACTCAATATTATTTAACACACTTAAAATTTTAAACATGACACTTAATGCTTAACCTATGTCTTGACCTTTTCTTTGTGTGTTGACTATTATTATTATTTGTTGAATGTCCTTGTCTAATAAGTCTCTCTAGGATGCATAGCTAGAGGACTTGGGGCATGGGGTATCTTGTTATTTTTTTTCTACTTATGGGTGTGATCTTGAATCTTTGGAGTTTCTCTTGTTGTCCCATTCAAACAGTTAGGAGATTTGAGGCATCATCCTTGATTTCTTTTATACAACCATTCTTATGTTCATCTTGGCATCTATGCCTTGATACAAGCATGGTTTTGCTACATTAAATTTGGTAAGCTAACATCAAAGTCATCTTTACCTTTATGTATTTGATGCTTATGTTAGAATCTTTCCAATTTCCAATTTGATATCAATCACATTCATATCTTCATTGTTGTGCTTGTGACTAGTGATGATTGTGTGATTTTTTTATGTCTATTAATAATGGCCCAATGATGAAAATAATTTCTTTTACATTCTCTAATGAATGATGAACACAAAATCCTATGTGACAGTTTCTCTATTGCAAGTACAACTTTACATTTTTATTTAGCTTGCATTATTAGACTTCATGTTAGTTTGCATTTTTCGGCTGCATTATGAGTTTGGGAGGGTTTTCCCTTGATCTTTCTTGTGGACTTTTAATCAACTATGGTCATGTCTTGATCTTTACTTCCTTATCTTCTTTCATGATCTCAATCAAAATTTCTATCTTAAATAGTTGATTGATTTTTGGCATTCTATTTCTTACATAATATTTTATTTTCTTCTTTATATTTCTTTCCATATCTTCCAAATTTCTACCTTCCATTCACTTTCACCCCACTTAGTTTCTTTTAATTCACCTTTGGGGCATCATATGTCATGCTTGATGATCTACCTTAGTTTTTTTATTCTTATATCTTTCATCTTACATCAAGAATTTTATCTTTTGCTTGATATGATCAAATTTATTAATTTGTTGTTTCTCCTCTATCTTATTTCAATTTGGATCATGAGGGGGTAGTACCTATCAACTTCGATCCTTGATTTTGTTTTATCTATTTTATCCTCAAATTTCTTAAGTCAAAATTTATTTGTATTCTTTATCTTGATGTGTTCCTGAATTGATCACACATATGGGTTGTTTTATGATCCCAAATTGATCTCACACTTCAATTTATTTCTTTGACTACATAAGTTCCCAAATAGATCACACATTAGTCAAAGATGGGAAAACGTATGCACCCTAGAATAGTCACCTAGATTATAGTCCCCCATTATAAAATATATCAATTTCCTGAATTAGTGCATTGTAATATTTTATTGAATCAATGGAAATCATTTTCCTTGATCAAATTGTAATTAATTCAATTATTTCAAGATTTACTAAGGTTTGATCATTTTATTTCAAGTCTTATTTAATTAAAGGAAAATCTCTCTTTTAATTAAATAATTAATCCACATTTAATTAATTAAGAGAAAAAAACCACTTTTAATTAAATTAGATATTTCCTATTTAATTAAAAGAACTTGCTCCCTTTTAATTAAATAAATAAATCATTACTTAAATATCTCTTTGTGATGAAAAAAGGAAATAAATTAAATTAAATTAAATAAATCTTCTTTTTTCTAAACTTAAATGCACATATCTCTAAGTGAAATTCACCTTTTTCCTCTTTCCACTTTCTTCTCAAGCACTCCTCTTTTCTCATTAATGGAATTTTGTCTCACCTAGATCAAACTCTATTATCCCATATTGGTTATGAGAATCCTCCCACCTCCACATTTTCCTTTATAAGGACCCCTCTCCCCATTTTCATATAGATAGAAAGATAGAGAAAATAGTTCATTGCTATAGTATTATTATGCTACAGGTTTAGAATGAAATTTTGGAGAATGAGTTTGTGCCTTAGGGTTCGAACATTGCAACTTTAGAACAAATTATTTCTTCTTGTCTTATTCTCTCTTGCATCCATCGCTTCAATCATTAGGTTTCATCCTTGCATTTTCATACTATCTTAGAGTCATATTTGTTTTCATAGATTAATATTGCATCATTATTTCCTTTCATAGATTATATTTCCTTTCTTACATTGCTTTGCATTGTTATCATTTAGATTAGCTTACATCTTCATTTGTATTCATATTTTGATCCTTGAATCTCTCATTTTATGGCATACTTTCATGGGCACAAACTAGGCCAAACTGAGGGCCTCCATTACAAACCCTTGCACTCCATGAATAGAAGATTTCATTCTTGAGAAATATTTGATATAATGACTCATATAAGTGTATCAATATTTTTGCAAATAGATGTATGCCAATGTATAGGTGTGTACAAATAGTATAACGTAAGTTATGATTAAAATAATAGTATAGGTATTTAACATTGTAGAATAGAGCATATCAGAGAATTGGATTGTATGACTTCAAGAATTATTTTGGTGACAAAATAATTACTAATTTATGATGATCTTACTATGTGGATATTATTTCATAAGCTATTTAGTATTATTCCAAGCATGTAAAAGCATGAACATTGACTGAGCTATGAATTGTGGATGTGGTAGGTATAAGTAAAGATCTTATCTTGCGAAGATAAGTGAGAAATAGAAGAGTGTGATATGTTATGGACTATATTAAATATGATCTATGTTTGATGTAAAGTCAATGATATGTCAACTACATCTAATGCATGATTAGAGCAAGTGTGAATTACAATAGACAAAATGTATTTTATGTATATCTTTTCTTGTGAAGAACAAAATTGTATAATTTTATGTTAGGGTAATGGGATCTTCTTGCATACATTGTATTTGATCCAACAACTCCTAATAGGGTTAAAGAAACTCCTAATATGGTTGAGGCTTCTAACCAGGCCTAATTGTCTAACAAGGACTCAAGACACTATATGTATTTCATAGACTCCTAATAGGGTCAATATCACTAGCTAGATCCTATCATTTAATGAATCATCTAGATGGTATCCCCATTAGGATTTTCCCTTGTCCAAAGTTTCCCTAATTAACAAATTATAATGGTGTTATGATTTCCCTATGTGCATGGTTATATTTATTGTTTAACATTGTTGGTTTACTTTAATATGCAAGTTATAAAGCAATTAAAAATATTTAGTTATGGGGAAAAATTTGTAGAATATTGATTCACCACCACCGCCACCCCTTCCCCACACAGTATTATCTATTTCTAAGAATTGGTATCAGAGCACAATTACTCAAAGGAATTTTAATAGCTTGAGTAAGATCTCTATAGATATGGAATAGTTGAAGAAAAATCTTGAAGAACCTCTTGAGTAGATACAACTTACTACAGAAATAGATAACTTCAAAGATAGATACGAAGATGCAAAAATCCTAATTGGTAAACTGAAAGACAAGATTGATCATTTGAAATATAGAAAGGAATCATTTGAATGGACTAGTGACAATGATGAAGTAGGAAATATTTAGAAACAAAATGAGATCTTGAAACATGAGTTGAAAATTGTTGAACTTAAGTTGAGTCTTAAGAAAAATGGTGGCAAGGATGAACTTGAATTGAAAAATGAAAATGCGAACCTTAGATCCTAGTTAAGTCAAGTTACATATAAACTAGATACTATCAAGTTTGAGCATGTAGAATTATAAAAGTACAATATCATTGTGAAAGGAGAATTGACACAATCTAAGAAATAGTTAGAAAAACTTTATTCCAATAGTAAGAAGATAGATTATCACATATTTCAGTAGAGACCTTCTTATGATAAGACATGACTTGGATGTCTAATTGAAGAGAAATGAGATAAGAAAGTCAAAATCAAAAGAGAACCAGATCTAGTTACTAAATCCCCCAAGGAATCTGATCTGAGTAAGGTTTAATCAAACACATCTAAAGAAGTATCAAAGGAAGTAGAACTAATTGATTTATCAGAGAAACATGACAAACCTAACAAAATTGAGAAAGTTGATAAACCAAAGAAAGATGAACTACCCAAGGAAGTGAGATGTTAGTTCAAAGGTAGATGCTTCACATGCAATGAAGTTGGACACATGAAAAGAGATTTCATAGGCAAGTCTTTTAAACCTATTACTAATTTATATTTTTATAATTGTCATGGTTATGGACATAAGGTAATAGAATGTATAAACCTAAGTTTAATGGTTATAATGAAAATAGTAGAATGTTTAAAAATACTAACCCTACAAGTAACAAAAGAAGAAGATCACAAAGTAGATCCAATGATGCAGAGTAATTTAATGGAGAGAAGAACTAGTTCATGTGTTACAAGTGAAAAAAATTTGGACACATTGCAAAAAATTGCAAAGCACCTGAGAACCTAAATGGAACTAGTTAGAGAAGAAATACAAGTGTATATTAGCTATGTAATAAATCCAAAAACACAATGAGATATTGCAAAATGGGAAAAAGGAACTTTAATAAAAATACTAATAATAGAATGAATAACAATAGAAATGACAAAAAGAATGATAATGGTAGTGACAATAATCAGAAGGAGGCAATCAAGAAACCTATTGTTGAATTCAAAGAAGAATCTTTCATAGCCAAGGATCTAGAAATATCTTATACAATTTTGGAAGAAAATTTCTTTAATGCATCAAGTCATAGATTGTGTGTGATTCATCCTACTTGAATTAAGTAGTTTCAATAGAGGTGGTGCATCAGTTGGACAAAATCGATGTTAGAGAGTGAGTTGGAAGTTGCATACTTAGCAGGAGGTTAAGGACGTAGAGAGAAGGAATCTGATCTGAGTAAGGCAGAATCAAGCACATCTACTAAAGTGTCAAAGGGAGTGGAATTAATTTATTTGTCAAAGAAATATGATGAACCTAAGATAATAGAGAAAGTTGATAAACCTAAGAAAGAAAACCACCCAAGCAAGTAAGATGTGATTTCAGAGGTAGATGATTCATATGTAATGAAGTTGGACATATGAAAAGAGATTGCACAGGTAAGTCTTTTAAACCTATCACTAATTTCTATTATTATAATTGTCATTGTTATGGACATAAAGTAGTAGAATGTAATAAGCCTAAGTTTTATGGTAATAATGCAAAGAGTAGAATGTTTAGGAATACTAATCCTCCAAGTAATGAAATAGGAAGATCACTAAAAAAATCCAATCATGGAGAGAAAAACTAGTTTGTGTGTTACAAGTGTAACAATCCTAGACACATTGCACAAAACTGCAGAGCACCTAAGAATCAAAATGGAACTAATCAAAGAAGAAATGCACCTATATGTTAGTTATGTAACAACTTTGGACACACAAAAAGATTCTATAGAATGGATAGAAGGAAACTTAATAGGAATCCTAACAATAAGATGAACAACAACAAAAATGATAGAAGGAATGATAATGGTAGTGAGAATAGTCAGAAGGAAGCAATTAAGGAACATGTTAATGAATTCAAGGAAGTATTTGTGATATTTAAGGATTTAGAGACCTCTTATATAGTTTTGCAAGAATAGTGATCTGAAAGAAAGTTGAGGTCATAGATTGTTTTTGACTCATCCCACCTTAATTATGTAGCTTTAGTTAAGGTAGAGCATCAGTTGGGAAAAATTGATGTTAGAGAGAGAGTTGGAAGTTTCATAGTAAATAGGAGGTTAAGGACATAGAGAAAAGGCTATGATCAAGTGTAAAAGACTAGATATGATCTTAGTGAGTATGAATCAAGAAAACAAGCTTATTGGACAATATAAACAATATTTTAATTTATGGTAGATATTCATTTAATGCTTAGTATGATTTGAAATGATTTTAAGGATCAAAAGCAAGATTGTGTGCACCATTTGTTTATACAATGTGTCTTGAGTGAATTAAAGAGTGATTTGATAGTGAAGTGAAGTGTGAAGTGAAGGTTGTGAAGTTGAAAGTTGTAGAAGCCCTAAATCTCATTTTTAAGGTATTTTATGGAGTTTGAATCCAAATTTTTTAGTATTTAGAGTTATAGTTTCAATGGCTAGTCATAATGTCTATTATGTAAGTGATAGACCATGGTATGTATTCAAGAAACATTCATTTGTGTCACTATTCAATGACCTATTGGGAACATTTTTTCAAGTTCTAGTGAATGTTATTCATGTTGAGGATATCAAAAGCTATATTCACTACAAGATATAAAGTATTAGTGATGATGATATTCAACAAGATTAGCGAGAAATGTCTAATAATGACATAACTCTAAAGTTAGAGCATGTACACCTAGATGGCTTAAATTTAGTTAAGTGTATGTTCTATACAAAATTTGATAATCATGATTGGACCCAAATATTTCTAAATAGGGTACGTGATGATATGTTATGGCTAGGTGATGCACAAATACTTATTGACAATCACCTATTTCACAAGGTCATATGATTGAGCAATGAAAACTCTAATCCTCTTAATGAGAAGAATTTTAGGTAGATGGTTGGGACAAACCTAAATACTAGATATGATGAAAGAAAAATGAATCTAGACTCCATTCAAGATAAAGGAATGAAATTACTAACTAAGATATTAGGGTATGTTGCACAAGTTTTAGTTCATATCTCTTTTCTCTAGGGTTTTGAGTTAAGTCAGGTGTTAATGTGTCGAGTTTGAGTCTAGATTTCTCCTAGGATGGCCTTTCTTCTTATCATTCCTTTGAGCTAACATGATGTAGGATATCATATGAGAAATGCACCAGCCCAATGGCTAGGTGATTAGGTTTTAGAAGGTTTGTTATGTATTTTCCTAATAAGAAGAAGGTTTGGATATCTTAATGATCCATATTTCTATATTATTAATCATGTTGGACACAAAGATTCATACTATGGTGCAGTTTTCATGAAAGACATTGTAGATGATCAAGATAGAATACAGGAGAAGTAAATAAATCATCAAAAATGGTGAAAGAACCTAATCAAGGGTCTTTATCTAAAGGAAGGATACATTTAAAAGATATCATCAACATATTTATAGAAAAAACTAGTGAAGAACATTGAAGACTAAAGCTAAAAGATGATATGCAGATCATGAGAATAAGCTAGAAATAGTATCAGTTGTATTTGGTGTAAAAATGGAAAAGAATGCAGTCAAAGGTGGTAAAAACTAAGTTGAAATTGAATCAATGGTCCAAAAGACATCTAAACATCTATTTCATCTAGTTGAATAGCAAAGCCACCTTGTACATAAAACTTCTTCCACAGTCATCAGATGTTAAAGGATCTATGCTCATCATTATGGTACTATAAAAAGTTGTGTGAAGAATAATCAAAGAGACATAATGATAGCATGAAAAATGGAAAAGATGGGACCTCCTTATTTTCATGAACACTAATTAAGAAACATAATGAGGATCATTGATCTCAAGATAGATGTATGGATGTCACTTATTCATTATGAAAATATATGGATGTTTTAGGCATGATGACATAGTAACAGAGTGATGCATGTTCCTATGGGCCATTTCTTTTTGTGGTTGGTATGGTGTTAGATGAGGCAATAAATGTCTTCATTTAATTGGTTATATATGAGATAGAGTCAAGGTTATGAAGAGATTCTTTTCATTGTCAATCTCTAGATTAATCTATGCTTGTTGTTATATCACTATGAAAAGTTGCTATATCATTAATCATAGTGACATAATGGCAATTCAACATGGGTCCTAATGGGACCATTATATTCCACAAAGTGCCACAACACAAAGTAGTCCACCATCATATTCTCTAAACAATGAAATATTGCCACCTATTCACCATGATATGCATAGATGGAAAATGGACCCACAATATAGAGTAAAACTGAGACTTAACATCTTTTATCACCATTGTTAGATCAAAAATTGATTTATGCTTTTCATTATGTTGTTATGGAAAGTTCCATGAATGTTAATTATAGAAATATAATGATGATTTGGTGTATGTACAAAAGGGACACATGAGAGAAAGTCATAAGGGAAAATGGCTAGTTTTTAATCGTGATCATTAGTTTAAAATATTGATGGCCAAAATTCAAAATCACGGTGACCATTGGGATACAATTAAATGGATTTGGTGCTAATAACAAAATATAAAGGAAAATGAAGAGATTAACAAGGTTTTCTGAAGCAACATGAAGATGAATGATTTTCAATTGTTCTTAAAGGTACCATGGGATGAGGATATCACCAAGAAGTAATGCCACCTATCTATATCATGTTGAAGATTAAATATTTTTCATTAATTTTCCATATTTTCTTTCTATTTTGTGATTGTTTCCCACCATAATTGAGGGATGATAGGAAACTATAGATATAAACTCATTTGACAATACACAGGTCTGAAAACTTGATGGTGGATTGGTCTTTAATTCCATTTACCTTATTTTCTTTTCATGTTTTTTGGCCCATACATAGAGTAGTTTTTGCATTAAGAGTTGAAAGAAAATCATGTATGATTTTGTGAATATCATATGAATTCCAATTTATTTTGATTTTTGTAGTATATGTAGGAATTCTTTAGAATAACTAAGAGGAGGGGGGTGAATCAATTATCCAAGGTATAGATGTATAAATTAAAAAAAAATTCATAGCTAAGTGAACCCATAAAATATTTATCATCATGCATGCATCCATAAGATTATGCAATGACTTAAAACTTGTAGGTGACTATCAAATCAATTAGCAAAAATGTAAACATGAAACAAAATAGATTCAACAACACACTTGACACAATGATTTATATGAAAACCCAATTTGGAAAAAACCACCAGTAACATGCTACTCTTTTTCACTCTTCTAAAGTAATGCCCTATGAAAGGCCAACCCTATTAAAGGTTTCAATGAAAACTATTAATTGTGATATGGTTAAAGGATTTCAATCAACCTGTTAGGAGTGAGCCTTGTTAGAGGACTTTATACTAGTCACTTGAAATGTCACCCAATTAAAGGATTTACATATGACTCTTAGGTCAACCTTATTCCAAAGGATTTACTCTAGATTGATACAATTATCATTGAGTAATAGTAAGGCTTAATCTAATAAAAAATTACAATTCCATTTGTAGATTATAGATATCTATTTTAGTCCTTCATTCTGCTTGGCTTTCACACACTTCAACTCTAATAGCTTGTTCACCCTTCAATTATCCATACCCTTAAGCCTTATTTCTTAACATTCCAATATAGATTTTTCACTTAGGTCACTGAATGAACCAATACCCTAGACTCTTTGTCTTCCTTAGGTTCTTCTACATGACAACCTTTTCTTCTAACCAGTCATCCCTATAAATAGGAAATTAAGATATTTTGTATTCATTCTCCATTGTCCAATTTAGGGCTAGGATAGATTAGATAGGATTCAATGAATGTACCCCATATTTCATTTCATCCCTTTCTATAAAACTTTGACTTCAATCCTCTTTGAATTTTCCTCAAAAAGGTTTACCATGGATTCTGTGCCACTAGCTCATTAATCTTATCTTCCACATGATTAACACAATCTAAGAAAACAAACTTGTCAGATTAGATCTATCAAATTCATTATCTTTCAAATAATTCCAACACTAGATGTTAACTTGCTTCTAATTCTCAGTACATACTACATTGCTCAAAATTCTCTATAAAATCACTTGACATGAACTATTTTTATTAGTGCTCGACATCAACTTAAGTTTTCTCGGCATCAACTATTTTTTGTGGCATACACTAAAATAGACTTTTACTAAGCTCCAAATAATTTTTTGCTCAGCTTGCATTGACTCTTCTTAGTACCTACTATCCACTTAGTCAAGCTTTGTAGACAAACTTTTTTATACTTGTTCTTTTGAACTTCCTTAGTGTAACCAATCTTTTAGAACCTTAAGTAGATTATCAATGCACTATGATATCAATGTCTTAGTTGATTCTTATACTCCTTTTCATGTCATAACTCAACTTTTCCTCTAGGTGCTATTGTTACATCTTTTGATAAAATCATCTTCATCAATCAAATAAGTAATTATACTTAAATCATGTAAGTAGTTTTCTTACCAATAAATAGCAAGTTTGACATCGGTGACAAAAAATAAATTGAAACACATTTATCATACTTATATCAAAATAGTAAGACCAACTTAATTGATGGCATTAATGGAAAACCTAATTGATTAACCAAACTAGCTTTGTTAAAATAGTAAGACCAACAAAATACCAAAAATAAAATAATTCCTTGTATTGAAATCTCTCCCTCTATCAACAACGTCCATATTTTGAATAGATTACAAAACTTTTTTGTGTTATCCTTATGACTCTGTCTGAATTTTATTTTATTTTATACCTCCCTCTACATTATCTTCCTCATATTATAGGTAGATGTAATCAATATATACTTTTTTTTTATTAATCAAAATTTCTCCATATATCTCACTCTTAGTTGTATATTTCTCATTCTTTTGATCGATTCTCTATATTTCTCCCTCTTTAACAATAATGCCAAAGACTTTTCATCTTAATATGCTGATATGAACCTTTTTAGTTTCTCCCTCTCTCACCTTCTTGTGACTGATTTGTTGTTCCAGTCTTTGATTACTTTAGGAAACTCCTAAAGTAAGATCCATTGCATCAATTTGTAACATATGGCAATCAACTTGTTTGATGTAGGGCACTCCTTTTGTTACTTATATAGTCTTTGATAGGGGTATCACACATAAATTACCTCTTAGATACTCATGAGCATGCTTAGGTAATTCCTTTATTAAGATATTAGTAATTTGTTCTTTTGTGCTAACATAATCCATCTTCACCTCTTTATCTTGAACTAATTCTCTCAAGTAATGATACTTGATTACAATGTGCTTAGTATATGTGTGCATTACATGATTCTTTGATATATTTATAGCACCTCTATTATCACCAATTCAATAATTTCTTCCTTCATACCTCTGAGTAGTTGGTTGATCCATACAATGCTGGTGCAATTTACAATAAAAACAACATATTCAACTTTAGTAGTAGATTGTGAGGTGCACTTTTATTTCTTTCTAGTCCATGTAACCATCCTTTTGCCTAAAAAAAAATGCTTCTCCACTAGTGTTCTTTCTATCATCAATTTTTCTAGCCCAATTAGCATTAGAATAGGCTCTTAACTCAAATTTTTCAATTTTCTTATAGTATAGGCCATATTCTTCTATTCCTTTTACATATCTCATTATTCTCTTTATAGCCATCAAATGATTCTCCATAGGATTAGTAACAAATTTTGCAACTATCTCTATAGATAAAGCAATATCAGGTCTACTATGTACTACAAATTGTAGTTTTCCAATCATAGACCTATATAATGTTTGATTCACCTCAACTAAATCATCATTCTTTGAAAATTTATATCCTATGACTATAGGTGTACTTACTAGTTTAGAATCCTCTAGTCCAAAAAAATTTAGTATCTCCTTAATATAGTTTGACTGAGTGATATATATTCCATATTTCATCTAGTATACTTGCAAACCCACAAAAGACTTGATCTCTCCAAACATAGACATCTTGAGTAGATTGTTTCTTCATTTCATTTGCAAAATCCTTACATAACGTATCTTGACCTCCAAATATGATATCATGAACAAAAATTTCAGATAAAAAAAATACCTTTTTGTTTCTCTATCTTTATGTATAGATTTTTATTATCATCGATCACTTCAAATCCAATCTTCACAAGATAGTTATGAAGTATCTCATACCATGCTCTTGGCACCTATTTTTAGACCATAAAAAAGCTTTGTGTAATCTACATACCATTTTCTTATTATTAGCATTAAAAAATCCCTCTACCTATTCTATATAAACTTCTTCCTCTAGTACACCATTTAGAAAAGAAAATTTAAAATCCATTTGATAAACTTTGAAATCTTTCTATGTAGAATAAGCAAGCAGAGTTCTTACTTCTTCCAATCTAGCAACATCAACAAATGTTTCTCCATAGTCAATTCCTTCTTCTTGTTCATATCCTTTATAGAATAATATTGCCTTGTTCCTTGTGACTTCACCATTTTCATCTAACTTGTTTCTGTATACCCATTTGGTGCTAATCACATTTTTGTCTTCTGGTTTAGGAACTAGAGTCCATGTTTTGTTTCTCTCAATTTGTTCAATCTCTTCTTCTAGTTCCTTCATAGGTTCAGCCTTATGTACTTTTGTATATTTGTTAAACTTCAAATTTGTACTTTCCACAACTTTGTTAATGTTATTATTTAAACACTTATAAGCTTTACTTCTTGTGGAATAACCTAAGAATATACCTTCATCACTTTTTGCATCTAGTTTACCATTCCTGACAAGGTATCTTTTAGTGGCTAATATTTGTAAATTGGCCAATTTTAGATTTTTTTGGATAGTAATTTGGCTAATAATTTAAGATTTTATACAACCAAAATCACCATAGTTTTTTAAAATTTTGTTCTAGAATATTTAAAATAGCTTAATAATTTATACTACTAAAAATTTTAAACTCAAATATTCACCACAGTATTTGTTACATGATTAGATTTAAGTTACATATATATAATATATTATTGGAGAAAATAAATATAATTGACCAATATTTATCATAATTATTAGTTACTTTAGGGATATATCACCAATATTTAGTTTTCACTATTCATTTAAAGTATATGTAATGATCCTCATAATATTTTGAGGTAAAAAAAGATTCAAATTTGATTTGTAATACTCCATGGTGATTAACAAACTTCCTATTATTATTAAGTTTCATCAATACTTTTTACAAAAAATTATGATTAAAATAATCTCCAATATTAACCACATTTAGAATAAAAAATTTAGAGATTTACAAATAGAAATAATATTTTTCTTTCAAAATACTGAAGGTTCACCAATATTTTATATCTTTTTTTTGTACGTATCTTTCTTAAAGTTTAGCTTGATTCTTAAAGTCTTTGAAAATATAGAATTTTCTTCCAAATAGCTTAAAATATTTTACATTGGGCGAGTATCCATACCATAGTTCAAAAGGTGTTAAATGAGTACCTTTCTTGACTTGTACATGGTTCAAGGTATAGATAATTGTGCTTACAACTTCTCTCCAATATTTCAAAGAAACATTCTTCTCCATCATGAGTTTCCTAGCATAGTCCATTATAGACCTACTTCTCCTTTCATCAATTCCATTTTGTGGAGGGGTTCTTGGGACATATGTCTATCTTTTGATTCCTTTTTCATTACAGAAAAACTCAAACTCATTTGATGTAAATTATCCTCCTCTGTCAGATCTCAATCATTTTAGACTTTTACCTGTTTCTTTCCGAACTCTTACTAAGTACCACTTAAACATTTGAAAGACATTAGATTTCTATTTCAGAAATATAACTATTGTCATTCTAGAATAATCATCAACTTATCTCCTTTGTGGCTTTTCACTTCAATTGGTCTACACAAGTCAATATTAACAATCTCTAATATTCCTTTAGAGGTATGAGTTTTACTCTTAAAACTTGACATTGCCATCGTGATTAACTAACATTGTTTGCATATTATATTGTTAGGCTTCTTCAATGTAGGAAAACCTTTAACTCTTTGCATTTTACTGATGCTAATCAAGTTATCAAAATTAACATAACATAACCTCTTGTGCCATAGCCACACATCATAAAATTTTACAACTAAACAAGTAGCATCCTATATATCAAGATAGAATAGACTACTCCTGCTTTGATCACCTTTTCCAATCAGTTTTCCATCAATATCATATATCTTAGCAATCTTGTTTTCAAATTCAACCTTACATCCTAAACTATTCAATCGTGACACACTCAATAGATTATAGTTAAGTCATTCAACATATTAAGCATTGTCACATAAAATATTTTCTATGAGTTTGATAGAAATTTTTCCTTTTATCAAACATGGTGCATCATTACCAAATCTTACACTATTTCCATCATAACAATTCAAGGTAATGAATATACTTTTATCTCCAGTCATTTGATGTGAACACCCACTGTCAACGATGCATTTGTCATTCTTATTCACACAAGACACAAGTGTAGTTGATTCATCTTCATCAGATTTATCCTTCATTGCAACATACACCACTTGATCATCATGTTCATTAGATTCATCTCTTATTTTTTCTTCAAAAATGTAGCAAGACTTCTTGCCTTTGTCTTTGTAATCCTTGTTGTCTTCATCTCTTCGACTTTTGTACATCTTACCACTTCGACAATTCTACTTTTCTAGACATCTAGCACCAATATGATCAACCTCATTTCAATTGAAACAAATGATAGGTAGTTTACATTTAAACTTTCCTTTACCTCTATAAAATCTTCTTTCTAGTAGTGCTTCAAGTTGATCTAGATCTTTCTCATCTATATCACTGTAACTAGACACATATTTTGTCTGTTTCTTCTTCTTCTCATCAGGTTCCTTCAATGATAGCTTAGCTTTGAAAGAAAATTTAATATATTTAGGTTTGTAATTATCAAAATTAGATAGCTCAAAAGTAGTGACCCTACCTACAAAACCTTCAAGAGTTAGATCATTCCCTAGTACACATCTTAGTTCTTGTATTACAGAAATTCTAATAGCATAGATGGGTACCAGTATTCTTACAACTTTGCTTAGAAAAATATCATCATCTATTTTACCAAGAGGTCCCCTTATTGCATTAACATCTTTTATCCTAGAGAATTATTGAGCAATATTCTCACCTTCTTGCATTCTCATATCATCAAACTTACCCCTAAGACTTTTAGCTTTAGCTCTTAGAAAATTCTTGTCTCATCCATAGATAGTGTTTAAAGCACCCCACATTTTCTTGTCAATCTCAAGAATTTTGATATCTTCAAATTTAGCATAACTCAGGGTAGAGGGAATCTCCAAATTCCCTAGTTGTGTTGTTTCTTCATTTTTATATCCTCATTAGTTAGGTGTCTAGTAGGATAAACATGATTAGTAGTGATGGTAGATTGTACATGATCTCCAAGTCCTCCAAGATGTAGCTTCATCAAAAATTTCCATGTAGGAAATCTATCTCTATTAAGACTGCATACTTCTCTTTTTGACATCTTGATCTTTGTGCTTCTAGGACCTTCAAACTAGTCCTCTTAAGTAGATGGCTCTAATGCAAATTAGTGAAATTATTTAGAATAACCCAAAGGGAAGGTGAATCAGTTATCCAAGTTCTAGATGTATAAATAAAACTTTGCAGAACTTAGTGAACTCATAAAACATTTATCATCATGCATGCATCCATAAGATTATGTAATGACTTAAAACTTGTATGTAATTGTCATATCAATTTGCAGAAATGTAAACATGAAACATAATATATTGAAAAACACACTTGACACAATGATTTATGTAGAAAACCAATTTGGAAAAAATCACTAGTAACATGCTACTCATTTTCACACTTCTAAAGTGATGCCCTATAAAAGTCCAACCCTATTAAAAGTTATAATGCACACTATTAAATGTGACTCGGTAAAATTTTTTCAATCACCATATCAAGAGTAAGCTTTATTAGAGGACTTTAGACCATTCACTAGGAATGTCACTTGATTAAAGGATTTAAATATGACTCTTAGGTAAACCTTAATCCAAAGGCTTTATCCTAAACTAATACAACTATTAGAGAGTAACAATAAGGATTGATCTGATAACAACTTACAACTCCATTTGTAAATTACAAATCTCTATTTCAATCCTCCATTCTGCTTGGCTTTCACACACTTCAACTTTGATAGTTTGTTCACCCTTCAAGTATCCATACCCTTAAGCCTTCTTGCTTAACATGACAATGTGGATTCTTCAGTTAGGTCATTGAATGAAGCAATACCCTAGACTCTTTGTCTTCCTTATGTTCTAACACATGATAACCTTTTCTTCTGACTAGTCATCCCTATAAATAGGGAATTAAGATATTTTTATTGTTAATTATCCATCATCAAATCTAGGGTTAGGATAGATTAGGTAGGATTCAATGAATCTACCCCTTATTTCATTTCATCCATTTCTAGAAATTGTCTCCTTCAATCGTCTTTGAATTTTCCTTAGAATAGTTTACCAAGGATTCTGTGTCACTAGCTCATCAATCTTATCTTCCACTGGGTTCACATAATCCAAGAAAATAAATGTGTTAACTTAGATCTATCAAATTCATGATCTTTCAAATAATGTTGACACTTGGCATTATCTTGATTCTGATGCTTGACACGTACTTTGTTTCTTGGTAGTCTTTATAAAATCACTCAACACAAACTAAAGTTTACTAGTGCTTGGTATTAACTAAACTTTACTTGACATCGACTATTTTACTTGGCAGACACTAAAATAGACTTTCACTCACCTCCAATTTATTTTCTATTCTATTTGCATTGATTTTAGTTGGCACCTACTATCCACTCAATCAAGCTTTCCAAAAAAACTTTGTTATACTTGTTCTTCTGAACTTGCTTAGTGTAACCAATCTTTTGCAACTTTAAGTAGATTATCAATGCACTATGATATCACTATCTTAGCTGATTCTTGTTCTCCTTTTCATATCATAACTCAAAATTTCCTCTAGGGACTATTGTTACATCTTTTGATCAAATCCTCTTCATAAATCAAATAAGTGATAGTACTTAAATTGTGTAAGCAGTTGTCTTACCAGAAAATTGCAGGTTTGACATCAATGATAAAATAATGATTAAAAGAAATTTATCATACTTGTATCAATCTATTTTCAAAAATATCCTTCTTCAAAAGTATAGTGATTCTATTTACTCTCTTTATATATGGTTTTATTTTTCCTCTTGCTAGTTTCATAACATCTTAGATAGTTTCACTAGGAAATGAAAGATAAATATGTATGAATCTCTAGATATTGGTTGGATTCCATTTCATTCAAGGCTAATAGTGAAAACAATTCCATTTCCCCTCATGGGCATGTCTTCTTCATTCCTCTTCTGCATTTAGATGGTTAATATTCATTTAGAATAGAAGTAAGGGTTAGAAATTTCAAGATAATCTACAACAATCATTCCATTGAGTGTGACATGTTATTCAAATCCATGTTTCCTAAATTGTTTGTGCCTATGAACAATTTAGTTATCCTTTATTGCTCTCATCTTAAGAGCTTATAATATCAAAATTTTTGATCTCATAAAAACATATTCATTGTATATCATTGGAAATCATAGGGATTTGTACCTATTCAGAGGGCAATGATAGAATACAAAGATTGACCCATTTGTTGCTAAAAAAACATTTTATCTCTCCAAAATATTGGATATTAAAGAGTTAGGTTATAAGATCTAATAGGAGAACAAATTGTTAACAAATATTTTTTGGTGACTCTATTGGGGAGATTCAAATGAAAGCTCTAAAGAATTTTCCTTCATATTAATTTTTAATCTAATTCCATATATTTGAGTTGTAAGAAAAGACTTGTGGTAGTGAGGTGTTTTCCATAAGAACCTGATACTAGTTTTATAGCCTCAACTTGTTGAAGAGAAGAGGAAAATTCAAACTTGAAGACTACTAAGGTAAATTCAAAATACCATTTTTCTAAATATTTGATATACTTTGGATTCCAAATATATTAGGAGTTCCAAGGAGAAAGAAAAGATTGACCCAATATACAAAGAGCTCAAGAAGACTAATTTTCCTATCCTAGAAGACCTTTGCAGAAGAGGAAGAACACATGCAAGGGAATCAATGACTAAACAACACCAAGATACTCACTTGTCTACTGTTGTTTCTCCTAATAGAACCCATAGAAGTCAATCTTCTTCTCCTCCTATTTTTATGACCTTTATTCCTCCTACTCTTAATGGTTTGTTGTTGATTGGTGCAACACTTCTAGCTTTTTACACTTTTCAAAAAAACTAGAATATTATACCAATAGCTATGGCACAACCATGGGGAAATCCTATTGGTCCTTTTTTCCTTGGGGCTAATAATGATATTCCAAGAGCATCACGGAAGAAATTTCCAAAATTTAATGGTGATGGTACATATTTTTAGAATAGCACTTAAGTGCTTTCCATAAGGCTTGTGGTGTAGTAGATCCTCAACATGAGGATGTGGATCTCAATTTTTTTCTTGATACACTTGTAGATAATGCTATTGATTGGTTTCAAGACCTACCTGCAAGATGCATCACAAATTGGGATACCATGAAATAAAGGTTTGAGGAACATTGCAAAAGTACATAAGATGCAGAAGTATTTTTGTTGTAATTGGCACAAATAAAGAAAGAACCATTAGTTTCCATGAGAGATTCTAATGCAAAGTTCAATAAACTCATCAAAAGAATACTTGTTGCAAGTGCACCTAAAAATTATAACAAAAATACTTTCCAAATTATCTCTATGCCTCTAGACTTGGGATATCAAATTAGAAGAGAACATGTAGCAAACTTGTAAGCTACCCAAAGACTAGCTATCGAGATGGAGGATGAAATGATAGTCTCTGGTAAGTGTAAAAGAGAATTCCAATCTAGAACCATGGTAATATAGCTAGTACTTCCAACAATACATAAGTCATGCTTCAAAAATTATCTAATGAGCTCATTTCATTAAAGAAACAAATCAATAGGCCTATTCATTCTTTACATGAAACTTACCAAGAAGGTTATAGAAACCCAAATGGAGGTAAAGCATTAAAAATACCACCTATTTAATAGAGATTAGCAATTGAAGTTGTCCCAAAAAGTTAAAATATGTGTCTCTTCATCTAAGGGAAAATCATGATGAAGATAATTGTGCCAATATGATCAAATATAGTTAGATGGTGGATAAAAAAGAATAAACAATTAAATATCTTGGAAATGATGATGATCATTCTCCTTGTGGAAACTCTTAAAATTATTTGTTGGAGTATGAATCAGATTCAAAAGTAGGAGGTGAATATTTTACCATTAAAAAAAGACATTCCTACTATATTCTAGTGGAAAACATTCCTACAAGCTATGGCATGTTCCTAAGTAAATTTTTTTGCAAAGACATGGGTGGGGAGATAAAAATAGATTGATCTTGTGCCACTATCCAAGTTGGAGATAAAAAGGTGAAGCTAGAACCAGAAGAGAATGAAAAATTCACTATCCTAAAATCAAATGACCTTAGGTCTCAAATCTTGGATTATGAAATGTAGTTTGGTTATTATATGTTATTCTTTGACACTCTTGATATTTTAGAAGAATTAGGTGATCAGCTAAGGACTCTAGAATTTAATGGCTGTTGTGCTAATTTTTGGTCAAGCTCATGACTAGTATTGGCATCACCTAGAGGGGAAATGCCTTGCTTGGCTTATAAGTTGGATTTCAAAAATACTAACACTACTATAGATTATGAAGCTCTTCACCTTGGAATAATGATAGCAAAAAAAAGAGAGTAAAGATACTTAAAGCTTAAGGAGATGCAAAATTGGTGGTGAGACAAGTTAAAAGAAAATATGCAATAAAGAACCCAAGATTGAGAAGGTATTATAATAAGATGTGGGATGAAATTTTGAGTTTGGATGCACTATAAATTTTGACCCATGTTGGTCGAAAGTGCGACCAAGAATTAGATCACAATTTTTCTCATCAAAATTTTGACAAAACCTCAAATTGGTCAAAATTTTGACCAATGCTTTGGTCAAAAATATTGTATTTCTAGTCAGTCTATTTTGTCATTATTGGTCAAAATTTCTACCAAATCTTAGTGGAAAACATTCAAGAATTGATCAAAATTTTGACCAATTCTAGTCCATCCCATGACTAGGATACCATGGTTATGACCAAAGGGTTGGTCAAAATTTTGAACAAATATTGGTGGAAAACTTTCAAGACTTGGTGAAAAGTTCAACTAATTTTGGTCCATCCCATGACTATGCTACCATAGTCATGACCAAAAGATTGGTCAACATTTCAACCAAATTTTGGTGGAAAAGTTTCAAGAATTGATCAAAATTTTGACAAATGCTAGTCTATCCCATGACTAGGATGCCATGTTGACAACCAAAGGGTTGGTCAAATTTTTTACCAATTATTGGTTGAAAAACTTGAAGAGTTGGTCAAAATTTTAACCAAACTAGTTTGTTAAAAAATAATATAATGGGTTGTAGTGGATATTGATTACCATCAATATGCTACATAGCTGCTTTAGAAATTTTCTGTGTGTGAATCCCCCAATGAATTCCTACCTGTGGACTCTCTCTTAGATCATCTTCTTCGATCACTCAACCAATCCAATTTTAGAAGAGGCTTGGCAGTGGTTGTTAGTCTATAGTGCATCTATTTAGTGATTTTGAAGTTGATCTAATGGTGAACCCTCATCTAGCATTAGGCGGTTGCTTGGCAGTGTAGTAATTTTTTATGAACCAATCATTGATAATGAGAGATTTGATAACAAAATCTCCCAGTAACCACCTAATAGAATCAATTTTGGTGTTAAATAAAGACACATTTTCTAGATTTTAAATATTCAAATTACAATAATTTCTATTGAAGGTCTATGAAGCATCTCAATTACTATGCAAGTGATCCTTGAAGTAATCTCTATGTAACTTCACTAGCATAATTTGCAAAATTGTTTGGTAGTGGTTGTCATTGGAACGTGTCATTGTGGTTGTCTAGAAGTTGATCTAAAGGGTAAGAAATCATCTAGTAGTTGGGTTGCTTACCACAAGTGACAAGGGAGCGTTTTTTATTAGGAACTCCCCATACCCATCAAAAGGAGCCATTGCTTGTGTGAGTAAATGATGATTGTAGTCCCAAATTCCAAATAAAATTAATGACATCATATCTATAAGAGTGGAATGAAGTAGTAGTGCATTTTCTATGTGTAGCTCCCTAAAGATGCTTCTCTTTCTCACTCCATTGTCACAAATTTGGAAGTGTGGTTCAACAACAATTGTCATTCTAGTATGTTATTATGGTGATCTAGAAAGAAATGCTAAGGGAAAAGCTTGCATCTAGCACTTGACATGTTCGTGAAAGTGAGTAGGGGATCTTCTATTGTGCAAGCTTGGTCAAATGAAGAAAAGCTATTTGTCAGGATTAACCTTAGATAGAAATAACAATTACATGAAAATATAACCAATACCATAAAATAGTAGATCGCATAAAAGAGAACACAAGATCATGGTTCACCAAATCCCTTGACTATGTCCACCAACAACAAGTCCAATATTATTAATATCTAGTGGTTATAACTCGATTATAATTTGTAATCCCTTACATATCAATACTACCACAAGAAGCTTCAATATCACTATTCATCTTGAAATCCCTAATCCTAAGTCTTTTTATAAAAACTTTTAACCCTTACAAAATTAGGGCTAGAATAATAGACAAATAGTAGCTAGCACCTTTTAAAATATAAGGGCATTTTCAGATTTGATGGCATTGCCCTTGAAAACCCCCATTGCACCATGAGCCCACCTTGTACTACGATAGGGAGCACACTTGGGGCACTACTCTGAGACCCTATAGTAGCAGTACTCCTTGACCTCATCTTGGGATCACTACGCCAAAACCCCCATAGAAATAATATGGAGGGAAATCATGCTAAATAAACCTCCAAGTCTTATTAGGATCCATGTCACAACAATCTCTTTCTCAGAGGCTAATCAGACTTCACAACAATAACCTTCGACTTGCAAACTGATCATAACACTGCTAAACCTATAGCTCCCACTAGAATATATCAAACCACCTAGACTTTGTTGTTCTTTTATTTTTCTTAGTCAAGAAGACCAAATGAAGCTGAAGAGGAATTTAGCTTCTCCCTTGTCAGAACCTTTGTCAACATATCTATTGGATTATCATTTGTATGTATCTTCTCCATCTTTAGCTGTCCATCATTCAAAACTAACCAAATGAAATGGTACCACAACTATATGTGTTTTCTCTTTGAATGCAGAGCTGAAATCTTAGCAAGATGAATGACACTTTGACTATGAGTAAACAAATAATTATCCTTCTGAGGGTGTGCTAATTCTTCCAAGAAGAACTAAAGCCACATCATCTCCTTAGTTATCTCTATAGTAGCAACATACTCTACCTCTATAGTAGATAAAGCATTAACCTTCTATAATCTAGAAAGCTAGATCATGGCTACCCCACCAACAATAAATACATAACATATAGTACTCTGCCTGGTATCAATATCCCCTCCCAAATTTGAGTCAACATAGCCCTACAAATCAGTAGTAGAGCCCCCAAAGTGTAAACACTTATTGGATGTTCCTCTCAAATATCTAAGAATCCATTTAACTGCATTCCAATCCTCTATTTCTAGATGACTCATATACCTACTAATGACTCCCACTGCATGTGCAATATCTAGCCTAATACATACCATAGCATACATCAAGATTCCTACAAATATAACATAAGGTATATTTGACATCTTATCCTCCTCTTCTTGTGTCTTGGGACACATATCCTTAGTCAACATCAAATGACTAGGGAAAGGTGTGCAGACAACATTAGCATTCTCCATAGAGAAACGTTGTAATACCTTCTCAATATAATCCATCTAAGATAATATCAATTTATTGTTCTTCCTATCTCTAAAAATCTTCATACCAAGGATTTCTTTTGCTACCCCCAAATCCTTCACAACAAATGCATGTGCTAATTGGTGTTTCAACCTCTTAATATGATCCATGTTAGACCTAGCTACAAGCATATCATCAACATATAAACATAAAATAATTTGGTTATCATAATCAAACCTCTTAAAATAAAGACAATAATCTAAATGACACCTACTATATCCATGCTCACGCATAAAATTGTCAAATCTTATATATCATTACTAAGGTGCTTTCTTCTAGCCATATTAACTTTTCTTCAATCTACATAGTTCTTCTTACCATTGACCTCAAATCCCTATGGTTGAGCCATATATCTTTTTTGGACTAAACACCGGCCTCCCCCTTTGAGATTTGTGACATGGCTTAACTACCTCATATGTTTTATAAGTTTTTTGGTTGTATCAAGCATTAATAGGTCAATATTTTGGTGCAACAACAACTCTAGCTTGTAATAAGTGGTATCAAAGCTTGGTCACAAGTTCAAATCCCCTTGGGTAATGTTGAGAGGGGAATTTTTGGACTAAGAACCAACCTCCCCCTTTCGGATTTGTGACATGACTTAACCACCTCATATGTTCTATAAGTCTACTGGTTGTATTAGGCATTAATTGGTTGATCTTTTGGTGCAACAACAACTCTAGCTTGTAACAATCTCTTCATTCAAATCACCATGAAGAAAGCTTGTTTTAACATTAAACTACTCCAAATGCAAGTCTTCAGTAGCCATAATACTTAATATAGTGGAAATAGAAGTCATTTTAATAATAGGAGAGAATATCTCATCAAAATTGGTATCTTTTTTCTGTGCAAATCCTTTTACAACTAATTAAGCTTTAAATATTTTCTTAGCTCCATCCTCTTCTTTCTACTTGTAAACTCAATTATTTTGTAAAGCCTTTTTAATTGCAAGCAACTTGCGTAAATCCCATGTCTTAGTTTTTAGAAAAGAGTCCATATCTTCTTTCATTGTAGACTCGTACTGAATCTTTGTATCCATCTACACAACTTCATCATAACATTGAAGTTCACCAACATCAGTGAGTAAAATAAAATACAAGGAAGGAGAAAATCTTTCTAGAGGTCTACTCATCCTTGTTGACTATGTAATATTCACTGGGGTGTGTGGTATTTGGTGTTGTTGTTGTTTTACATCATGAGGAGTTGCTACAACATAAACTTTTGGAGTGTCATCTAGCAATACATAATCATTTTATTTCTTCTCATGTTGTTGCAATAGATCTTTGTACAACACTTTCTCATTGAATATGACATCCCTACTTCTTATAATTTTATGATTTTCAAAATCTCAAAGCCTATAACCAAATTAATTAAGGCCATATCCAAGCAATAAACATTTGTTTGACTTAGCTTCTAGATTGGTTCTATTTTAAAAATCCATATGAGAAAATGCTTCACAACCAAAGGTTTTGAGAAAAGAATAACTCACCTTCTTACCAGTCCATGCTTCCTCTAGAATACCACAACCTAAAGGAGTAGAGGGACCTCTATTAATAAAATATACAAAAATATTAATAGCCTCTTCCCACATTTTTAAGGGCAACCCTGCATGTAACCTCATGCTTCTTGTACTCTTCATTATAGTCTTTATCATGAGTTTAGCCATTCCATTTTCCTATGGAGTCCTTGCAATAGTTTTCTTTCTACAAATTCCATTTTTAGAGAAATAAAATTCAAATTCATGACTACAATACTCATGAACATTATCAGATTTGAGACATTCTAATTTCTTTCAAGTCATATTTTTAACTAAGCATTTCCATTTCTTAAAAGTTTGAAATACATTAGATTTATATCTAAGGAAATAAACTCATACTTTTCTAGTTGCATCATCAATAAGTATAACATAATAATGAGAGCCACCAAGGGAAGATACCTAAGCTGGTCTCCATACATCTGTATGCACAAGCTCTAATTTTTCACTTTTATTTTCCTTTCCAGTCTTCACAAAACTCACTCTGTTTTGTCTCTCATACACAGAACATTCACAAAAATTCATATTAACACATTTCAAAAGTAGTAAAACTTTCTTTGAATGACATAATTTCATAGCTTTCTCACTCATGTACTAGAGTCTATTGTGCCATAGCACTACATATCAAAATCTATAGCAACTATTTACTCTCCCTGCTCAGCTACAACAATTGTTCCTAAACATTTATTTTCTCTAAAACATTCAAAGTAGAAGGAATTATATGACCTGTAGAAAGATATAAGGTGCCTACTTTCACACCCTTTTCTACTGCATGGGAACCTTTTTAAAACTTCCAACTTTTATTATTAAAAATAACTACACATTCCTCATCACCGAGTTGCCCTACTGAAATTAAATTCCTTCTCAGCCTTGGAACATGTCTTACCTCATGTAGAAGCCAATGATTCCTATTCTGAAACTTAATATTAACTTTTCCCTTTACAACAATTTAACATGGTTCATTATCCCCCAAATAAACAAGCCCAAAATCCCCTTTAACATAATCAATGAAATAAACTCTGAGGTGTAGCATGAAATGAAGCACCAAAATCTAAAACACATCAATCATCAACACTTCGTAAAGACATAAGAAAAACATCCGCTTTGGATTTGTTACTTATCTCATTTTCCTCCTTATTCCCCTCTAATTTATCTCCTTCATTGTTCTTTTGATTCCAGTAATATTTCTTCTTATGCCCTAATTTCCCTCAATACCAACAATCTATTAGTCCTCTGGATTGAGACCTCTTCCCCTTTGACTTCCTCTTGATTTCCCATGATTTTCAGAATTATTTCCTCTCTCAATCATTCTGTCTCTTCTTTGTGCATTCAAAGCACTTCCTAATGTAGATCCACCTAAGGTTTTCCTATGAGTTTCCTCAATCAAAATAACACCAATCACATCATCGTATTTTAGAGTACAAGATCTAGAAATAGAATTACTCAGAGCCATTATCAAGCCATTCTAGCTTTTAGGCAAAGAAAAAAAAATCAAAAGAGCCTTAATTTCTTCATCAAAATTGATACCTATAGAAGATAACTAACTAGTAATAGTATAAAACTCATTTAAATGATCCACAATAGATCCACTTTCTATCATTTTCATATTAAATAAACACTTCATGAGAAATACCTTGTTTGAAGCAAAGGGCTTTTCATATTGTTTCACTAGGGTTTGCATCAACTCTTTTGTTGTCTTCTCTTTTTTAATATTAAATGCCAGTGATGGTGCCAAGCATAATCAAACACTTCTAAGTCCCTTTCCTCTAAAAGATCTCAGTCATCATTTGTCATAAATCCCTAATTCATGGTTTTTCCTTCCAATAGGATCCATAAATCCTTCTAATAAAGATAGTGCCTCATTTGCATTTTTCATAATTTGAATTTTTTAACATTAAACTTGTGAAGCCTTAGCTTACCCTCATCTATCATTGCTCCCACTCAACCATGACATCTTCTTGTATATGATCACTAAAAAAAGGATGATAGTTTGGCTAAAAAAATGACAATCATCTGGCTCCGATACCACTTTTAAGGATTAACATCAGATAGAAATAAGAGTTACATGAAAATATAACCAATACCAAAAAATAGTAGATCACATAAAAGAGGACACAAGACACCAAGATGTAATGTGGTTCACCTAATCCTTGGGCTACATTCACCAACAAAAAGTCCAATATTATTAATATCTGGTGATTACAACCTGATTAGAATCCATAATACCTTATAGCTCAATACTGCCATAAGAAGCTACAATATCACCATTCATCTTGAAATCCCTAATGCTAAACCTTTTTATACAAGCTTTTATTACTTACAAAATTAGGGCTATAATAATAGAAAAATAGTAGTCGATGCCTTTTACAATACAAGGGCCCTAGGGCAATGTATGGGCATTGCCCCTTGACCCCATCTTGGGGGTGCTACCCCCAAAACCCTGTAGAAATAATCTAGAGGGAAATCATGTTGAATAAACATCTAAGTTTTATTGGGCTCCATATCATAACACTATTGGCACCATCAGCAACCATAGACAAATTGTTAAGACTAGAGCCTGAATCCACAAACCATTAGAAGCATCAAGTTTGATATTCTCAGGGAGTCCCTTCAAAGAATCAACCACTATGAGGATGGACATGAAGATCTTCCATGACATCATGGTTGCATCATAAATTCAATAACCTAGCATGTGTTGAAGATAGGATGACATTCTCAAAAGGCTCAAAGGATTTCATATAATTGAATTCAACAACACTTTCTACACCAGTTAGATAAATTAAAGTTGAAAGCTTCTTGGACTAAATTAGGTTCAAGAGACATCAAATATATTTGTATTGAGTATAAAACTTCTTAAAAAATTCATTAACCCAAGTATTAATTGCATGCATGTAGAGAAACACATGAATACATACACACATGCTACTCATTTATATGTCCAACGATGTTTAATTCTAGGATAGCCATCTAAATCCATATGGAGCAATCTTAGACTACATAAATATCACAAGAAATTTCCTATTTCTATTCTTTATTCTTTATTCCTATCAACAATTTCCAAACACATTGCTTTAGCATAAAACCATTTTCTCCAAATTTCATAGGCCTAAAAAAAGGCATGAGCATTCTTGAGGTTCATTTTGGCTAACTTAAGGTGCAGTATCATATTTTTTCAATCAAGATAGAGATCTTCTATAAGTTCTTGCCAAATGTTATTAAAAAAATTGTGAGTAAAAGCATTTTTCTCCAGTCAATAGTATTGAATAAGAATTCTCCTTGACCAATTGCAGCAAACATCTACATACATTTGGTAGATGTAGTGAGTTATTAATAATATGTCAAATTGTCAATGATTTCCCTTTGATTAAAAATAGATCAATTTTCCAACAACTTCCCTTTGACCAATTTGTCAATATTGCTCCATCTTCATCAATTCAAATTCGTGTTGGACCACTACGTTTAGACGTCACATTTCTCCATTGTGCTAATGCTTTTGCTAGATATGTGTCTTCATGGAATCATTTTTGTGACCATCACCAAAATTCAAACTCTCATTGGATCATTTCATCCATAGGTTAGGTGTCTTCATTGGGATGATGTATATGAAACACATGCATCTTTATGGGATTATTATGCTCATAGGTTGTAGGCTTTCACTTGATTACAATAAGAGCTCATCTTTTTGACAAAGGTGCATTACAATGGTAATAATTTATCATGCTAATGTTTAAGAAGTTCATTAAAAGGATTTACAATAAACCATTTTATTCCTATTTATAGATGTTTCCTAATTATTTTCCTAAGGAACTGCAAATGGTCCAAAAAGAACCTTAACTCTTTCCTATTGGAAAATCATGAAAACAACTAATATGAAATCACATCAACAGAACCTAGAACAAGACTAAATGAAACTTTCCTAAACCTAATATGCCCAACTAATCTTAGATGAATGCAACCAATGAAATCCAAAAAATGAAGTACAAAAATAATGGTACTATCAACATCTGTTATTTTCCCATACAACCATAGTCCAAATGATTTTTCACCAAGAAAAACTTTTTCAAAAGAACAAGTCCTATCTGACATTAAAATACCCTCCTCACAAAATTATATATAACAAAATATGATAATATTCTAAGAAGTTTAGAAAGTACTATCTAGAATAGTGTGAGCTGAATGTCATTGTCTTTCTAGTACCCTAACAAAATAAAATTTAGAATAATAAGGACTACAAGGAATAAAGATTAAGTACCCATTAATCAAAATGTTGTAAATATAGGCATTTTTCTTGATTCCAAGCACATTCATTTCCTTTGTGACTACTAGAGCACTCTGTATCCTTTCTTCCTTGTGGCATGCCTTAAGAAAGGTTCCATAAGATATTTTATCAAGCTTCAAACCCTTTCTCTTTATCTTTGTAAAACACTCAAAAGATCTACCAATATAACCAATAGATGCATAACCTTGCATTATAATGGCATATGTATGCTCATTTGGAGATACCCCAGCCAATGACATGTCATCAATAATTTTGAGAGAATTATCCATCAACTTTAAAATATAATTTCAATAATCTATCAAAGGAAATTTAATTACTTTCCTATTTGAATTCTAATGATATATCAATACTCAATGATATAAATATCTGGTACTTGTTTTCTATAACCTTGAATTGTGCATTGATAATATTACACTCTACGATCAATGTGTCCTAGATAATTAAAAATGAATGGGAAATTACCTGCTTCTTTGAACTACACCATATAGGAGAAAATTAAACATTTGTATGGTAGGAATGCAACCACATCCCCTCATCTATTTAACTATTTTTAAAGCCATCTTCATATCTGCAAACTTTGCATACCCATAAATTATGGTGGTAAATGTTTGAGATGATAGTTTTTTCCTTTCCTTGTTCATTTGTTCAAGAATTCTAATAGCACAATCAATATTACAAATCTTACAAAATGCATTGATAATGATATTATAAGACACAACATAAATCTAAAAACCCACTCTCAACATATCCTCAAAGATAGAAAACACATTTACAGAATCATCTAATTGTACATAACCATTAATCAACATTGAAAATGTTTTCTTGTTGTGTCTTGTACCATGGGCTTCCATCTCTTTTCTCACTTCCAATCCTTTAGAAATATTACTAACGTGGAAAAAAAAATGAGAAAAAGAACATACATATCATGGGCAATGAGAAAATGCTTGTAGGTTGTAGGCCTAATGTAATAATATCATCGACAATAAGGCCCCAAAATTCATACTATAGCTCAATTTTGTTTATGGATTAAATTATTTATAACTACCTTTAAATTTGAATTTTTTTATTATCAATAGTCCTTTCCTATTAATAAAATATACTAAGAATACAATTCACAAAAAAGGGGCTAGGGGATACAAGATCACCCCGCGAAAGAGTTAGCACGACCGAAGCTGAACTTAAAAACATGACCTTAGCTAGAAACAAAAACTATTCATAAAAAAAATAGAATAAAAAACCTCAGACTGCCAAGCCAGTACTAGCCAAGGGAAGAGGATCATCTTTATCAGGAAATCCCCATGTCTCAATAGGATTGTGGGGTGGACTGGGAACATTCTAGCCATCATCAGTAGTAGTAGGATTAGGGGAAGCCTCCACATCCTTAACCTCTAGCCACAGAGGAGAAATCACAAAAGCCAAGTAAGGAAATTTCCTAGATTGCACCCACCCAGGCCCAAGAGGAGGAGCTGGGGACTAGCTAGAACCATCATAGGGTGGGGAAGAAAAGTGATGCTTCCATCCACCATCACCACCATTGGGAGAGCAGTGATGGGAAGCTTGAGAGCACAGTGTGTGTGAGTGGTAGGCTAAGGACTAGCGATGAGAATGGTGGCCACAAGGTGTAGAGGCATCAACTAAGGCATTCAAAGGAAATCTAGAAAATCTCCATGTATCAGTGGGATTATGGGGTGGACTGGGAACATTCTTGCCATCAACAGTAGCAGTAGGATTAGGGGAAGCCTTCGCATCCTTAACCTCTGGCCATGGAGGAGAAATCACCAAAGACAAGCAAGGAAATTTCCCAAATTGCACCCGTCGAGGCCCAAGAGGAGGATTGGGGGACTAGCCAGAACCACTACGGGGTGGGGAGGCAAAGCGATGCCTTTATCCACCATCACCACCATTGGGAGAGTGGTGGTGGGAAGCTTGAAAGTGTGACGTGTGTGAGTGGTAGCTTGAGGATTGGTAGCGAGAACTATGGCCACAAGGGGTAGAGGCATTAGCTGAGGCATCCGAAGGAAATTTGGCAATGGTGCAAGGAGCATTGCCCCAATGATTTAACAATTCTTGTAAGTGAGAAAATTCTAGGGAAACTTTACTAGCTTGCACCTAGATCTGCATAATCACATTGTTACAAATGCATGCCTTAGTGTACATATCAATGTTAACATCCAGAAAAATGTGAGTGAATAGAACTAAATTCCTATCTTTCCACAGAGAAAAAAAAAATTTCCATCCCAAAGGTATGCCAAATTTGAGTAAATTTCTAAGGAATTCTGGTAGAATCACCCAATAGGATCATGTGCCATGAAAATGGTTTGGGCCTAAGAGGCTTGAAAAAATATTGAATCCAATGCCAATAATTTTGAACACGATTAGAAGACCAAAAAATATACAAAAAGGACTCAGGTTGACCATAGAAGGGGCATCTGGGATCAGGAACCACAATGTGCTTGAGCTGAAGCCCCAGGGGAAGACCTTGTAAGGCAAGGCACCAAGCAAAGTGGCCAATCTTGGGTTTTGTAATATCACTCCAAATGGTGTCAAAATGTTTTCTCCATTGAGAAAGTGAATATTGCAAATGCCACCATTAGTTAAGCATGTGAACCATCAAAAGATGGGGTGAGAGCCATCTATACCCCATATTGGGCTTATAATTGGAAAATAAAGTGGCAGGATACCACTTCCAATCATGCCACCAAGGATAAACAAATTGAATCCCCACCTTATGAACTAGGTGCACAAGGATGGAAGACATCAGAAGGTCAAAAGTGTGTTGATCCATACAGATAAGGCGGTACTGAACTTGGATATCTTCCCATGATTTAAAACTCATGGTGACTCTTGAGAAGAGATCCTTAGTAGTTCAGATGCCACATTTGAAAAAACACAGAGCACTGACACCTTGAATCTTGGTGAGAGAAGTACCTTGAATTGAAAATAAGGGAGAACACCAAATGTTCTATTGATTCAAAGATAGTCCATTACAAAATTCATCTCCAACACAATGAAGCCACAGCTTAAGAGCTTCCTAGGCTTTCCAGATACTCTTAATAACAAATGAGCCCTAAATGGCCACTAGTTCATTCATGATGAGAAGGGTTTGAAAACCAATCCCCTTCCACATAGGCCTATTTACAGGGAAGCAAAAAGAAATGTAGTGCCAAGTTACTAAAATCTTCCAGGCTTTGTCCCCAAAAATAGCTTAGATAATCCATTTTGCACATAGAGCATGGCCCTATTTCTAAGTGAAAAGTAGGCCAAGACCACCAAAATCCCTTGAGAGACAACTAAAAGCCCAAGAAACTTTGTGAAAACCATGATGGTCATAACCAGAATCCCACAGAAAATCTTTGAGAAAATGTTCTAGCTTGAGATAAGAAGCTTAGGAGGGCACCCAATAGGAAGAATAGTACAGATGAGTGGTGGCCAAAATCTTAGAACAAATTTGAAATTTACCAGCAAGAGAAAGTAGCTTGGTTATCCAATAGTTGAGCTTTTTTCTAATCTTGGCAAGCACAACATTCCAAAGGTCCACAAGAGAGGCTTGGAAGGCAAAGGGAATGCTAAGAAAGTGGAAGATTTTCTTGTGAGTAACCCCTTTCCATTGGAATTGGCTAAGCCAAGGTGGAGCTGCCAAAAAAGACTGGCGGTAGTAGAGCTTTTTATGCCATTGGATGGAAAAGCTAGAGGTTTGACAAAAGTTGTCTAGACAGTTTAAAGTATTTTTTATGTTTTCTTCATCTTCAAGAAGCATAAGAAAGGAATCATTAGCAAAATGACCATTGAGAGGGAGCGCATTGGCAATTATCTTATAAGACACATTCAGAATGGTAATGGGCCTCCAATTGCGTATGTCCTCAGGATCACCAGATTTAGGTATGAATTTGATATTCCCTTTATTTATTATCACTCCTAAGCTTTTAGCATGATATGCTTCGAGATAGACTTTGTTTAGGTCAGGACCTATTTTTTCCCAGAGGTGTTTGTAAAATTCATAGGGAAAGCCATCACACCTAGGATACTTGTCATCTTCCATGGAGTAAACTCCCTCTTTAAGGTCTTTGAGGGAAAGAAGTTGCTCAATCAGAAGGTGGTTTGGAGTAACATAGATACACTTTCTGAGAGCTTCCTCCTAAGCAACCAAATTTCCCTGTGAAGTAAAGACGTTCTCATAATGATGAACGAATGCTTGCAGGACGTCAAGGAGACTAGATAGAAAAGCCATTCCTTGTTTGATCTTTTTAATCCCAACATTGGTATGATGGACCTAGAGAGCCTAAAAGAACTCCTTCAAGGCTTTATCACCAACCTCCAACTAGTGGAGATGGGCCTTGATTTGAGCTCCACGGGTAGCATAGTTGCTACAATTTACTTGTCATGACAAAGCTTGGCAAGGTGAATTTGCAAATCCACATCAAAGGGGTTGAAGGTGAGAGCCTCAGATGCTCTTTTGAGGGTGAGGGTGTTGGCTTCATAGGAAACTACCAGTTGGCACCCATAGATGCATAGAAACTGAGTAGTTCTAGTAATGAAATCATTCCACCATTGAAACCATCCCCGTTGGGATGGTAGACATGGCTCCAAATTCTAGACAAGTTGGATGTGTGAGATGGTGGAAGCATGTAGTAGCATAGATGTATTGAGGAAGAATTGAGACTTGGCCACCTTGGGGATAGCTATTTTCCAACAAATAAAAAAATTAATGGGATAGTGGTTGGATAACATCACATCTAGTAGGTGAATGATAGGCAAATCTTGATCTTCAGAAAAAGAGAAAATATTGCACAAAGATTATAGAATGATCAAGAAATTTTAAAATGTGGTCAGAGCCAGCTCAAAAGTTGGACCAAGTGTGCTAGACCCCACTACCCTATGGTAGTTTATATTGGGATCAAAAAGGCCCAATTTATTTCACATGTAGTACCAAGCTTCTCTTTCCCCAACTATCCACTGAAGGGGCAGAATGCCATCTTTGTCAAATGCCACTTCAACCATCTTGAAGTCCCCACACATGACCCAAGTAGTAGGAGGCAAGTTGTCAGCTAGCCAAACCCATATCTGGTACCTTTCCATAGCATCATTGGACACATAAACAGTGATGATTTCAGAAGAATGATTGTGAATGTAAAGCAAAAGCTAGATAATTCTATGCGTGGTGTCAGAACTGTGTGAAACAATAGAAAAATGAAGGGGAGGTGAAAAGAGAGTAACTACACCACCTTGACTAAGTTCATGATGAGAGGAAAAGATAATGCCATCCTACAAAATGATGCATCATGCAGCATAAAGCATGAAACCAAAAATATTAACTTCTTGCATTCAGAGAAAATCTAAATTACTAAGTCTATGATGGGTATCCCAGACATAGAATTTTCTAGAGAGGTCTGAAAGACCTCAAACATTCTAGGAGAGGAAGTTCATGAGAACTCTTCCATATCATCCTCATCCTCAAGAGAGGAGTAGCTATTCTACAAGAAGGTAGAAATGAGGTGGAAGTTAGACAAGAAACTCTCTGACCTTACAGCCTACCATTTCACTTCTGGTATCTCCGCACGTCTAGGAGGACTAAAAGAATTCCTTATCATTGATGGCATGATGAAAGAAACTGCAAGAGGAGCACAAACCCCAGCTAAGGTAGGAAATCTGGTGACCACCTTAATCCCTTGCATACTAGTAGGGTTTGGAACTTGTAAAATCATAGAATAGGTGTTGTGGAAGCCGCTTGTGTCCCCACACTAGATGGTACAGACACTCCTATGGGAATAGGAGGAACTGTAGTGACTATCACATAGGAATGCTTGGGGGAGAAGGGCTTCAAGGGAACCTTGCCCTTGCACCCAATAGTAACCCAATCTTCCTTTTTTCTTTCAACCTATTTGGCAAATGCTTCTTTAGGCATGGGCTTGACCCTAGGCATAGCCAGAGGGAAATCCTTGATCTTATGTTCTGTGGACTCTCACCTATAAAAAATGTTAGGTAGATTCAAGTAAAGCACCTTCAAGGAGAAGGTTTGAGCTCCAATCTAGATTTTTGTAGAATCCTTGAGATCCTTTGAAAGATCAACTTTGATGAAAATGCATCACTATGGGCGAGCATTAAAAAATTTCTCAGGCTCCTTGGTGACAACTTTGCCAAGGGCTTTGGAAATGGACTCAATGAAAGGCCAACAAGGCAAGGGAAGACCTTGAAACTCGACCAACACAAGAACCCTAAGCTTTTTATCATCTAAGACTCTGAAGTCTCGAGACCATTTTTGGAAAACAAGTAGAGAGGAATACACAAACCAAAGCCCATTATTAAAGACAACATCTACTTGCAATGGGTTAGTGAAGAAAAAAAAAAAAAAAAACCCTTTGGTAAGGTTTTGAATATCATCAAGGTAGACTCCATGAGGAGTCCATCATTTGTTAACCCAGTCTTAGAGCATAGCTTTAGGAGGACTCCTACCAAAAAAATAACCTATCAAGGTATGTTGCTCTAACCAGTCACAAGTAGCATCGAATTATTGTAAAGGAAGGATAATGTCAAGATTATCTCATGAAATACCTTTAGGAAAAACTTGCATGGGCATTTGTTCTAAGGCAGTGCCATGGTAGTCCAAAACAGCAGTGTGAATGCCAGAAACAACTGGTTCACCACTAGCTAAAGCCATTATATCCTAACCTAAAAGCTCCCATCGTAAATGTGGTTTAACAAGTGGTTCCTACAAAAGGAAAGCTTAGACGAATAGTCATACACAAGAAAACTAAAAGTTTGCATGAAGAAAAATACCCTAGCAGAGCGAAAAAAACCTATAGTAGTCACTTCTACCTACCTTTAAAATTTGATCACATAAAAAAGTTTAAAAGTCATCAAAATTAAAAGCTTCATAAAATCATTGAGCTTGTAGTTTATGACATCTCTTTTTGACTAACATCTTTGCAAGATGTGTGCCTTCATATAGTTGTCTTGCTTACAGACTATAGATGTTTACTTAATTATTGTGATAATGAGTTTGACTAAGGTGATAATGCCTCAGAAAACAAGGCCCCCCAAATAGAAATCTAAAAAGTGAAGTCAATGAAAATGAGTCCATTGAGTAATCTCTCACTTACATTATAAACCTAAATAGCCCACATTATAAATGTGGAGTATTTTGTCTATGTTATATTAATCTATTTTCACAAATAACCAAAAATACCCTATTATAAAATATGCAAGTAGCTCTTTCCCTTCTTGCCCAATTTACTCATTATATCTACACCCATTGAATTTTTTTATTCATTCATTCATTAGCAGATATAATTTTTGCATATATACTATCATGATAGTTTAGAATAGGTATGATTAGTTACAAACCATTGGTAGAGCTAGGGAATAAATCTCTTGGTAGGATATTGATGGTGTATGTGTAAGAGTCATTTGGAATAGTTCCTCTTGCAAGTGCATCTGCTATCACATCTTCCATATTTCAATTCCACCAATCCCTTATACAAACCATAGATAAACCATTTTAATTAGCACATACTTCAACATTCAATAAAAAACTTTCACAATAAACCAATTTTACTTTAGAATTCAACATTGATAAGGACTTCAACTATCAACCAAATTTATTTAATAAGCCAATATTCATAGGAAACTTTTTTGAAAGCTACAGTCTTAAATGATTTGGATAGTTATATGATATGAGATTGCTTATATCATTTATTGTGGTAGCAAAACAAATGAATAAAAAAACTATATTACTTTTAACAAAGTAAAGATTTTAGATAGAGAACATAAAATATAAAAGAGGTTTACATGAGAGAAAGGGGGGATGCATATGTAGAGATTAAATTTTCTTATTTTGTATTCATTAACTAAATAAAAATACATTATCTAAATGAGAATTCAATAAAAGAGGGTAGTACACATTTTGATCTCTATATAGATAGTATGAAAAGAAACACCTACCCAAATGGGAAACTTGTACCCAGTTTAGGAAAAGGGTAAACCTTCCCAAGCCAAGGTTTAATGACTAAAACTCCATGCATTGTTGCTCTCAAGTACATAATATGTGCATACCACCACAATTTCCCTTCTTGTTCTATCATTGTAAAGTTATATGTAAACTTTTTCCCTAGTGTAATGGGATATTGTGTTATGTATGAAGGTCCATCTACCTAACATGATTTCAACTACTTCACCCCATGCCTACAATAATCACAAATAATTAAATCTCAATGGAAGATCTATCTAATTTTAATAAAAATAAACATAATGAGGACATGGGTAGTATAATTTGGAGCATATTATTTTGTAATTACCCTTGAAGATTCATATTATAGGGCCTGTTGTTGTTCACATCAATGACAAGATTATCACTTTCATGAACATATAAAGCAGGGCTAGGAAACTTACCATTCACTATCACAATTATCTATGTGTTGCACAATCTAGTCATGTTTTGTGTTCCAATCTATAACACATTGTAAAAAATATGATTACATTAAATTCATGCATATTACATTGTAAACTACAATAAAATAATATTCAAATTATTTTATTGAGCCTTATTTGTCTAAGTGAACATAAAAAATTAAAAATCCTATATTTATTTGTCAAACATCTTAAAAATTTAAGAGGTGGACTTCATCTTAATGTTGATTACATTCTCTAGATATTTTAGGTCACACATAGTGGCTTGTAAACTAATGGTTGCTACAACAGGGTTTTAGTATTGGTATAGGAGACATAATTGTTGATGCTACAACCATGAAAGTCATCAATGAAATGATTTTGAAAGAAAGAATGAAGTCAAGAAACCTTTTAAGGTTGCTCAAGAAAAGAAATTGGAGGTAGATCCTGGCTGAAAAATGATGGAGCCCTTTGACAATAGAGTAAATCATGTATCTTAAATCAATTAGATATAAAAATTTTCCATTAAAAATCACAACTTGAATCATAGTTCACTGAAGTTACAATTTTTAGAAATACATTCTTTTAAGCATTTAGAATTGAATCAATTTACAAAATTTTGATAAATGTTGAACATATAGATCATTTGAAAAGTAGTATCAACTTAGGAACTTATAACATATACAACATTAAAATTAAACCAATTTAAAGAATCATAACATTTCTATTAAATGTATATATATAGCATATCAATTTTTTACTTAATCCCCTTCCTCATACCTATGTATCTTCTATGTTCCTTTTCAAGTGTTAAATAAGGCTCATGATAATGCAAGAAGCAGTGCACAAAAAAGTTTATTATAGAGTAATAATTTGAAGGCTATGGTTACTGTTGGGTCTAAAGGAAGTTTTATTAAAACATCTGAAATGACTACTTGCATGGGACAACAAAATGGATTTGATGGAATAACTATACCAAATTTTACAAAGGATGATAAAGGCCCAAAAAGTCAAGGATTTGTGGAGAATTCCTATCAACATGGTTTGACTGTTCAAGATTTTCTTTTTCCATGCAATGGGAGGACATGAAGGTTTGATAGATGCTACAGTGAAAACATCAGAAATAGGATGTATACAACATCATCTAGTAAAAGCTATGTAAGACATCATTGTTAAATATGATGGGATAGTTAGGAATTCACTTAGTAATGTCATCTAGTTCATGTATGGCAAGAATTCTATGGATGGTTGACAAGAAGCCAAGTATGGAATATATTGCAAAAAAATAAACCTCAAGTTTGACAATGAATTGACATGCATTTTTAATGATGATAATGTAGAAAACCTTATTCTGTATACATGTTATGAATGAAGAGTCTCCTAAAGGTGAAGTACAAGATCAAAATTATGAAGCTGATGTTTTCCTAAAGAAAATTGAGAGTAATATGCTCATAGAAATGGTTCTCCAAGGCATTCTAGATATTAATAAACTATTTATAAAGTCTAGAAAAATTAACAAGTTTAATGAGATCAAAGGATTTAAGCCTAAGATAGAATGGATGTTAGATCTAGAAGGGGTGAACATGTTAGCTATGATGTGTTATGAAGATGTTGATGCTACAAGGACAACAAGTAATGACTTGATTGAAGTAATTGAGGTGCTTGGAATTGAGGCTATGAGGAAATCTCTTCTTGATGAGCTTCATGATTTGATATCTTTTGATGGGTCATATGTGAACTATTGGATACAATTTTTCAATTGTGTGTTGTATTTGGTGTTACACAAATGACGTATTAGTCATTAGACAGAGTGTACCGAGCTTAGTTGGTTAGAAACACAAAAGATAGAGTCTACCAAGCTCAATAGGTTAGCAAAGAAAGTTTACAATTTCTACTGAGTGTTCTAAGGCTTTACCCTATGTATTCAGTCGGTACTAAGTTTTCAAGGTTAGTAAAGAAAATTTAGTTGCTACCAAGAAAACTCGATCATCAAGAGAAAATAGTGTAAGAAACAGTTCTATCAGAGCTTTCATGGACAATGAAGGAAATTTATTTCTTACCAAGTTAACTCAATAGCCAAAGGAATTTGTAGATTTTGAAATGTTAACCAAGTTAAGATGGTTAACTTAGGAAATTATTTCTGGAAGCAGTATTTACCAAGCAAGGTTGGCTAGGGAAGGATTTCATTATTTCGTGAAATAAATTTTATTTATTTAAAGTAATATTTGTAGCCGACTGATGTATGGTTTATTGGTAAATGTAACTTATTAATGAGCTGATTTGATAGTCTGAATGGTATATATAAGAGGTCAAGTTGCAAATTTTAAGTGTAAGTGATGGATTTGATGTAATGTGAATGAGAAGGAAGACTGATTATTGTGGAAGTGAATTTTAAAGGATGATCAGAGTTCATTGAGGAGTAGGAAAGTTATATTTGATCAAAAAGGATCTAATAGTGTAGAATAGAGATCTGTAATAAGAAAATTCAGTTCAGATCAATTCATTGTTACTTTCTAACTATTGTAGCAGTGACTTCAAAATCTCTTATCAGAGTTAGTTTAATAGCCATTTTTGTAAATCCTCTAACAAGGTGATAGTTTAGTTGAATTGTTCTAAAGACCTTTAGCAAGGCCACTCCTAATAGGGTGATTAAATCCTCTAATAGGGTCACAACTAATAGTGTGTATTGTAACCTTTAACAAGGTTGGTTCCTAACATGGCTCACTTCAGAAGAGTAAACATTGGAAGCTAGTTACTTGGTGGTTTTTTCCATATTGGGTTTCCACATTAAATCCAGTGTCTCTCATGTTCATTTTATTTACTTTTGCATGCATGAATGCTTGAAGATCAGTAACAAGATAATCTACCAAGTTACAACATTTTTATAATGTTTATCAAGTATTAGCAGTAACTAGTTATTTAAGACATCTAAGGGATCTATGGATTTGTTTTTGAAGTAACTGATTCCCCCCCCCCCCTCCCTCTCAGTTACTCCATCTATACTCCCAAAAATTGGTAGTAGAGCTTTTGGTGCTTTCAGGAAAAGATTTCAAGGATGTAAGATAAAGATCATGATGTCTTACAAGAGGGAAATTCCAAGACTTAATGGGGACAACTTCGTAGCATGGCATGGATTGATGAGACTCCATCTAGCTTCTATTGGTGATTCAGGACTGAAGTACCTTGATGAAAAATATGCAAAACCTATTGGTACATTATCCATCAATGATATTGCTAAAAAGAAGACCCACAAAAACATGATGATAGATATAGCATCTACTCTAAGTTAAGAAGAATTTGACGACATCACGAATTGCAAAACTACCTTTCAAATGTGGAACAAGCTGAAAGAGATCTATGGAGGATATGATAGTGTGAGAAGAGCCAAAGCAAAAATTTTGACAAGATAATTTGATCAAATGAGGATGAGAGAGGATGAAAATATTGCAAAATATGTTGGAAGAGTTAAAGCATGTGTTAGTGCAATCAAAGCATCTAGAGGAGATATCAAGGAGGAGATATTCATAAGTAAAGTTCTTAGAACTCTACTTCTTATTTATGCAATTGAATTCTCTACAATTCAAGAAAGAAGATGTGAAGCAAATCATAAGATAAATTTAGAGGCCATAGTTTGAAGATTGATTACATTCGAGCTAGACAACTATGATAATTATGTTCCAACTGCCAAGAACATTGAATCAACATTTGAAGCCAAGATTTTACTAAAAGAAAAAGGCAAGAAGATAAATGATCCTCAATCAGATAGTGATGAAGAATTAGAATAGAGTTCAAACAATGATCTTGAGGTGGTTAAAGCTTTTCTAGCAAGGAAATATTCAAGAGGTAAAGGGAAATACAAATGTAAGGTTCCTCGAAATACAAAGGTAAGGTTCCTCTAATCTATCTTTATTGTGGAGAAATTGGACATATTGTTGCTCAGTTCCTAAATAAGTAGAACAAGGATGAGAAGAAAGGTCACAAGTGCAATGGTAAGAAAGATTTCAAATCATTAAAGGATAAACATAAGAAAACATGTTTAATGGCTAAAGATTCTAATGATTCTGATGATGAAGAAGAAGAAGATGAGTTTGATAATGATGAAGAAATGGCACTCATTTATCATATAAGTAGAAATGATACATGGATTATAGATAGTGGTTGTTCTTATCAATTGACTAGTGATAAAACTAAGTTTGAACATTTTGAAGACTATGATGGTGGCAGTGTTAAATTTGGTAACAATGAACCTTGTTGTATAAAAGGAAAAGGAAGAATCTCATTGACCAAGGAACTTTTATGTGATAATCCATATTGGGTAGAAGGACTGAAGAAAAATCTATTGAGTGTGTATAGCTACTCAATAATGGATTTAAAGTAGAATTCATGCATGGAAAAGCAAGACTACTAGATGGAAAAGGTAAGCTGATTGGATCAGGCACTCAAACAAAAGGTAATTTGTTTTATCTTAAACTTGGTGAATGTTCATATTTTATTGCTCAAGTTGAAGAAAGTTGGTTATGGCATTGGAGGTTATGTCATGTAAACTTTGACAACTTCATAAAAATAAGTAAATTCAAGAAAGTAAGAGGCATTCCTAACATAAAGAAACTTGAGGTTGGTTTATGCAAGAATTCTTAAATTGGAAAAATGGGAAAGACTAGCTATAAAGAAAGAACTATCAGTCATAAGAAATTATAGAAATTGTGCATACTAATTTGGCATTGAAAGTTATACTAGTGAAAAAAAATTCATTCTTTTTGTTGATGATTATTCAAGAATGATGACTGTTATGTACCTAAGAGAGAAATCAAAACCATTTGAAAAGTTCAAATGGTATTTGGCCAAAGTAGAAAAGGAAAGAGGAAAAAGACTAAAATACTTGAGGTCTGACAGAGGTGGTGAATTCATTTCACATGAGTTCAATAACTTTTGCATTGAAAGGAGAATCAAAAGAATGGTTTTAGGACCTAGAACTCCTAAACAAAATGGAATAGTAGAAAGAAACAATAGATCTATCATGGACTGTGCAAGAACCTTAATGATTGAGAAGAGAATTTCTATCAAATATTGGATGGAATCTATTAGCAATGCAATACATACCTTGAACCAAGTATAGCCAAAAAAGGACTCATTCAAAACCCCCTATGAGTTATGGTATGGCTACAAACCCAATATAAGTTACCAAAAATTATTTGGAAGAAAATGTTACATTTTGAAAGAATCTAGAAAAGGTAAATTTGATGTAAAGGGTGATGAATGAATATTTTTGGGATATTTTTGCAAAAGTAAAGCATATAGATGTTTGAATTTGTCTACTCACAAAGTCATAGAAAGTGCAAATGTGAAAGTTGATGAGTTTGCATAAAGAACTAAAGAAGAAAGTAAAAGGGAACCTGAAGAATACAAAAGATTTGTTTACATTGAACCTAATACAATGCCAAATACACTTGTCAATCAGGAATCTTCAACTTTTGAGTCTTCAGTAACTGAGTCGCAGGAAGTTCAAGCCGAGCTAATACCTATCGAGTTGCAAGAACCTGAGTTGCAAACAAAAGCTACCAAATAAACACCTACTGAGCCTGAGCAACTAGAACCAGATCCAAAAGTTGAAGCATAGAAGGATAACAATGCAAGTCATTTAAAAGGCAAGGAGCTTGTGTTAGCCAAGTATGTCAGGAAGCATCATGCACTAGATTAAATCATTGGAAATAAATCAAAAGGAACAATAACAAGAAGTAAGTTGAAAAGAAATTGTTTACTTGCTGATTTTGAACCTAGAAATGTTAAAGATGCATTAGAAAATGAAAGTTAGATTGAAGATATAAATGAAGAGATAGAATAGATAGAGAAAAACAAAATATGGACTCTTATACCTAGACCTAAAGACAAAAGTGTGATTGGAACTAAGTGGGTATTCAAAAACAAGTTAAATGAAGACGGTAAGGTGTCAAGGAACAAGGCTAGACTAGTATGCAAAAGATACTTTCAAGAAGAAGGTGTGGACTATGGAGAGACTTTTGCTCTTGTTGCAAGATTGGAAGGTGTCAAAACCTTACTTGCATATGTTGCATAAAACAGATTCATTGTTTATTAGATGGATGTCAAGTCAGCATTTCTTAATAGCATATTGGATGAAGAGGTTTACATTGAACAACCTAAAGGTTTTGTTGATCCAGACAAGAAGGACATGGTTTGCAAATTGTATAAAGCATTGTATGGTCTGAGACAAGCACCTAGAGCATGGTATGAAAGATTACATAACTATCTTATTTAGAATGATTTTCAAAGAACTAATGATAATAGTAGTTTGTACATAAAGGAAGGACCAGATAATAAGATTGTTTTGGTAGATATATTTGTAGATAATACTTTGTTCATAGGAAATGACGATCTTTGCAAAGAATTTTTAGAACAAATGAATAAGGAATTTGAAATGTAAATATTTGGAGAAATCAAATTATTTGTTGGTCTTCAAATTCATCAGAGTAAGAATGGTATCTACATCACACAATCTAAATACATCAAGGAGATGTTGAAAAAGTTTGTTATGGAAGACTACAAACTAGTTGGAACTCCTATGTGTACTAGATTGAAACTTACCAAGGATGATGAATCAAAGGAAGTGGATCAGACATTGTATAGATCTATGATTGGAAAGTTGTAGTATGTAGTGCAAACAAGACCAAACATTTCCCTTGTAGTAGGAATTGTAGCAAGATTCTCAACAAAACCAAAAGAAAATCACATGATGGCAATCAAAAGGATCATGAGATATTTAAAATAAACTCAAGATTATAGATTATGGTATAAAGTTGGAGGTGTTGGTGTAAATAAGTACTTTACTATTTACACTTACTTAAGTTTACTTAGGTTCATACATTATTTAATTATATTGCATTATTTTATTATTTTTATTTATAAGACACTTAGGAGTTTGTGCAACCTTGTGAGTTGTCATGTTGACAACACAGGAGTATACACCTCTATTTTAGCAAATGGTGTCTACAACACTATTTTGCATGTCCCACCCTTCTAGGCTTATCCTCGCATCATCACACTTACTTTCGTGCTTAATGGAGGATAATCCATATCTAGTGGAAATTTGCTTGGTTGTCTAACAGTTCATGGTGCTAACTTCTATGCATTCAAGACGCTCTCCTATAGCCTTTATATTCAGGCACTCCTAGTGTACTCTCAAGCATCATATTATTGAATACATTGTTATTCTGATCATACTCTCTCCATTTTTGGTCTACAGTTGTGCTTGTGTTTGAGTTCTTAGTTCTTGGGTGAATTTTTCCCTTAGGCAAATTCTTACATGGTATCAGAGCTTGGAGACTTTCTCTTCACATAGCCATTTGAGACCTCTTGTTGCTTCATCACCTCAGCCTAAATCCAGAGTGCTATAGAAATTGGGAGCATCCAGCTCCAGATCTGACCTCTCCATTGCATCCGGTCACTAAACCAGTAGAAATCGACTATAAGCATACCTACCATGGCCCATAGTCAACTATGAGGCAATTCTTTTTGCAAACTGGCACTCGAAAGCACCGATTTGTGATATGGGTATGATTATTATTTTGTAGATTCATTTGATTTGATTTAGATCTATTCTATTTTATTTTTGTCATGAATATTTGTGAAAATTCATGAAAAAAAATTTCGCAGACCCGGGCAGTGACACCCCGGATCTGCTATTTGGAGATTTATTTGCTGTGATAGGTGGTATTTTATTTTAGTTTGCAGTGGTTACAGAACATATCCAAGAAATTTCAAACAAGCTTCCACCAAATTTGGCGAAGAAATTCCTCAAACTGGTCGTGGCCCTGGGCACAACCCTGTGACAACCATACATATAAACTAGACGAGACAATTACCAACTGGCGGCCACATCTTTTTCTGGCGTGCTTTGCATTTGGTTTAATCGTTGTAGCTTCCTCCTGTTAAAAAGTTCCTAAACCCACATCAGGGTCAATGTGGGATATAACAATGGACCTTCGGCAACGGTAAAATGTTTTTGGCATCGACAATTCAAAATCCTACTCCCGTTGCACCATAGATCACCCCGACTGCAATGACCTCCACGTGGCCACCTTAGATGCACAATCTGTAAACTCTGCCACACAACTAAATCCACTAGTGCCACATGGACCAATCCTCTATCCTCAGACAGGAAAGCCCGCATAGTTAGCTGACATGCATTCGGCCACGTCATCATCGCCGGCCACATTAGTGACCCACACAGCAGGGTTCGTACGACCAACTAGCAAGACACGCAAGCAACATGTCAACTTGACACGCCAATTTTTCATACAATCCATATAGTACGAACATCACAGTCAGCAAGACACGTCACCCAGGGCATTCATTTCTTGCTGACATCATCATTTTGCCGGTTAAATTTGATGCCCTTCTCAACGTCATTCCAAGGCATTTTTCAACTATGTTGATGATCAGTTAACCGTTAATTTTAACTTAACAGTTTCTCCTCCAAACCCCTCTCTAGATTGCTTTTCAGTTTGGCAACCTGACTTTGCAAGCTCGTAACTTGGACATCTGGACTCTGATTCAAGTGCAATTTTTTTTGAAATCAGGTAGAATTTCTTTAATTTTCTAGTGGTGGTGTTTTTTTCTAGTTTTGGTGCACAAATTTTGCAAAATTTGCATTTTTTAGTGACTATACCTACATAATCCTGCCTTTTGCAACTTCAGAAGCTCTGTACAGGCACATCTGGTCACCTTTTCAAGTTCTTTTTTTTTTGAAAGTGCGTATTTTTTCATCTACTTTCTAGATCTAAAGTCAAATTCTATGGTTGTGTGGACAAATTTCTCACTCTCAGAATTAGGCCTTCTTTGGCATTGTAAAGCTTTTTCTTTTTCAGAATTGTTGTAAAACTAAGCTATAGTGCTTAAGTGACAGATTTAAGCCTCATAAGGTAGTTGTAAAAGCCAAATCAGAAAGTCCACTTTGTTCATTTTGACAAGTGGCTCATTGTAAATGCACTACTTATAAAGTGCCAAACCATCTTTTTTGGGGCGGTCTTTTGATTGAGTGAAAAAGGGGGGTGTGTACTATGTTCTTGTGTCTCTATTTTGTTCTCTTTCAATTTTTCAATATAGGTTTTAAATGTCCTCCTTTAACTTCACACAACTATTCTACTTGGAAAGATATTGCATGGAGTAGATTAATGGAGAAAGGATATAGTTTGTATGTTGATGGTACTATCACCAAACCTACTGATGCTAAAGAACTCATTGATTAGAAAAATCTAGACCATCAGGCTTTAGGTGTTATCAGGAGTTGTGTACATGGGGATCTTCTCTTTCACATTAAAAATTGTTTAGAATCTAAGGAAACTCAGGATAAACTTGAACAACTGTATGGTAAAGTGGATGAAGAAAAGGGATTTCAGATTGAAGATGATCTACTTCTCTTAGATCCTAGAAATTATGACACAATTTAGGATTATATCATCAAAGTCAATGAGTATAGGGCACTCCTTAAAGATTGTGGAAATCTCATGAAGGATGAAAGGTTGATACATCACATCCTGAAGATGCTACCTTCTAAGTACACCAACTTTGTTTCAAGTTTTAGTACTCATAAGTTGACCATGGGATCTACTTACCAGAAACCTTCCTTTGATGGATTTGTAGACATGTTGATTGTTGAACAATCTCACTTGGTGGATTTTGGACTTCTCAAGTCATCTAAGATCAAAGCCTTGGTGGCTAGTGACGATTCCAAATCTAGTCAAGGGGGAAAAAGCAACAACAACAAGAAGTAGTGGAAGCAAAAAACAAAATCTAAGACACAACATAACTCCTATCAACAAGGTGGTTCTTATTCAAACAAGAAGGGAAGTAATGAAAAGAAGGACAAACTCTTTTGTGCATACTGCAAAAAGCCAATTCATGACGAGCATCATTGCAAAACCAAAAGAATCGATGAGTTAGAAAATTTACTCAAGAAGAACAAGATTCAAGTGCTAGATACTTCTAAGGATTCTACTCCTAACTCTTCAAAGGGTAAAGTTCAAGCACTTATGGCCAACTCAAATTCTTCTTCAGAATGGATACTTGACTCAGGTGCCTCTTACCACATGGGTTCTTCAAAGAAAGATTTTTCTTCATTGAAGCAGTCAAAGGTGCCATACATCTTCGTGGGAGATGATACTAAAATGGAATTTGAAGGGGAAGGACATTTAGAAATGGAAGATGGTGAATTCAAAGATGTTCTCTATGTTCCAATCTACTATCAGTTTACCAAATTACTCACTTGGGAGATGGTCATAAGGTTGATTTCCTTCTCGATTCAGTGATGGTGCGAAGTCTCAAAGATGATTCATTGGTAGTAGTTGGGAAAGTCAATGATGACAGGAGGCTTTATTTCTTCTCCCACTTTGTGCCAAAGAGTTCTTCTCAAGCCTTGTTAACTCACTCCAATTCAAACATCAACTTATGGCATGAGCAATTTGGTCACCTTGACTTCCACTATCTTCAACAACTTTGCTCAAAATGCATGGTCAATGGTGTACCCAACATCAACTTTTCTAAGGGGGAGTGTTCATCTTGTTTAGTGGATATGAATCTCAAGGAGAAGTATGATAAAGGGAAGTCTTCTAGAGCTCTATTTGTTCTTCAGCTAGTTCACATGGTATTAGCAGGACCGTTTGCAATGACTTTAGTCAACCAAGGCCGCTACATACTTGCATTTGTTGATGACTTTTCTCGATTCACTTGGGTCTTCTTCCTTCATCATAAGAATGAAGTATTTCATAAACTTCAAGAATTCAAGGCTCATGCTAAACACAAGTCAAGGAAAGTCATCAAAGTATTAAGAGTGGACAATGAGAACAGATATATTGATAGAAGACTTAAGAACTTTTGCAAAATTGAGGGGATTGATCTTCAAAACTCACCAACATTCAGTCTGCACAAGATAGATGTTGCAGCCATGAGGATTAGGACTCTCAAGACCATGGCAAGTTGCATGATTAAGGGCAAGTCTCTTGATCCTACACTAGAAGTTGAAGCCATTAGCAGTGCTACTCACATACTTAATAGGTTTCCTCATCCAGCCTTAGCTGGAAAGACTCCTTTTGATGCATGGTGTGGTAGAAAACTAGTTGTGAGTCACCTCTGAGTCTTTGGTTGTCCAACATGGGCAAAAAAATCTTCCAAGAGTTGTAAGGCACCATCACCTAGGCCTTGTACCTTTATTGGTTATGAAGATAGTGTGAAGGCTTACAGACTTATGGATCCAGAGACTCATAAGATTTTTGTGGAGAAGGATGTTCACTTTGAGGAAAGTTCTCTGAGCTTATCCTCTACTCCTGTCTGCACTTCATACATAGTGGAAACTGATAGTGACACCAATGATAGTGCTTCAACAAGTTCAGATATGTGGGGTTTTTTCAATAGTTGTAGTGAGAGGTCACATCAGTCTAGTCCATGTGCTTATATTGCCACAGTGAAAGGTCCATCACAACATGGTACATCTCATCTTCCAGCTCCAGCTTTATTTGACTTGGGAGACAGAACATCTTCTCATTGATGATGATACTTCTACAGTTGTTGCGAGGGCTCACTCTGACCCTCATGTCCATTCTCTACATGATCAATCTACACAGATTGGCATGATTGTGGATCGTTATGAACAGAAATTAGTGGAGGTCTCTTTGTTAGTAGAGGAGATAGATGGTTTAGTGGAACAGGTTCAACAAACATCCTTGATAGATCTGCATTCATTCTTTTCAGCACAATTGGAAGGGGTGAACTTCAGCATTAGCACAAGGATACTTGAGCAGGTTTTCGAGCCAGCACACATCTTCAGGACTGTACCTTGGGCATTGTTTCTTCCTAAGGGGAGGAACACCTTTCTGCATTCTTGGACTAGCTTCTTCATCGGAGGAGCTTTCACCAGTTGGCATTCTTCTTTCGGGGGGGGGGGAGCCTATTTTGTCTCTCTTCCTTGTCTCTTTCTCTTTTGTATATACTAGATGTATGTCATAATGGGGGGGTCTTGATTACTCCATCCATCGAAGCATCCTCTTCTATCTCTCTTTTTGGGGGAGGGTTTTTCCCATGAGGTTTTCCCTCTTTCCTTGCTTTATGGGAGATTGAATTTCATTTCATCACTGCACTTACTTCCATGCTTAATGGAAGATAAGTCATATCTGGTGGACATGTGCTTGGTTGTCTAACACTTCATGGTGCTAACTTTTATGCATTCTACAAGCTCTCCTGTAGCCTTTATATTTAGGCACTCCTAGTGTACTCTCAAACATCATATTATTGAATACATTGTTATTCTAATCATACTCTCTCCATTTCTATTCTATAGTTGTGCTTGTGTTTGAGTTCTTAGTTCTTGGGTGAATTTTTCCCTTAGGCAAATTCTTACAGGAGGAAACCAAGATTTAAAAGTGTTCACTGATGCTGATTTGGTAGGGAATGTTGATGACAAAAAGAGTACAAGTGGAGGAGCTTTCTTTCTTCCAAAGAGGTTGGTTTCTTGGACAAGTAAAAAGAAAAATTGCACATCCTAGTCCATAGTAGAGGTTAAATATGTTGTAGTAGTAGTAAACTATTCAAACATTGTGTAGTTCAAACAATTATTGGAAGATATGAAGGAAGAAATCAAAGAAATTGTTGTTATGTTTTGTGATAACACAAGTGCAATAAATATATCCAAGAATAAAGTGATGCATTAAAAATCCAAGCATATTGCTATAAAGTATCACTTTGTTAGAGAATTGGTATAAGAAAAAGAAATCAGATTGGAATATGTCCATACATAGGAGAAAATTGTTGACATATTCACAAAGCATTTACCTAAGGATGCATTCTTATATCTAAAAGGTAAGTTAGGGGTCATTCCCCTATCTGAAGCTCACTAAAATATAGTTTTAGTGATGTATCAATAGGAATAGAATTAAAGATCTATCAGTTGATGCAACAAACTAATGAAGACATTACATATGAATTAGTACATTAGGTACAATGCTATTCATTTGATTTGTGTTGTCTTTGGCATGTGCTGTCAAAGAGGGAGAGTATACTATCATATCTTTCTAAAATTTGAAAGAAAATGAGAGTTTGTGTAAGAGGGAGAGAGATTATTATGAAAGAGGGAGATTATTGTATTTGAGGAAGAGGGTGAAGTTTTTTTTCCATAAAGACCTATTTTTAAATTTCATTCTTCTATGACATGTTGTGTTTCCAACAATTCCATAGAGGGAGATTGTTGGATACAATTGTTCAATTGTGTGTTGTCTTTGATGTTACACAAATGTCATATTAGTCATCAGACAAAGTCTACCAAGCTTAGTTGGTCAGCAAGGCAAAAGATAGAGTCTATTGAGCTTAGAATGTTAGCAAAGAAGGTTTACAGTGTCTACTGAGCATTCTCAAGCTTTACCTTGTGTATTTAGTCAATATTGAGCTTTCAAGGTTAGTAAAGGAAATTTAGTTGCTACTGAGAAAACTCGGTCATCAAGAGAAAATAATCCAGGAAATAGTTATAACCAAGCTTTCATGGATAGTGAAGGAAATTTTAGTTTTTACTGAGTTAACTTTGTAGCCAAAGGATTTTGCAAGTTTTGCAATGTTAACCGAGTTAACATGATTAACTCAGGAAATTATTTTTTGAAGTAGTACTTACCAAGCAGGCTCGGCTAGTGAAGGATTTCATTATTTTGTGAAATAAAGTTTATTTGTTTAAAGTAATATTTGTAGCCGACTAATGTATGGTTTATTGGTAAATGTAACTTATGAATGAGCCAACTTGATAGTCTAAATAGTATATATAAGAGGTCAAGTTGTGAATTCTAAGTGTAAGTGATGGATTTGATGTAATGTGAATGAGAAGGAAGACTGATTATTGTGAAAGAAAATTTTAAAAGATGATCAGAGAATTGAGGAGTAGCAAAGCTATATTTGATAAAAAAGGATCAAATAGTGTAGAATAGAGATCTGTAATTGGAAAATTTAGTTCAAATCAATTCATTGTTACTTTCTAACCATTGTAGCAATGATTCCAGAATCTCTTAACAGAGTTAGTTTAACAGCCATTTTTGTAAATCCTCTAACAAGGTGATAGCTTAGTTGAATTGTTCTAAACACCTCTAGCAAGGCCACTCCTAACAAGGTGATTAAATCCTCTAATAGGGTCACACCTAATAGTGTGTATTGTAACCTTTACTAGGGTTGGCTCGTAATAAGGCTCACTTCAGAAGAGTGAAAATTGGTAGCTAGTTACTTGTTGGTTTTTCCCATATTGGGTTTTGACATTAAATATAGTGTCTCTCATGTTCAGTTTATTTACTTTTGCATGCATGAATGCTTGAAGATCAGTAACAAATTAACCTACTGAGTTACAACATTTTTACAGTGTTTATCAAGTATCAGTAGTAACTAGTTATTTAAGACATCTAAGGGATTTGTGGATTTTTTTTTGTACTAACTGAATCCCCCCCCCTCTCAGTTACTCCATATATAATCCCAATAGTGAACTACAAGAATTTAACCATTTTGTGTAACATAGTGACATATCAGGGCCATCTAATGGCCATTACTAGACATCATATCAATAATAATGATAGAAGGCCAGTGATGTGATGTTTATTTGAGGAAACAAGTGATATTCTTTTGGATGATGTTGTTTTTGCTGAAGCAAAACCTCTAAGGGGTGTTATAGAGAACATCATGCTTGTCCATTTGTCTTTGATTGGTACAATTGATTGTGCTCTATTTTGAATGATCAAATGCTACAAAAAGAAATTAAACTCAAACTACCTAGCTATATGGAAGGAATGGTGGACTTTGGCATGACACCATATTGGTCCCCAATAGTAGAAACAAAACACCATGATGCAATGATGGCACCTAGCTATTTATTGAGCCCAAGTCCCTATAGTTCACCAATTATAGATTCAAACCTTGCTCCCTATGTTGGTAGGATGGCCTTCTCACCATCCTCATCTCCTAGTTATAGCCCTTCATCCCCAAGTCATAGTCACTCATCTCTTGAATATAGCCCCACATTGCCTAGATATAGCCCCACATCTCTAGGCTATAGTCCCACATCTCAAGGTATAGTCCTACATCACCATCATAGAGTCAAAGTACCCTAGATACATCCATATGTCTCCAACATATTTCTGCACTAGTCCTTCTTATTCTCTCACTATTAAATTTGACATGAATACATGATTGTGAACTACAATCCTATCATTTTGCAACATGACAATGATTTTGACATTTGGAAAAGATTTTTTGGTTGTTCTTTAATCTAGTTACTAAATATAATAAATCTAAATCTTTGATGTTATACTACTTTTCTTTTCTTGTTTCATCTATTTTATAATTCTATAAATTTTTGGAAGGGATTCATTCTTTACTTCCAAGGAGACATCATCTTCACTGAAGTGAGTCAATAATTTATTAACTGAATGCCTACTATTTTTCAAATATGAGGGTGAAAGTGAAGGAGTGGCCCTTATAGTTGTCTTCTACTACACATGAAATTTTTACAGCTGTGGTTGATGAAAAATTATACCTAATTCACCACTTTTACTTTCTTCTATGATAGAATCAATACATATGGCTTCAATGTGCTAAGTTCTATTGACCTCCAATTTTGTAAGACTCTAGAGCATCTAAATGCATGTCTATAATAGTAGGCTCCTATGGCTACATTACACCAAGTAACTTTTTTTTTAGTGTTTCACATGATACTTCCTCACATATTTTTTTTTAATGTCCTTGTCTATCTTTCATGGTCTTTAATAATCATAGGATTAATGAACTAGGATTCGATGCACACTACTTTTAACCATTTGGTTCAAGAAGTATTTATGTACAATACTATTATTATATCAATTCTTAGTTGGCTATGTAAAATGTACATTTTTTAAGAATTGATTTATATTGTTGATTCTTGCATGTTTTATCCATAGTATGCATCCATATTGAAAGTGGATGAGAAGATTGATGCATAAAAGTTTGATTGGTTCTCTTAGAGTTGGTTCCAAGAAGAAGGTATGTTGGTAAATTTGGTAATGGAGTAGACATTTTTCAATGGGTGGGAAAGATGATAGAATCTACAACTTAGGGAGTTCCAATGATCCTAGATGCAAGGCTCTCGAGTGTTCCATTGCATGAGATAATGCATGTGTTTTATGTGGTAATTATTTGTGTTGAGGAGTATAGTGTGAAGAGACCAATAATGAGATAATTTGTTCAAAGTATCTCTAATCCTCTAAAGATATATCCCACCAATGTCAATGCCAATGAAGTTGTGAAGGGAACTTCACTAATTGAAGACATCAAGGAGTCCAAGGATTCTACAACATTTAGTGACTAAAGCTATCAGATTGTCATTAGATAACATTGACAAGGAAAACTAGTCATTGTCTCCTAGTAGTAGGATGTAGGTCAAGTGGGAACCAAAGAGATAGGGAGCACATAGATACCTTGCTCTCCTTTATGAAAAAATGGAAATTTAGGTTTCCCTTATTCTATTTCCTTCTCTTTATCTATTGTTCTTGCTAGAAAAAGTAGGCTTGGCTACCCTTTTCTCTGATGGGACAATGTAGAAGATTCCTTGGCATGATTGTAATCTATTTATTATCATTAAGATTTTCAAATTTGAAGTCTACATTGTAACAAGGGATCTATAAATGCTAGCTCAAAAATGAAAGCTACTAATGAGAAGAGTAACAAGTTTTTCTTGCCATAGACTTTAGTCAGGAAATATTTAAATAGAAAGAAAAGAGGTAATGAATTCCATGCAAATTATATTCTTAAAGGACATACAACAAGAGATAGGGAAGAAGCATTTTCTGATAAAGGTGGATTTTTTCTAATAAGGACTCATATTCCTTTCAAAAATATAGGACAAAAAAATGGTTGAAGAAGACTTCAAATAAAATAAAGCACGAAAGAATAGAAACTAATATTTCCTAGGAAATAGTTGTCCAAATTTTAGGGTATTTTTACATCAACATGAAATGTTTGAGGTAAAGTTGCTCCTGTGAATGATTTAAATTTATAATAATGGTTGAATGAATCACCAACAATAGACATTTATATTTTATGGCTCTATGAAATTATCCCTTTAAATGAAAGATTTCCTAAGTGTAGAGGATAATGGCCCTATACATAAGTGGTTTGGACTCATTTGTAAGACACTCAATAATCAGCAACGTGCAAGCAATAACACAAGTTCTAGAAACCCTCTATCACCTATTAGTGCAAAGTCCATAAACATGCAACACGCAATTATAAGCTTGGATTCTAACTTTGAGGGTTTTGCATCAAGTAATACCACACAATTTTTCCATACGAGATCATTTGAGGATTCAATCAAGCCTTGGATAATGTAGAATAATTCCTTCTACAAATAAATAGAAAAAAGAGAGGCATTTTCATGTTTCTAATCAATTCTTGGTAGGATGAGCAATTGAAAGGACATATTCTAATAATAGCATCAAATATGCACATTCACATAAAGAAAATGGAATATGTATAGGTGATTAACCTTGCACCATGGCTTACAAAAACCCATGATTTTGATTGATGGAAGGAGAGAATGGTAGTTTGTGTTTTATCTACCAAGTGTTAGCATTGATCGAGGTAAGTCATTTGTAATGTCCTTTCCTCTCTTTTTGTCAACCATGACTTGAAGGAAAGACATGTCCATAGCATTTGGATTGAAGGCATTCTTTTATAGTATAGCAGCAACTAGGACAAAAGATAAATCTATGATTATAGTAGAATTATAGCCATATTTTATATATTATTGATCTTTGTGACTAGTCTAAATAATTTTTTATTCTACACATGTAAAGGAAGATTTATATGATAATAAATTCCAAATTTAGAGGAAGTAGATTGAAAATGGAAAGAATGGCTAACCTTCAAAAGAGGTGAAGGAAGATAGACCTTCATGTTCTTATTGAGGACACCAACCCAAGACGAAATGGAATGGACAACAAGCCTTCCATGCTCATGGACCAAGAGGATGAATGGAAGACTAACCTTCCATAATCTTGAACTTGACCAAGAATGGAGAGCCTCCAAGGTTAACTATGGGATGAAAGGAGACCCACCATCCATGCTCTCATAGTACAAGGGTGGTAATCCTTGAGACTACAGTTTGCAAATGTTTTAATGAATTCCTAATGAGATTATTATGCATTTCCACATTGACAACTATGTTGATTTGATTTTTAATATGAGTAATGTTAATATGATCTCATGATTCATACTACAATTAGCCAAAATAGATGTTATATTGTCTTATGACTTAAATGTAAATTTCTAGCCACTATTAATAAATGATAGCAAAAATAATCATGCACCTTCTTATGTAGCAACAAATATGTTGCATTGCACCTTCTATTATCTAGATCAGTAAATTCCAAAATCATACCATGCCTCCCAACCTGTAGGCATGATAAACAAGATTAATACAAGTAGAAAATATAAAACTATCTTCAAAATAATCATCAATACTCAATAGAAGACTAGAATGCGAGTCCATTTTCTCAAAAAGGTCAATCCATTGACAAGGCTTGGACAAAGTAGTTTTAGTGTTTCTCAAACCAAGTATCTTAGTTGCATAATTCAACTTAAAAAATGTCCACACATATGATTGAATCAAGAAGATAATGAAATTGTCTAAATGAATGAAGAGTAATGTATCATGAAATGCACCCCCAATCTAGATAATTGGTTGTGGGCTCATAATCTATTAGTATAGATGTAATGCATTGCAATTATGGTATTTCCATGAACTGTATAGGTGGGAAGTGGCAATCATGTAAAGTGCCACAACAAAATTTGTCATTTCAAACTTCTTAATCTAAGGATAAAAGAATGCTACACAACAATTAATGTATAATAAACTTTAACCAACATAAGATTTGATGTGAAAAGTAATCAAAAACTTGAAAACCTTCCAAATTCTGATCAATTGTACATTAAGCTCAAAAAAAAAAAAAAAAAAAAATTATGGAATTAAGAGGTGAGGCAAGAAGTAGACAATATTAAATATTTTATAATTAATTTATTAATGCATATGAATGAATATATTAGACAAATGGAATACAGTAAAAAACTTGACCAATTACTATATATTAAAAGGTTGTTATCCACATTCATTCCCTCTTTTACTACTCTTTTTATATTAGGCAAATGGAATATAGCCGAAAGTTTAACCATATTCTATATATTAAAAAATTGTTATCCACATTGATTTCCTCTTTAATTACTCTTTTCCCACTGACCAATCAAGTCTTCTCTTAGCTCCTAAAAGTTATTATGACTAGAAGTTCAATTTCATTAGTATATTGCCAAAGGAAAAAACTTGACCAATTTCTATATATTAGAAAATTCTTTCCCTAGTTATTCCCTTTGATGCAAATAATTCTTCCCTTCTAAGAATATAAAAGTGATTAAGAAACTAAATTTACTTCTCCCATAGATAGAGCTAACTGCAATATCAGAAAGTACTCGGAGCAACTAACTACAATATCAACATGTATTCAGAGCATTGAATTGTACATTTATTAACCTAGTTAGATGAAATAAAAGGTTGGAAAATCCTCATGGTGTTGGATGAGGTTGTGGCCAATCAAAGATAAAAAGGATATTTTATGAAAATAGTTTAAAAGGGGATCCTAAGTCAAACCCTTGGAGACCTAGCCCAAGAAAGGTCATTGTTTCTAATGTGTTTGTTGATGTTGATACTATTTAAGCTATAGCTATTAATTACAAATTTGAATCAATTAGATTGAGAAGAATAGATAGGAATTATTTATCAGTCATGTATGTAGAGAATATTATTGAGAAAATATGACACCCAACCTAAAATATACTTTTTAATGAGGACCCAATAACCTAACTTGTGTTTTTAGTTTGACATTGTTGTGAAATTGAATGGATTTTTTATAAGAGGATGATGCATTGGAATAAGAAAAGAAGTTTGAAGAATTACACTTTTTTAATGTTAGTTATTACTATTTCAAAATAGTGTTATCTTCCATCACTCAATGAGGTTAACCATGCTAGAGGGAAGTGGAGCAAGGTTACCAATTTGACTCTGGTGTAGAACTTGAGACAAACATACTAAAGGTCATAACTATGGGATGTTCCATGAATCTCAACATGAATCTTTTTATGTCATAATTATAGTAAATATACTCTAGAATCTTTGTATGCATGTGATGGTAGAAAGGTGAAAGAAAAGGATCTTTGATTGATCGTAAGTTGGTGAGCAGGGAATCACCATCAAGGTCATAGAAGTGATCTAGTAAGCACCTAGAAAGAACTAGGAAGTAAGGAAACAAGCCTTGTTGTTACATAAATGAAGCAAAAAATTGATAATGGAGAACATGACCTATTTTGGACGGACTATTGAGGTAGTGGGTGGGGGCATTATGAAAGTAGGGAGATGGAAGTCTCTAAACAACATCAATATCCTAGGCAAAGAAAACGAGGAGTTGATTAGGATCTTAGGATCTAAAAAATGTCATGTTTCATCCAAGGTAGGACAAACTAGTTTTGGATGCCTTGAAGACTAGAAACTAGAACACTAAGAAGGGCTATAATTACCTAATTAGAAAACAAGTAAGACCCAGGAAAAAAATCTAATTGTGACTATATTGGGATAAAATGTGCTTTCCTAAGGTAGGATTGTTCTAATGGATAACATTACAAAATAAAATCCTTATAGTTGATACATTTAGAGAAAAAGGATATACAGGTCCAAGAAGGTGCATATTATTAACCTACAAATACTCTCACCAATGTTGGAGCTGGTTACATAATAAACTTGGATAGAACTCAGGAATGTCAAGGACAATCCTAAGCATGTTTCAAGGTTGGCCTATTTCAAATAAGGACTATTTGTATGGTGGCTTGTGGACTACAACACCACCTATTGTTATATAGGAGTTATGGTAGGAGAGAAATAGATGCATTTAAAAAAAAAAAGAATAGGATAGGAATAACTTACCAACAAGATGGAGGTTGCCATTATCAAGATTGTGAATAATAGAATATTGAATATCAAAAAAGGTGGCAAAAAGGATGACTTACTAGGATGAGAATTTCAGAGGTAGATGGATTAAGTTTAAGATTTCTTGGTATGTTAGTTTGAGCTTCACTTGGTTTTGAGAATACTTTAATATTCTCTGCTTAACAAGGCTAACAATGTGAAGATGGAAGCTCATCTTGTTCACCCCCCTCCCCCTAACATCAATCTACATTACCCATTATCATCTAATTACATACTTCATTCATCCATTCATCCATTTATTAACTATAACTTTCAATTAGTACAATCGCATAACATTCATTAATATGATATAAAATTCATTAATACACAATACTAATCAAGACTTCATTAACACATAACAATATTCATTAACATGAAATAAAAATCAACATTAATACACAAAATTCATAGATAATTACTTTTAAAAAAATTATTTCATCATCCAACAAAATTTATAAAACAAGGTTTATCAAAAGGCATTTTTAAAAAATCATTTCTTCTTTTTTGTTTTTCTTAGCTCTATCAAGAAAAAGGTTGACATGAGGATCAATATCTTTCTCATTCTCCTCTTCTTGTGGCACATGTAATGACAAATTATGATGTCTCATCCCATTTGGATGAGCAGGAGGTTGCTACACCAAAGGGGGCTCTGTTGCAAGAACATGTAAATGGGTTAAATGAACATACTCTTTTTGTTTTTTTTAACTATTACAATTAGGTAAGTAAGTAGTACAACATAACATGCATTTTACTTACCTAAAAATGCCACATCATGTACATTAACATTTTGATCTATTGCACGTCAACATGCTAAACACTTGGAACATGCTCCACTACTTCACCATGATGTTCAACATGCTCTAAAATATTTAAAAAAAGGTTCACATCAAACTTCAATTGAAGATGTTAAATTGTATTCATAATTACATAATTAATTTCCATTAGTAAATTAATACATCCACCACTATAATGTACATCATGGCCTTCATCATGAGCATGTTCTATGATAGGATATGAAGGCTGCAATGAAATGTTATGTGCATTATTATGCACATTGCTATGCAGTCAATTTATGTCCAAAACTAACACCAAAAAAGAAATTTCTAAACTATTCAATTTGATTTACTTTTCATTTGACTAATTTACCTATGTCTCATTTGGTGCACCAAATTTTTGGGTATGGCTTTCATATTCTTGGCATCGATGTGCAACCATGACTTTATAGCCTTCTTTAAAGGAAATTTTTTTTATCTTCATCCATGAGCTCCACATTGAATTTGATACCTATATTTTTTGCTTAATATCATCAATTTTACAGGTATGGTTTGATTAAACAATTTTTTTTGCAACACTATATTTAAGAATTATATGAAATTCCATTGCTACTACTTACAAGTCAAGAATGAAGATTCATATAGCCACAAGAGCCAATTTTGTGTTGGCCAACCTTTTCTAGTCTTGCTTTTGTAGCCATTGATGTGCCCTATAGTCTATGAATAGTTTGAAACATGTTACACTATATATTTACAAAGATCACTAATTAGTGCATGATTACATTCTACTTAATACTATATTGACATACCTTCTTTTGCCTTGTTCTGGTTTTTGGGTATGACTTTCATATTCTTGGCATAGGTGTGCAACCATGACTTTATAGCCTTCTTTAAAGGAATTTTTTTTATCTTCATCCATGACCTCCACATTGAATTTGATGCCCTATAATTTTTTCTTAATATAATTATTTTTGCATGTATGGTTTGATTGAACAATTTTTTTTGCAACACTATATTAAAGAATTATATGAAATTCCATTGTTACTACTTACAAGTCAAGAATGAAGATTCATATAGCCACAAGATCTAGGTTTGTGTTGGCCAACCCTTTCTAGTCTCACTTTTGTAGCCATTGATGTGTCCTGTAGTCTATGAATAGTTTGAAACATGTTAGATCATATATTTACAAAGATCACTAATTCGTGCATGATTACATTCTACTTAATACTATCATGACATACCTTCTTTTGCCTCTGGTTCATTTCCTTTACTATCATGTAGCCTTTTCTATGTTGTATCTTCTATTATTTCATTCTACCCCATTAGTGCAATCATAGTCTAGGATGATCATATTTTGGATTCTCCTTTAGACCCATTCTATATTGATCCCTCAAAGTCTTTATATGTTTTGATGCTGGGTATGTGCAGGATCATGGTGTGCCAAAAAGTGGCGATCTAAAAAATATGTAGTTCTGAAATGCCTCAAAGAATTTCAAAATCTATTCCCACTTTTTTCCCACCCATCTTGATACTAAATGAAAATAATTAATACCTTTATAATTCCTACTATATCTTTCAATACCAACCTTATATGGTCATCTTTAAAACATCTTGAAAATGTGTTTTTCGCATGTTTCTATGTGTTTTTTACTTCAAGCATGTAGCTGACGACTTTTTTAAACCAAAATTTGATGTAATGAAAAGGGTTTTTTAAGAATTTTATTAGCTTTTCATAAATGTAATTTTTGTCAAATTACGAGTTCAGTAAGTAATTATTACTTATTTTCTAATGGAGTTAGCTACAAAGTGCTAATTAACATACTGGTTGAAAAATAGCTATAACTTTCAAACTGTATAAGATTTGTGAAATCCAAAAGATGTGTCACATTCTATGCTTCAACTAGTATAAGAAAAAAAGAAAACAAAACTTAATTTTGATTTTTTTTTAACTAGTTAAGGTGGTCAGACATGGGAGTTTTTTAATACTGAAAACAGTATAGTAGAAAATTCATAATTAATTATTTATTTGGAATAAAAATTTCCAAAAATATGTGTCACATCTAGGCATGAGTCTACTTTTTATATCTAAAATTATATTTAAAAATATTATCATTTGATTATGATTAAGGTGGTCAGACATACACCTACTTTTTATTTTCGCCCTGAAATTTTTGTAGTACTGCATTAAAATCCAAACTTTTGACCAATCAAATAATTTTTTCTCTAGATAAGGCCTTATATTTTAGAAACTATATTCAATTTTCTATAGATTATTTTTTTACAACTTTTTGATATAAAGTCCAGAACCACTTTAAAATTATGTGTCAAGTTGACATAACCCTGATTTGCTAATTTTTCACTGCCACTTAAGGCCATAGTTTGGTACACCATGATCCTGCACATACCCTGCTCTTTTCTAGAGTAGGGCAGTGTCAAAAATATTTTTTCCAAATAGGTCCTCAAAAGATGTAATCAACTAATTTTTTAATTCAGAACTCTATTCAGTTGACCTTTAAAATTAAAATAAAAAATTGTTAGATCAATAACTTTAATATAGTACAATAAATGGAAGAAGAAAAAATAGTGCAAAAAAGATATGAAACTACATATCTTTTACGTATGGGGGGTCCAAATAGCCTCAATGCGATATCAAAAGGATGATCAAAGAAAACATTATTTCCTACAAAAACATAAAGGGATTATCAATCCAAAATGAGTTATGTATAAGTAAACTAAAATTACACTTTAAATAATAACAATTTTAAAGCACCTAGAAGCTTTCATAATTTTAACAAAAACATAGTTTTCTTGTTTAGCAACAAGGTCCTTGCAAATGAACTAGTACTAGTCACACATGCTTCTTTAGGAAATGGATTAGCTTTAGTAGTACTAGTTTCTGTTTCTCTATCAATGGAATATATATCTATTAGTGCACAAAATAGGTACATGAGTATAAAATCTACCGAAAAAGGAAAACAATGCATGATTAAAACATTGCAGAATATAGGAAAACAAGATTTTACCAGTTGTAGTGGGCATAGACTGTCATGCCCAAACTAAGAGGCAAAAACACACACAATTTTTTTTTTTTTAAATAATTTGAATGCTCCAAGTTGGAAATGATTGATAAAAGTTTTAGTATAGCTTCCTTACATTACATCCTAAGATTATAAACATGAGGACAATTACATTATTAAGTCTTGAAACTTTTGTTATAAGATTGATATTGATAAACTTATGTTCTTACATTAACTACAACAATAAGAAACAATTATTTAAATGGCAATGTAAAAGCATTTGAGTTTAGATTCATTGAAAGTATATAATCAAAATCAACTAATCTTTTAACTAATCGTTACGTTATGATTTTCTAAGTTGATCAACAATTAAATTAATTGAAAAAACTAAACTAACTACATCTAAGGTAATCTAATCTTTAAATTAATTAAATACTATAAAAAGAAGAATTAACCAAATTTCATTGACAAAATAAATAATAAAACTATACTAAATTAAAGCTATTAAAATATAAATATAAATATTTACAATACTCTAAACAATAATAACTACCTATCATAAGCAATGACTAACTAAAATACTAACTTAACTCTAATTAAAATTTTAATCACTAACATATTTTAATCATTAAATAAAACCCAAATTAAATTTAACAAACTGACTACTAAAACAACTAATCTAACCTAACTAACATCTAAACTAACCTCTTAACACTCTAACATAATTTAAAACATTTAATAAAACTCAAACTAAAATAATTAAACAAACTAACCTACACCTAACACAACTAACTCTAACCTACTAACCCTCTGCCCCTATAACTCATCCACCCCAAGCTTGGGTGAGTGCTTCCCAAGGTCAAGTGCTGACCAAAGGGCAGCACTTTTCCCCAAAACAAAGAAAGCGCAGCCTTAAGAAAAAGGCGCCCCACACAAGCAATGAAAAATAATTAAGACCCAAGGCAAAAGAAATTAAACTTTTTTTTAAAAGAAAACTGCAACCATAGTGGATGTGACTAGATGATTTCATCACAATGATGACTAAAGACTTTGCAAGGAAAAAAATTTTTAAACAAAACTTATTCAATGTCATCGAAACTAACGTGGATAGAGAAAGATAGGGCATTGATGAAATAAAGTTTTTTAGGTAGAACAAAGGTATGAAAAGAGATATTTGTATTATGTCTTTTTTTTTTTTTTTTGATTAATTATTTTGAAATTAAATTTAAAACAAGGGATCAAAAGGGAATATTCTTTGTTCCCCAAAATCTTTTAATTCTCTCTTCCATGCAAAATCCAGAGAGCATTTTGCTCTTGGGGGAAAATTTTGAAGCTTTATTTTTCTAAGTATGAAATTTAAAGCAATGCATTTGATTTTTTTTAAAGGGGTATTATTATTTTATTTTCTTAATGGCTTTAGAACATAGGTTCAATAGTTTTCTCACAATAGTACAATATTTATTGATCTTCTAAAATCCTGAATATAACTATTAACTATAATTCTCTTTTCTTTTCTTAACATAATTTTTCATTTTAATCATATAATGAACATATAAAGGAGTTGATAATTTGTTCAAATAAACAGAATCTACATCCATGGTTTAAGTTCTGTTTTCAACATAAAGGAAAACTTGAAATTTTACCAAATTGACATCCTCAATTCCATCCTATTTTTGAGATTCATCCATCCAAATTTAAACCACGAATAAATCACATGACAAAAAAATTATTCTCAACACCAATTTTATTGGCAAACTTGATTCAAAGGCTCAGCTGGGAAAGAATTAGGAAGAAAACCCAACTTCGTTGCCATTTACAATAAGTTTAAGATACAAATTACAATAGGATCTCAATCTCAAATTTCAATAATTTAATAGAATTTTCTCTATGATCCTCATCAAGGGATTATAATGTTTTCTGCAATACATTTCTAGAACCAAGGAGGAAGCAAATTCTGATCGGGTGACCCAAGAGCATGACTAAGAACACTTCAAACACATGCATGCTCATACAAAGTTTTCACAAAAAGATCCACAATGAATCAACACTAGGGAAAGGTGGATTCTTCCAACTAGGAAAAATCAAGCATAACACCAAATCAGATGCCCAATCGGGGCTATTAACCAAGAACTTTCGTTCTATCATTTAAACATGCCATACTCATACCAGGTTTGTGCTGACGGGTAGGGGCCCATTACACCCTACCCTTTCTCCCTCTTCTCATCCTGAGAAGAGACTCTACACTAGTTGGAGTCCAACTAAACAGACCTTTTCCAAAATTGGTCACTTCTTCCCTCTCCAAGGGTGAGTAATACCAAAACACCCATGCAAGGAGAAACTCAAAAAAAAAAAATAGCAAACATAAACATGAAAGGAAACAACCAAAAATAACATAGTTTTCAAATCTTCCCAACATACCCACAACCATACAACCAGTGAAACAACAACAAGGTAACATGAACATGAAACAAAACATAAAAACTGAATGAGGGAGATGAGAATTTCCTACCTTCACAAAGAGGTAATGGCAATGAACAAGTTTGAGTAGAGTATCCCTTTTCCTTCCTTCAACCTTCAAGAATTTCTCTCTAAATGTAGAGATTGGGTAACAACCTCCACAAGTCCAAGAAGGGCCTCTAAATAGGCCTGCAACTCAACCACCCAAAAAGATCCAATAACTATCTCCACCTACTAACAAATCTAGAAGCTCCTAACTCAACCTACACCGTGGTTAAACCCTAAGTGGAGATGAGGTGAGGTAACTCAAGATAACCATGATGAATTTTCGCACAAAGGCAAAAAGAGACTTTTTTAGTGACCTCAAAAGTCAATAAAAGGGGTTTAGGGGTTGGAAAAGATCCCTAACCCATACCCATACCCTTTGGGTAGAAAAATTTCATGTTTTAAGCCTTAGGAAAAAGGTTTAGAACCAAATAAAATCTAGGAATAAAATAGGACCATCTAACTACTCTATCATGCAAATAAGCACTAATCCGGATTAGGGATGACTAACCTTAATTGAGAACCTAATAGAAAACTGACACTAACTTAAACCAACTTGGTCCAAAGGTTAAACAATTAACCCTAAATAGCCACTGAAACACATAACCATTTTACGAGTGTCAAGCGACACTGAAAGAACATAATTATGAACATTGACATTCACTGAACAAAGAAGATCCATACATACATCTCACAACACAAATATGTGAATTATGAACAACAAAGTTTTCAAATTTAGCACATAAAGATCAGTTATGTTCCTCCATAGGGTTTCTTGGCTAAAATATTTGCACACTCATTGCACCCATCGGTAGTCCCGTAAAATCACATGTACATAAATGTATATGTATCAAAAATTTACATAAATTAAAACATACATCAATAAAAGGTTTCTTCATCCTACATAATTCTTAACCATTTAAAATATCTTAAATCAAAGTCTCAATCCTACATTTACTAATTCCATCAACATTCATATACATGAAATATTAAATGACAATCATCAAATATATCTAAAAAATAACATCACACAACATGAAATAATAAAGTATGTTCTAAGCATCAGATAATGTCTCGACATCTCGAGTCATGAATATCAAAAAAAAATAGTAATGCATCACTATGCTATGATGGGTCGGGGCGAGGCCTCACATAGACAAGGATGTTTGCATACTCCTTGTTGTCAACAATGCACTCAACAATATCGAACCACCAACTAAAGGAGGTGTCTACACATCATCATGTGCCAAAGAATACAATATTGGTAGCAAAGACATTTGCAATGGATAAAGATCAAATGGGTTACTAGCTAGAAGTGTCCAAAAAATAAATGTAAAGTGTTATATTGTTGATGAAAAAAAACAATGTTGCACCAATTTCACTTTCAATATTAGATGTCTTATTTCAATGCTTAGTAATTGCCTTAAATATATGCAATGGTGTAATAATACTGTAATTATAGAAAGTGTTACTTACATATAGGTTGTGTGCTTCAACCCTCACAATATTCACCATGCAGTGTCATAGTTGTCACATATTTCTATAGAAGAACACATAATATTTTAGATCATGATGCATAAGATACTAAATATATAAAAATCTATTGAACTTTTATTATATCCTGAGATTAATTACTGCTTACCTTCAAAGAATTGATCCTACAACCTAATTCTTTTTTCAATGCCTATTTATCCTCGCTTGTGTCACCCTTAGTGAGCTTCTTTAATGATAAGCTTCTTTAATCAATGATGCAACACTATCCCATGTTAATGAGTGACCATTTTCTTGAGACTATTCAATCCATATCATCATCCAATCAAGACTGTTTGTAATATACAAATGTAGTGTGTCCCATTCATGACCAACTATAAAGAAAATAATTAGACCAGTTAGAAATAACTTATATTGATGATGGATAAGAATTAATTAACTACAAGAAAACAACTTATAATTACCTCTTTCTCTCCTAAATCTAAGTTTCCTTGTCAGGTACTCCCTTTCAAATTCTTTAATAGAGTTTGGATCTAAAATGCGATCTACATGGATATTTGCTACAAACTTTGAAAGATATTCACTAATGTACACCATGGTTTGTTATACCATATATCCCTCTACAATAAAAACTTTTAGACATGCTATTTTTTAAACCAAGCCCTTCATAAATTTCAAGTGCCTCTCAACCATCCATATTAATGTAGTTTATCAAGGTTCACACAATTCAATCTCCTCAACTTGATGTATGAGGTAGTGTTCTTGAGCTTTGAAAAAAGGTTGAAGGTAGAAACTTTTTCATTTCACACATAAGCTGTAGAATTTTTCTCTTCCAATATTTTATATCTTGTTTTATCAATTTCTTTAGATGATAACCACCTAAAAGATATCCAACATGCAAGAACATATAAATAAGATTTCAAATAAAATTATAGAATGGGTAAAAGCATAAACTTGTGTCACCCTTTTGTAAAGAAAAAGGCTAACAAAAGTATAACTATTCACTTTCATTGATATAAAACTTGTATTATTATTTAGAATTTGAAAATGAAGTAAACTAATAAAATGTGTAAAAATTGATCAATTTTATGATTATAATTTTTAACAATTATTTGGAATAATAATTGATATATTAAATCATAATTTTTATAGACAAGTTTTTTAGTTGCTGAAAAATGTTGAAAATTAGGGGTCTAGTTCCTGCCACAAAACTATATGGAAAGAAACTTATTTCCCTTTGATCTGATACTATGTTATAGATAACATACATATTTAGAATCTTCAAAAATAAATTTTGGCTTTAGACCTATATTTTCTCTTTTATAATGATTCAAATTTCAACTCACTAGAAATCAATAGTTCTTATCTCCCACCATAGTTTTTAAAACAAATCTATTTTAAAAATAGAATAAAAATTATACATTCTAGATCAGGACTCTTTACTTAGAACATCATATAAGTTTCAATTTTTTTAATATGATTCAATATTTTTTTCTTTCTCAAAATAAGCATCTTTTTGAGTGTTAAAATAGTTTCTTGGAGAATTTTTTAATTATAATATATTATATCTAACTAAAACACTATAAAATCTATATGAGAATATTATTGACTTTGAGATTTTTAAAATGATGTTTATCAATTATTAAAAAATGTCATAAAAAATAGTAAGAGTTGTTGAAACATTAGTTTTCTAAAAAAATTAAATTTCTTTAGTAATTGGATACAATCTAGTATTAAGCATGCATTTAATAAATATTTCTAATTGGAAAAGTGTAAGATCATATATGTAATGCCCGGCCAAAGGATCCAAAGAATTAACCTAGAGTTTCACTAAGTTTGGTAAAAAAAAAAACAAATTAAACATGAAAGTAAAACCATTCCCAACAAAGTAGCGAAAGAAATAACAACATTCAACTGAAAGTAAACATAAACATACATAACAGGTTACATTCTTCAATGATCCCTTAACATTGAATCACATCTAAATTAACTATTATTAATTCCATCTAACATCACATCCTCATGAAGTACTAATGATAAATCCAACATTCTCAAAATAATATGCTTTGTCCCAAATGTCCCTTTAGTAAATTACATTTCACGATGTTCGATCATCCACTGTACATGCCACACGGTATGAAAGGCTTAAAAGAATATACATATTTGAAAATAAAGTACATCATCATCCTAATTCTAATCCATGATGCAATAAAGTAAATGAAACCAAATACAATGCATGATACATCGTCATAGAACATATAAACATCCATCATAAAAGATAACCATATATCAAACATAATTATCTAAGTGCACGGTTCCTCCCAACCGTAAACAACATCATTAGACCATCATGGGCCCTAGCCATCCTTCCATGCATAACATTCCAAATCGCAGAAGAGATCATCAATATTAACATAGTAAGAATGTCACTCCAAAATCATACTACATCATATGCAAAAGTAAATCTAACATGCAAGATAAAGTATAAGATAATATCATCTAATAGATGAAAATAATCAATATAAGCATACATGTCCACCATCATAATCAAAGAATGCATCAGCCATGGTGTCTCAGAAGAATCTCATATGGTAAGAGAGAAGAAGCACTACCACCCGACCATGTGGTTCCTAAATGGTCCACTCCCACCACGTTGAGGAGATAATCTCAAGTCCCAAATTGGTTATCAAATCACATAGCACAAATACTCTCTAAGTCCAAGAATCCTAAAAGTATACTAACTCAAAGGTTTCAATCACAAATCAACATCTAATCTCGGAGGCACATAAGACATGTAGGAAACCTACTATGTAAGTGAGAAAGTGTCATCGCATGGATCATGCTAGAGTTACTCTGATAGTCTCCCAATAGACCCCAACACCCTAGTGATCCCTATGCAGCCACTAGTATCCTCTCATACAAATGAGGCATACTATGGAATGCAAGATCACAGCCAAGCATTCTCTCTACTCTCATCCTAGTCAGTACTAGCACTCAAGGCATGGGCGAGAACAAGAATTATCTTATTAGGTTCATTTAAGTCATTATTAGATGTAATGTTTTCACTTATTAAAACAACTTACAATGAGTCACCCTGAAAGCCTCTTTGGGCCCCAACCCCCATTGTAAGCCACTTCCTGACACTACAAGTAGATAACCTACCCTAAGCTCATGGAATCATAAATTACAAAATCACCACAGTCGTATATGAGCATCTAGAAAAATACCAAAAGATAATCCATAATAAGAGCATCAAATTTCCATGAGAAAATGAAAAGAATTCATAGATAATCATGACCACAATAATTCTCTATTGGCAACTGAAGGTATCACTGATGATCACAATAGTCATTGGTTTTTAACAAGCAACCAAAAAGTATCTCAAAGTAATATTGATTAAAGACTCCAAAATGGTTGAGTCAAAACATGTCACAACATGACATCATCAAGATCAGATAAACAATTCAATTCCTTCAAAGTGACTGGAAAGTAATCCAAATACAACTAATCGATATATCATAAAAAGGTTACATAAATCACAACTTATACATGAAGGCTGAGAACAATATCAATTAGTAAACCACACACACCATAGAGCATGCCATCACATAACCATGGTTGGGTTTTAAAAAGATCAAGATCAAAGACATCATCTTGACATCACAATCATAACCCCTAAGCCTCTAGTAGATGTCCTATAACTGGTCAACAACTAGTCAACCCAAAAACTCAAAACAGATAGCATAGTGAAAACACAAAATGCAAGCACATGTTTTGGTTTACTTAAAATTACATAGTTCATTTAAGTATGGGGTTCCAGTATGAATTTCAGATTTAAATATCAAATGAGTAAATGGTTATACATTTTTCTCAAACCCATGTATTTGTTTTGATGGATAAAGGTTTCCTCCTATAACTCTTAGAATTCAATGTTCTAGGAATATACGTTATATGTTGTATGTTATTTTGGTAATGAATTGTTGTTTTTAAATAATTTAATTTCTTCTCTTTATAACCCCAAAATAATAACTTAAATATTTCATTTATAAAATTCTCATTAACCTTAATTAGAATAAATTATAATTAAGTAAATTGATTAATTTAAAAATATATATTATTTATTTAAAATCTAATTAACTTGAATATTAAAATTTCTTTAATATTATATATATATATATATAACAATCAATAATATATATACATATACATATATTTATATAATAAATAACATAAAACAATTAATATATAAAAGTTATTAATGTATATAACAATTAATATTTAATAATATAAATTATTTAGAAAAAATTGAATTATAATTGATCAATTCATAACAATGTCGATGTATTATAAAAGAAAGGCGAGTTTACTTATACTCGCACTGCCATTATATATAGCAGTATGATGGGGACACAACCCAAGCACAGAATGGACACAACAGGAAAGGAAAAATTTTATTAACTATGTAAATATGCTAATACATTCAGTACAGAGAAAATAGACTTCAAAACATGCCCTAAGGGCATACAATATCATAAATCTGGGGATAAATTCTTCTCCCAGTACCTTCTCTCAAACTCCACTTTGAACTGCCTTTTAGAATGTCAGAAATGTTCTTAAATAGACCCTGGAGGGTTAAGGATTAGGAGTACATTCTAGAAAGTGCTAGTAGGCATCCACTGACCAAATAGAAGGCTCTAGAAGTTGCATTAGAAGTCGACGCAAAATTAGAAGAATCCAGAAATAGTAACTTTCAGGAGGCAAAACTTTTGAATAGTAGCTTTGATTGATGAACCGTTTACATTTTCAGAAAGCTCTCAAAGTGCTCTATAGCCCTATGGATCAGTTTTGCTCATCCCCCATTTTTTGGCCCTATTCAAGGTGATTTAATGCCCCTAACCTGACTTCCAAGTACTCTTAGGAGGTCTCCAAAAACCAAAAATTTGCAATAACTTTCAAACTGTGGGACCTTTCGACCTAATTCTTTTTTTGGAATGCTCTAAATTACAATTGCAATCTTCTAACCAATTTACACCTTCTAGTTCACCAAAATGATGGCTCAATTACATAATCCTATTTTTTTAGCATTTACATGTATCCCAAGGTGTTCAAATACTCTATCCTAGAACACTTATAGTTGAACTGTGGAGTTGGAACCTTTATTTGACCCAAATGGGTATCCAAAAATGAAAACACATGAAATAGAAACTAAGTCTAAGTACATTTTTTGGTTGACACAGGATTGCCCTTATGCCTGTGGATGCTCCTAAATTAGACACCCAGGGTAGATTGAAAAGTTATCCTGTCACTTTATGAATGGTAGAGAAAATCCCAAATGGGGAACCTCAGTTGTTGAAATCCACGTTGAGTCCTCGATCGACCGTCCTTTCCAGTTGACCAAATATTATTCATACTGCCTATGTCTGGCACTCCTACCCACACGATGATCTAGAATTTCTTCTATCTCCTCCTTCTTAGAAGTAGGAATTGGACATGTCTCTATCATTAGCTCCTCATCTGCACCATCATCATGATACTCTATTAAGTCTGCAATGTTGAAAATAGGAGAAATGTGAATACCATCTAGCAACTCCACCTCATATGCATTTCCTGAGTCATGTTTCTTCAAAATTTTGCAAGGACCAAATTTCTTCATTTTTAGCTTGTTGTAAGTACCGAATGGAAATATTTCTTTTCGTAAGTGTACCATGACTAGATCCCCTACTTAGAATTCTTTATGTCTTCTCCTTTGATCAACCCTAGATTTATACTCTTGATTCATCTTGGTAATGTGTGCCTGAACCTCCTCATGTATACGCTTGATATGTTCAGCAAATTCTTCAGCTTCAGCACTTGTCCTCTCCCCTTGCTCTATTTTCCTCAATTCTGGTGCAGTCCTTAGGCTATTTCCATATACAATTTGGAATGGTGATCTACCAGTAATCCAATTTATAGAGTTATTGTAAGCAAACTCTGCTTGTGATAGAATCAAATCCCACCCCTTGGGCTTATCCCCAACTAAACATCTCAACAAATTGTCCAAACTTTTGTTTACCACTTCTGTTTGGTCGTCAATTTATGGGTGATGTGTGGCACTAAATTTCAAGTCTATTCTCAACTTTTTCCACAATGTTCTCCAGAAATACCTCACAAATTTAGTGTCTCTGTCAGAAAATATACTCCTTGGGAGACCATGTAGTCTTATCACCTCTTTGAAAAACAAGTCTGCAATATGGACAACATCATGAGTTTTGTGGCATGGAATGAAATGTGCCATTTTGGAGAACCTATCAACCACCACAAATATTGAGTCATTACCACCTTGTGTCCTTGGTAATCCAAGAAAAAAATCCATAATTATGTCCTCCCATGGCTTTGATAGAATAGGAAATGGCTGATATAGTCTAGTATTGTGACTAAATCCCTTGGCAACTTGACAAATTTGACAACTCTATACAAACTTCTTCACATCCTATGAAATCTGAGGCCAAAAATAATGTTCTCTAAGAATAGCAATGGTCTTATCTCAACCAAAATGTCTTGCCATCCCTCCACTATGTTTCTCCTTAATTAAATTTTCTCTCATGGAACTCCTTGGAATGCATAATTGACTGCCCTTGAATAACATACCATCATGAATCAAATAGTCTAACCACTTAGTTCTATCTACAGCAACAGGCTCTTTACAAGCTTTCCATGCTTCAGCAAAATTAGGATCCTCAGGGTATAGATTCTTGAGTTCATCAAACCCAACTACTTCAACCTGCATTATTGTAAGCAACAACTATCTCCTACTTAGTGCAACTGCAACCCTATTAGATTTTCCACTTCTATGCTTCAACACAAATGTATAGCTCTGCAAGAACTCTACCCACTTCATATGCCTTTGATTCAATTTACCTTGACTGTTTAGGTACTGTAATGCTTGGTGATCAGTATATAAAAAAAATTCCTTTGGCAATAAATAATGCCTCCATTTCTTTAAGGCCTAAACTATTGCATAGAACTCTTGATCATAAATAGAATACTTCTTTTTCACATCATTCAATTTTTCACTAAAATATGCAATAGGCTTACCTTCTTCGCTTAATACAACCCCAATAGTACTACCACTAGCATCACAATCTACCTGGAACACCTTTTTAAAATCTAGAAGTGCTAACATAGGTTGTTCTGTCACCTTCTTCTTCAACACTTCAAAACTTCTCGCAGCTGCCACAGTCCATTTGAACTCTTTTCTATCCCCTCTTATTGTGTCAGTTAGGGGTGCACATATGCCACTGAAATTCTTAATGAACTTCTTATAAAAACTAACTAGACTATGAAATGATCTTACCTTAGTAGCAGACCTTGGAGTAGGCCATTCCAAGATTGCTTTTACCTTCTCTAGATCAATTTTGAGACCTTCAGGTGATACAACAAACCCCAAGTAGACTAATTCCCTTTTTGTAGAGATACACTTCTTCAAATTAATTAACAGTTTCTCTTCCCTTAACCTTTCAAGGAAACTACGTGTATATGAGAAATGTTAGTATGCTAATAGAAACCAAATTAAAATAAAGCTTCTACAAACTAAATAAAATTCATAAACTTCAAGATAGACTAAGATGAACTCTCAATTGAGAATATGAGCCATTAATGGGTTCTCTCAATGAGAAGCTCTCTTGTTGAGTGCCTTTGTCTAAATAGATAGGATGTATGCTCAAGCTTATGCCTCAAAAAGGGATTCAAATGGAGTTGTAATTTGTGTGTGAGTGTATGGTTTTGATGCAAAATGGCTTCTTAAAATGGCATTATGACTTTACTTCATGGATTGTGTTGTTTTGCGAAGGGGAAGGATCCAATTTATAGGCAAGAGGCTTGAGGGATTGAGGGCTAAGATGCAAGGATGGCGAAAAGCTCATGGAGGGATCAGATTGCATGAGAAGAGAGCACATGGATTGTGCTTCCTTACAGCCAATCAAGGAGTGACATATGTCATAGGGTGAGAAGATGGAGGAAAGCGGAAGGATGAGTCAACAAAGGAGGCTCAAGGGATAAAATTTTCATAAAGACCCTCATAATGGCTTGTAAGAGCAATAAAAGGGCTTGGAAGAGTCATTTATGGCCTAGTGGGCTTCATAAAGTTTTATGGTTGAGATATTTTGAGGGAGATGAGAGCAATTTTGACTTGGGCTTCATTAGGAGGGTTTTAAGCTTGCTTAGGATTGTGCAAATGATTAGAGTGTGGATTAGGATGGTTTAGGATTAACTTAGGGATAGGCAAGTGGATAGCATTTAATGAGGGTGGGTGAAGGAGGAGATATTTGTTAACTTTGGCTTGGGTTAGTAAGTCTTAACCCATGTTTAGAGAATGTGACAAGGTTAGGAGGAGATTAGGATTAGGTTTAAAGACATCTTCTAGAAGAGTCTAGACTTTGGATGAGGATAAAGACTTTCTAGAATAGTCTAGAACTTCCTAGGATGAGGATGAAGACTTTCTAGAAGAGTTTAGAACTTCTTAGGATGAGGATAAATTAGATTTTTAGGAAATAAATAAAGTTTTATTTATTTCAAGGGTTTGGGTTGAGGAGATATTTATTAAAACTTTTTTAATAAACATGAGTATTAATATTTAATCTTAATTAAATATTTTGAGTTGGGATTAAGGGTAGGAAATGATGGGATTAGCCTTTAATCAAAATTAAAGAAGGATTAGAAGATTTTGGAAGATGTTAGTGATCTTAAGGAAATTGGCCAAGTTTTGGGCAAAAAATAATTTTTTTATTTATTTTGAGTTTTTTTGGTCAATTTATTAATTAAATAATTAATAAATAAGGAAATAATGTTTAAATAAGATTTAAACATTTTTGGGAGGGATTCCTTAATTAAATATTTTTAATTAAGATAAAGGGATTTAATGGCATAAAAATAAATAAATTATTTAAATAATTAATTAATTAATTAATGATGATGTCATCAGAAATTTTTTAGAAAATAAAAATACTTTATTTTCTAAAGGTTTTTAGGTGTCTACATTTTGCCCTCTTTGATGTGATGCCATAAGTGGCATGACATCAACGATAAGAAAATAAGATGCCCAAGGCTAGAGCAGAAGAGGAGAGAATGGACTGTGAGATGCCCCCTCAAGAAGGTAGCAGGGAGAGAAAGCGAGGCTCGACGACTTCTTGAAAAGTACAAGAATTTGAGATGAGAAAGAAGACTCAGATTGGCAAAGAGAAGGGGCTGAATTAGCTCAAACTCTCACTACGGGAGAATGATAAAGGGAGAATCAGAGGCACAAGAGGAAGCAAGCTTAAGATCTTAGGGATTGCAGAGCATCAAGGAGCGAACCACTATAAAAAGAATCTAGGACAGGGAGATGGATGAGGGGATTAAAAAGTTGATGCAATAGGATTTCAAAGAGTCAGATTGGCGGAAGATGGGTTTCGGAGATCCCTAGGACTAGGATTGTGGATCTCGAAAGATGAGGCTTGGTGGATTGATTTGGATTGGTGGATCCCTAAAGCTAAAGGTGAGGAGTGATTCAAAGAGATACTGATGCATAAGTTGGGGTAGAAGAGACAGATGCTGGATATGGATGGGGGATAATGGAGATGAAAGAAAACCATTGAAACTTTTTGAGCAGGGAGATACTTCAAAGAGAAGTACCACCATGTAGTTGAGCACTAAATTTTCTATAGGACTGTTGGTTAATTGCCAAGGTTACCAAGAACATCAAGGCCTTTTAACCAACTATCCAGAGGACTGACGAACTGACTCAAAACAAACACGCAAGGATTGCCCCAATATCACACACGAATCCCAGAGGAAGCAGTGTGGAAATGACACTGAGTAACCCACAAGCAGAAAAGAAAACAAGAAAAAGACATGATCAAGAACTTACGCTCTGATTTCCCCATTCACAATATACCATGATATGGAAGATTGTGGCAACCTTGAGGACAAAACAAGGAGATGTCTTGGAAACGATATTTCAAGACCCAATAGGGAAGAGTCCAAATCAAAAGAAAGCGAAAATCCAAAAGAGAACTATTTGCCAACGAGATGGGTAGGATGAGGTACTAACGGACCAAGATCAAACATGAGGAAAGCTATATCCTGCAAGGACCTATCAAAGAGCACCTAAGTTGGTGGATTTGGATGAGTGATGCGTTTGGAAAGCTCAACTAAGAAAGATAACACTTTGGTGACAAGAAATCTAGCTAAAGGATGCATTGGAATAGCTAACCAAAATGTGTGATGGGTGCAAGATGCTGATCAAGGACGAACTGACATGAATACTGGATAGATACAATGGTACTAAGCTAAAGAGGATGTACAAGTTGGCGGACCAAGATATTTACAAGCTGAAGCTTAGCAAGATAGTTACAAGTAGGCAAAAACTCAGGATGATAGGATAGCGGGATGGTTCAATGTTGTGCAAGATGTGAAAGCTAAGGGTGGGGTGATAGCGAAAGATATGGATTTGACAGGATGCATCCAATGATGATGAGAGATTTTGTGACCAAGGATAGCTAGAGGAGCAGGATGAGATGGCTGGATAGGATGGTAGATAGCTAGGATTATGATGGATATAAAGAGATGACATTGGGTTTGCATGAGGATAGCCCAGAGCTAGATACTAATGACAAGGGAGGATGGACAAGACAAGATCTCCAAGGAATATAGTGCCCCCAATCAGAAGATAAGATGTGGAAGGAGGTCTTATGATGGATGTGATAGGATTGAAGCTAGGATGGAAAAAGCTGAAGGGGCTAGGGAGATGGATGATAGCTGGGATGGTTGGCTGAAGCTGCAGGAGATAAGTGGATGGTGTGAGATGGAAGATGGAGGATGGAGGATAGGTGGATAGATTGGAAGATGGATTTGGATGTCAAGAGATGACCAAAAGCATGAGGGTGATAGGCTAAGCTGGGGATGGTGAGATTATGCATGATGCTTGTTTGCCAAGTTTTCATCATGGTACTTGTCCAAGGCACTTGAATTGTTAAGTTTTCACCAGTTGATGCTTTATTTTTCTTTATTTGTTTTTGACTTTTTGACTTTGGACTTAGCTGGAATGATTTTTGGCTTTCTTCAGCTATTTTGGCTATTTTGGGATTTTTCACTAGATGTTGGAATGTTCAATTTTGTTGCTAGCTATTGGTACACTAGATGTGTGATTTATGCAATAGATTGGATTAGATGGGATTGATGGTAGGAGATGGAGGGATGAAAAGGTTGGAAAGGAGCATGAGATGGGGATGCTTGCAAGAGCAACATTGGCACATGTTGGGACGGGTGCGAAAAGAGCATATGGGGGATATGTGGTAGATGCGGGCATGATGGAGGATTTGTGGAAGCATTCTTGGGGATATAGGCACCCAAGATGGAGTTAGGAGATGGGGGACATGAGTCATTGGATGGGAGATTAGAAATGGTGGATGCCTTTATGCATTGGGTTTCAACTTTTTTCTTTGGGATCCACATGGTTTTGGTTTTTCTTTTCATAGGCGTTTGCATTATTTTGAATTCTTTGATTGGATTTTTCCTTTTTGGAGTATGTCTTTTAGAATAGACATATGATTGCCTAGGATGTGGATTTTTAGCTTTATGCATTTTGAAGTTGGCATTTACATTGCTGTGGTAAGCTTTGGGAAGATGGTTAGGAGAAGCTTTGTGAGATGGAGAGGATATGGGAGAGTGTGTAGGGGGATGATGATGGATGATGTGCCTCGATATGTGCCTTTGCTGATCTTGCATAGGAATGGAGGGAATATGATTTGAATGATGGCTGATAGGAGGATGGAGGATGGTAGATTTTGGGACATAGGGACCCAAAATGGATTTAGCGGATGAAGGGGGGATATGGTAGGTTGTTTTAGTTTGAAAAGATGGTGGAGGGGGGATGACATAAGATTTCTTGAAGGAGTGATGGGAGGCTGGCATGGGGGGTTTGGAGATAGGCTTGGTTTGGGGATGTGGTGTACCAACACCTTTAGATGGTGAGCCTTTGGATACATATCCAAGACCATGAAATCCTAGAATTTTTTGTGCAATAATAGGCTTTATGGTTCCTTGCTCTTGTGGTCCTAAACCTTGACCTTGATAATGCCATCGATTGAGCATTTGAACTAGCTAAGGATACTTTTTAGTTGGAAAAAATGGTGGAAGTGCTTTATCAAATGTACTGCAATAGGGAGATACTATTCTTAATTCTTCTGCTGAGAGGAGGTCACTATGGATGAATGTAAGTGAACCAAGAGGGTATATTATAGATGGTGAAATAGCTAGGATAGGTGGTAAGATGGAAGCATGGAGTGGAGGAGATGGTAGGATAGGATCTTAATTTAGCTGATGGGATGAAAAGATATCTTGCAGTAGAGGAGGTATGGCTTGAGGTTTTGGAGATGGAGGGGATAGTGACTGCACTATGGATGGAAGACATGGTATGATGATATCTTCATTTATGCTTTGGGGGATCTCAAAATGCTTTTGGGCAGGATCTTGATAGGATTGGTTTGGAGTGGATGGTGTAATAGGAAATGAAGGGATGGACTCTTCAAAGGCAGCAGATGGATAGATGGGAGATTCAGTAGTTGAGATGGGTGAGTAGAAGATGGATGCATAAGGGTCATTATGGGAGATTTGGGAAATTCTTGGAGGTGATGTGGATAGGATTTGGAGGGGTTTGATAGATGGTGGGATTTTGATGCTTGCGGGAAGTGGAAGGATTTTAAGAAATTTAATGGATGGTATGGGGATGATAGCTATGGGAGATGGAGGTGATATTATAGATGGGGAAGCTTCATTACTAACTACTTCACATGGTTGGATTAGATGACATGGCTTATCGATTGCTAGAGGTGAATTTTCTTGTATTTCCTCTAGGAGATTCCTTGGAGACTTGTGTGTCAGAGGTGGAGGTGGATTGAGAGGAATAGCTAGTGTGATGGGGGTGGAAGATTGGAAGCTTGGTTGATTGGGTGATGGAGGAGAAGCTGGGATATCAGATGGCATGACTAGATAGTTTGGAATAACTCTTGGATTTTGGGGGATGGTTGGGGGAATGTTTCTATGGCTTTCAATATACCCATCATAGTCAAGAAGATTTTCATCATCATTGGAATAGGAGGTGACAGGAGCAAGGACAATACAACCGAACACATCATGATAGGTTTGGGATTTCATGTTTTGATGATAAGTTGGATGGGGATGGGGTCTTGCATATGGATGAACATGAAAGCTCGTAGTTGGATTTGGATTAAGCACAGATTTTGGATTGGCTGATGAAGGTTTTCCTAGGGAGAGTCAAAGTTGTATGACAGACCTAAAGAGGATTGGCTAGAGATTTTTGGCTTTTCCTATGGATGGAAGACTTCAAGGGTATGCTTTCAAAAAGTGAGAGTTTTGCTTTCCTATGCACTAGATTGGTGGAGATTGTGTCAACTTAAGGATAGACTAATGATCCTATGGGCATGACATGAGATTGACCACTTGTGGATCCCAACCTTTAGCTCAAGGTGATAAGGGATAACAAGTGACAAAGCTAGATTACCCTAGACAAAGCTCTGTCAAAGGGATAACCTTGGTGAGGCTGGTGGATTGGTCAGATTGATTAGATAGCAAATTCTAGCACAATGACAACAACTCTCTAAAGGCTTGGGTGGGATTTTGGATTGGGTTTCTAGCTGGCTAGGGGGGATGATTTGGAGAGACTTTGGATTTTGGATTGTTCTAAAGCAAGGAACTAGATAGATTCGGTTGTAGCGGGGGAGCTTGAATGATTTTTTGATGAGGCAGTGACTATGCTAAGTATGCCTTGAGCTGGGAGATTACTGCTTTTTTGGGATTTTGATCAAAGTTGGCAAATATTCATTCAAAAGCTATGAACAAACAAGCAGAAAAAATTTTGGAGCAAGCACGTCAAACACACCAACATCCTAGGAAGCTTTCTACAAGGATGAATTTTTTTATAGCTAGGGAGTCCTTGATATATGCAAGGTACGTGAAGCCCAAATCCGTAGATGAAACCAAAAAGATGTCACACAGCCAAGAGGAGCGGTAACCCACTTCTCCTTTTTCACTTCTCAAGGGTATAAAGTTCCTTGAGGCTTAGCCCGAGTGACAAAATCTTGATTCCAAGAGAGGTGTCTTTGGATTCACCTCCTGATTTTTATACTTTGCTGAAACACTAGAGTTGAGGTCATCCAAGGGGTGATGAAATCCTCAAGCAGGCCTCCTAAAAAGAAACAAGGTTTTGGATCCTAATCTTATGCACCCAAGATGGCCTCGAAAGATGACAAGGGGAGAGAAGACTTGGATGACCTTGGGCTAAAAAACACGCTTGTTCTTTTACCAACTGACTCTTATGTGTGCTGATCTAGACTTTGCAAGCACTCATGTTTAAGAGACAATGTTCAATTCCAACTTTGAAATGTGCCAACAAAGCAAAATCGAGCGAAGAATGAATACAAAAAGAAGAGTTCGGGTCAACAAAAAAGTAAACCCGCATGCCCAGAGGCTCTCCATGTCAAGTATTGATTAATTTTCTTTAAGGCATTCAAGAGTTGGTGTGATTTTGTTTTTAAGCCCAAAACAAAGATGTGTGAGATTTGATTTCAAGCGCATGCTTAGAGGCCCTCCACGTCAATATTTGTTCAATTTTATTGCCCAAACTTGAAGTGTGATTGATTTAGTCTAGATTTTTGGTCATCTAATAATTTTGATAAAGTTAAAGCAAACGTTCAAAGAACAAGTGAGTGAGTTAGATTGTGAAACATTTAACACCTTTTTCAAGTAGACCCATCCCCATAGATGGCCCTGAGATTGCAACCAATGGTTGAATTGATGGGTCATTAGAAAAGAGGTGAGTCCAAGGAACTACTCAAATTGATTTTTGAAAATTTGTATTAACTTAACGAAGTTTCTTAAATCTCAAAAAATCAAACTTTGCCTAAATTGCATGTGGAAAAGAGATTTGTTTTGTTCAATTTTAAAAGCTCCAAATGAAGTGTTTGATATTGAAATGGTTAATTGATCCTTGGCATTCAAGATTGGATTTGTTTTCTTAATCATGCATTCAAGGAAAATTTGATTTTAATCCAAGGCATTCAAGAGTGTGTTTAGCAACATGCATTCAAAGACAAGTGATTAAACATTCAAGTTTTTTCCTTTGAGCATTCAAGATTGAGATTTTGTGTGTTGTTTTAAGAACTTTGAAGTGCTTTGTTTTAACCTTAGATCATTCAAGATTGTTTTGGAATCAAAAATGAAAATGACTCTTTGGAATTTGGTTTTCATTCAAGATTTTGTGTTCTAGTTTGCATATTTTAAGCCCAAAAATGATATTCCTAGATTGTTTTGATGCATGAGAAACCTTAAAAACATTCAAGATTTTGCAACAAGACATTTTTTTGGAAGAAATAACAAATATTTTAGGATAATTTTTGGAAACCATTTAGGAATCTTAGATTTTATGAGATTTTTAAAAGAACTTTAAAATATTTGCAAATGAGGTTCATTTTATCCTTGATTGATGCTTTGAGTTTGATTTAGCTTTTAGTGTGCACTTAGTGTTGATTTTGAACCTTTTAAAATGGAAACTTAAAGTTCTTTTTAAATTTTCAAAAATGAAGTGTTCCTAACTTTGCATGAATGCATCTAAAACCTTGATGTTGCAAGGATGCAAATGATTGAATGTGTTTAGTTTCACTTGTTGAAAGGCTTTTTTTTTTGCAAATTTTTAGTTTTTAATGGATTTAAGTATGATTTAGGGGTTCATTTTAAGCACTAAAAAGAAGTGTGTATGATTTTGCTTCCTTCAAAAAAAATGGCTAAGATCTCCCACAAGAAGAAGAAGAAGAAGTAGATGGAATAAGAAGAATATAGACAAGAAGAGGAAGAAGAATTCCAAGTGCTGTGTCCACCTATAAGCTTGAAAAATCTGCAAACACTATGAGATAGATTATGAGTTCCTTTGTCTTTTTCATGCTCGTGTGGACCTACAAAACCAATTTATACAATCCTACCAATCACAAAAACAAACAAAATTAGCCAAAATTAGCAAATGACATTAAAAACTTGACTAAAAAAGCTAACGAAGATGACCCATGCGGGGTCCCACCGGGCGTGCCAAAATGGATATGAGAAATGTTAGTATGCTAATAGAAACCAAATTAAACTAAAGCTTCTACAAACAAAATAAAATTCATAAACTTCAAGATAGACTAAGATGAACTGTCAATTGAGAATATGAGCCATTAATGGGTTCTCACAATGAGAAGCTCTCTTGTTGAGTGGCTTTCTCTAAATAAATAGGATGTATGCTCAAGCTTATGCTTCAAAAAGGGCTTCAAATGGAGTTGGAATTTGGGTCTGAGCATATGGTTTTGATGTAAAAAAACTTCTTAAAATGGCACTATGACTTTACTTCATGGATTGTATTGTTTTGCAAAGGGGAAGGATCCAATTTATAGGCAAGAGGCTTGAGGGATTGAGGGCTAAGATGCAAGGATGGGGAAAAGCTCATGGAGGGCTCAGATTGCATGAGAAGAGAGCACATGGATTGTGCTTCCTTACAACCAATCAGGGACTGAAACATGTCACAAGGTGAGAGGATGGAGGAAAGGGGAAGGATGAGTCAAAAAAAGAGGCTCAAGGGATAAAATCTTCATAAAGACCCTCATATTGGCTTGTAAGAGTAATAAAAAGGCTTGGAAGAGTCATTTATCGCCTAGTGGGCTTCATAAAGTTTTATGGTTGAGATATTTTGAAGGAGATGAGAGCAATTTCGACTTGGGCTTGATTAGGAGGGTTTTAAGCTTGCTTACGATTGTGCAAATGATTAGAGGATGGATTAGGATGGTTTAGGATTAGCTTAGGGATAGGCAAGTGGATGACATTTAATGAGGGTGGGTGAAGGAGGAGATATTTGTTAACTTTGGCCTGGGTTAGTAAGTCTTAACCCATGTTTAGAGAATGTGATAAGGTTAGGAGGGGATTAGGATTAGGTTTAAAGACATCTTCTAGAAGAGTCTAGACTTTGGATGAGGATAAAGACTTTCTAGAATAGTCTAGAACTTCCTAGGATGAGGATGAAGACTTTCTAGAAGAGTTTAAAACTTCTTAGGATGAGGATAAATTAGATTTTTAGGAAATAAATAAAGTTTTATTTATTTCAAGGGTTTGGGTTGAGGAGATATTTATTAAAACTTTTTTAATAAACATGAGGATTAATATTTAATCTTAATTAAATATTTTGAGTTGGGATTAAGGGTAGGAAATGATGGGATTAGCCTTTAATCAAAATTAAAGAAGGATTAGAAGATTTTGGAAGAGGTTAGTGATCTTAAGGAAATTGGCCAAGTTTTGGGCAAAAAATAAATTTTTTATTTATTTTGAGTTTTTTTGGTCAATTTATTAATTAAATAATTAATTAATTAATTAATGATGATGTCATCAAAAATTTTTCAAAAAATAAAAATACTTTATTTTCTAAAGGTGTTTAGGTGTCTACGCTACGAATATGCAATAAATGTTCTTCTAAAGTCTTACTAAAAATTAAAATATCATCCAAATAGACAATAACAAACTTTCTCAAGAACTTCTTAAGTGCCTCATTCATAAGCCGCATGAAGGTGCTTGGGGAATTTGTCAATCCAAAGGGCATGACTAACCCCTCATAAAGACCCTCCTTGGTCTTGAAGGTTGTTTTCCACTCATCTTCTTCTCATATCCATATTTGAGGATAGCCACTCTTGAGATCTATCTTTGTGAAGTACTGAGCTCCACTCAAGCAGTCCATAAGATCATTCATTCTTGGTAAAGGAAACTGATACTTGATGGTTATCCTATGTATAGCTCAAGAGTTTGTACACATCCTTCACTCTCCATCCTTATTTGGTGCCAGTACTGTAGGTAGTGCACATGGACTCAGGCTCTCCTAAATCAAGCACTTCCTCAATACCTCTTGAACCTGTCTATTTAGCTTCTCAGTTTCAGTAGGAGTCATCCTATGAGCAACATTGTTAGGCAAACTAGCTCCTGAGATTAAATCTATTTGATGACTGATTTTCCTTACCGATGGCAATCCTTCTAGATCATTATCAGAGATGATATCTCCAAACTCACCTACTAAATCTGAAACTTCAAGTGGTATTTCACTACTGCCTTCTTTATCTTTCCTAGGAATCAAAGCATAGCACATACATTGATGTTTCATGCTGTCTAAAAACTTCTTTCCGTCAACAAGACAAATCCTAGCACTACTACATACCTTTTCACCTTCCTTTTTCATGGGCTTCACTTTGTGGCGAACTCCATATTTTGTTAGAGAGTATGTGTTTGCATGACCATCATGTAGTACATGCCTATCAAACTACCATGGTCTACCCAACAATACATGGAAAAAATCCATTGGAATAACATCACAAAGAACTTCATCATGGTAACTCCCAATTTTGAATTTCACTGAAAATTGTTCACTTAACAAGACCTTATGATCATCCCTTACCCAAGAAATTTGATAGGGCTAGGGGTGTTTCTCCCTCTTGAGCTTCAGCTTAGAGACCATCTCCTCTGATACCAAGTTATCAGTGCTACCACCATCAATGATCACATCATAACATTTATCCTCACACTTGCACCTGGTATGGAACAAACTCCTCCTTTGTCCTAGTTCAATCTCACCACTTAGTAGGACCCTTTAATTTACTAAAGTCTCTCATCTTTTTGCATCCTCTGAATGTGATCATTATGCATCCTCATCCACATGAGCAACCCTAGGTTGACCCTCAGCTCTCCTATCTATCCTTCCTTGTCATTGAGGACATTCAAAGGCATGATGACCTTCTTCATTGCAATGGAAATAGGTACCATGAAAGCCTCCTCTTCCTTGTCCACATCCTCTACCTCTTCCTCTCTAATTTCAAAAGTCTTGATCACAGGAGTGGTTGAAACCCTCATTCCTCTGGTTCCTACTAGTACCCACATCTTCATTTTTCTTTTGGGTTTCATTTCGGCCTCTAGATGACCTACCACTACCTCTTCCTCCTTGACCAAGCCCTCTTTGTCTCCCTTCAAACCTCTTATATAGCTTCTCTTCAACTCGTAGGGAAAACTAGTATTCCTCTTCAATGCTGGTCATTCTTACCAAACTTAATTCCTCCTGGATGCTAGGTCGCAACCCACTGATATAATGAGAAACCTTCTCCTTATTTGCTTCTACATGCCCTGATCTAATCAGAAGTCAATAAAACTCCTATGTATATTCTTGGATTGATTTTCCTACTTGCTTTAACACATGCATCTTCTTAAACAAATCAAGCTCATAATCAATAGGAATGAATTGCTTCTTCAATTTGTCCACCATACGATCCCACCTTGTGATCTTCTCCTTTCCTCTTCTATTTCTTTCCAATTGAACCTCTTGCCACTAGATTTTGGCATGGCTTTTTAGTTTAGGCTTTGGAAACTTAACCCTATCTAAATCTCTAGTATCCTCATACTCAAAGTACTCTTCTAGTTCATTGATCCAGTCGATCAACTCATCTGGTTTCAAATTTCCTAAAAAACACCCACATCAATTGTAGGTCTTTTCCCAAACTTAGTAATGGCCCTAAAAAGCCTTTCCTCTACCTGATATAGAACTTCCTTGTCAAATTCCCCTTCTGGTCCAATTTCTTCTTCTTCATTGTCTTCCTCACTTTCGTCGCCTATGGCAACATTTTTTCCTCTACGGAGCTCCTCCTGCAATGCTTGTACTTGGCTTTGGAGGGCTCTAACCTCCTCAAGATTAATAGCACCAGCCTTTCCACCATGCTCTCTTCATGGAGGCATCTTCTTAACTCAAACCCACAACCACACAATCCTAATGCAAACTGCCTCACAGTCGGTGCTTTGTCTACACACTCAGGAAAACTAGCTCTAATACTACTTGATGGTGACATAACCCTAGCACAGAATGGACACAACAGGAAAGGAAATTTTTTTATTAACTATGTAAATATGCTAATACATTCAGTACAAAGGGAATAGACTTCAAAACATGCCCTAAGGGCTTACAATATCATAAATCTAGGGATAAATTCTTCTCTCAGTACCTTCTCTCAAACTCCACTCCGAACTGCCTTTTACAATGCTAGAAATGTTCTTAAATAGATCCCTGAGGGTTAAGGATTAGGAGTACATTCTAGAAAGTGATAGTAGGCATCCACTAACCAAATAGAAGGCTCTAGCATTAGAAGTTGGCGCAAAATTAGAAGAATCCAAAAATGGTAACTAAACTTCTAGGAGGCATAACTTTTGAACCGTAGCTTCAGTTAACAAACCGTTTACATTTCCAAAAAGCTCTCAAAGTGCTCTATAGCCCTATGAATGGCTTTGCTCATCCCCCATTTTTCAGTCCTATTTGAGGTCATTTAATTCCCCTAACCTAACTTTGAAGCATTCTTAGGAGGTCTCCAAAAACCAAAAAATTGCAATAACTTTCAAACCATGGGGCCTTTTGACCTGATTCTTTTTTTGGAATGCTCTAAATTAAAATTACAATATTTTGACCAATTTACACCTTCTAGTTTACCAAAGTGATGGCTCAATTACATACTCCTATTTTTTTGACATTTACATATATCAAAAAGTGTTCAAATACTCTATCCTCAAACACTGATAGTGGAATTGTAAGAGTTGGAACCTTTATTTGACCCAAATGGGTATCTAATAAAAATAAAAACACATGAAATAGAAACTAAGTCTTAGTATTTTTTTGGTTGACACAGGATTTCCCTTATACCTCTGGATGCTCCTGCATCACAGTACCATGTAGCTTGCCTCTGTTGTAGGGCCTGTGACAATAGTCATAGTACCTACGATAGTAAGCTTGCTACCACCGGTTTTAAAAAGAATGGGACAGGGTGGGATAAAAACCCCCCTCCTAAATTTTAATCAATTTATTTTAACAAAAAGATACAACATATGTTTCACACTTCGAAATTATTTTTTATCAATCATTTACAATGAATAATTTCAGACTTATATATATATATATTTGTAGATTTATTTTAAAAGAACTTATCTATACACACACACACACACACACACACACACACACACACACACACACACACACATATATGTATGCATATATATATATATATATATATATATATATATGTATGTATATATATGTATGCATATATGTATGTATATATATATGTATTTATATGTGTGTGTGTGTGTGTGTGTGTGTGTGTGTGTGTGTGCGCGCTAAGATCAAATCGAGTGCAAGGATACAATATATTTCTTTTAGATTCACCTATATAATTCTTTCAATAGGTTTTTCTATAACATTCTAAACCCTAATCTCATAGATTCCTTAGATCTACGCATGTGGGGGTTTCTCATAAAGAAAATTAAATACTCAAAGCTAGACTAAATATAGCTAAATCATTTACGCATGAAATCTTCAGAAAACAATCAGAAGACATGAAGTAGATAGGAAGTGCAAGAAGTGAAATATCATTTGCAAAATTCACAAGTGTCTATCTGCACACTAATGCTAATTCAATTCTCCTCAGAATCTACAGAGCAAGCTCCTTCCTTCTCCAACATTCCTAGGTCATCCAAACATGCTCCCCGAGCTTCTAGGAGTGCCTGAATATAAAGAACTCTCAAGAAGCACCTAGAATGTCTCTATAAACAACTAGAAGATGAGATAAGCATTGACAACTAAGCACGAGTGTTTTCCAACCTTCTAGATGGGTCACAAGGTTGTAGACACCATGTGCTTAATTTGTATGCTAACTCCTATGTTGTAGACATACGTGCAACTAAGAGGTGTGTTTACTCCTAGGTAGACTTATAACTTTTATTTTAATTCTTTTATCTTTTCTATTATTATTATTTAATTATTATTATTGTTATTATTAATTTTAATTTCTTATATTTAATTCTTTTTCTCAATTAATTCCCATTTAATTAATTAAAATCAAAATATCTAAAGATCATGATATTATATTAATTTTCCCTCGAAATAATTAAATTATTAATTAAATCTTTTAATTTTAGACTTAATTAATAAAAAAATCACCATAGACCTCCAACATAAAATATGAAACCCATCATAGAACAATCCATACAAAATTAGTCTAAAGGGGATAAAATCACAAATTTTGCCATCCAACACATTTAGAAGGTAAAATATCTCAGATACTTGTCCTACCTCTCTAAGACAAATGGTTTAAGGGCTTAGGATTTGGACTTGAGAATTTATCTCTCCTCTCTTACCATTGAGATAATGTGATAGGGTATGCTCATCCTAAAAATTTAGGGAAGTCGATAGCCGGTACCTACAACTTGCATATAAACCATGCATGTACATACAATATATATATATATGTATATATATGTATATATATGTATATGTATATGTATATATATACATATACACATATATATACATATATATATGTATATACATATGTATATACATATATGTATATATATATATATATATATATATATATATATATATATATATATATATATATATATATATATATATATATATATATAGGCAATAGCAGGAAGTGTTGCATTGTGTAGGTCCCGATTAGTAGGTGACTAGGACTCCTTTTTTTAACCACATCAGAAATGCCATACAATAAGAGAACAAACACGCACATCATACACATGCAAGTATGAGGTAAGTATCCATAAAAAAATACAGGTGATAATAAACCATCTAATTAATCATCATCAATGACTAGAAATAATGTAATAATCATCATGCATATATGAAATGTAGAGTCCAAGTAATCTCATCATTTATCAATTGAATTCATAGCACAATATCTAATAGTCTCAAAACAATGCTACTAACCATCACATAAAACTAGTCTAACAAAGTTCAACCATGATAGAAACAAAGTATCTAGAAAAATGTGAATGAGGGTAGGCACTACATCCACACCCCCTATAATTAGGCTTACTCCTAGAAGCCCCCAAGAATGATAATACTAAAGCACTATGTGGGTCCCATTGAACCTTTTACCCCTGTAGGAGAATATGATTCCACTGGTGACACTACAACACACTTAGAGCAATATGATTTTGGTTTAATGATAAACCAAAAACCATATTGATCCAACATTCATTCTTTTAACAACTACTAAAATAGATCTCCTAAACACTCTAAGCAAGAGTCACATAATATTTGCAAAGACAATCAAAGGAATACTACCTTAAACCATAGATGAGAGATACATTTTTTAAATATAGAATAAGTTTCAATTTTTAATTTTTCCTATGTTTAGGTTTTCAGTATAATTTTGGGTTTGAAACCTAAGTGTTGAAATATGAAAAATATGCAAGTAACAGTTCAAGTTTTGTTTCAAAATACCTAGAGCTCCCAATGTAGAAACTCGAGCTTTGATACCAAATGTAATGCCCCGCCAAGGGATCAAAAGAATTAACCTAGTATTTCACTAAGTTTCGTAACATTTTTTTTTCTTAAAACATGAAAGTAAAACCATTCCCAACATAGTAGTGAAAGCAATAACAACATTCAACTGAAAGTAAACATAAATATACATAACAAGTTACATTCTTCAAGGATCCCTTAATGTTGAATCACATCTAAATTAGCTATTATTAATTCCATCTAACATCACATCCTCATGAAGTAATAATAATAAATCCAAAATTCTCAAAATAATATTCTTTGTTCCAAATGTCCCTTTAGTAAATTACATTTCAAAATGCTCAATCATCCACTGTACATGCCACATGGTATAAAAGGCTTAAACGAATCTACATATGTGAAAATAAAGTACATCATCATCCTAATTCTAATCCATTATGCAATAAAATAAATGGAACCAAATACCATGCATGATACATCATCATAGAAGATATAAACATCCATCATAAAAAATAACCATTTATCAAATATAATTATCTAAGTGCACGGTTCTTCCCAACCATAAATAGCACCATTAGAATATCATGGGCCCTAGCCATCCCTTTGTGTGTAACATTCCAAATCACTGAAGAGATCATCGATATTAACACAATAGGAATGTCACTCCTAAATCATACTACATCATATGCACAAAGAAATCTAACATGCAAGACAAACCATAAGATAACATCATCTAATAGATGCAAATCATCAATATAAGGAGACATGTCCACCATCATAATCAAAGAATGCATTAGCCACAGTGTCTCATACAGATCTCATATGGTAAGAGTGAAGAAGCACTATCACCTGAATGTGTGGTTCCTAAATGGTCCACTCCCACCATGCTCAAGAGATAATCTCAATTCTCAAATACGTTATCAAATCACATAGCACAAATACTCTCTAAGTCCAAGAACCCTAAAAGGATACTAACTATAAGGTTCCAAACACAAATTGACATCTAATCCCAGAGGAACATAAGACACATATGAAACCTACTATGTAAGTGGGAAAGTTTCATCACATGGATCATGCTAGAGTTACCCTGGTAGTTTCCCAATAAACCCCGGCCCCGTAGTAATCCCTGTGTAGCCATTACTATCATCTCATACAGACGAGGCATACTATGAAATGCAAGGTCACAACCAAGTATTCTCTCTACTCCCATCCTAGTCAGTAGTAGCACTCGAGGCATGGGCAACAATAAGAATTATCTTATTAAGTACATTTAATTCAGTATTAGACATAATGTTTTCACTTATTAAAAAAACTTACAATGAGTTACCCTGGCAACCTCTTAGGGCCCCGACCCCCATTGCAAGCCACTTCCTAACACTACAAATAGATAACCTACCCAAAGCTCATGGAATAATAAATCACAAAATCACCACAGTCCTATACGAGCAACTGAAAAAATACCGAAAGATAATCCATAATAAGAGCATCAAATCTTCATCAGAAAATGAAAAGCATCAATAGATAATCATGACTACAATAGTTCTCTATTGGCAACTGAAGGTATCACTAATGATCACAATAGTCATTGGTTCTCAACAAGCAACCAAAAAGTATCTCAAAGTAATACTGATCGAAGACTCCAAAAACATGTCACAACATGACATCATCAAGATTAGATAAACAATTTGTTAGAAATGGAAAAAGAAATCTGTAAATAAGCAATACCAGGAAAGAATCTAAGTGAGTAAATGCATGAAAAGATATTACCATAAAATAGGAGAGAGAAAGATTCAAGCTCCAACACCATGAGACAAGATATTTGGAAAGGGGAAAGCAAAGAAAACCCCTTGTGACATTATGAATGAGGCATGAAAATCCTAAGAAGAGAGAGAGAGAGAGATAGAGAGCAATGCTCATATAATAATTGAGAAGAGGAAGAAACCTCATTGTTAAATGAGAGAAGAGGGTCATCTCTTAAATAGAGATGAGAGAGAGGAGTTAGAATGTAAATCCCATGTCTATGAATGCCACCATTCATATGTGTGTGAGGCCAAGTGTGAGATTCCTCTTAAGGAGGAATAATCTAAAATTAGAAATTACAATATATATTTGTCCTCACATATTCCACTAGATGAAAAAATAAGATGTAGTGAAAAAAGGACAAAAAAGAAATATATTAGGATACCTTGGCTTATATCCTAATATATTATAACAATAAATAAAGGAGGTCTAACCTTGGTTTATAAATACACCAAGGAAAGATTACAACTTCTAACACCCCCCTTTAATCTTTACTTGGGGTAATTACATCAAAGGGTATTAAACCCATAATTTACAAAAATCTGCAACTTAATCTTCAATATGAAGTAATTTGATTGTCTTCAAGCCATATGGAACATTTGTAGATCCAAGAGAAGTACATGAGTCCTTTGAATGTGATCAAGTGGAAGCATAGACACCTCTTCAAGAAGGTTCCTTGATGGATCACCTGAAAAACAAATAACAACAAGACAAATATCCACAAGTAGAATTGCATCATATATGAAAATTGTTAGAAATGGAAATTTGAAATCCTTTTGAATAAGGATAATAAAACTCTCATAGAGAAACAATGAGTAAAACATGTTACCATAAAACAATGGAGATAACCTGATATCAAGATAAAGTATATGCTCAAAAAATTGTCAACAAGGACAAATTGAGTAAAAATAAATGAATTTATTCACCCACATGCAATGGAATTAACATGATATCTAAAATAAGTCATAAGCTCAAAAATGAGCATAATATGGGTCAAAATGACCAATCTTTATGCAATAAGTCTCTCATGAAAGAAATATACTAATGCACTAATGACCACAGACAAGGTCAACTAATGATACTTGCATCAATCTTGCATCAATCACGTGGATATAGACAGTCCACTTAATGAATCTTCCCACTACAAGTTAATGGGCTGCAGCACCATAACTTACATGACTCACGATCTAAGCAATGAAGTATGCAAATCATTATCACATTAATATATGAAAATAACATAAAGGAGAGACATTCTGATCAAATTAGAATTATCATGATTTTTGGTAAGATAATCAAAAGAATGGATTATGAGGATATAACAACATATTGCCTTCAAATTGGATCAAATCATCTGAATTTGGAGGGAAAACTCCAATAATAACATCCTCTTCATTGAGGAGCAAAAATAGAACAATATGGAGGGAAACTCCATAAATATCAACTTTCAAAGTGGAACCAATAGAACCAAATGGAGGGAAACTCCATAAAGATATTATCCTATCAAAGTGGAATAGATAGGATCCAATGGAGGGAAACTCCATATAAAATGAGTGCATACCAATATAGGATGGAGGGATACTCCATGGGCCAGATAAGGAAACTATGTATCAGTTATACTGAGGGGACCTACATAGTTAACCTTGAAAAAAAAATATTAAGCTCCCTATGCAACTCAAAAAATATCAGATAAATCATGTAGATCAATGGTATAAAACCATAAAGTGCCAATAGGGGCATAGAATGATGCTATAAACACATAATAGTGCAACTATGTGCACATCAAAATATCAAAATGAAGGCAAATGTATAAGATTACTCATAAACCAATGATATAAGGAAGATGAACTAAATATAGATATCAGGTATAAAACTCCATAAAGGGTAAACATGGTTATGAAAATTATAATAGCTTGTATATTTATCTTGGTATATATGTGTGCACCCATATATACTTGAATAAATATACTTAAAATATCATAGTATGAAATCACACAACTATAATTATTAAATCATAGCTTAATGCTAGAAAAATGATTACCCCTTTTTCCTTTTTTTAAGAGTAATTACCTTTATGTGAAATTTGTTACAACTAACCCTGCAAAAAAGGTTAGTAAATAATGATAGAGTTCAGATCTGGCAGATAAGAGTATACTAAAAAGAGTTTTAAAATGGCTCTGATAGAGAATGCAGAGAATGAAAAAAATGGTTCAAACTCATAATAGAGTATGAGATGTACTGGCATATTAGGAATATATGGGTAGAAACTAAATGCATTCAATACGAGATAAATATAGATAATGAAGTTGGACTGGCAGCAGTAATCTATTAATAGACTGCAAGTCTAAAGCTTGCCAATTATCGCATATGAGCCCATCATGCCCACTCATCTCGAAGTGCTCTGCTCTCTTCTGCTTATTTTGGAACCAAGCTCCGCACCGAATGAGTGGGAAACAGTAACTCCCTTGCAGTTGGCAACAATTTATTCGACTATAGCTGCAGAGGTTTCTATCATAAACCATATATTATTAGACATGTGGAAACTGGTAATGGCCGAGTACTTGAGGAGGTGGAGAAATCAAACTGATAGTCTAAACGCGTTGTTGATGAAAATGCAATTTTAGAAATATGGAAATTATTACAGGCAGTTGTTGAGCGTGGGGCAGGCTGTGCTGCAAGATTAGGTAGCCCTTGCTCAGGAAAAGCAGGGACATCTGATGGGTACAGAGATGTCTGGTTTGCTGGATTCACTCCAGAGCTGACCTATGTGGTATGGTTTGGATATGATGATAATGCAACAGTTGGTGGATTGCACCCAAGGAGAGATACTTACAAGATATAACTAGAAGTCTCCACTCCATTAGACCTGTTGCTAACCAGCCAACAGGCTCTGGCTAAGGCATGTCACTTATTTCACTTTGTGCTATTAAATCCAAGTATGTCTGCCCAAATACGATTGGGCCTTTGAAAATTGTCATAAATATTGCTCCAAAAATGCATAAAAATGTGCCTCCAACCTTAACCTTTCCATCAATCGCACACAAATTCACAGACTCTGTGCTGCTAAAAACAAGTAGTAATATGATAATTTATTAGAATTGACACAATCCGAATACAAGTGCATACCAATATAGGAAACTGCTGTAATGTTTACTATAGAAAAAAATATGTTTCCTCCCTCAGTTATATAAGCAAGAATGGAATCCTTACAGTGAGCTTTTTCTCCTTCAGAAAGCATGTGATTAGTGTATAACATTCCATTTACTACATTCTGTAAAAGATTTGTCTTCAGTTGACAAATAATATATCCATGTCTATCTACCCTGAATAAATTTTCCTTAAGATGGTCTCTTGTGGTCACAATATAAATTTACGTATAACACTATGTTTCCTTTTCTGGACTTCATTCATACTACAAATAACAAAAATCTGCATTGCAGTTGTTTGTAATGAGTTAAGGCACTGACAGAGAGCCACGTGGAATTTGGTTCAAATGATACGAAAGAAAAGGTTAAAATGATGCTTTAGATAACGTTTAAAGACTTTGACGGTGAAGTACCTTTTGGTACCTCCAAATGTTCAAGAATCGATCTAAAAGTCAGAACCCCTCCAGAATCCTGCACAAAACCCTTTGTTCTGATTCACTCAAAACCCTTACAACACCCTTTGCAAGCGACTAAAAACTTCTGTACACCTTGAATGAATTCCCACGAAAGTTAATTTTTCCACAACAGAGCACCACATCAAGGACATCCAACTGGTCTATCCATTAATTTTTGCAAAATCTTCCCATGAGATCTAATTTTTTCAGACAACGCTATATCAAAAATACCCGACTGATTTTATCACTAATTTTGGGGAAACAATCAAAGCACTGGAACAGAAAATACCAAGAGTCTAAACATTGACAATCCAAAACTTACTTTCAAAATCAAAACATAAAGGCTTCTAGAGTTCTCTGAACCCTCTTATTTTGGGGAGGTAATCAAATCCCAAAAGAGAAATGCCTAACAATCTCAAATCTGACAAACTATATCTCGTTGCCAAAACAAAATGTAGGGCTTCTGCAGTTCAATAATCCCCTTTATTTGCTTATAGACATTTCAAATCAAACGACAACAAACTCTGAATTGTGAGATTCACAACAGAAAACAATGAAAAATTCAACCATAACCTATTCTTTTTCTTTCGCCTTTTGTCTTTGAAAGCCAAATGCCACCTGATGGATCTAATATTTCAGTCGATCAAATTGACAAGGCCTCAAAACAATCAGACCTCCACTGATACCGATTGAACAATCATCAGATGGTCTAGATCGAATCCCCCAATTCAATTTGGAACAATCCCCAAATCACACATTTGCTGCAAAAAAAAAAATGAAAGGTGAGGCTTGATCTTTAAAACTCTTGGGAGATGACAAACCCTAAAAGAGGATCTCATGCACTGAGATTGGAACATGGCTGTAAATAGTGTTTCACCGGCTATCAAATATGAAAGATAGTAAAAATGAAATGAATGGAATTAGGATGCAATGTTGATGAAATGTTTGTGGAGCTGTTGGAAGAGCCGATAGAATTTGCTCCCCAGGAGGAGCAAATGAGAGCCTCTCTATTGTATCAAGATGCAGATCTTGATGTTGGAATTCCTAAAGAAGCAAGCACAGAGGCATTGCTATAAATGATGGCAATAGCTGGGCCAAGTACATGTCTGTTACAGGGAATGCAGATGATGACCATGATATAATCACATTACAGTATACTCAAGAAGGTCTAATGAACATGGAGGACAATAGGGAAGGTCATGTGACAGCATTTGGAGATGATATTGCCATTGAGAGTTTAGCAACAGAGTTCAAGCGAGAAATATTTGTGTTCCTCTTGATGAAAGGCACAAGGTATTAGAAAACAATTAATGGGGGTATTAGAAAAGAGATCCACTGTGTTTTTTTCTGTTGCTCGATCATGGCTGCTGTGGTTGAAAGGATTGTGGGTACAAAGGGGAACTCAAATCCCTTGTTTAGAAGGAAAAAATGGAGATTTTTTGCATAGCAAAGATGTCAGAGCGATGGCCTCTATTACCTATGGCAGGCTGAAAGAAGAGTATAAACTACTCAGATTGAAACCCAATGCCACTGAAAATGAGGTCAAAAAAGCATATCGGCGGCTCGCCTTGCAGTTCCATCCCGATGTCTGCAAAGCAGACAACTATAGTGTGAGGGTTCACAAGATCAAAGAGGCATATCAGAGTGTAATGTCCACTCTGACTGAGGCAGCTGAAGAAGAGGAAAAGTCTATTTTGTCATCTTATTTTTTTGACAAAGTAAAAATGTGAAAAAAAATGGTCAACGTGAATACTTCGACTATTATGTAATAAAAATATAGTAGATATTATGGTACATGGCAATCTAAGAAGCCATGAGAATTTTTTATAAAAAAAACTGCAACGACAAATGCCATCCTCATACAAAAAAGAAGAGAGGATAGGCAAGACAGATAGCAAGAGAGCACAGAGAGGCTTAAAAGGAAAACCCTTTGGTGGCAAGCCTTCCAAAGGGGGTTAGATGAAAACTAAAAGAAAATAAAAAATAACTTACACAAATTAGAGTAAACAGAAGTTAATCAGGTTTGGCGGTAAACTAGCCAAACCCAAAAAAAAATTAATTTCTTCCAACTTAAGAAGATTAAAGAAAAAATTAGTGAAATCTCTCTCAAGAGTCTCCTTCGAATCGTACCTTCATGCAAACACTCAAAACAAAGATTAGACTGCTCTGATACCATGTTAGAAATGGAAAAATAAATCTGTAAATAAGCAATACCAGGAAAGAATCTAAGTGAGTAAATGCATGAAAAGATATTACCATAAAATAGGAGAGAGAAAGCTTCAAGCTCCAACACCATGAGACAAGATATTTGGGAAGGGGAAAGCAAAGAAAACCCCTTGTGACATTATGAATGAGGCATGAAAAGCCTAAGAAGAGAGAGAGAGAGAGAGAGATAGAGAGCAATGCTCATACAATAATTGAGAAGAGGAAGAAACCTCATTGTTAAATGAGAGAAGAGGGTCATCTCTTAAATAGAGATGAGAGAGAGAAGTTAGAATGTAACTCCCATGTCTATGAATGCCACCATTCATATGTGTGTGAGGCCAAGTGTGAGATTCCTCTTAATGAGGAATAATCTAAAATTAGAAATTACAATATATATTTGTCCTCACATATTCCACTAGATGACAAAATAAGATGTAGTGGAAAAAGGACAAAAAAGAAATATATTAGGATACCTTGGCTTATATCCTAATATATTATAACAATAAATAAAGGAGGTCTAACCTTGGTTTATAAATACACCAAGGAAAGATTACAACTTCTAACACAATTCAATTCCTTCAAAGTGACTAGAAAGTAATCCAAATATAACTGATCAATATATCATAAAATTCTTACATAAATCATAGCTTATACACGAAGGCTGAGAATAATATCAATAAGTAAACCACACACAGCATAGAGCATGCCATCACATAACCATGGTTGGGTTTTAAAAAGATCGAGACCAAAGACATCATCCTGACATCACAATCATAACCCTCAAGCCTCTTGTAGACGTCCTATAACTGGTCAACAACTAGTCAACCCAAAAAACCCAAAACAGATAGCATTGAGAAAACACAAAATGCAAGCACATGTTTTGGTTTCCTTAAAATTACACAATTGATTTAAGTATGGGGTTCCAATATTCATTTTGGATTTAAATATCAAATGAGGGAATGGTTATACATTTTTCTCTAACCCATGTATTTGTTTTGATGGATAAAAGTTTCCTCCTATAACTCTTAGAATTCAATGTTCTAGATATATACGTTATACATTGTATGTTATTTTGGTAATGAATTGTTGTTTTCAAATAACTTAATTTCTTCTCTTTAGAACACCAAAATAATAACTTAAATATTTCGTTTATAACATTCTCATTAACCTTAATTAGACTAAATTCTAATTAAGTAAATATATTAATTTTAAACTATATATTATTCATTTAAAATCTTATTAACTTGATTATTAAAATTTCATTAATATTATATATATATATATATATATATATATATATATATATATATATATATATACATATATATATATATACATATATATACATATATTTATATATATGCATATATATATATATAATAAATAACATATAACAATTAATATAAATTTCTAGTAAAAATTTGAATTATGATTGATCAATTCATAACAACATCGATGTATTATAAAAAAAGGTGAGTTTAGTTATACTTGCACCACCATTATATATGGCAGTATTGTGCAACCTACCTCTGTCGCAAGGCTAGCAATGGCAGTCGCAGTACCTATGATAGCAGGTTCGTTGTCAACAGCTTTAAAAAGAATGGGACGGGGTCGGATAAAAACCCCCCAACCAAATTTTATTAAATTTTTTTTTTTATAAATGATACAACATACATTTTGCACTTCGAAATTTTTTTTTTATAAATTGTTAACAATGAACGATTTCAGACTTATATATATATATATATATATATATATATATATATATATATATATATATATATATATATATATATATATATATATATATATATATATATATATATATATATATTTAAAGAAACATTTGTATATTTATTTTAAAAGAACTTACATACATACATATATATATATATATATATATATATATATATATATATATATATATATATGTATGTATGTAAGTTCTTTTAAAATAAATATACAAATGTTTCTTTAAAAAATGATATATATAGAAGAAAATTGCTATTGGAAATACTTTTATATATATATATATATATATATATATATATATATATATATATATATATATATATATATATATATATATATTAAAGCATTTCCATAGCGATTTTCTTCTATATATATCATTTTTTAAAGAAACATTTGTATATTTATTTTAAAAGAACTTACATACATACATACATACATATATATATATATATATATATATATGTATGTATGTATGTATGTATGTATGTATGTATGTATGTATGTATGTATGTATGCAAAGATCAAATCGAGTGCAAGGATACAATGTATTTCTTTTAGATTCACCTATATAATTCTTTTAATAGGTTTGTTTATAACATTCTACACCCTAATCCCATAGATTTCTCAGATCTACGCGTGTGAGGGTTTCTCATACATAAAATTAAATACTCAAAGAAAGACTAAATATAGCTAAATCATTTACACATGGAATCCTCAAAAAATAATTAGAAGACACGAAGAAGATAGGAAGTGCAAGAAGCGAAATATCATTTACAAAATTCACAAGTGTCTACCTAGACACTAATGCTAATTCACTTCTCCTCAAAATTCACAAAGCAAGCTCCTTCCTTCTTCAATGTTCTTGGGTCCTCCAAACAGGCTCCCCGAGCTTCTAGGAGTGCCTTAATATAAAGAACTCTCAGGAAGCACCTAGAATGTCTCTAGAAACAACCAGAAGATGAGATGAGCATTGACAGCTAAGCATGAGTTTTTCACAACCTTCTAGATGTGTCACAAGGTTGTAGACACCATGTGCTTAATTTGTATGCTAATTCCTGTGTTGTAGACATACGTGCAACCAAGAGGTGTGTTTACTCCTAGGTAGACTTATAACTTTTATTTTAATTCTTTTATCTTTTCTATTATTATTATTTTTATTATTATTAATAATTTTAATTTTTTTTATTTAATTTATTTTCTCAAATAATTTCCATTTAATTAATTAAAATCAAAATATCTAAAGATCATGATATTATATTAATTTTTCCTTGAAATAATTAAATTATTAATTAAATCTTTTAATTTTAGACTTAATTAATAAAAAATCACCATAGACCTCCAAGATAAAATATGAAATCCATCATAGAAAAATCCATACAAATTTAGTCTAAAGGGGATAAAATAATGAATTATGTCATCCGACACATTTGAAAGGTAAAATATCTCAGATACTTGACCTACCTCTCTAGGACAAATGGTTTAAGGGCTTCGGATTTAGACTTGAGAATTTTTCTCCCCTCTCTTACCATTGAGATAATTTGATAGGGTATGCTCATCCTGGAAATTTAGGAAAGTCGATACGTAGTACCTACAACCTGCATAAAAACTATGCATGTACATACTATATATATGCTAAGCTAAACATGCAATGGTAGGAAGTGGTGTATCATGTAGATTTCGACTAGTAGGTGACTCTGACTCCCTTCCTTAACCACATCAAAAATGCCATACAATAAGAGAACAAACATGCACACCATACACATGCAAGTATGGGATAAGTATCCATAAGAAAACATGTGATAATAAACTATCTAACTAATCATCATCAATGATTGGAAATAATGTAATAATCATCATGCATAAATGAAATGTAGAGTCTAAGTAATCTCATCATATATCAACTGAATCCATAGCATAATATCTAATAGTCTCAAAACAATGCTACTAACCATTACATAAAACTAGTCTAACAAAGTTCGACCATGATAGCAACAAAGTATCTAGAAAAATGTGAACAAGGGTAGGCACTACAATATATAACTTAGCTAGAATGAATCTATCTAAATCATATATTTCAATAAAATTGATTTTTTGATAGAAATACTGAAATTCAATCAATTTGATAAGTTAGCCTAAAAGGTGACACAACTTTGTACTTTTACCCCAATAGATTACATAAAAGGTAAAGAAAGTCATAAATATAATATATGTGCAACAAATCTAAGAAAAAAACACTTCTAACTTCATGTATTTTCCAAGATCATATATAACTTGTTTAATACTATTGTCAAACTAGTGTGGGAGGGATGAAGACCTAGGATGTACTAGAATCATTTAAAAATGATCATTTCAATATATTATTAAATAATGCAATAGATAGTACATTCAATTTTATAAATATATTGTAAATAGAGAACATGACTTACCTTGACAAAGGTATGCCAATCATGTATTTTTAAACCTAGCCCAAAATCAACTTTCTTTGATACAAGAGTGCTTATATTTGAAACAGATCTTGTGGAATTTTCTCTTTTTATGACTTCTTTTAATGCATCACTTTGTTGCTCCATTAATATCTAAGGAAGGGCACTCATATTTATGCGGTCTCTATTGCTATTTGAATCACTGAAATCTTTCATTTCATGATTGGATTCATGAATGTCAATAAAAATTTTGGCAATTTTTTCTCTATCATGCCTTCCATCCAATATTTTTTGTATTGTCTCTATTGCATTCTTTCCAATATGCATACCATCAAACAAATTCATGATTGAGAGGTTCTTGTAGTATGGTAACCTACTAAATTGAGTAAGATAACTTTTCATTTCTCTAGGAAGTTGGTCATTGATGCCTTGACAACCTTCACAAGCATTAATTACATCATTACTAAATATAAGACAATATCAAAAAATATATTTCAAAATTTGGACCACAAATTGGATATTACCTCGACGATTTTGTCAATTATATTCTAACTTCCATTGATGAGGTGTCATTCTTTGTGGCCTTGATGTTGTCTCTTCTTTTCCACTAAAAATATATTTTTTAGTAATTTAATAATTATGGTTATTGTGGGGAGAGTGCCTAAACTCATCGAACACCTACTTTACTAAACTTCTTGAATGATGATATCTTATCTTTGGACCACAAACTAGACATATAAATTTTCCCTTTGTCTAAAGACCTAAGAGATTATGTATAATTATCATGCATAACTTAAGCATACAACAATAATGTGTTACAAGAACTATAAAAGACCAAAAATATGCGACCTTAACATTTTAACATACCACAAAAATGAGTTACCCTAGGGAAATCATGTATTATTCATACAAGCATTGAATGAAATTTAAATTTTCTTTGTCCTATTGGTCTAGATATTTCATACATAGTGACATCATTCCATAACTTCAACAACTCATCAATTAGGGGCTTAATATACATGTTCATATCTTTAACTTGGTACATACCTAGCAATTGAATGAACATAAGCATTATGTAATTATTATGACCATTTTCATGAACTGTTTACAAATTAATTTAGATAAATATTAAATTAAAAAATACCTAGCACAGTCATTGACAACATTATGTTCTCCCTCTTTATGGAAATCCAAGGACAAATGCTATTGCTAATAACAAAAATAGGCCACACTAAGTAAATAGATCTTATATCTCCAAATGGATTGACATCATTTTTTGCCAATGAAAGCTTGAGATTATGAGGTTCTTCTTTAAAGTGTAATCATGTTTCTCCTATCTCTTTAAATGAAGAACCATCCATAGGGATTCACACAATCTCATCTTGACTTCTATTGTGTGCATGATAATTCATAAATTGTGCCAAGTTAGTGCACCTAAATAATCATTGAGGATGTGGAATAACATGAATGTATCAAAGAACCTTGCGAGGCACATTTTTTGTTATTTGACCTAATTGATATCTACTAATATGAAAATTAGGGCATTCTTTTGTAAATTCATATTGTTTATGATATAGAATGTGATCATTGGGACATGCATGTATTATTTGATACTTCATTCCAATTTGATTCACAATATTATATAATTTTTAGTACGAACAAATTTTATTTTTTTTAATAGTGGTAAAAAAAATTCACCTATCAACCTACAACAACAAATATGGATTGTTAATATAATGAATAGTAATGGTATGCTAACATTGAAGATGACAAAAATGGCATACCATAGCATATGTGACATTGCTACATTGGATAAACCATTCATAACCTTCATGTTTACCAACAACACTATAATAAAGAGAAGAGTTGTTTGGAAGCCTTTGTCTAGGGGCCCATGTTCCTTTTTAGGTATAGGTATATCAAGTCCATCTTCATCATCATTATCAAATGCACTAGCACCATCATCATGAGCATCTTCATCACCTATGCCAATACCATCTCCTTCAATCATGTCCTTTGGCACATTATCATCTTCTTCCATGAGAGTGTTATCCTCAACTTGGATATTCACACCTCTATATTCCTCTAGTAGGAAATCCACATTCAACAATGAACTAAAATTGTGGCCCCCTTCAACATGACCATGTTTCCTACAATGGCTTCTGGCTGTTGTGATTAGAATTCTTTGATTCTTTAAGCCCTTACAATTTTTGCAAGGACAATTAAATTTATCAATTTTTCTTTGAAACTAAGACCACAATGTAGCCAATGTCTTGTTATTTTATTCTGGGTTCATATTTTTAGGTGTGGTCTTTCTTTATAGGAAAATATTTTTGCAAAAATTTAGACATTTTGTACTTTATGTTTATATCTATACATATGGTTTTTAAAGAAAAATTCGGTGCAACTAATGTGTATATTTGTAAAAATATTAGGCATGTTGTATTTAATGTTTATATCTACACATATGATTTTGAAAGGAAAATTTGGTGTAACTAGTGTTTATATTTACAAAAATATTGGATATTTTGTACTTAATGTTTATATCTACACATATGGTTTTGAAAGAAAAAATTGGTGTAACTAATATGTATATTTGAAAATATTTTGGACATGTTGTACTTAATGTTTATATCTATACATATAGTTTTGAAAGAAAAAATTGGTGTAACAATTATGTATATCTGCAAAAATATTGGACATGTTTTACTTAATGTTTATATCTGCACATATGGTTTTGAAAGAAAAGTTTTTTTTAACTAATGTATGTATTTGCAAAAATATTGGACATGTTGTGCTTAATGTTTATATCTATACATATCATTTTGAATGAAAAATTTGGTCACCTCGCTCAAATTTACCCATATTATAATATCAACAACTTTTGTTGAGCCTTTACATTTACTGATTGCTTGTCATGACTTGGGGTCATTTAATAGGGAAAATTTTTATTTAGTGTAGAGTATACCCATATTTACTATTTATTTTAGTAGCTTGGTATGATTAATTCATTCTGGTAGTTGTTTGGCATCCCCTTTGCCATTTTTCTTGATTTAAAAACCATTAAGGATTTAATTGAGAAGAATATTTGATTCAAGGAACTACAATTAATGGAACCTCAAAAAGCATTGCTTACATACAAAATTAGTAGGGTAGTCCCAAGTAGAGGTTCCACATGGAAGGATTTGCACTTTTGTGACCTCATTACTAGATCCTTTTCCATGATTTGTTTCTTCATATAATGTTATAAATCTATTAGTGAACAAATTGTCTTCCAAGAAAATACATAGAAAATGACCCTAAATGCCCAAATAAGAAGACTAAATCTGCAGTAACAGTTGGATAGGTTATCATTGGATCGATAACCTTCCTCTAAATTCTATCGAGTATAACTCCCTCTATAGGATATACAATAAATCAACTACACTACAAATACAAATGCTTTTAACCACAAAGCACAAAAGGTTTACAAACATCTATTCATAAACATGAAGTAGATGTAGAAATATTACCTAACTAATTAGAAATAAACAACAAACAACACCAAGTTTTTTTTCCTAATCATTACATTATGGAAAAATATAGAAAGAGAGGCAGATATTCTTTCCCAATACATAGATAACAAAAGCCCAAAGTCTTGACAATAATTATGGTAGTGATCATAGGCATCAAAACTACATTTAGAAGAAATCAATATAATTCAAAAGTTAACATTGATCAAAAAATTTAACATGCAACCTCAAAGTGTTGACCTAAGAAATTTTCCTCTTCTAAATACAACAAAACAAAGAAAGATTTGTTCTTTGAACCACACAAATCATTTATTCAGAAAAATACTATCCTCCTATTTCATAAAGTCTACAAAGAATACAATTACTCCATTCTTCCTCTACAAATACAAAATAAAACTAGATACATAAACTCTTCTATCTGTAGCCCAAAAAGATAAAATGGAACCCTAACGACCCCTCTTTTTGTCTTTTTAACATGAGCCTATTCTCAGTAATCTTTTTTAGTTTCTATAATTGAATATTTATCATCTTTTAAGGTAATTCATTTTTGAATTACAAGGCCTAGTTTTTTCTAAAAACTAAAGTCACCTTCCTATGACAAAGTAAAATTATTGGACATGTGATGCAATTATTATGATAGGTGTCCTCTGGAGAAGGAACAATGACTTGCACACATTCTTATCATCCCAATTTTTATGTCAACATTCCCAAATATAGTTAGCCATGTGGAGAGTGGTCCTCTTATATAAAATAGTTAGTGAATGATCTATTTTAAGTGTTGGGACACTACTCCTAGGTGACACCAGTTGCCTTTTAGCTACCGAGCCAACTAAGAATCATTTTTGCTTGTTCGAATTATGACAACTCCATATTATAGGGAGACATTATATTCTCCATCTAAATTACTTATGACTATCATGCTTAACAAGCAATGTTTATAATCCGCATGCCTGTGGGAGGTCCCTTAATAATTAGCACACAACTTTATTGCTAAGCCCTCAGGCACCATTGATGATTCCATGTCTTTGAGAGCTCAAAACATGGATAAACCCAATGTATGAAGATGAATCTTGTGGTTTCCCTCAACAAATTCCATTATCAAATTTTTCATTTGGTTGTTATGCCCTTGATTTGTAATTGCTATGTGACATATGTCTATAAGGTGAAAGGTTAGTTTGTTATCGCTATCCCAACACAAACATATGACATGTGTTCAAGTGCTTACCATTTTTGTCTTTGTCAATTATTATATCTCTGCACATTGGGTAATTCCATGAGTTATGTCTACACTTTGTAGTAGAATTAAATTTTCATAATACCATGATCTCTGCATGATGACCTAGACATTGATGGCATTCTATAAGTTCTCCTATGCAAGCATGATGCCTATAATCAATATTCTTAATTTGTTAGCATCAGAGATTCCTATTCTTCATTGACATTTTCCAAGTCAAAATTTATGAATAAGTATCCCATCTTTGATGATGGTTACCCATTTGGACTCAAAATAAAATTACCGATAGTAGGAGATCAGTTTTAAACCTATTCATGCATTCTATCAAATAATTTATTTGATTCTTTGGTTAAAGATACATGCCCTTGTTTGTTTCCAATCTAGCTTGGTATTTCAAGCTACTTGAATATGTTGTAGTACCAAATGAAGGATATTATCGATGATGGTCATAGTTGACTTAAAATTGGGAGGTAGTTCATAGAGTCAATGAAACTTGGAAACAACCTCAAGCCTCCATGGTATTATATCACACACTTGCCAAGAACCTAAAATCCAAATGGTATGTTGCAACACAGTCTATATTAGTTCTCCAAACACTCCTTGAACCTTAGGAAATACATCACTACACCTTCAATGATTTTTGTTTTAGGAAATTGAGTACCTAGATTTGCAAATAATGAAGCCACAACTTCATCTTTACCATAGATGTAAAGATATCTTAGAACATATGGTTTGAACATATCTTGATTAACCTTCAATGTGTGTCTACAAGACTTGATCACAACTTAACACATGTCACTATTGAGAGAACTCTTATTGGTTGTATTGTTAATGGAGATGTTCATTCATGTTTCGTTTTGACCTTTGTACTTGCATCGGTGATTATTGCTAAATGTAAGGGAGTTGAATCGATAGCTTGCAAATTTTGTAGAGAGGCTTTATTATGTGAAAACATTGGTATCCCAATCTTGTATATTCAAAATATTCATGCTCTTGAAATCCTCCCATAATATATGATATTATATTAAGCAGTTTGAAGCCATTGAATTGATCTCACTATTCTTAAACCATTTGAAATTGCATCATGGGAATGTCTAAACTAGTTGAATATATCAATTCTACACTTTAGAGTTTGCATTCTGATCTTCTATACTTTTGAAACTATCTATGTCAAGTCACAAGAAGTGTGGGAGGTTTTGAGCCCCTTTTTCTACACCTAATTGGGTTAATGGTATTGGGGAAAACTTTTGAACCTGAATGAGGAATGAAATCACCAAGAATGTCATTATATTGAACTTCTACACTGAACTTGTAAGATGAACCATCTAAAGCATTGAACCATTTTGAATTAGTTTGAGCCTTAGCTCAAATGGGTTCAAGACATTATACTAAGAATTTCAAATGCTAGGTCTATATTGGGTACCAATAAGGGCTCTAACTATGGGACTGATTTTGATACAAAATCAGAGAACTTCAACAATCTTTGGTAAAACATAAGTTCCTTATCCATTGGGAAAATAGAGTCACCAAGAAGAAAAAATTTGTGATCTAGTTTCAAAGAGGGCAGAGGGGAGTAGGGAAAAGCCAACCAAAACACCAAAACTACTAACAAGAATGAAGGGTGAACATTATTTAAACTAACACTATGCACATCAAAATAATATTTATAGAACAAGGTATATATTTAGTGCCTAATATTTGCAAATTGGCTGATTTTAGAATTTTTTGGCTAGTAATTTGGCTAATAATTTAAGATTTCATACAACTTAAATTGTGATAGTTTTATAAAATATAGTTCTAGAATATTAAAAAATCACTCAAAAATTTATTTTACTAAAAAATTTAAACTCAAATATTTGCCACAATATTCATTACATGATTAAATTAGAGTCACCTAAATATAATATATTATTGGAGAAATTATATTTAACTAACCAATAATTATCATAATTATTAGCTACTTTAGGGATATATCACCACTATTTAGTTTTGTCTATTGAATTAAAGTATGTGTAATGATCCTCATAATATTCCATGAGGTAAAATAATAATAATAATTTTGATTCGTAATATTCCATAGCAATTAATGAACTCCCTATTATTATTGAGAATTGTGAATTTTTTATATAAAAAATTATGATTTGAAAATAATCACCAATAGCAAGCATATTTAGAATTAAAAAATGAGAGATTCACCAATCGAAATAATTTTGTTTTGTCAAAATAATGAAAGATTTGCCAATATTTTATATCCTTTTTTGGAGATGGCTTTCTTAAAGTTTACCCTATTATAGAATATATAAAAAGGTAGGAAGAGAACCTACCACAAGAAATAGAGGAAAGAAAAAGAATCATGTAATCCATTTACCAGTTGGGAGAAGTAGGAGCCCTTCCATATGAGTGAACCATGCCTCAATAGAGTAGTTCCACATCATTTTTGGCAAGCAACTTCTTTAATACCAAACCTCAAACTAAAACCTTGCATGCATATGTTGACCCAACACTCTTTTTCAAATAGCCACAACTCATCAAAGCACTCTTTCACATCCAAGAAATTATCCTCAACCTACATCTAGCTAGGTTTTGCTTCAAGCAAAATGATTTGAAAAGAAGAAAAATTCTCAAGAAAAGATGCACAATATCTAAAAATGCTATGACAAAGACTCACCATTCATATATGGCATTTGATATCATGATCAACTTGTGAGCAAAGAGATGCCTTGTCCAACATAGGATCAATTATAGAGTATATCTTTTCCTCATCCCTCTCAAGAATCAAGCTATCATCATACAAGACATATATGCTATCTTTTTTCCTTTCAAAAGTGCCATTACATTTTCTAGCATTACTTGCATAATCAAAATCAGAAAAGTCACACATAGAAGAATGGAAAGAAAAATTATTAGTGAATAGTTCATTCTCAATTTGATTTGAATGAATACTCGATTCATCATTAAAGAAATGATCCAGCTTGATTGACAATAGAAATCTATCTATAATTTATTCTCCCTTATTGAAAATTGCATTCCTCAATACATCAGCCAAGTCACTACTAGATTGGAAGTCAACTTTATATATATTTTTCTCAACAAGAAATGCAACAGGTATATTTTCATCCAAAGGCATCTTTACCCCATCTTTACTAAGAATTTGATCATCATCAAATGGGCTAACTTGAGAGAGCTCTTTTGGCTAAAGAGAAAATAAGAACTCACTTATGATTTCTTCTTCTTTCTAAAGGAGTTTTCCCCTCCATGTTTTAGCTAGGTAATCTATGGACCGATTACAAATTTTTAAGCATGAGGACTCATCTTCATTTTCCATGAAAGTGTTAGATTCAATCCCAAACTATAGATTATTATTAATTTTTCCATAAAGAAGACTCTTCAAAGAAAGATAGCCAATATCATTTTCATCCATTTCATGAAAATTGAAAGATTGATATTTTTGTAGCATGTTGTCGTCAAGTTTTTCACAAATAAGAACTTTTGAAATGAAATGACCGTCATCACTTCCACATCTAAAATTTTCAAAACATGGAGAGAGAAATAATTTAGGAGCACCTTGATTTATGTTTCCTTGAGTGTCAACATGATCATAAAGAATAGAAGGGTTTCAAAAAGTGGAGTAAGATGATATAACCAAAGATTCTTCCTCTTCAACCAAAAACTCTTCTTTATCTTCATTGTCATTGCTACCATGATTTTCACCTTCAACATGAAAGTCTTTATCTACCCCTATTTGATCTTTGTAAGGTTGTAACATTTCTTGAAGTGAGAAAGGCTCTTGCTACAATTTTATCTCCAAATCCAGCCCTTTGGCCAAATATTCATTCAAGGCAGAATCTCCTTCAAGACAAATGTTAGCACCATTTTCAAAATCAGAATGAACAATAATATTTGCTACTACATTATTTCAAATGAGAAAAGATTTTTGAATAGGGTCTTTTCAACATTCACATCTAAAGAGTAGCTATTCTCACAATCTCTCATGACATCCAAAGATTTGTATTTTTCTAAGACATAATATGGCATTTCAATGGAATCTTTAAGAGAAAGATGATCACCATGATCCTCAACTATAAAAATTTCTACATGAGATGAAGAAGGAACTTGAGGCAAGATTTCATTATTAGTGCTTACCCTTTGTCCATTGTTAGTTGTTTGGAATCCTTTCTCACTCAACACTAAATAATTACATGAGATGAAATGTGAAGATATAAATAGGGTTTCATCATCATTCACCTCCAAAAGTTTCTTCAACTAAGAAACTTTATCCTCAAGCTCTTGCAAGTCTTTCAACTTGTGAAATCTTATGCAGGGGGTTTTTCATAGAAGCCAAGATGACGCATCATCTTTGAGACTTATATTGTTCCAGATAGCCTAGGAAATTCTTTCTTTAAAGCTATCCACAAATTAATGTCACACTTTATCATCAATTTGATAAAGTTCTAGGATAGGAGGGTTTGGCCTTGATCTTCTCATGGATTTTATATTCGGCATGGTCTTCATTGATTCACAATCTCTTGGACATGGAGATAATCATAAAACTAAATAAGTAAATATTAGCCACTAAATATTCATTTCTAAATTCCCTAGCAGAGTCACCAAAAATTTATTAGTGAACAGATTGTATTCCAAGAAAATACATACAAAATGACCCTAAATTCTCAAATAAGAGGACTACATCAGTGCTAACAATTGGATAGGTTATCATTGGACTGATAACCTTCCTCTAAATTATATCGAGTACAACTCGTCATATAGGATATACAATGAATCGACTATAGTACAATTACAAATTCTTTTAACCAAAAAGCACAAAAGGTTTACAACCATTTATTCATAAACACAAAGTAGATGTGGAAAGATTAACTAATTGAATGGAAATAAACAAAAAACAACACCAACTTCATTTGCCTAGTCATTACATTATAGAAAGATATAGAAAGAGAGATGGACATTCCTTCCAAATAAATAGATAACAAAAGCCCAAAGTCCTCATATTAATTGTGGTAGTGTTCATAGGCATAAAACTATATTTAGAAGAAATCAAGACAATTCAAAGGTTAATGTTGATAAAAAACTTTAACATGCAAACTCAAAGTCATGACTTGACAAATTTTCCTCTTCTAAATACAATAGAACAAACAAAGATTTGTTCTTTGACCTACACAAATCACTTATTTAGAAAAATAATACCCTCCTGTAGTATAAAGTCTACAAATAATACAATTCCCCCTTTCTTCCTCTACAAATACAAAATAAAACTAGATACATAAACTATTTTGTCTGTAGCCCAGAAAGGAAAAATGGAACCCTGGTGAGCCATCTTTTTGTCCTTTTAACATGAGCCTATTCTTAGTAATCTTTTTTAGTTTCTATAAATAAATATTTTTCATCTATGAAGTTTATTCATTTTTGAATTACAAGGTCTAATGTTTTCTAAAAAATATAGTCACCTTCCTATGAAAAAGTAAAATTATTGGACATGTGATGCAATTGTTAACTGTGACCTACACACATTCTTATCATCCCAATTTTTATGTCAAAATTCCTAAAAATAGTTGGCCGTGTGGAGAGTGGCCCTCTTATATCTAATAGTTAGTGAATGATCTCTTTTAGGTGTCGGGATACTACCCCTAGGTGTCACCAATTGCCTTTTAGCTGTCGAGCCATCTAAGTATCATTTCTACCTATTAGGCTTATGAAAACTATATATTGTAGGGAGTCATTAGCTTCTCCATCTAAATTACTTATGGCTATCATGCTTAAGAAGAAATTAGCACATAGCTTTATTGCTAAGCCCATGGGTACCTTTTTTGATTCCATGTATTCGAGAGCTCAAAACATGGACAAGCCCAATGTATGAAGATGAATGTTGTGGCTCCCCTTTGTAAATTTCATTATCATATTTTTAGTTTGACTGCTATGCTACCAATTTGCACTTGGTATGTGACATTTGTCTATAAGATGAAAGGCTGGTCTGTTATCATTGTCCCAACACAAACACATGACATGTCTTCAAATGCTTACAATTTTTCGTTTTTTTCAATTATTATATCTCTACACATTGGAGAATTCCAAGAGTTATCTCTACATTGGTAGTGGAATTTAGCTGTCATAATACAATGATCTCTACATGATGAATTGGACATCGAAGGCATTCTACAAGTTCTCCTATGTGAGCATAATGTGTATAATCACTGTTATTAATTTTATATCATTAGAGATTACTATTTATCATTGATATTTTCCATGTCAAAATTTAGGAATAAGTATCCCATTTTTTATGATGGTTACCCATTTGGACTTAGAATAAAATTGCCGATAATAGGAGATACATTTTTTAACTATTCTTGCATTTTGTCAAACAATTTACATGATTATTTGATTTAAGACACATCCACTTGTTCATTTCCAATCTTGATATGTATTTCAATCTACTTGAATTTGTTGTAGTAGCCAATCAAGGATACTATCAATGGATGTCATAGTTGACTTAGAATTGTGAGGGGGTTCACAGAGTCAAAGAAACATGGAAATGACCTCAAGCCTCCATGGTATTATATCACACACACACCAAGAACCTCAAATAAAAATGGTATGTCATAAGACATTTGGTATTGATTCTAAAAACATGCATCAAGCCTTAGGAAATGCATCACTACACCTTCAATGATTTTTGTTTTAGGAACTCAAGAACCTAGATTTGCAAATAATGAAGCCACGGATTCATCTTTACTATAGATGTAAAGATATCTTAACATGTATGGTTTGAAAATATCTTGATTAACCTTCCATGGATGTCTAAAAGCCTTGATTACAATTTAAGACATGTCACTATTAAGAGAACTCTTCTTGGTAATGTTGTTAATGCAGATGTTGTGATGTAAGAGCATCTTGGATTTTCTTGGTGACTACTTTGGAGTTCATGGGAGTAGGCTCTTTAGTTTCTTTTAAGGGTGCTTGGAGTGGTATTTGGTCAAAGAAGGACTAGTTCTCGACATGCTTTGGAGCTCAGCATGGTCCACTAGTACATTTGAGGTCATTTTTTGACCAATATTGACCTAGTTTTCGACCAAAGTTCAACCAAATGCAATGAACCCATTGGTCAAAAAAGTTCTTGTGAAAATTTTGACCAACCTAATGGTTGGTTGAATTTTTGACCAATAAGTTGGTCAAAACTTTCAAACATGCTAGCCCAAGTTTTGCCAAGCATTGGTCAAAATTTTGACCAATGCTAGTAGAAAACTGCACAACATTGGTCAAAAATTGTCAAGCATTGGTTGAAATTTGGACCAATGCTTGGTAGAAAACTACCATGCATTGGTTGAAATTTTGACTAATGCTTGGTCAAATTTTTTTTGAGTTGAGGTCCACTTCAGCAATGGCCCTTACTATGAAATTGTTGTCTAAAATCTTTCTAATGAGATAATGTGTTATGAGCTCTTCATCAATGGGATGGAACATGAATCCAAGAGGTAGTTGTGTATCACCCATATCATGACTATAACTAAAGTTAAGAGCCTCTATTATTGAATTCTCTTCCCTATCACCCATATTTATTTCCTTTGCTATGGGAAATAGGGAAGAGAATTCAATAATAGAGGCTCTTAACTTTAGTTACAATTATGATATGGGTGATGCACAATTGCCTCCTATATTCATGTTCCATTCCATTGATGAAGAGCTCATAACACATTATCTCATTAGAAAAGTTTTATATAGAAATTTCATAGGAAGGGTCATTGCTGAAGTTGGTGTCAACAAGTGTGAGCCTTAGGGAGGTTCAACTCCCTCCTTTATTATTCACTATGTGTATAATCCCACACACCCATTTGATCTGGAATGATGATATGCACTGAATGTTGAGTGTCTATGTTGAGTGCTCCAAAACCATCCATTCCATGCCTTCATCTATACATAATGTCTTTCTAGTTTCTTTCTACTCACATGCCCATTTAATTTCATATAATCATCTCAAAATTGTGTCACTCTAAGCTCTCAATTGTTTTCTCTTGATTGATCATCTCATAACTATTGAATCAGAGCTTTGGGATAAGCTATAGGCATCCATCAAAGCATAAAGGATTTTGTAAGATGGTCTAGATGAAGTAGTAGAATTTTCCTTGGGAGACATGCTTGCAAAATGGAAGCATAGATAAGTCATGTGAACTATTTGACGAGATGCCTAAATGTAATGTGCTCATCAAAAGCCATGGTTGTTGGATATGCACAAAATAGATATATTCAAAGTGTTAGAATTCTTTAGAATAACTAAGAGGGGGAGGGGGGGGTGAAATAGTTATTGAAGGTCCAAATGCCCTAATAATACTTTTTCACAAATTATAGTGAATCCATAAACTTTTCATCCATCCAAGCTTAAATCAATCATTATTAGCAAATTAGAGTAAATCAACATGTAGAGATAAAACATGCAAGATCAACACATGACATAGTGATTTACGTGGAAACCCAATTTGGGAAAAACAACCAGTAACATGCTACTTGATTTTCACTCTTCTAAAGTGATGCCCTATTAAGAGCCTACCCTGTTAAAGGCTTACAACACATTGTTAAATGTGACCTTGTTAGAGGATTTCACCATACTATTAGGAATGGGCCTGGTCAAAGGACTTTAGAACATTCACTTGGAATGTCACCTTGTTAAAGGATTTACAACATGGCTATTAAACCAACCTAAGTCCATAGGATTTAAACTAACTATTACAATTGCTAGAAAGTAAAAATAATGGCTTTTCGATCTGATACAACTTACAACATATCTTGCAGATTTCAGATCACACTTTAGCTCAATCCTTTGCTTGGCTTTAATCACTTCAGCTTTGACAGCTTGTCATCTCAAGCTTCATCTCCTTGAGTCTTCTTACTCATCATACCAATTCAATCATATCTGTGGTCATCTGTTGAAGCAGAGTAACTATGCTTTCTTACTCCTTAGCACCTCCTTTAGCACTTTATGCTTTTATTCTTGACCTCTTCTCTCTCTTAGCTTCATGACCTTGATATTCCTTAAATATAAATTTGGATTGTCTTTGTCACTCGATTCTCCCTCTCCGACTTTAGGGTTTCAAATGGATTAGGTAAGATACAATAGTTCTTCCCCATATTTTTCTCTTATCTAGAAACTTCATCTAGAGTCTAGTTGTATTCTTCAAAAATGTTCTACATGGTGCTCTGTGCCACCACCTCATCACTCTTATCTTCTATTTAATTCATATAATTCAAGATAACAACCTTGTTAGGTCATATCTGATGAATCTTTGATTTTTGAAATAATGCAGAAACTCAACACTATTGGTTTACTAATGCTTAGCATCTCTGTGTTACTCGGCACTTGTATTTGCTCGACACTTATTTCTGGTCGACACTTATTTTTGCTCCACACTTTTACCTACTCAACACTTATATTTTCTCAGCACTCATTTCTGCTTGGCATCTGAAGTTCACTTGGCACTTGCTGAAGTTGAACTTGCTCGTCTTCAACTAGGAATCTATTTGGCACTTACTAGCTTTCTCAACTCTCTCTCTCTCTCTCTCTCTCTCTCTCTCTCTCTCTCTCTCTCTCTCTCTAATGAACTTAGTTCAGCTTTAAAAATGACTTAGCTAAAGCCTTACATCTTTGATATGCTTCAGTGTGCCCATTCTTTGTGTCTTAGAGTATGTCGTCAATACACTTTTTCATCAATGGCTTAGTTGACCTTGTACTTCATTACAACATCATAACTCCAACCTTTCTCTAAGTGTTCTAGTTACATCTTATTGAATGCCTCCTCCTTGTCAATCAATCAATTGATAGTATTTGGATCACTAAAGCAATTATCATTCCTGCAAGTATCAAGTTTGACATCAATGACAAAACAATGATTGAGAACATTCTTTACCAGTTCTTTTACTTTTTATATATGATCTCTTCAGTCATTTCCAACAATCTCCCTCATGATCTTTTCAATTAGTTCCAACAATCTCCCTCTTTGGAAATTGATGGCAAACCAAACTGATCAATTGATCAACTTAGTTACCACCAAGATTGTATATGTTATCTTGACTATTGCATCCATACTACTAATCTAATATATCTCCCTCTTTCTTATATATCTCCCTCTTGCTTTGTATTGATCAATTTTTCTGCATATTTCTCCCTCTTTGACATAAATGCCAAAGATGTAGCATCTTTAACATGGGAAATATAAGCTTTTGGCTCTGATGTTTTTCTCCCTCTGTCACCATGCTTGTGACTGATTTGGAGTTTCTACTCCTATTGTCATCGTCTACATCATTGTTTTGATATTTCAATGATTTGTTCTTGTTGATGCAGGGCAGCTTCCTTGTTATTTTAAATTGCTTGACTTAGGGGTATTACCCCCAACTTGCCTCTAAGATATTCATAAGCATCCTTGGGCAATGGTTTGGAGAAGATATCTATAGTTTTTTCCTTTGTGTGAATGTACTCCGACTTCACTTGTTTGTCTTCTACCAATTCTCTGACATAATGATACTTGATTGCAATGTGCTTGGTTTTTGCATGCATTACTGGATTTTTGGATATTTTTATAGCACTTGTATTATCACAATATAATATCATAGGTTTAGTTACTTCTTCTTTCATTCCTTTTAATAGATGTGTGAGCCACACAATGTTTGTTCAATTGACTGCTGTTGCCACATATTCTGATTTTGTAGTGGACTGGGATGTGCGTGGTTTTTTCTTGCTAGTCCAAGTTACTAGCCTTTTACCTAAAAATAATGCACCTCCACTTGTGCTTTTTTTTTCATCAATGTTACCTCCCCAATCTGCATCTGTATATGCATTGAGCTCAAACTTCTCATTCTTTTTGTAATAGAGACCAAAGCTATTAGTTCCTTTGAGATACCTCATTATTCTTTTTACTACAATGAGATGATTTTCTTTGGGATTAGCAAAGAATCTAGCCACTATTCCAACTACTAATGCTATGTCTGGTCTGCTAGGTACAATATATTGTAGTTTTCTAATCATGGATCTGTACATTGTTTGATTGACTTTAGCTGATTCATCATTTTTGGATAGCTTATTTCTTATTGCCATTGGTGTGTTGAATGGTTTGGACTCCTCCAATCCAAATGTTTTAAGTATCTCTTCGATGTATTTTGATTGTGTCACTAATATACCATGTTTTAGTTCATGTACTTGCAATCCAACAAAAAATTTGATCTCTCCAAACATAGACATCTCAAACTCATGTTTCATTTTTTCAACAAAGCCTTTGCAAAGAACTTCCTTTCCTCCAAAAACTATGTCATCCACAAAGATCTCAGATACAATAATATCCTTACCTTCTTCTAATTTGATGTACATGTTGTTGTTATCATCAGTTCTTTCAAATCTTATTTGTACTAGATACTTGTGAAGTCTCTCATACCATGCTTTGGATGCTTGTTTCAGACCATAGAGTGCTTTATGTAATTTACAAACCATATCCCTTTTGTTCTCATCAATAAATCCCTCTGATTGTTCAATATAGACTTCTTCTTCTAATATACCATTTTAAAAAGAAAACTTTACATCCATCTGATAGACTTTAAAATCTTTATATGTAGCATATACAAGTAAAGTTCTTACTCCTTCCATTCTAGCAATAGGAGCAAATTTTTCCCCATAGTCTAATCCTTCTTCTTGAGTGTAACCCTTGCATACTAGTCTAGCTTTTTTTCTAGTAATCTCACAATTCTCATTTAGCTTGTTTTTGAATACCCACTTGGTGCCAATCACATTCTTGTCAACTGGTCTGGGAACCAAAATCTGAGTTTTATTCTTCTTTATTTGATCAATCTCTTCTTCCATAGCTTTATACCAGTCATCATCTTGTAATGCACTATATACTATCTTAGGTTTAGATTTGCTAATCAGACATGATTTATGTCTTAGTTTGTTCCTTGTCATTGGTCTTGCATCTTTGTCACCAATTATCTGTTCAGTAGGGTGATGTCTTTTTACATATTTGGATAATCTTGGTTCTATCCTTGTTTGCATGTTTGATCTTTCAGATTCAGGATCACTATGCACTTCATTGTCAGGTTGTTCTTCATTTGTTTCATGTGTATTGACTTCAGGATTAGATTGTAAATTTTCTTCATTCTGTAACTCAGCTTCTAAATGTAACTCGACATTCACTAGTTGTGACTTGGCTAAAATTGAAATTTATTGTTGAATTTCAATTTGATTGACATCATCCTCATCAACAAGCATTCCTTCATAAGAATAGACAAAGTTTATGTATTCATTCATTCTCTTTGGTTCTTTAGCTTGGACTTCTTTATGGTTATCAAAGGTTACATTTGCACTTTCCACAATTTTTTTAGTGTTAGTATTCAAACACTTGTATGCTTTACTTTTAGTGGAGTAACCAAGAAATATACCTTCATCACTTTTTGCATCAAATTTCTCATTTATAGCATCTTTAAGAATAAAGAATTTACAACCAAATACTTTGAAATGTTTTACATTGGGTGAGTGACCATACCATAATTCAAAATGTATTTTATTTGTTCCTTTCTTGACTTGTACTCGATTCAGTGTATGAATAGCTACACTTACAGCTTCTCTCTAGTATTTTAGAGCAACAATCTTGTCCATCATTAATGTTCTGGCACAGTCAATCATAGATCTATTTCTTCTCTCAGCAATTCCATTTTGTGGGGGAGTTTTAGGAGCTGATGTTTGTCTTTTGATTCCTTTGTCAAACTCTTTCTTTTTTCCTTTTCAACTCTAGGCACATACCACTTAAACATTTGAAAAGCATTAGATTTGTTTTTAAACATAACAGTCATCATCCTAGAATAGTCATCAACAAACAACATTATGTATTTATCTCCTTTGTAGCTTTGTACTTCCATTGGACCACATAAGTCAGTATGAACTAACTCAAGTACTTCTTTAGATGTATAGTTTTTACTTTTGAAACTTGACTTTGTCATCTTTCCTAGCTGACATTGTTTGCACATGATATTGTTAAGTTTTTTAAATTTAGGTAAACCTCATACTTTCTTCATTTAACTGATATTGACCAAATTGTCAAAGTTGACATGACATAGCCTTCTATGCCATAACCACTCATCATCAAATTTTGCAACAAAACAAGAAACATCATCCATATCAAGGTAAAATAGATTACTTCTTGTTTGATCTCTTTTTCCTATCAATTTGCCATCAGTATCATAGATTTTTGCAGTTTTGTTTCCAAATTCTACTTTGCATTCTACATTGCCTGACTATGAGACACTTAGCAAATTTTAGTTTAATCCTTCAACATAGTATGCATTATCACATGAAATTTCTTCTATAAGGTTAATGGAGCCTTTTCCTTTTATTTGACAAGGAGCATGATTACCAAATCTAACACAATTTCCATCATACAGAGTAAAGTTAACAAACTTACTTTTGTCTCCAGTCATGTGATGTGAGCATCCACTATTTATGATCTATCTATTTTTTTTTTTCATACATGTTACTAGTGTTATAGGTTCATCTTCATCAAACTAATCCTTCATGGCTACATAAACAACTTCATCTTCATTATCATCAAAATTCTCTTCAATAATATAACACTTCTTGCCTTTGTTTTTGTAATCTTTCTTATCATCTTCTCTTCTATATTTGTATTTTTTTGCCTTCCTTGTAATCCTTTTTTGTGTACAGCTTGCACCAATATGTCCTACTTCATTGCAATTGAAACAAATGATAGGCATTTTACCTTTGAATTTTTGTTTGCCTCTATGAAATATTCTAGGTAGCAATGCTTCCAATTGTTCCACATCTTCCTCATCAGTGCTACTGTCACTGGATACATATTTCATTTTTCTTCCTCTCTTTGATTTCACCTGTTTAGTATCTTTTAGTGATAGCTTGGCCTTGAAAGCAGATTCACCATTCTTAGGTCTATAGTTGTCAAAGTTAGATAACTCAAATGTAGTGAGTCTGCCCACTATTCCTTCAAAACATAGATTGTTTCTTGGTACACATCTTAGTTCTTTTATTGTTGATACTCTAATAGCATAGAAAGGGAGCAAGGTTCTTAGGAATTTAATATTAATAGTATCTTCATCTAATTGACCATTCAAACATCTTATTGCACTTACAACTTCCTTTATTCTTGCCCCATATTGAGCAGCATTCTCATTTTTGTTATATTGTGGTGACTGATCAGGAAAGTACTGGACATACTTCATAAATAGTGGTAGCCGACATATTATGGCCGACATATGGCCGACATGTTATAACCCTAAAGCAGATTAATACTTGTATAAAAGGGCTTAGGGTTGGGTATTTTTCATAATGTTGTGATGCGAAATTGGTTCTTGCGGTGGTATTGAGCTGTAAGGGATTACGGATTATAATCAGGTTGTAATCACTGGATTGTAATAAGATCAAACTTGTTGTTTGGTGGATGTAGCCCAGGGATTGGGTGAACCACATTAAATCTTGGTGCCTTGTGTTCATTTTTGTGTGTTTTATTATTTTCTGTTATTGGTTATATTTGCATGTAGTTTTAATTTATGTCTGTGGTTTATCCTAACAAGTGGTATCAAAGCAAGGTTGTCTTTTAGTTATCCTCTGCAGGAAAGTCTCATGGTTAAGTGGTAGTCTCATAGTTGAGTGGAAGTGATGGCAGATGACGATAAGTTGAGGGTTAATAGGTTTAATGGGGAGAACTTCTAGTTATGGAAGATGCAAATGGAAGACTATTTATATCAGAAGGATTTATGGAAGCTGTTGGAAGGAAAAGCCAAGAATCAGGGAACTATGTCAAAGGCTGAATGGGATCTTTTGGATAGAAAGGAACTCAGAAGCATTCGATTATGCTTGGCACCATTGGTGTCATTTAATATTACAAAAGAAAAGATGACAGAAGATTTGATGAAAACCCTAGCGACACTGTATGAAAAGCCCTCCGCTTCAAATAAGGTATTTCTCATGAAGCATTTATTTAATATGAAAATGGCTGAAGGTGGATCTGTTGCAGATCATTTAAATGAGTTTAATACTATTAATAGTCAATTATCTTCTGTGGGTATCAATTTTGATGAAGAAATTAGGGCTCTCTTGATTTTGTGTTCTTTGCCTGAAAGTTGGAACAGCTTGGTAATGGCGGTGAGTAATTTTGTTCCTAGATCTAGTACCCTAAAATATGATGATGTGATCAGTGTTATTTTAAGTGAGGAAACTCATAGAAAATCCTCAGGTGGATCTACATCAGAAAGTGCTTTAAATGCACAAAGTAGGGGTAGAACAACTGAAAGAGGAAGTAACTCTAGAAATCGTGGGAAATCAAGAGGAAAATCAAAGGGGAGGAGGTCTCAATCAAGAGGACCAAATGATTGCTGGTACTATGGGAAACCAGGGCACAAAAAGAAAGATTGTTGGAATCGAAATAAAAATGAAGGAGATAAATCAGATGGAGACAAGGAGGCAAATGTGGTAAGTAAAAAATCCAAAGAGGATGCTTTGCTTCTATCTTTAGAGAGTGTTGATGATTCATGGGTTTTAGATTCTGGTGCTTCATTTCATGCTACACCTCAAAGAGGTTATTTCATTGATTATGTCTAAGGGGATTTTGGGCTTGTTTATTTGGGGGATAATGAACCCTGTCAGATTGTTGGAAAGGGAAAAATTAAGATTAAGTTGCAGAATGGGAATCAGTGGCTACTACATGAGGTAAGACATGTTCCAAAACTAAGTAGAAATTTAATTTCAGCAGGGCAACTTGGTGATGAGGGTTGTGTAGTTACTTTTAATGATAAAAATTGGAAGGTTTCAAAAGGTTCCCTTGTAGTAGCAAAAGGTGTGAAAGTAGGCACCTTATATCTTTGTATAGGTCATATTGTTCCTTCTGCTTTGATTGTTTCAGGGAAAAATGAATATTCAGGAACAATTATTGCAGTTGAGCAGGGAGAACAAATAGTTGTTGTAGATTCTGATACAACACTATGGCACAATAGACTTGTGCACATGAGTGAGAAAGGTATGAAAGTACTTCATTCAAGGAAAGTTTTACCAGGTCTAAAATGTGTGAATATGGATTTCTATGAAAGTTGTGTGCATGGAAGACAAAAGAGAGTGAGTTTTATAAAGACATGGAAAGAAAACAAAAAGGAGAAATTAGAGGTTGTGCATATAGATGTATGGGGACCGGCTCAGGTATCTTCCCTTGGTGGCTCTCATTATTATGTTACATTTCTTGATGATGAAACTAGAAAAGTATGGGTTTATTTCCTTAGACAAAAATATGATGTATTTCAAACTTTTAAGAATTGGAAATGCTTGGTTGAAAATGAGACTGGTAAGAAATTAAAATATCTCAGATCTGATAATGGTGGTGAGTATTGCAGTCATGAATTTGAAGATTATTGCTCCACTAATGGTATTCGTAGACAAAAAACTATTCCAAGGACTCCACAGGAAAATGGAGTGGTTGAACACATGAACAGGACTATAATGGAGCGTGCAAGGAGCATGAGGTTGCATGTTGGGTTGCCCTTACACATTTGGGTGGAGGTTGTTAATACTATAGTATATTTGATTAATAGAAGTCCCTCTACTTCTTTGGGCTATGGTATTCCAAAGGAAGCATGGACTGGGAAGAAGATGAGTTATTCTTTTCTCAAGACCTTCGGTTGTGAAGCTTTTGCTCATATAGACTCTGAAAATAGAACCAAGCTCAAAGCTAAATCAAAGAAATGTGTCTTTGTTGGATATGACATTAATGAATTTGGTTATAGGCTTTGGGATTTTGAACATCATAAAATTATAAGAAGCCGGGATGTCATATTCAATGAAAAAGTGTTCTACAAAGATCTGTTGCATCAACATGAGAAGAAAGAAGATGATTATGTAGTGTTGGATGATAGTCCAAAAGCTAATGTTCCAGCCATTCCTCATGATGTGCAACAACTGCAACAACAAATACCGCACACACCAGTGAATGTTAGACGGTCAACAAGGTAAATTAGACCTCCACAAAGGTTTTCTTCCTCTTTGTATTCTATTTTACTTACTGATGCTGGTGAACCTAAAAGTTATGATGAAGCTGTGTAGGTGGATACTAAGATTCAGTGGGAGTCTGCAATGAAAGATGAAATGGACTCTTTCCTGAAAAATAAGACATGGGATTTGTGCACGTTGCCTGCAGGTAAAAAGGCTTTATAGAATAAATGGGTTTATAGGTTGAAAGAAGAGGAAGGAGGTAAGAAAAGATTTAAGGCCAGGTTTGTTGTAAAAGGATTTGCATAGAAAATGGGAATTGATTTTGATGAGATATTTTCTCCTGTTGTTAAAATGACTTCTATTTGTATTGTTTTTAAGTCTTGTGGCTACTGAAGATTTGCATTTAGAGCAAATGGATGTTAAAACAACCTTTCTTCATGGTGATTTGGATGAAGAAATATATATGGCTCAACCACAGGGCTTTGAGGTCAAAGGTAAGGAGAACTTAGTGTGCAAATTGAAGAAAAGTTTATATGGCTTGAAGCAAGTACGTCGGCAATGGTATCTAAAATTTGATAGTTTTATGCATGAGCATGGATATAACAGGTGTCATTCAGATTATTGTGTTTATTTTAAGAGGTTGGATGATGATAGCTACATTATTTTATGTCTATATGTTTATGATATGCTTATAGCTGGGTCTAACATGGATAATATTAAGGGGCTAAAATGCCAATTAGCACATGCATTTGCTATGAAGGATTTGGGGGCAACAAAACAAATCCTTGGTATGAAGATTTACAAAGATAGGAAGAACAAAATCTTGACGCTATCTCAGGCTGATTATGTTGAGAAGGTGTTGCAATGTTTCTCTATGGAGAATGCTATATCTGTCAGCACACCTTTACCTGGTCATTTGAAATTGACTAAGGAGATGTGTCCCAAGACACAAGAAGAGGAGGATAAGATGTACAAGGTACCCTATGCTTCAGCTGTAGGAAGTTTGATGTATGCTATGGTATGCACTAGGCCAGATATTGCACATGTAGTGGGAGTCGTTAGCAGGTATATGAGTCATCCATGATTTGAGCATTGGAATGCTGTCAAGTGGATTCTCAGATATTTGAGAGGAACATCCAATAAGTGTTTACACTTTGGGGGCTCTACTACTAATTTACAGGGCTATGTTGACTCAGATTTGGCAGGGGATATTGATACAAGGCAGAGTACTATAGGTTATGTCGTTACTGTTGGTGGAGCAGCTGTGAGCTAGGTTTCTAGGTTACAGAAGATTAATGCTTTATCCACTACAGAGGCAGAGTATGTTGCTGCTACAGAGGTAGCCAAGGAGATGATATGGCTTTAGTTCTTCTTGGAAGAATTGGGACATCCTCAGAAGGATAATTATTTGTTCACAGATAGTCAGAGTGCCATTCATCTTGCTAAGAATTCAGCTTTGCATTCTAAGACCAAACACATACAGTTGTGGTACCATTTCATTCGGTCAATTTTGGAGGATGGACAGTTAAAGCTGGAGAAGATACATACCAATGACAATCTAGCAGATATGTTGACAAATGTTATAACAAGGGAGAAGCTAAACTCCTCTTCTTCTTTGATTGGTCTTTTAGACTGAACATGAATAAAAGAACAATAGAGTCTAGGATTGTTTGATCCAGTGGGAGCCCCATGTGGTAGTGGTATTGCTATAGGATCAGTCTCCAAGTGGGAGATTGTCATTTAGTGTGGAGCCCGATCAGTCCCCAAGTGGGAGATTGTTAGATTGTGGTGACTGATCAGGAAAGTACTGTACATACTTCATAAATAGTGGAGCTCGGGGCATCGCCCCAAAAAAAAAAATTTGGGTAGTGGCCGACATATGGCTAAAATTTTATAATCCTAAAGTGGATTAATAATTGTATAAAAGGGCTTAGCGTTGGGTATTTTTCATAATGTTGTGATGTGAAATTGGTTCTTGCGGTGGTATTGAGTTGTAAGGGATTATAGATTGTAATCAGGTTGTAATCACTGGATTGTAATAAGATCAGACTTGCTATTTGGTGGACGTAGCCAAGGGATTGGGTGAACCATGTTAAATCTTGGTGCCTTGTGTTCATTTTTGTGTGTTCTATTATTTTCTGTTATTGGTTATATTTGCATGTAGTTTTTATTTCTGTCCGTGGTTTATCCTAACAATTTTCCTCCATTTTCATATCATCAAACTTTCCTCTGAGGCTTTCTCTTTTTTCTCTTTGGACATTATGATCTCCTCCATAGATTTCTAATAGGGCTTTCCACATTTTGAATGCAGTGTCACATCCTTTGATATCATCAAATTCAGCACAGTTGAGTGCAAAAGTAATCTCCAGAATTGTCTGATTGTGTTCCTATTTGTTTTTCAAATCTTCTACAGTAAGAGTACCATTTGGATCAACATGTTTAGTAACAATTGAATTTTTGGCATAATCTCCTATGGATCAAAGATGTAGCTTCATCAAACTTTTCCATGAAACAAAGTTGTCTTTTTTGAGTTTGGGGGCTTCTCTCTTAGGCATTTTGATCTTTCCTGCTTATAGTCCCTTTAAACTAAATTACTAGTTTGGCTCTGATACCAATTGTTAGAATTCTTTAGAATAACTGAGAGGGGGGGGGGGGGGGGCGGCTAGGGGGTGGGGGTGAATCAGTTATTCAAGGTCCAAATGCCCTAATAATACTTGTTCACAAATTATAGTGAATCCATAAACTTTTCATCCATCCAAGCTTAAATCAATCATCCTTAGCAAATTACAGTAAATCAACATGCAGAGATAAAACATGCAAGATCAACACATGACACAGTTATTTACGTGGAAACCCAATTTGAGAAAAACCACCAGTAACATGTTACTTGATTTTCACTCTTCTAAAGTGATTCCCTATTAAGAGCCTACCCTATTAAAGGCTTACAACACAGTATTAAATGTGACCTTGTTAGAGGATTTCACCATACTGTTAGGAATAGGCCTAGTCAAATGACTTTAGAACATTCACTTGGAATGTCAGCCTTTTAAAAGATTTACAACATGGCTATTAAACCAACCTAAGTCCATAGGATTTAAGCTAAAAGTTACAATTACTAGAAAGTAACAATAATGGCTTTTCAATCTAATATAACTTACAACATATTTTGGAAATTTCAGATCACACTTCAGCTCAATCCTTTGCTTGGCTTTAATCACTTCAGCTCTGATAGCTTGTCATCTCAAGCTTCATCTCCTTGAGTCTTCTTACTCATCATACCAATGCAATCATATCTGTGGTCATCTGTTGAAGCAGAGTAACTGTTCTTTCTTACTCCTTAGCACCACCTTCAGCACTTTATGCTTTCATGCTTGACCTCTTCTCTCTCTTAGCTTCGTGACCTTGTTATTCCTTAAATAGAAATTTGGATTGTCTTTGTCGCTCGATTCTCCCTCTCTAACTTTAGGGTTTCAAATGGATTAGGTAAGATACAATGTATCTACCCCATATTTTTCTTTTATCTAGAAACTTCATCTAGAGTCTAGTTCTATTCTTCAAAAATGTTCTACATGGTCTTCTATGAAACCAACTTATCACTCTTATCTTCTATTTAATTCACAAAATTCAAGATAACAACCTTGTCAGCTCAGATCTGATGAATCTTTGATTTTTGAAATAATGCAGTAACTTGACACTATTGGTTTACTGATGCTCGACATCTCTATGTTAGTCGGCACTTGTATTTACTCGGCACTTATTTTTGCTCAGCACTTGTATTTTCTCAACACTTTTTTCTGCTCAGCACTTGTATTTTCTTAGGACTTTTATTTTCTTGGCACTTGTTTCTGGTCAGCACTTGTATTTTCTCGGCACTTGTATTTTCTCAGCACTTTTTTCTTCTCGGCATCTAAAGTTCACTCAGCACTTGCTGAAGTTGAACTTGCTCGGCTTCAACTAGGAATCTATTCGGCACTTACTAGCTTGCTCGGCTCTCTCTCTCTAATGAACTTAGTTTGACTTTACAAATGTCTTAGCTAAAACCTTACATCTTTGATATGTTTCGGTGTGCCCATTCTCTGTGTCTTAGAGTATGTCATCAATACACTTTTTCATCAATGGCTTAGCTGATCCTTGTACTTCATTACAACATCATAACTTCAACCTTTCTCTAGGTGTTCTAGTTAAATCTTATTGATTGCCTCCTTCTTGTTAATCAATCAATTGATAGTATTTGGATAACTAAAGCAATTTTCATTCCTGCAAGTACCAAGTTTGACATCAATGACAAAACAATGATTGAGAACATTCTATACCAGTTCCATTACTTTTTATATATGATCTCTTCAGTCATTTCCAACAATCTCCCTCATGATCTTTTCAATCATTTCCAATAAAGAGAATATATTTGTTTAAGTTGCAACCTCCCTGGTAGACATGCATGCAAAATGTGGAATCCTAGAAGAATAGTTCAATTCAATCCTCATCCTGGAGGAAGGCTATAATAAATACATAGTTCAATTGAATTGTCTATAGATACCATCAGGATCAACATTTTTAAAAATCCATCAAGATCCTAAATTTCCACCCACACATTAATGAGGCTTGGCTCAAGCACTTCTTTTGGTGTTTGAATATAACCAATGTAGGTAATAAGTAGCAAATTCTATATCAAAGTTCAACTCTGGCAATTCAAATATTATTTACTTTAGGAAGAATTATCAAGACTTGTCCTTGAAAAGTTGATATCAATTTTTATTAAATGTAGTGAATAATTCCATCAAAACTAAGCCACAATGTCAAAAACCTCATGCCAAATAGATATTTAATGCCTATTCACCATTACATTGAAAGTGAGAAATGAAAATCTACTATTCCCTCAAAACATTTAGGTGTTGAAACAACTCATTTAATGATATCAAATTGATTAAATGGTTTTTAGCTAATGAAACATTTCTAAATCTACATCACATAGTTCAAGTGAAAGAAAAATGTCTCTTTTACATTAAAGAATTTAATAGTTGAATTTCCTTCAATGGACACAAATATTGAAAGAATGAAATCTGATTTTTGTAATCTGCAATATCTAAATTGTAAAATTAACCTACTAACTAAAAAATACCAAAGAGAATGTGGGACATCCATCATCATGTATCTTCAAGGCTCCCTAAATGAAGGATTTTTCTTCATAAACTTTAAAATATTTGAACTCAAGGATTGTAAGCTCCAACACAATTTCAATACCCCAATACAACACTCTCTCAAATTGTTCCAATGGTCCAATTCTCTACCCGTTAGGGCTGTTACATACTTGAAATTCCCAAGATATGTGACAATGTAGTGATGCTCACTGATGCCCTATTTGGTGTATTACAACATATCATGGATTTCCTTATGTTTGTTTTGGATTAACACAACTACCCTTGACTGGTACTCTATTTTTATGCATAAAAATCAGTACTTCTTTAGAATAAGTATCATCAAATGACATCCAATCAACCCCAACCCCAATAAACATAACTTTATCTGCTAGCTTCTAAGCAACGTAAAACAATCACCAATATAGTAAGCAAATTGAGAAAGCCAATCAGTATTTCTTGTTCAATAGATTTGAAGCATTGATTGGCAGCATGGTGGTTGTTTCATGTCCTTGGTTGGGAGCTTCAATTAATAGATGTAATAGGAGTCAATAATCAATAAAATACAACCTACTGCCAGCCCTCAATTTAACCTTAAGATATCTAATGATCATTAATGCAGTTTTACTTTTACAATATCAATAATCCTAAGTATTAAATCCTAGAGATCTAATCCATCCTCTACCTTGACTTAGAATCTAGATTATAATTAGCTTATCATTTCAATACAAAACAGTGTCAGTACTACTTGGTACCAATATTAATGCAATATCTAGTTAACATAAGGCTGCTCCAACTATTAAAACATATTGATATCAACATTAAGTTATATGTGGTGATCTCAAACTACAAGCTACAATTTAACATAAATGTCTTATATTCATTTAAAGAGGTTCTTCTAAATATATTTCTTCTTTCAGTCATTTTATATTTATTATTCCTAGCTAAAAGAAATGAATATTTCTATGTTTTGAATCTACATGAACAGGGCACAACTTTTATTCAAGAGAGGTATGAAGAATACTCGTGATAGATAGTCATTGTCAATACACTCCAGAATACTATCAGTTGACTTGTTCTCATATTTTTTAATTGTCTCCAAGTAATGAGCTTACTCTTCCACACTACAATCTCCAAACAAAAATCCCAATTAAAGAAAAAAAAATCTCCCATTTAAAACAAAAAAAATTGCACAGGCTATCTACAATATATCCTCAGAAGGTGTGATTAAAAAAAGCACACATAATGAAATTCTTAGAACATCCACCTTATAGGGTAAAAAATATTACTTCAAGTTAAAAGTGATTAATATTACAATAAAACTAGAAAATAAGTCATCACAGTGTTGCATAGTTGAGCAAGTATCACCAACAAGAAATCAATTATCAAACATGAAACAATTACAACAACACTTGGGCATTGTATGCAAAAGAAACTGAATCATAGGGATACAAATCATTTCATTGATGCAAAGTCTAACATTTTTAGCTCAAAATTTTTAGAAAAAAAAATCCAATAAACAATACAGTTAGAAAATACACTTAAAAAGCTTTGGACTTGGAGACTTCTTGCCTTTAAAACTTCCAACTTGTGCAATTGTATAGTGTACTATCAATTGGATAGCAAGTAGCAATTACCGATTACAAAATTTTATTATGAATTTATATAATGAAAATCTAAGGAATTAGAGTAATCATCCCATTATCCCTATTTATCCTAAAAGGAGACATTAAACCTTACTCACTAATATTAATAGTTAGAAACATCAAAAGTGCAATCCAACATATAAGGCATTGCCTTAATGGTGTCACTATTTCATGACTCAGTCCTTATGTTCTCTTTCTTATCCTAATGAAACTTGCACTTTCTATGGCTTCTCAATGGTCATTGAGAGCTTAAGACAAAACTGTTGTAGAAATGGCAAGTGATTATAATCTCCATAAAAAAAACTAGAATTTTTGGGCTATGTCCAAGGCATGCATGACCAATCCTTATTGAATAGTGGCATGCCACCCACTCTTTGTTGGTTTTAACTTGTCTATTTTTTATCTCTATATTATGGCTATTATGTATTATCAACCAATTCTCAATCTATATATAGGACTATTGGTACTGATCAAATAGCTAGAAAGAAGGAAAAAGGGCAACATCATGCCTTGTTCAGATGCCACTATCACTTTTTATTGATGATCTCAGAGGATCTATCAACAAACTATGAACTCAACTTTCCTCTATTCAAAATGCTTTCAAGCTTAACAACATAGAATTTGGGCATGCATAGACAAGGAGATGGAAGATATGGAGTCACTGGGAACACACGTTGAGCAGATGACTACAATAGAACTAGCACAAAATGATAATCTCCACAAAGGAACTCTGAAGCACTGGGGAACATTTATCACATGAATAATTAGTCCATCTTGATAAGTGGTTTGCAAACCACCTATCATTGGATCAAAGTCTATTTTCAGTTTTGGTTCCCCTTGTATTAAGGGTACTACTATTACATTTTTTCATCCAATTTTTAATCTATGTGTATGATTATAGGTAGTTGGCATATTTTTTATAGGGCCTATGGGAATATTGATAGGCAACCATTACAATTAAATATATTACCCAACAATCTTTGATTTAATTTGTACTCAAAGCTTAATAATGTCACATCTATTCATTACATAAAATGAAAAAATAGTACTTTTAAGCCCAAGAGTAAAATCTATGAGAATGGAGCAGTTTGAGTTATACCTGAACATTGACCATGTACTGCTTCAAGAGACACCTAACATTGAATGTTTGTAAGGACCCTCCTTGTATGTGCTTATCAAATATGAATCCTTTGTTAAAATTGTTATAGGAGATTGTATCAGAAATGAAGTAATGTGTTATGTTGTGAATGTCCTAAAAGAAACTAAGACTTTCTTATTCATTCATGTTTTAGATACTTAAGTGATTGGGAGGCCTCACCCCGACCCATCGTAGCTTAGTTCATACTTTTTCATTTTGATACTCATGACTCGATATGTTGGGACATTATTTGATGCAATGAACATTATTATGCTATTTTATGATGTGTGATGCTTTACTTCAGTTATTTGATTTTATCATTTAATGCTCTATGAACATGTATAATGATGAAATAAATGAATGTAGAATTAGCACTCTGATTATACAATTTTAATGGTCGAAAATATGAGTAGAATGGGATAAACAATCAATTATTAGAAAGATGGATGTTTTAAACTTACATGATTTTCCTGATACATAATTTACATATATGCATGTGATTTCTTGAACTACTGATGTGTGTAATTAGTGTGTAGGATATTTAGCCAGGAAACCTAATGGAAAGATGAAACTGAACCCCTTAGTATTTGTGCTATTTGCATTGCCTTTCTTTGAAGGTTGTTATATAGTCTTAAAATTCTCCTAGCTTTTTTCTGGGTTCTATTAAGTCTTTAAGGCCTAAAAAATAAAAAATTTAAGTACCCTAGGGCTAACGGTAGGGGTGGGGAGTACTTTCCATCCCCTTAGCCCCTTTGGTTGACTTTTAGGGTCACTCAAAAATCCTATTTTTGGTTGATTGCAAAATTTGATTTGTCTCTTCCATGAGTTGATGACACAAACTCCACCTTGGGGTTATCTAAAGTCTAGTTGAGTTAGAATCATACTTAGAGGCATTTTGGATTAGTTTTGGGGTGGTTACCCAATCTCTAGTTTTAGGAGAAAGTTGGAAGATTGAAGGAAGAAAAGGAAAAGCTCTTCTCAATCCACCATTTTTTCCATAAATTTTTGTGAAGATAGGAGTTCTTCACTCTTTTGAATTGTTTCTTCATGTTGTTTATGCTTAAATCTTGCTTGAATCATGGGTAAGGCATTGTGTTGTTTTTGTATTGCTTGCTTGTGTGTTGGGGTTGATTTGGAGGATCCTTAACTTGTTTTCTTTTGATTTTATTCTTATGCTTTCCTTGATGCTTTATTTTTGAGGAGATTTCATGGGGATTGTTTTGGCATCACTCACCCTTGGATAGGAAAGAAGTGGCCATGTATGGATGAAGGGCCTTAGTTGGACCTCAATAGTGTAGAGTCTCCTCTCATGGTGAGAGGAGGGAAAGAGGGTAAGGTGTATGGGCCCCTAATTGTCATCCCATACCTTATATGAAAATTTGGATTCTTGAAGAAGGGAAGGAATGAACACCCTTGTTATATTGGTCCTGAAAGGGCATTTTTATGAGAACGAAAGTTCTTAAATTTTAGCCCGAAAAAGTCTATGTTATGGTATGGTGATTGACATATCCTATTAAGAAAATCCACCTCTCCCCTATTTTGGTTCAATATTGAACCTATTGTGCAAAACCGAGTTGGCAATGCAAGCTTGAATTGTTCATCTTACTATGTTGTGTTACCTCCATCTTGGTTCTTGTCTTTCCCATGGTTCACTTGATGCATTGAAGACATTGGTAAAGATCTCTTATGAAAGCCCTAGAAGAGAATTCAATTGAATTGTAACATTATGTAAAATTGTATTTGAAATTTTGATGTATTTGGAAAAGACATTGAGTTTTCTTACTGGTTCTTTCTCGATGGAGCTTTGAACTAGGTCGATTAATAGAGGAGAATTGATTGAGAAACCTTCATACCTTGTATCTTATGTTATTTTAATTCATGCATATGTGTGTGGAAAAATAGATTAAATGGGAATGATCAATTATGGAAGTTTTTGAGTTCAAACATGTGATGGAAGAATGGATGTTATGTTGGAAATTTCATTCCTATTTTGGTAATTGAGAAAAAATAATTTTACCTTGTTGATAGATACAAATAATTCAATTTTCCTTGTGCCAACCATGTGATTTTAAAATCCAAATCCAAATTTGGGGAGAAACCGTATACCCTTGTTTTAAGATTAATTGAAAAACATAAGTTGAATATAAACATCCCCCTTGTGTTAAGTGGTTGGCTCAAAAATAATAATATAGCTTGCAAGAGCAAAAAACAAACATAACACTTTTAAAAAAAAGAAAAGGCCTAGGAGCAAAAACACTCTCTAGAATTTGTATGGGGAAATTTAATATCCCCTTTGCAAATAGAGAATCTTTAAAAGATTCTCCCAATTATCCTTTTTAACTTTTAAACATTCTATTTTAAATATATATAAATTTTAAAAAGGAAAGGAAGAGGGAAACATATATGTTAAACAATATCCTATGGTCCTATCTACCTAATAAACTTTTAAAAGTTATTACACCCCCCGCCCCCCCACCCACTAACCTATCCTAGCACTTAAAACTACTCCCCTCTCATAAATCTACCTACTGGATGGATGTGTAAGGACCATCATGATGCTAACATCATCTAATTCTTTCCCCTTCTCCAAACTAGGTGCAGCATACCAAGTTTTAAGTGATGGTGGAGTTAAGTAAGTTTATTAAGGCTTTGACTTAGTAGCCCTCCTTTATGTCATTGGTTGGAGCATCTAAAACTCTCCTATTCTTCCTAGGGTCACATGGGAAGGATAGTATTGGCACTAGCCTACCTGTGGAAAGCATGTATGCAGATTTTGTAGTGTTGGCAGAGTCATATCCTCCTTGGTAGGCATAAGGGCAAGTGAGAGTATAGTGGTTTGTGCAAAACTTTGATGCAACTCACTTTCCTTTTAAACTAACCCTCTTCAAACCCAAGCAAGCTATCAACACCTTCCTTTTTGGGATCTCCATCATACCCTACACTTGGGTAGGCATGTTTGGGCATGGAGAATGGAGAGAGTGATGGAACAGCCATTTGTCCTTTTTGCTAGGTGTAGTGTGGGTAGGTTTTGGGTTAGTTAGTTGGTAGTTATGTTAGATGTTAGTATAGATTTTGGTTCCCTTTGTAAATTAAAGCTTAATTACATTGAATGTTAGATAGTAATGTTAGGGGCTAGTTGTTAGAGGATTAATGGGTGTCAATTTTATATCATTTTTCTTATATAGTTAAATTTAGTGGAATGGCATTAAAATTTTAAGATCTAGTGTATGATAGATTAAAGATGTTCAAATTGAGTTTTAATTAGTTTAAATTTTAAGTTAATTAACTTCTTTTGTTAGAAAAGTTGCATGTAGATGTTAATATTAGATAATTTTTTTGTCATTAGAGTTAGAGGTTAACATAAGTTGTTAATGAGTAGTATTGGATTAATAGATAGCTCTTGTTGTTATGTTAAAGTTATTTTATTAAATATGTGTTAGTGTTTAAATTATATTCAATCTTGAGGTAGAAAGGTTAATAAAGTGAAGCTAGAACTAGTTTTGTTAGTTAACACTTGAATTAAGTATGAGGTTGTCTTAACGTTTAGTATTAGAATTATGGTATGTTAGTTGTTAGAAAGGTGACAAAGTTGTGGATAAGATTGAATTGTTTCCAAAATTCAGTAATAAATAAAGTTTAAAATTTGATAGATGTTATGTTAGGTTATTTAATCTATATTATGTTTTAATTATTAATTAGTTGGTGTATTTGATTTTAGAGTTAGAAAAATTAGTCCTATAAAGTTAATTATGATCTATGTGAGATTGGTTAGTACGTTGACTTGTTCAAATATGTAACTTTGAATCTATTCATGTAATGATAAGCTAGTATCAATATAGCCGTGGCTAGCATCTGTTAACTAGGATTAGTTTTAATAAAGTTTTAAAATTAAGTTAATTATAGTTTAGGTTAAATTTTGGTGTTATTTCATTTTAGTATATTACAATTAGAATGTCCTTACAATAGGTTATATTTAGAAAAGATAATATCATCAATTGATTTAGTATGTCATTTTAAATTAAGTTAGATTACTATACCAATTTGTTTTTTTTTAGGTGATGAATATACATATAGATAGTTGTGTAGTATTTTTGGATACAATTGTTAATTGAATGTTGTCTTTGATGTTACACAAATGTCTTATCAGTCATCAGTTAGATTCTACCAAGCTCACAAGGCTAGCAAAGGAAAGTTAGTTTCTACCAAGCTCACTTGGTCAGCAAAGGAAAGTTAGTTTCTACCAAGCTCACTCAGTCAGCAAAGGAAAGTTGGTTTCTACCAAGTTTGCTCGGTTAGCAAAGGAAAGCTAGTGTCTACTGAGCTCACTCAGTCATCGAAGGAAATATGGTGGGAAGTTAACTTCCATCAAGTTCACTAGGACAACAAAGGAAAGTCAGTGCTCACCAAGTTCACTCAGTCTCCAAAGGACTTTTGCAATATTTTGCAGTGTTTACCGAGCTTCACTTGGTTAACACTAGATTACCGAGCTAAGTCGGCCAGCCAAGGACTTTATTATTTTGATTGTTTCATGGAATCAATGTAGTTGACTGATGTTTTTAGTTATTGTAACTTATATTTGAGCCGACTTGATAAATCTGAAAGGTGTATATATATATATATATAGATATTCAAGTTGTGGATTAGCATGTGTGTGAAAAAGTGAATGGAAGAGTGAATTTTGATAAAGGATTAGATATCCTAGAGGTGTTGCAAAGTCATATTTGATCAATAAGGATTTAAAAAAGAAAAAACATGGATCTGTAATTAGCAAAAGATAAGTTGCATATCATTCAGGTCATTTTAATGTTGATTTCTTATCATTATAACAATGAATGAACATAATCTCTTTACAGAGTTGGTTTAACAACCATTTTGTAAATCGTTTAACAAGGCGACAATTCAGTTGAATTGTTCTAAAGACCTCTAACTAGGCCGTTCCTAATAGGGTGATTAAAATCCTCTGACAAGGTCACACCTAATAGTGTGTATTGTAACCTTTAACAGGGTTGGCTCCTAACAGGGCTCACTTCAGAAGAGTGAAAATTGGTGACTAGTTACTTGGTGGCTGTTCCCATATTGGGTTTCCACGTTAAATCTAGTGTCTCTTGTGTTCATTTAGTTAATCTTTGCATGCATATTAATAACTTTTAATTCTAGATGAACAATAACTAGTTAACTTACCGTGTTAAAGTAGTTCTGCACTATTTACCAAGTATCAGTAGTAAATAAGCATTTTAGACATCTAAGGGATTTTTGGACTTATTTTGTAGTAACTGATTCACCCCTCCCCTCTCAGTTACTTCATCTATATTTCCAACAAGTATTATGAGTTTAAGATAATTTGATTTATTTATTTAATTATAATAGACTACTTTAAAATTAAAGTTATAACAAAATAGTGGTTGAAATCAATGTAATAATGAATGTTCTAATTTATTTTTGCATTATTTCCTTCTCATTGATTATAATCTTAAATGGAGATGATAGGACATCATTAGGAGATCACGTATCTATTCTCATTATGCCTATAGTTTAACATGTGCATTTAAACATATTGAACTTAGTAGTGTGATTAAATTTATCCCAAAAAAATTATTATGCATGTTTTTGCCCCTTGTATTTTGGCATGACAATGTTGGGCATCCCCTGATCCTTTGGTCACATTCCCAATCTAGCAATTTCTTCTCATCCCAAAGCACTTGATAATGTGTTGGTGTGTTGGTCCCCTATAAATGATGAGAACCAAATCAATTTTTGTTATAATACATAGCAAAGAAAGCATGACAAGTTGATATAAGAAATAAGTATTATACTTGTATCCCAGCATGACTACAGAGATAAAAGTTGAATTTTGTGGGATGAAAAATTTTGGAATCAACCATAGTGCCTCAAAAATATAGGAAACCCACACCAGTGTTACAAATTAACACCTTTGAATAGAGTAGAATAGTAGTATATAGCCTTATACAACCTTCCTACTGGGCAAGATGTTCCCACTTTTGTCTATAGAATGCCTATCTGTATGGTTGTTTACAAATAGTCTAGTATGCTGCCACTTTTGAACAACAACAAATGTAACTAGGGGCTGGTAATTTGGCTCAAGAGATGCACAAGCCTGTTCACACCACAAAACTTTTAGTTCATATAGCATTTAGCTATCTTCTTTAACAAAATCCAAAGAGAATACAAACAAACTAATGAGCCATGTCAATCTAAATTGAATAGAATGAACTATAGTGAGTAATAGGAAACTGACCCTCTGAATAGCATCGAGTTCATAAAGTAGAACTTGGTAAAATTGTCCTTCACTTACACCATCTTTGAATAAATACCAAAGTTGTCACTAAGGAGACATAAGAAATGCAAAACTAAATCTAACCGCAAAAACCAATTAAAATGAAATAAATTACCTATAAAATATGATTCATAGAGGCTTTTGTCCTATTGCTCTACAAAAAGAAATTAGTAGCTCCCTGCAAAGAATCAAAGTGAAATGATCATTTGAATTTCCTAATATCATACTTTTAATTTTGAGTAGCAAGTGAATTTCCAAAAATTATATTTTTAATTTTGAAGAGCAGTAACTTTTCTAAGAATTTTCAATTTCATTGGTTGGTTTAGTGTTAATAAAATGCATAATAATCAAGGAAAAAATTGTGCTCTAGAGGGTCTTCTCCTCTTCATCATTTAGTAATTCAAAACACATCCCTAATCCATGGTGTATGAAGTTGTAAAAGTTTTCCCCAAGTTAATTCTTTGTAAATTAAATTTCTTACATTCTATATTTGTAGATTGTACTTGGTATACATTGTCACTACATAATATAGGTAATCATCCTAGTTTAAGACTGAATATAAATTGAGTACTGTACTTTGGTATAATAGGTGGTCGCTATTTCAAATAAAACACCTCCAAATCAAATATAAACTAAATCGGTATCCTGATATTTACATCTCAAAAAAAACCTACAAGGAAATAACAATGTAGGAAGACATGTGATATACACTAGAAGACTGCTTTTAAAATGCAAAGTTATAGTGAAGCAAATCCCCAGCACAAATACACACCCCTGAAATATATAACTTTTGAACCAAACATGTAACAATCTTTTGATAAACAGCATGACAACCCTGTACACTAAACAAATACCACATATGATGCCTACTTTATCATTCCTCCAGTAATAGTTCCTCATACTAGATCTTGAAAGACTTTATACAAATCTTGAATGAGCTCTTGTTGGTGCACGTGACCACAAACTAGGCCTGCATACTTTGTGACTTTAGGCAAGTCTTGAGATGCAACCACCTGACATTTGCACCAAACCCAAAATATTAAGATAAGAATTTTTCATATGAATTGTGTAAACTAGAACAACAACAAAAACTAATCTATATTGGAAACCTATTGTCACTATTGATGAACTAGAATCTTCTCTACGGTGTGGATGTGTAACATCTACCCACAGGAGTCTAAAAGACATTGTGAAATTTTTAATCAAGTAATGTTTCTTACTTGTAAGAACACCTCAAAAACACAAAATTCAATAATCTAAAAAGTTCTCCACAATTGGACATTAAATAAATAGCAACAAATCTGCAAAATAATAAAAAGGAAACTCGACACCAACTTGTATCAAGAATAATTGATCAAAGTCAAAGTGTTTTTTAAAAGACATTCATTCAATTAAAATCATGCTAGAAAGAGGATTAATCTAGAAATTATTAGAGTATTTGAAGAATATTTATCATAGAGCATTAATACACCATGACATCAGCCATTGCAAGCTTGTTTCTTTTCTTCAACCATTATTTCAAAGCAAAATAATCAATCCAACTAAGGTGGTTGACTAAGAATGTAACCCTCATGATTTATTACATGCTCCAAAAGTGATTGTAAACATTTAAATTTCCATTGCAATTTCCATACAAAATTCAAATTTAAAAAGATAGAGGTGAGCAATTCCAATAGTTGAAATTCTCCCAAATCATTTTTGTTACCTACAATTCATATGCATACATCAAATAAAGTTTCACAACTATGAAGGTCAGTTGTCCACTTATATAGATGAACCAAAGAAAAGTTAACTTGGTTTAAAGGATCTAAGAAAATCATCTAACAACCTCAAGTAGAATTCAAAATTCAAATCAACATAACAAATGTAGTTTTAGTCTACACTCCCATAGGTAAATTTTGAGTTTGAATGTACTAAGGAAATAAACTTAACAAGCCCTAAAAATCCAACATTGTGAATGATATATTCCTTGCTTATTTAATTAAGGCATTTATTTAATAAACACTCTACTTACCTAAATAGAAAATATATGTATGTAATTGGTTTATTTTCCCTTGCAAACACACATTCATGTAAGTACACAGACACTAAAGTGAGATATTTATATAACTAGTTTATTTCCCCTTGCAAATTCACCAACTTGCAAGCACTCACAAAGAAATCTCTTTGGGTAAGTAAAATCACCAGCAAGTTTTTTGGGGTTTCCTTGTCAAGAAGCATGAGTAAATGGGAAAAACACACCCACTAGTGCACAATGATATTTAATAGCCAAAAAAGCATCAAAACTCATTCATTTCAAATTTCTCCTGTCATGTTTCACTACTTCAACAATTTGACAACATATGATGCATTTGCAAGTAATTGCAAAGGATATTTTGTAATATTGCACTAATTTGACAAACATTTTTGGAGTATTCTTCTAAAATATCATACACTTGATTTTTTTCCACATCTTGTTCAAACCATATAATGCAATCTCATCTATGAAGTATATTAAAAGTTAATAGAGCATCTTTGCTAGTTGATCTCCCTTACGAGCTCAACTGAAAGAGAATTCCTAAAGAAACTCAGTCTGCAAATATATTTTGGCTGAAAGGAATTGAAGAGAAAAAAAAATCCTTATGCTTCTTTAAGATGCTTTATAGCCTCTTCCAAATCACGTAAGAAACTTTAGGATTAGAACAAATGCAAAAGGCAGTCTATGTGATACCCTTCTAGAAATAATATATGACAGCCACTCTAGGGATTCTATTAGCAAAGAGTTTATACTATTAGTCATTGCCTCCATTTCTTTTCCCTTGGCTGCTTGGGTAGAAACTCATCTTTACTTACTTCAACAAAGGGATCTCCCACCTGTCAATAACTACATATGTTAATTAAGGAGTTGATGTTAACAACATCAATCATGTAGAAGCTCCAAAAGCAATATTAACTCAGACTAAGAATGTACTATCTCATATGTATTTTAGTTTTCAATAGAAAATATTATAATCCAAGCCTTACTTTTTGTGGGGGGTCATTGTCTGGTTCACAACTCCATTGTCATGTTCAATGTCTAATTCAACAATCTCATCATCACTAAAATTTTCTTTTGGCACTTTTGGTGCAGCACTTGAAGTACTAAACTATTCATCCAAATCTATATCATCATCACTTTCATCCTCAAAAGTACTTTCATTATCATGAATATTGTAATTCATATTAGTATAAAATTCCATAGAAACTGATAAAATTGATTCAAAACATGCTTTCTTTATTACAATTCCTGCCTAAAATTCCTTGGAATAACACTAGTGAGTTCTTAGGTGAGAATAAAGTTAAATATGGGAACCAATTTTTATTTAGAAAACCAACTAATATAAAATGAACAGAAAAGAAAAGTTCAAAAGCACAAATACCAACAAAGATGTTTGGGTCTTAACTTTGGAGTACAAACATATGATATTAAGATATTTTATAAACTCTAATTCTAATAGAAACTTGCCTGCTAGATCATAATATGCTTGTTTTCCCTAAAAAAACACAATTGAATCCTAATAGTAAGATTACAATTTAACTTCTTGTGTAAAATATCTCCTACTTATCAAGCTTCAAATATCTTAATCTTTTTCCACTTTACCTCTTCTAGTAATGCTTGACAATTTAATGGGACTTAGATGTTTCAATTTGAAACAAGTACAAATTTCCTGATATCTAAGTGCCCAAGTCATTTACTATAGTCTACACTAATGCAATGTCTTTGTTCCTCATGTATTTTGCCTAAGAAATTAATTAAACTAACCAATGAAATATCAAATTGTCTTGATATTAATGATATTCTTTCATTCCATTACTAAGTTTAATTCATTCCATATTAATTATCAAGAGAATTTTCAAATACAATTTAAAGGTTTTCTTTAAATTTTAATTGTCTATCCTTCTATAAGGGACTTAGTAAATTTTGACAAGGTCTTTTCTAGGTTCAAGTATTTTCACAAAGAGGAACATGAGAAAATTTTGGTCATTGAGGGGGGATTCTAGAAACTTCTACGCTATGAAAATAGTATTAACTATTTAAGTTATTACAAGTTCAACACACTAACCACAAGTACACTTAGCTAGTTTGCTAAAGTCTTGATTCCCAATTAATGGGCTACATTGAATGCAAGCATTCCCCAATTCATCTTAATACTAGCATTAGTAATGATTTGTTGTATTGAAATCATAGATTGGTGAAACCAATGGCAAGAGATGTTTATTAGCGAATTTTTAACTAAAATCATGTATCACTAAAACCCATGGTAAAAGCTTTCAAGTTACTAGATGAAGCTTATTCTATGAGCCTGTATATTTGAGTTGTAGAATTTTGCCACACAATCTATCTCCATCATCACATATTGACCATATCAACTTTATGCAAAATTTGTACAACTCTAGTACTCGATAAATAACATTCATTCCTTTGGATTTTCTTCATCTTCTACTTCATTCGCATTGACTATGAAAGTGTACTCTTGATCACACTCAAGGTCTGAAATGCACTATCTTCTCTCCAAGCTCTAAAGGTGTAGTAAACTCAAGCTTGACTTTAGTCTTCATTTGGAGCGATACCCGTTTAGTGTCCAGTAGCTGATTTATTTTCAAATACCTAATTACTAGCCACCATAATTCTTCATTTTCTTTGGGATACCTTGGTGCATCAACTAGACCCAAATCCTATCTACCTTCAAGATGTCTTTGTAGAGTGACCTACACTATTAAATTCTCTCTAGACCTCACATCATCACTGTCAACAATGTCATATGCTAGATTAATGTTTGGGAAGGGATTACAAAAATAAGCAATATATAACAACTATGAATCTGTCATATGTAACAATTCATTCCTTTCATCATCCTCCATCTCAACTAAATCAAAAATAGTTTCAATGCTTTTCCATGGATTTTCATGGAACTTGTTAGCAAGTTCCTTGGTGAAATGTGGAAGTTGTAACAAGATAGAATCATAGTCCCAAAGACCTTGTGTAACCATTTTGCTCAATTCCATTGCTACAAGAGCTAGATTGAACCAACCATTACTAGAAATAACATCCACCATAGCTTGAAGAAGTTGGTTAGTAGAAAGAAGCTCGCTGATCTAGTGCTAGGTTGCCAGCTATGACATGCCATGGAAAATGAGCTTGCAACAATGCATTTTCCTTTACATGTGGATCATTATATTTTGGTTTGTCAATAGTAAACTTTTGATGATTTATCAATTTTTGTATTGTTTCTTCCTCACCTAGCTAAATGGGAAGTTATGAATACTTTGAGGTAGAAGAAAGAATTTCAAGAAGCTCTTTTAGCTTTGTCTTTGAATACAAGGATGAGTTGAAGAGTTCAATGGTGGTATAGTTAATATAGTAGCAAGATGCTATCATCCCTAGGTTCAAAGAAGAAAGATACATATCATCTTCTATGGAAACACATTTTCTTGATTCCAAATCACTTAGCATACTCTCTATAAGCTTAGAAATGTGGTCTACCAAATTCCTAAGGCTAACACCTTGAAGATTATAGTAATTTGGATTCTATGTGAGTCTTTGGTAGAAGAATGCCCAAGTAAGATAGTCTACAACATCCTGCTTACTTTCAATAGTCCCCAAGACAACTTTAGCATTGATGTGATCATGGAGAAAGTGATCACGGTGACTCTCCATGGGAAATGGCTCATATAAGATTTTTAATAATATTCTTCACAAGGTGCATGGCATAAAATTACACACTTTCCAGCATTATCAAGCAAAGGTCTACTGGCACGCCCCATCACTTGGAGAAGATTAGTTATAAGATAGTATGTGTGAGCATTTTCCCATCCATCATAATACTATGTACCCATGACAACAACCAAATGAGCTGACAAACAAAATCCCCAACTCATTGAACTTCTTACAATGCACACCTTAATTGCCCATGCACTAAAAAACTAGGCTACAAGTTGTTGTTCTACCAAAGTGAACATTATGATGAAAATGTTTTTATTGGGTTGATGATAGCATTGAACAATTATAGTTCAAAGTAAATAAAAGAGAGAATCTAAAACTAGGAAAGAACTATAGATTTGAGTAGATTTCCTCGCGCATTGAACAATCATAGCTCAAAGTAAATAAATCAGAGAATATGAAACCATGAAAGAATTTGTATAGATTTGAGTAGATTTCTTTTAAAATTATAATGAGAAAATTTTTTTTGACAATAATATTGAATAATCATAGCTCAAAATAAAAACAAAATTCTTAGAAAACCTTAGCAAAGGTCAAATTTCTTGACAGGGACCTTGGCTACAAGTTTGAGTGGCCTAAGAGGATTGGGGTTTTTGGATCTCTAAGGTAATAAGCTCAGAGATTCCATTGATACGTTCCTTTTTTCACACCCAAAAATGTAGGAACTCAATCTAACCACAAAATAGTTATACTGTGCCATTTTCTTAATTTCTTTCCACTCTTCTTTTCTTGCATCTCCTTTTATGGCTAACTTTTCTACCATGTTTTTCACTTTCCTTTTCCTAGTACAACTATATAATTGTTCTCTTGATATACTATACTTCTATTGGTAGGTACCTCATCTCTCACAAGTAGTGTTCCTAGGTGACTCTAACATCACCTTAGAATACACTTCTAGCATCTCTTGTGTCACTTCATAACCCATAGGATGTTTGAAGATATTCCATGGATCAACTACTTTTATGTAGGTATAATTGATCTATTTCCACAATAAATAAAAATGTTCTCTACATACATCTCTATAATTGTCCTTCGAATTCTATATCTTTATTTCATATTAATTTAAAAACCTTTAATCATTCCAAAGTTACCTTTTATAATCATAGCCTTATTCTAGATGCTGTACTAATGAGTGATAAGTTCCATAGTGCATTTATCAGACACCCAAGATGAATTTGACATATTAGGGAATTTATGCAAGATATGAAAGTATATATACATAAGTATTTATCTAAATCTAAATGGTAGGATCTTTTCATGTTTTATTATCCTCACATTTTCAAGTAGTTGTTTCCTTATGATATTGCAAAAATAAAAAATTTCCTTTGTCTATAAATGTCTTATATGTAGTTTATATGACTCCTGCTATCATTGATATGTGTCTTGAACTACAATATATTTTATATCCCAGAATCTTTGCTAAACATCTTACATTAATTTTCCAAATATAAGACAATTCCATTTCTCTTCTATCCCATTTAGTCCCTATTTTTTCTCAACTTCCTTCGCTATAATTTTAGTTCAATAAAAATATGTATCGTTTCCTCAGTTTTCAATGTGGTTTGGTATCCTAACGAAACATATCATCATGAATTTTTCTCAGAATAGTTCTTAAATAGATTATTGAAGTTTAAATTATCCATTTTTTTTCATTGCACAACCTTCTACCAAGTCCACCATTCTCATAGGGTACTTGATTCCCTTAGTAAAAACAATAGCTTGCAATGTCAGACAGTAATAGTCAATTACATATGCATAATAGTTTGTTGTGCTAAGCGTACACAGGTAGATGAGTTGGCTTGAGGTTGTGTGTAGTTCCCCATGGTCTCCAAATTGATCTTCATATCTTCATTTACCTCACATATAAGTTATTTACAATAATTAGAAAATCAACCTCTAGCACTGTGACGAATACCCTATGACCAAAATTTTGATAGAACAATAACATGCAATTAGATTTCTTGATGTATAAATTGGGTTTTAAAAAAATCAATTTCCGTTGGGGAAATTACTTACTTGGTTTTGAATGCTAATGTCATGGAGGTCATTTCAAATCATAGTGTATTTTCAAGTGACATACCATGTGTTCCTTTTATTTTCTAACAAAATTTAGTTTTTAGATCTTCATTTAGGAATGTACTTCATATCTATTTGGTGGATATTCCAACTATGATTGGAAACAAGCATTGTCAACAATCTAATCATAATTATCTTTGCAACTAGAGCAAAGATTCCTCAATCTTCAATTTGCTTCTCTTTTGCTAATAATCTTGCTTTATGCTTATCAATTAAAACATTATTTTAAAACTTGATCTTAATACTTTTTATAATCAATGGTTTTCTTTCCAATGTCTATCTCTTGACTCAACACATTTTGTTATTTTTCTTTCCTTCTTTCTTCATCATAAATACTTGGTTCACAAGTGCTTATGATGTTCTTCTTTCTAAGATTATGAAGTGGACAATGATTTTCAATCTAGATAATCAATTTCATGGGGGCATTCATAGCATAGAAAAGTAATATTAATTATATCTATTTTTCCTAGGATGTTATTTTTTTGGGAAGCGAATATGTCATAAACATAATTTGAAAGGTCAACCTAGTATTTGACACATAAAATCTACAAGGTATTATGGAGTTACATATCCCAAGGTTCCCAAAACATGAAAAAAGTTTATGTCCACAACTCAAAATGTTATAGCAAGACCAAAATTTGAAAGCTATCTACCATATTAAATAGGAAAGACTATTATGAAACATACTTTTTATGTGGAAATATTCCCTTTCAATCAAATTTACTTTGGCATTGTAGTTTGCATCAACGAGAACATTTGATGATTTCAAATCATAGGGAATGATAGATGGATCATAGTGCTAGTGCAAATGCTTTAGTGCTCTATAATATTTAGGGCATAATGACTTTAGATTATGTTGCACTATCTTTATTTTTACAAGGATAACATAGAGAATCTTCTCTTGGCACAAATCATTATCACTATTGGCTCAAACCATTTTCACTAAAACTAAATGAATAGGCATCATATTAGAGATAAAACAATGCCAAAACAAAGGATGATCTATTCAAAAGTTTTAATAGCCCATAACCACTTAAGGAGGCTTATTGAACCTATTTAGAATTGAAAGGGTGAATAAAAATGGGATAACATTAAGAATTGAAAGAGAGTAATAAATGAGTATAGAATTTCACTTGAAAAGAAATATAACTAAAGATTTAATGTGATGAAGAAGACTAGAAAAGAAAATGCCAACGAATAGACCAGATTAGGATGTAATGATCATGTGGATAAAAATACAATCAACCTACTACTCTTCCTATCAGAATAAATTATGAACAAACCCTTGCAACCACTTCTCACTATTTTTTTCGACACCATGATGAACAAGAAAATTGATTGTGTGGGGAAAAAAAAAAACTCTTTGACAAGAATTTGTCTAGAGATAGAAAAAAAAAATGTTGTTATGTGTTTTCCACAGCTGCATATATTTATTATAAGTATTTGTCATTTCATCCAAAATTTGAACTATTAATGTTGGAAACAAATGGTAGATTTATTTTGATCCATGCCATGAATCTCAAAAGAGGCACTAAATTCTAAATTGACAATCTTAATAGTAATTTATCGACAGAAGGTGCAAGGATGTAGGGTTTCACAAATGGGAATGAGGGTTTAAATTTGGAGATGGTGGAGGGACAGTGGGTGAACAATGGTTGATTAGTGGTAGAGGTGGTGCTGCTATATAATATAACATCTTTGTGAGTTTTAATGAAGGTGGTATTCTTATTAGAAATGTTAAATCATGTTACAAATTTTGAGGGAAGTGCTTATCCATTTGTTACCAATCTAGCCTTAAACATTAATAAAAAGGACTCGAATGAGACTAAGCTCAGATACCACTTGTTACAAATATTATTTCCATTACACCAAAATATTGACCTATTAGTGCTTGATACAACTAGACTTATAAAATCTATAGGAAGTAGTGAAACTCGATTTTGAAAAGAACATTAACCAATTTGCCTAACAGATTATTCTAGAGTACACATTGGAACTATAATTTCTTACATATATTCAAAAGTTATTTCAATTGAAATTTGTAGTTAGTGACTCAATGTAGTACAAATTAAGTAATTTTCCATTAGAAAAGTAGAATGTTAGCCATGGACAACATGAAAAAAATTAGTAACATAGACACTTTAATATTATTGAAGCATTCAGAGTCGACATGAACAACTGAGTCTATATATTAAGATATTTGGACAAATGATATAAAAAAAGGGATCCTAGAATTATTAGTCATTAAACCAAAAAGTGAAACAAGAAAAGAGATATTAGCATTATTGAATCATCAAGCCAAAAGTGAAACAAGAAAAGTGACTTCAGTACTATAGAAAAGTTAAGCCATGTCATGAATCCCAAAGAAAAATATTGATAGAATAGGGCTAATGTAGAAAATTAGAATTTTAATTTACATACCTAAAATTCTTCCCCTACCTGTTGGCTATCGACATTCAACTTCTTCACAGTAGTAGAAAATCCATCATGGAACTAGGCTTGATATACATAACCAAAGCCACCCTTTCCTAGAATATTATAACTACTAAAATTATTTGTTGCCTCATGCAAAACAAGGTAATCGATTGCAGATGCACATTCTCTCCTCTTTGTAATTTGGAAAGAGCTGAAGTGATTAATCAGTGGCCCAAGTGATATTCCCTTACTACCATTGGAAAAGACAAGTTGGTTCAATGTTTTATTAGTAAACTACTTTTAATTCCATTTGGGACCAAAAAGGGACTACAAGAAGAATGCCAAAAACTTCCTTTAATGGATGTATCTGTGGCCTTGAATCCCATAAAGAGATTATGATGATGTTTATTGAAACTTCACAAATTGTAAGCTTAATGTCTATAGAAGAGGATCACATAGGAAGTTTTTAAACCATTAAGAAAAGAGAAGAAAACTTGAACCATCGATGTGTACTCATCTTTCAAATGCTTGAACTTGAGATGGTGGATGAACTGGATCTGAATTCCACTTGTGCACCCAAGTACAATATGCAAATACTAAGATGGATCCAATAAGAAATGGTGTAAAGATGATAGTCATAAGGATTAGAACTTTAAGATGGTGGCTTTCATGGCTTGATGAATTTGTTTGTTTCATTTATATTGCTAAAACAATGTTTTGGAATAATAAAAAATATAATATCTATCATATGGCATAGAATGTGTTACTAGATTCAAGTTTTTGTAATACCTACACAACTTTTAATGTTAAAAAAATAGATAAAATTAGAATTATTTGACTCTTGGAGCACCCATAATTTAGTTTCAGTAAATGAAAGCTCCTAATAGAGAATGAATATGTAAGTTCATTTACCCATTGTAGAAGTATGGTAAAGAAGGTGTGAACTGGGAGCATGCAATGGTGCATATGATAGGAAATGAGTCCTTTACCTCTAAGGATGATAAAATTTTCTTGATGATCTCTTGCCATTAACATAATTGAATTGAAATGTTCCAATGATGCAACTTCTCCAAAATAAAATGGCCATCAAAGCTTATTTTGCCATCATATTTGATTGAATAAACTAAGTGGCAATAAGATGCATTCAAACAAGTCCAAACACACCTTGAGAAGTAACAAATAGTTTCTTGTGCTATAATACCTACTTCATGCAATCTATGCACCTTTAAGTACACAATTGAAGTTCTTCAAAGTTGTATCATAAGTGCAGTTCCTTCTGAGGTATTCCTTCTAAATTCTTATGCATGGAGATGTGTATGTGTGTAAAAAGATAAAGATATTGTTAATAAGTGGGGGCCATTGGGAAAGACTAGATGGATAAGTAATGCCTTCATTTTCCCAATCCAAGCATTGTTACAAAAACTGATCTATATGAAAAGTGGCAAATTTGGAGAGGACCAATTTTTGAAACTTCAAGAATCGATTCAGCTCACCATAAAATACCCAATATCTACCATTAAATTTTGGGCTACCCAATTCAAGCACACTTATTTAAAGGCATTATATTATCAACATAGGGCTCTAAAATTGCCAAGTCTACAAAAATATTTAGGAGTCTACAACATGAGAATTCATTCTCAAGATGTTAAATTTTGGATTACCCAATTCAAGCTTGCTTATTGAAAGGCGTTACATTATTGACACAAGGCTGTCAAATTTCCAAGTCTACAAAATATTTAGGGGTTTGCAACATAAGAATTCATGCTCAAGATGTTAACATTTATACTTCACTTTGATAGCCTCACTTTAATTTTTATTAACATATACTAAGGTAGCAAGAGTCTAAATGATGAATAGTGTAACCCAACTAGTAAATCACTTTTATGTTGAATCAAAGGCACACATTTTGTATACTAAAAGATTTTATCGATAGATGTAAGCTACTTGAAGGGTATAAGGTGTAGGCACCAAACATAGATGGTATAAGATACTAAAAGATTTTATTGATAGGCACCATACATAGATGGTGATTTTAAAGCCCCAAAAGAAAAACAAATGCATTTTGAATAGATGATCTTGGTGGGTAGAAACTATAGGGTGGTTGATTCTTACCTCCTTTCTCCTTTCTTGTTGACCCTGCGCCAAACTCCCACCTACTATAGTCATGTGCATGAAAATAAAATTAACATTGCCATGCCCTTTTTCATTATCACATTTTATGTTCTCAAGGTTGAAATTTTGACAACCAATTTAAGCATGGTTGAAATTTATAACTTATCGATCCCATTTTTTAAAAAAATGAATTTAACAATCTAAATAGACCTTTGGTCAAAAATGGGGGTCTAATGTACTAGTGGTCTATGGGACTCAGCATGGTCTCTAGTTGTGCGGCATGGTCTGGGAACTTGACATGGTCTTTGGTTTCTCGGCATGGCCTAGAGATTGAACATGGGCTTTGGTTGCTTGAGATGGTCTTGGAACTCGGCATGGTCTTTGTTTGCCCGGCATGGTCTATGGAGCTCGGCATTGCTTAGGAATTTGGTTGCTGTTATAGACCATGTAACTAATTTTGTATAATGAGTTAGAGGATGCCAATTTGAGGGATTAAAGAGGGCCTAAATTATTACCTACAATTAAAAGTACGAGTTCTACTTCAATCAGAGCTAGGAGATATTACCATTTTACTCAGGTATTAATTTTTGGGTATTTAATTTTTCTTAGAGGCTGACTTTTGGTATTTAATTTATGTATGGGTATTTAATTTGTGTTCTAGGATGACTTGTGTCTTAGACTAGTATAATTAGGGGTTGCAGTGGAATCTTTTATCATTCATTTGATTGAGTAAATCATTCATTCAAAGGAGGAGTGAGTGTGGAGAGTAGTTGAAGGGTGAGTTTTCTTGAGTTTATGAATAAAGCATCAAATGTGAGGTAGTTTATAGTAGGATTGTGATATATATTTGTGAATGTATGGATAGAGTGCCAAATGTGTGGTAGTTTACACTTGGATCTTGGATGAAGTTGGAGTAGAACTAGTAGCTGCATCTTGGAAAACAAGGAGATTTCTTGGTGGGCTTGCAAGCAGAAGTTGAGATCTTCCTTGGAGATTTCTACCAAAGTGTGGATCTAGACTACCTAGGGTTTGGATTAGATCTTGAGGGATCTTGCAAAATTGTTACTATAATTGCTATTATATTTGAACATAATTGAGAAGGCCTTATAGCTTAGCACATTGTATGTAATAGTTATTTTATAAATAAAGAATTGTGACTTGGCTTCAAATCTTGCATTTTTGTTTGTGTTTCTATTATGTGGTTATATAGCAAGGGTCTAGGACATCTCCTCTGGGGATACTCCTTCCTTTCACTACATTAGATTTTTTTTCTTTTATTGATTTATCGAGAAAACAACATACATGCACATTTGTAAGGCCTTCTGAGTTACAATTATTATAAAGAAGAATACATCTTTCAAAGAAGAACAAATCTCCAAACTCAAATATGAACTTCTACCTCCAAGCTACTCCACCTAAGACTCCAATACACATCAGAAAAATGAACAACAAGAATGAGATTTAGATCTAGAGAGAATGTTTCTCATATTCAAATCAATGATTTTACATCCAACATGCCTGGCTATAGAAGCTTCCAGCTTATAACTATTACAAAGAAGAATACATATTTCAAACAAGAGAAAATCTCTAGACTCAAATATGAACTTCTACCTCCAAGCTACCCCACCTAAGACTCCTCTACTCAAAAATTATCGCATCTCCAATATCTCTTCAAAATCTACATCTCTGGCTTTCAAAATCATCCTTCCTCAAATGCTAATGCCTAAGACTCTACCCAAGACCCGTTTAAATACTTGCCAAAATAACTTACAAAAGATTCTAGAACATAGAAAGGCCATAGGTCAGCCTAATGCAAATACCAACTAATAAACCCTTACATTAAATACATATCCAATGCACAAGATGGTTCACAAAAAATTTTAAATACCCAGTAGAAAGTTAAATGCAAAGGTCAGCTCCAGCTAAGAACCAAAACCCAAACAAGTCAAAAAACAAAGGCACCACAAAATATTAGCACTCCACATCCAAAAAAATGCTTGGCAGCAGCATGAACTCAACACCCAAATGAACACTCAACATTAATAGGAACTCAGTAATCAAAAGATGACTCATCATCAATAGAAATTTGGTAAATGAAGGGTCCCTTAGCAAACACACAACCTTGATACCCACTGGATAACTCGGCACATAAAGGAAAACTCAAAAATAATTAGAACTTAGTAGTAACTAGAACTTGACAACCATAGAAACTCAGTGGCAACTGGTAGAAAAGAGTAGAAATTTAAGGACCCAAGGATTTCCCTACATTAGACTACTAGGGTATATAGAAAATACCTTAGATTCTCCTGCATCAGACTCACACTTTAATGCCCAAAGAAGGATCAACAACTAACTTCATCTTTACAAAAGGCTTCCTCTCCAATAGGGACAAGAAAACTAATTTTCACATCATCCATATTTGCATCATGCGATCAAACAATAGAATCTTAACCATCCAATCAACATACTCACTTAACCAAAATTCATAATGCTCCATCTGCAACTTATCATTAGCATTATCTAAAATATCATCAAAATCATATAAATCCATAACATAGTAATCTAGGACAAATTTAGCAACAAATGAATTCATATCAAGAGCATGTAACAATATCCCTATGTCATCCATACTCATAAAAATATATATACTTATTCTTCTAGCTACATGGAAATCAATAGCATCTACAAGATCCACATTAGTAGTAACTTCTTTATCCTTCAACATTTAGTTGGCAATTTGGTGTAGGGTGGCAGATCTACAGAGGACTCCATTTGATTATTTTTTGTAAAGATGGTTCAAGGAAGGAGAAATGTCAATCTAGAGTTACTAGACATGGTGAAGAAACTTTCAGGTAGAGAAAAAGCTATTGAGTTATTGCAAAACCATGGAAGACATCTTGATGAGGTTAAGAGTGCTGAATATGATTCTTTTTGGGATGATTTACATGAAAGAATTCATGATCTAGAAAAGCTACATTTGAGTTGGCATCTAAGGACTAGAAAGAAGGTTTGTTGGCTAGTTAAAGATATTATGAGGGGAAGAAGATAGATCATGGAAGTATATGATGATTTTTTTGAAATGGAGGAAGTATCTTTTGGTTTTCATGAGCAGATGGATAGATCTGACGTAAAGATTGCAGAGCATCTTGCTGTGCATAGTAAGATTGTTGAAGATGAGAGTTTCACCTATGTTGGTAAAGAATTGGATGTTATTATACATAATGATGTTAATGTTGGAATGGATGTGATTGAGGACTTATCTATTGTTTTCATTGCTAATCTCAAGTTAAATGATGCTGATCTAGATATTACTTGTGGTAAGAAGATGAATTTACTTGCTGGTAATATGGTTAAGGGTTGTAGAGCTGCTATTTATGTGGGTTTACATGGTGTTTTTGTTTTTGATATGGATCTAAACTTATATGTTTCTATTGAGATGCTCAAGGATATGGAAGTTACTAGTAATGTGGATCTTGTGGATGTTGTTGATTTACATGTTGCTAGAAGAATGAGTATATATATTGTTATGAGCATGGATGACATAGCGTTATTGTTACATGGTCTTGATATGAATTCATTTTCTTTTGATTTGGTGGAGGATTACTATGTTATGGATTTATATGATTTTGATGATATTATGGATAATGTTGATGATAAGTTGTAGATGGAGTACTGTGAATTTTGGTTGAGTGAGTATATTGATTAGATGGTTGAGATTCTAGTTTTTGATAGTGTGACATAGATATGGATGATTTAGAAATTGATTTTCTTTTCCCTGTTGGAGTGGAAACCTTTGGTAAAGATGAAGGTGGTTATTGATCTTTCTTTGGGCATCAAAGTGTGGGACACACTTTTCTATTTACTTGGGGAGTCTAATGCAGAAGCATCATGGGTTTGCTTGGTGACTACTTTGGAGTTCATGGGAGGAGGCTTGGTAGTTGCTTTTGAGGGTGCTTGGACTGGTATTTAGTCAAAGGACTTGTGCTCTACATGCTTTGGAGCTCAACATGGTCTATGGGACTTAGCATGGTCTTTGATTACCTGGCATGGTCTGGGAACTCGACATGGTCTTTGGTCACTTGGCATGGTCTATGGAGCTCAGTCTTGCTTTGGAATATGGTTCCTATTGTAAACCATGTAACTAATCTTGCATAATGAGTTAGAGGATGAAAATTTTAGGATTAAATAGGGCCTAGACAACTACCTACAGTTTGAAGCATGAGTTCTAATTCAATCGGAGCTAGGAGATATTGCCATTTTAATCGGGTATCAAGTTTTGGATATTTGATAATTATTGGAAGCCAACTTTTGGCATTTAATTTATGTATGTGTATTTAATTTGTGTTCTAGGCTAACTCATGGCTTATATTGGTATAAGTAGAGGTTGTGGTGGAGTCTTTTAGTCAGTCATGTGATGGAGTGAATCTTAATTCATTCATAGCAGTAGTGAGTGTGGAGAGTAGCTAAAGGGTGATTTTTCCTGAGTTATGAATAGAGCGCCAAATGTGAGGTAGTTTATAATAGGACTATGATGTAGTTGTGAATGTGTGGATAGAGCACCAAATGTGACATAGTTTACAATTAGATCTTGGATGAAGTTGGAGCAAAGCTAGTAGCTATGGCTTGGAAAACAAGGAGATTTCTTGGTGGGCTTGCAACCAAAAGTTGAGATCTTCCTTGGAGGTTTCTACCAGAGTGTGGATCTAGACTAGCTAGGGTTTGGATTGGATCTTGAGGGATCTTGCAGAACTATTATTGTAATTTCTATTGTATTTGGCCATAACTAGGAAGGCCTTACAGCCTAGCAAATTGCATGTAACAATTATTTTATAAATAAAGAATTGTGACTTGGCTTCAAATCTTGCATTATTCTTTGTGTTTCCACTATGTGGTTATATAGTTGGGGTTAGGACATCTCCTCTGGGCATACTCCAGCATTGCGCTACATCATGTTGATTCATGTTCTATTTTGACATTTGTACTTTCATCAATGATGATTGCTGAATGTAAGGGGCTTGAATTAGTAGGCTATAAATTTTGTAGGGAGGCTTGATTATATGTAAAAAATTGATATCCCAATCTTGTATATTCCAAAGATTTGTGCTCTTGAAATACTCCCATAATATTTGATATTATATTGAGCCATTTGAAGCCATTGAATTGATCCCGCTATTCTTGAACCATTTGAAACTACATTATGGGAATATCTAAACTAGTTCAATTCATCAAATCTTCACTTCAAACTTTTGTACTTTTAAACCAATCTATGTCAAGTCACAAGAAGTGTGGGAGGTTTTGAGACACTTTTTCTAAACTTGATTACATTAATGGTACTAGGGAGAACTTTTGAACCTAAATCTGGAATGAAATCACCAAAAATTTCATAATGTTGAACTTCTACACTGAACCTGTAAGATGAACCGTCTAAAGCATCAAACCATTTTGAACTACTTTGAGCCTTAGTTAAAATAGGTTAAACACATTACACAGAGAATTTCAAATATTGGGTCTATTTTGGGTACCAACAACGTCTCTAACTATGGGACTGATTTTGATACAAAAGCAAAGAACTCCAACAATCTCTAGTAAAAGACAAGTGCCTTATCCATTGGGAAAATAGAGTCACCAAGAAGAGAAAATTGAGAGCTACTGGCAGAGAGGGTAGTGGGGAGTAGGGCAAAACCAAATAACAAACCAAAACACCTAAACCACCAGCAATCACGAAGCTTGCAGATTATTCAAACTAACACTACACACATCAAAATAATATATATAGAATATATACAAAGGTAGGAAGAGAACCTACCACAAGAAATAGAGGAAAGAAAAAGAATCATGTGAATTCATTTACTGGTTGGAAGAAGTAGGAGTCCTTCTATATCATTGAACCATGCCTCAATAGAGTAATTCTACACTATTGTTGGCAACCGACTTTTTTAATACCAAACCTCAAACTAAAAGCATGCATGCCTATGTTGACCCAACACTCCTTTCTGAAAAACCACAACTCATCATAGCACTCTTTCTCATTCAAGAAATGATCATCAACATGCATCTGGATAAGTTTCACTTCAAGCTAAAAGATTTGAAATGAAGAAACATTTTCAAGAAAAGATGCACAATATCTAGAACTGTTGTCACAAAGACTCACCATTTTTATATGGCATTTGATATTGCGGTCAACTTCTAAGAAAAGAGATGCCTTGTCCAACATGATCAATTCTAGAGTATATGTTTTCCTCATCCCTCTCAAGAATCAAGCTGTCATCATACAAGCCATATATGCTATCTTCTTTCCTTTCCAAAGTGTCATTACATTTTCTAATATTATTCCACAATCAAAATCAGCAAAGTCACACATAGAAGAATGGAAAGAAAAATTATTACTAAATGTTTCATTCTCAATCTTATATTTGAATGAATACTTGAGTCATCATTAAAGAAATGACCCATCTTGGGTGACAATAGAAATCTATCTATAATTTATGCTTCCTTATTGAAAATTGCATTGTTCAATACATCATCTAAGTCACTGCTAGATTGGAAGTCAACTGCATATCTCTTTTTCTCATAAAAGAAATTTAGTACATATATTTTCATCCAAAGGCATCTTTAAACAATCTTTATGAAGAATTAGATAATCATCAAATGGGCTAACTTGAGAGAAGACTTCTAGTTAGAGAGACAATAAGAACTCACATATGACTTCTTCATCTTCCACAAGGAATGTTCCCCTCAATGTTTTAGCTAGGTAATCTATGAGTTGATTATAGATTTTTGAGCATGAGGAATCAACTTCATTTTGAACGAAAGCATAAGATTCAACTCCAGACTATACATTATTCTAATTTTTTTTCACAAAGAAGAATCTTCAAAGAAAGATGAACAATATCATTTTCACTCATTTCATTAAAAGTAAAAGATTGATATTTTAGTAGCATCTTGTTGTCAAGATTTTTAGAAATAGGAACTTCTAAAATGAGATTACTATCATCACTTCCAAATCTGATACTTTCAAAACATGGAGAGAGAAAGGTCTAGGAGCACCTTTATTTATGTTTCCCTGAGTTTCAACATGATTAGAAATAATTGAAGGGTTGTGAAAAGTGGATTAAGATGATACAACCAAAGATTCTTCCTCTTCAACTGACAACTCTTCTTTATCTTGATTGTCACTGCTACCATGTTTTTTTCCTTCAACATGAAAGTCTTTCTCTACCCCTATTTGATCTTAATGAGGCTATAACATTTCTTGAAGTGTGAAAACCTCTTGCTGCAATTTTATCTCGAGATTGAGCCCTTTGGACAAATATTGAATCATGATAGAATCTCTTTCAAGAGAAATTTAAGCACCATTTTTTAAATCAATATTAACAATAAGATTTGCTCCTCCATTATTTCCAAAGTGAAAAAATTCCAGAATAGGATCTTTTTCAAAATTCACATATAAAGAGTAACTATTTTCACAATCTCTCATGACATTCTAAGGTTTGTGTTTTGGTAAGGCATGATAAGGCATTTAAATGGAATCTTTAAGAAAAATATGATCATCATGATCCTCAACTATAAAACATTCTACATGATATGAGGAAGGAACTTGAGGCAAGATCTCATTATTAGTTCTTACCCTTTGTCCATTGTTAGTTGTTTGGAATCCTTTCTCACTCAGGACTAAATAATTGCATGAGATGAAATGTGAAGATATAACTAGGGCTTTATCATCATCCACCTCCAAATGTTTCTTCAACTAAGACACTTTCTCCTCAAGCTCTTACAAGTCTTTCAACTTGTGAAATTTGCACAAAGGCTTTTCCATACAAGCCAAGATGAGACATCATCTTTGAGACTTATATTGTTCTGGATAGCCTAGGAAATGCTTTCTCTAATGTTGTCCACAAATTCATAACAATTTATCATCAATTCGACAAAATTATAGAAAATGATCTTCTCATGGCTTTTATATTGAGCATGGTCTTCATTGAGTCACCAATCTCTTGCACATGGAGATAATCATAAAACTAAAGAAGAAAATATTAGGTAGCAAATCTTCATTCCTGAATTCCTCAACATAGTTGCCAAAAATCTATTAGTGAAAAGATTGTCTTCTAAGAGAATACATACAAAATCACCCTAAATGCATAAATAAGAAGACTAAATCACCTCTAACAGTTGGATAGGTTATCATTGGATTGATAACCTTCCTCTGAATTCTATTGGGTATAGCTTCCCATGTAGGATATACGATGAATCAACTACACTACAAATATAGATGATTTTAACCATAAAGCACAAAAGGTTTAAAAACATCTATTTGTAAATATGAAGTAGATGTGGAAAGATTAACTAATTGAATGGAAATAAACAACAAACATCACCAATTTTTTTTGGCAGTTCGTTACATTATGAAAAAATACAAAAAGAGAGGTGGACATTCTTTCCAAATATATAGATAACAAAAGCCTAGAGTCTTGATAATAATTGTGGTAGTGATCATAGGAATCAAAAATGCATTTAGAAGAAATCAAGTTAATTCAAACATTAATGTTGATAAAAAAAATTTAACATGCAAACTCAAAGTCTTGACCTGACAAATTTTCCTCTTCTAAATACAATAAAACAAAGAAAGATTTGTTCTTTGACCCACATAGATCACTTATTCAAAAAAATAATACCCTCCAGTAGCATAAAGTCTACAAAGAATACAATTCCCCCTTTCTTCCTCTACAAATACAAAATAAAACTAGATACATAAACCCCTCTATTTGTAGCCGAAAGTCTCTAGCCCGAAAAGAAAAAATGGAACCATAGCAACCCCTCTTTTTATCCTTTTAACATGAGCCTATTCTTAGTAATCTTTTTCATTTTCTATAAATGAATATTTATCATATTTGAAGGCTATTCATTTTTGAATTACAAGGCTTAATGTTTTCTGAAAACTAAAGTCATCTTCCTATGACAAAGTAAAATTATTGGACGTGTGATGCTATTATTATGATAGGTGTCCTCTAGAGAAGGAACCATAACCTAAACACATTCTTATCATCCCAATTTTTATGTCGACATTCCTAAAGATAGTTAGCCATGTGGAGAGTAGACCTCTTGTATTAAATAGTTAGTGAATAATCTCTTTTAGGTGTCAGGACACTTACCCTAGTTGTCACCAATTGCATTTTAGATGTTGAGCCATTTGAGAATCATTTCTATCTGTTAGGCATATGAAAACTCCATATTGTAGGGAGCCATTAGCTTATCCTTCTAAATTACTTATGTCTATCATGCTTAATAGAAAATTTTTATAATCCACATGCCTCTCAGTGGTCTCTTAACAATTAGCACACAACTTTATTGCTAAGCCCACAGGCACCATTGATGATTCCACTTCTTTGAGAGCTCAAAACATGGAAAAACCCAATGTATGAATAAATATCTTGTGGTTTCCCTCTATAAATTTCATTATCATATTTATAGTTTGATTTTTATGCCCTCGGTTTGCACTTGGTATGTGACATCTGTCTATAAGGTGAAAGGTCAATCTGTTATCACTATCTCAACACAAACACATGACATGTATTCAAGTGTTTACCAATTTTGTCTCTATCAATTATTATATCTCTACACATTGGGGAATGCCATGAGTTATCTCTACACTTGTAGTAGAGTTTAGTTGTCATAATGCCATGATCTCTACATGATGAGCTTGATACCAATGGCATTCTATAAGTTCTCATGTGTGAGCACAATGCCTATAATCACTGTCATTAATTTTCTAACATCAAGGATTCCTATTTCTCATTGACATTTTCCACATAAAATTTTAGAAATAAATATCCCATCTTTGCCAATGGTTACCCATTTGAACTCAAAACAAAATTACTAATAACACTAGATCAATTTTTAACCTATTTATGCATTCTGTCAAACAACTTACATGATTCTTTGATTTAAGATACATGCCCTTGTTTATTTTTAATCTAGTTGTGTATTTCAAGATACTTGAATATGTTGCAATAGCGAATGAATGATACTATCAATGAAGGTCACAATTGACTTAGAATTGGGAGGTGGTTCATAGAGTCAAAGAAACTTGGAAACAACCTCTAGCTTCCATGGGATTATATCACACACTCGTGAAGAATGTCAAATCCAAATGGTATGTCACAACACATTTGGTATTGATTCTCCAAAAATTCCTTGAACCTTAGGAAATAAATCACTACACCTTCATTTAATTTTTATTTAGGAACTTGAGTACCAAGATTCACGAATAATGAATGCATGACTTCATCTTTACCATAGATGTAAAGATATCTTAACACATATGGGTTGAACATATCTTGATTAACCTTTGATGTATGTCTACAAGCCTTGATCACAACTTAAGATATGTCACTATTGACAGAATTCTTCTTGGTCATGTTGTTAATGGATATGTTGATTCATGTTCTATTTTGACATTTGTACTTTCATCAGTGATGATTGCTAAATGTAAGGGACCTAAATTTGTAGGTTAGAAATTTTGTCAGGAGGCTTGATTATATGAAAATAATTGGTATCCCAAACTTATATATTCCAAATATTCATGCTCATGAAATCCTTCCATAATATCTAATATTATATTGAGGAGTTGGAAGCCATTGAATTGATCTCACTATTCTTGAACCATTTGAAACTGCATTATGGGAATATATGAACTAGTTGAATCCATCAATTCTAGACTTCAAACTTTGCATTCTGAGCTTTTGTACTTTTAAGCCAATCTATCTCAAGTCACAAGAAGTGTAGGAGGTTTTTATGGCCTTTTTTTTAACCTAATTGCATTAATGGTATTGGGGAAAACTTCTAAACCTGAATGTGGAATGAAATCACCAAGAATTTCACAATATTGAACTTCTTCACTAAACCTATAAGATGAACCATCTAAAGCATTGAACCATGATGAACTAATTTGAGCCTTAGTTAAATAGGTACAATACATTACACTAAGAATTTCAAATACTGGATCTATATTGGGTACCAAAAAAATTGTTATCAAAAGGATGGGAGAATGTTAGACAAGATATTGTAGAGAATAGGAATATATCATAAAGTAATATAATATGTGGGGAAGTTCTAGTTGGTAAAACTTGGTGCATAGAAACATATCACTAGCTTTACTACAAGGGCACTCCACAAGAGCATGGTCTTGAAAGGGAATTCAAATTTTGTTTTGGAAAACTACTGGCCTAGGAAGAAGTATGTTAGTTTAAACCAAAAACAAAAACATTCTAAGGTAAATGTGATTTCAGTTCAAACCAATTCTATTTCATGAATTGGTGATATTCATGGGTTATTTATTATTCTTCATTTATTTTAAATGTTACTGTGTATAAGTATAAAGACATTGGCATGAAGTTACTTCCAAATTTGATGTGTGGAAAACCATTAGAACTTTAATCAATTACAAATGGGACATTATTGTTGAGAGAGGATTCATAGTTTGATAAGAAAGGAACTTGGGGAATTTCTCATAGGAGATAATACAAGAAAAATCTGTAGGTACTCAAATTAATTCCTAAATATTTGAATAGGTATATCATTTATTGTAACCTTTACCAAGGGGGAAAAAATTAGTGAACCCATGGACCAAACTAGAACCCAAGTTGGCTACTTAGATGAAAATTTAAGCATAATTTAAATACTCCATTTGAGCTGCAAAAAGAAACATCAAGGCTTAAAAATCAAAAATTAATCACCATGATGTAACTAAAGTCAAAGGATGATGACAAGTGACAACTCACAAACTTCTTGCATAAATTGAATAAAAATTATGTTATCTTGTATAACCTAAACAATAAAATAGAGTAAAGGATAAAGGATTACCAAAAATTCCTACATACCTAGTAGAGATCCAATGCAACACTAACCAAAACAAATAAACCCTAAAGATTAAAGAGGGATTCTATGACAATAGAAAGAAATCATAAGCAGTAAGAGTAAAAATTAAATTAAGGGTTTTTTTAATCTTGTATAACATAGAGTAGAGAAAAGGATAAATTATTGTTGAAAATTTGTACTTACCCATGTTATAAAATAAAATTATAAGATATATGAATACTGTGATAATGATATAAGAATGAAAATCATATTGAATTGGGAAAATCAACAAGCAGGTGTAATGAGGTATATTAATGTCTCAAATTTTGATATAGTTTTGATATAGTTTGAACTTACTCTTTGAGCCTCGTGAACAATATTTCCAACATATTTGTTTTAAATATCTTGGGAACTTTTTCCAAGTATGGCTAGAACATATTAAACTTAAGGATAGTGGATATGACACACCTTGCTTGATATTATACATAATGTGCAATATTTCATATAAATGTTTTAAGCTATGTTCTACTATTTGAGTAAGAGTATGAACATTTTCATGCATTTGTGTTTCAAATGTTTTTAATTTTCAGGAAATGGAGAAGTGGTGCAAGAAGTGGTAACCACCATGTTAAAGGAGGAAGTAATGAAGACCATTCATGGAAAAAGAAGTGTAGATCAGTTTTGAATGATAAGCCACATCTGCAAGGAGAGTAATTGTTCCAGAAAAATTAGGAAGACTTGACTTGCTATATCCCTTGCATAGCTATTGTTTTGTTACTTAATCAATGTTTTATGTCATGGTTAACATTCCATATTCTTTTCTGGTGATGTTTTTTCATAGTTTTTATGTTATATTTTCAATAAGTATCCCATCCTCTATAATGAATGAGGGGATCATCTATTAGAAAGGAGGGAGAAAAACTTAATGAAACATTACTAGTCTAAGATTCAAAAGTTTCCTTTTTGTGTTCTTCATGAATTATTCAATTATGTAACCAAAGAAGAATTCTAATGAGAGAGTGATTTTAGAATACATGTTGTGTTCTTAGTTAGTTGAAGCCAACCAAGATGGCCCACTTGGGAGGTGGAATTGATTTAGGTAGAGTAGATTCATTTCTTTCAATTTCTTATTTTAAGATAGATTTATTGTATTAGTCCTCTAGCATAGTTACTATGAAAGCTTTTGCAAAACCTATGGAAAATGATCATAGTGGATGTTTGAATTGTTAACTATCTTAGAATTCCTTTTCCAAAGTTTTCTATAGTTATCTATTGTTTTTTATTAGATAAACATGTTTTCTAGGGATCCTAAAACTTGAGAGTTAATACAAAACAGGCTTAAAATAAGTGTTAGAAGCCTAGCCACCAAAGTAACGAGTCTAAAGGCTGAAAATAAGTACAAGGCCCAGCCATATAAACAAGGGCCAAAGAAAAGGCCAAACAAAAAAGACAAGAGAAATGAAACAGTCAAAAGCCAGAATGAAAAGCCAGCCAAAAAGGACAAAGATAGGAACTAATCCTCGATCTTTCCTTCTAGCTCCTACATGACTTGTGCACCCTCTTGTGCCATCTTGTTCTCCTCAGCTTCTTGCTGGTGAGTCCTATGTTTTTCCTAGTCCAAAGTAGAAAAAAGTGATACTAGTGGTATTATCTTCATAAAATCTGGCTTTACCCCTATCTTTTCCTTCCACATCCCCCTACATGCCTCTATCCTTAAGCCAATCAGTTGAAGATAAAATGTTGTTATTGATCAAGTTGACCAGTGAGATCATCTGGCTCGATAGATTGTGATTATAATTTTATAGATTGTGGATCCTCCTTTCCACCAGACTATGCCTATCATCATATTCTATCCCTTTCTCTAGGCCCTTAAGATTCATGGCTCCTTCCATTTGAACCACCTTCTCCTTAACCTCCTCTAGCTCATGAAAAAGCCACTTGATTGACCTGTAATTGTCAATCATGTTGTTGCGAGCATTGTTCAAGAGGTTCATCCTAGATTCCCTAGCATTATTAGACATAGCCACAATCATAGGGTTAATGAGCTATTCAAGGCGCGGTTCCTCCTAATTGTCCACTAGGATCTAGGGGTTCATCACTTCCCTAAAAATACCCATTTTTGAGGTCCTCACATTAAAATTTCTCCATGCTTTCCTCCTATATTTGGCCAGCACCTCCCCACTCTCAGCTCCAAAACTATATTGAATCTACTCCTTTGGGTGGGCTTGGAGATGGACAAGGGAGAGAGGGAATGGGGAAGAGTCTAGGTCCTACTTTAACCTCTCATCCTCCATGCCCACCCTCTTGCATTTCTTCCCACCCTAGGAATCCTTTTTTTCTTCCTGCCTCTCCTTTTCCTCATCTTTAGACAACATAGCCTCCTCTTCATCACAAGCGTCCTTCTCCTCCTTCTCAAGATTCTTCTAACCATGATCTCTAGGGATTTTTCTTCTAGAGATAATGGGGGAGGGTGACTTCTTATGCATAGCTTTTTTACCAAAGAAGGTAAACCCTCCTTCCTCAGAACTAATGCTTTGTATATCATCTGAGTTAGAGGAGAAGCTATAGCTTTCAATGTCCTCATTCCCAACCTATGAAGGGATGTTACTAATCATCTAAGCTTTGAAGTACTCATAGATGAGTAGTAACAGCCCCTCATGTAGAGCAAGATTAGCAGAGGATTTCTTTTTGAAGCTTGACACTGCCTTGGTCATAGTGTTCAACAAATAGAAAGGGAATAAAACTTTTCTATCATGCCAAAAATGATTCAAAAGAATGAAATGGTGGGTGTGAACATGATCAAACCTAGGGTCAAGAGTAATGTACTCAATTACAACACACAAAACATACCTCCAAATCTTCTTTATGGACTCTAGATCATAAAACGTATCACTCTTTTTCAAGGCATCCAACTCCTTAGGGTTGTCAGCAAAGTCCTTCACTACACTGATCGATCACTTTTTATCCCTAAAGAACTTAAAGCACACCATCAAAATCTTAGTAACCACCAAAATCACATCCTCTCTTATCAAAAAAGCTATCCCATTCACCTTGACTCTACCATCCTTCCATGAATTTACCAACCTGTCAGTCACATTTTGGTCATAACCATGCAACTTCATTATATACCTTGAAATCTCGCTCTGAACTAGCTTCTCCCATACTTTCTCCCTACTTCTTTACTTCTCCATTTTTCCCAGTGGTTCTTTTCTGCACCTTTCACCCACCATATCAGCACTTTTCTATCCCACAGTTCGCATAAGCATAGCTCTCTGAAACCTTACCACCTGAAAGGGTTCTTTATGTTTTAGAGAGCGATTGAAGAAATAAGCCTTGTCATTGCTTAGATTACAAATGCAAAAAATAACCCATGAAGCATGCTGAATAAATTGTAATAATTCCCACTTGTTGCATTTACCAACGCAACCTTTAAGAGGTGTACCCTTTCCCCATAAGCCTTTCCTATTCATAATTGCAAATTGATCTCCTTTTTACTCCCTTGGATCTTATCTAGCTCGATCAGGCTCTTAACATTTGCTGAAAAACTCTTTCCCAACTGCCAGGTTATTTTTTGGTTAGATTGGACACCATTATTTGTGAAACAATCTGCCACTAGGTTTGCTTCCCGAAAAATGTGAGTGACATGGACTCTATCAAATTTAGAAAGAGTCTCATGTGTCTCATTAATAAGATTTGCAATCAACCACAAATAATGAGATTTTCCATTTTGACTTTTTATAATGTTATTCGAATCCCCTTCAAGCCATAAATTAGTAACTCCAACTTCAAAAGCTAGTTTCACCACGTGGCAAGCCGCACTTGCTTCCGCAAAGTGATTAGTTTGGAATCCAAGTTGGAGAGAGAAGGTTGCTACTCCATCCCTGAATTCATTCCTAATAATGCCTCCACATCTCGAGGAGCCATGATTTCCCTTCAAGGCCCCGTCAAAATTGGGTTTATGCCACCCTTCTAAGGGAAGAAGTCACTTGGCTTCCTTTCTTTTTAACAATCTTTCTTTTTCCTTCCCCATTTTCCTATCGCCCACTTCGATATCTTCCCCCTTTCTTACTAGGTAGTTTTCCTTTATATTTTTGTTAATCTTCTTCCCAAGAACAATGGCTGGTTCCTCTTTGTCTCTGAAGATTATATTGTTTCTCTCCTTCCATATGCTCCAACAGTAGTGGGGTAAGATCTAGGTACCTAATTCCTGCAAAATAGGGGAATTGAACAAGGATTTCCATTGGTAGAAAAAATCTAGGAGATTATCTAGCATGCACCAGCTAATCCCTAAGTCTTGGGTAAAGAAGTTCTAGACCTCCCTAGAGAAGGAACAATGAATAAACAAGTGGTTGCCTATTTCCAAGTGGTTCTTACATAAACTACATCTACTTGGCAAAATTTTTCCTCTTTTTATAAGGTTATCCTAAGAAAGAACTTTTTTCTGTAAGGCCAACCAATAAAATATATTGATTTTAGGAGTGAGGCATGGGATCCAAGGTTTTGACCAAGGAGGCCTCTATTTTAAGCTCCAAAGAGCCATATACCAAGAAGCTATAGAGTAATTACCATTGGAGTTGTCCCCCCAGATCATTTCATCTCTCTCATTGCTAGGAACCATTGAATTTAACATTAGCATGATTGGATTTAGATCATTAGAGATTATAGATAGATCTATCCAACCCTGGTCATTCCTATAGTTGCAAAATTTCAGCCCAAAAATTTGAAAACAATGGTTCACCAAAACATCATTGATAGGATTGTTCATTAAGGGACCCTGACTAAGCCAATTATCAGACCAAAATTGGATATTCTCCCCATTCCCCAATTTCCAAGAAACTTTAGCCTTGGCCAAGACCCTATCTTTAAGAAAACCATTCCAAATAGTAGATCCTTTAGGAATGTCCTTACTAAAAAGGGTGAACTAGATAGAAGGCCTCTTAATGTACTTGTTGACCAATGTGTCTCTCCATTCCCTAGTGCTATTGAAGATACAACAAAATTTATTTGCCAAAAGACCCTTATTAAGGTGAGTAAGCTTCCTTATGCCAAGACCTCCATAAATCTTAGGTAGACAGACTTTGTCCCAGGCAACTAGTGGGTATCTTTTTTTCCCTTCAACACCTAACCATAAGAAATGCCTCTAAATTTTCTCCATCCTCTCTATGCATTTAACTAGGATCACAAAGAGGCTTAAAGCATACATTGGCAAATTCTAAAGGGTGAATTTAACCAGCTAACATTTTCCAGCTTCACTGAGGATAGATCCTTTCCAGACAACAAGATTTTTACTGAGCATGTCCATAATGTCATTTTAGAAGAAGTTAGGAGAAGTTGAATCCAAAGGAACCCCAAGGTAGGTAGAGAGAAACTTTCCAATATTACAACCTAGAATCCTAGAAATTTTCCTCTCTCTATCCTTTGGGGTGTTAATAAAATATAAAGAGCTCTTATCCAAATTAATTGGTTGGCCTGACCCTCTAGAGTAGATATCTAGGACATCCTTCATGGCTTTTACCTCCTTCACAAAAGCCTCACCACCCCCCCCCCCCCCCCACACCCCCCATGATAGTATCATCAATGAAGTGTTGATGTAAGAAAGGATCACTTTTAGAGGAAGGTTTTATCCCTTTGATTTTACCTTCTTTCCTTTTTCTCTCAATAAGCCTTCCCAGACATTTAGTGAGGATAATGAAGACAATAGGTGACAGAGGATTCCCCTACCTTAGCCCTCTTGAGGGTTTGAAAAAATCTAAAGGAGCTCCATTAACCAACACAACAAGAGAGGAAGTAGAGACAAGCTGAGAAATCAATTTGCAAACTTTAAAATCAAACCCAAAAGCCTTGAGCACCATATCAAGAAAAGTCTAGTCAACTTGATCATAGGCTTTGGATAGGTCTAGTTTAAGTAGCATCCCTTCTTGTTTACCAAATTCCAAAGAGTGGATCACTTCATGCACCATCATGTTCAAGTCTAAAATCAATTTGCCCAAGAGAAAACCTATTTTTTGCTGTGATATAATCAAAGGGAGGAGCTTGAGCAACCTAGAGGTAAGAACCTTCAAGACAATCTTGTAAAAGGAATTGCACAAGCTAATAGGTTTGAACTTGTCTAAAGAGTTAGCCTCAGGCACCTTAGGGATGAGGAGCAAAAAAGTGGAGTTAATCTCCTTAAGAATGCTCCTGGCTCCAAATAATTCTTGAACCATGTTCACCAAATCTTCCATCACCACCTACCAATACAACTAAAAAAAGAAGGTAGGGAACCCATCAGGGCTAGGAGATTTATCCACAGGTAAGGAAAAGACACCTTCATGAACTTCAATAGTAGAAGGAATGGCTCAAAGCATTAAGTTATGATGAGGTTGGATTATCTAAGGAATAGAAGCAACCAAGTCTTCTTGGTCCACCTTAGACAGAAGAGGATCCCAAGACAAGAGAGATGAGAAGAAGGAGACAACTTTAGTTGATATTTCCTTTTCCTTAGTCATTAAATCCTGCCTTTTCATGATGCCATCAATTCTGTTATTAGCTCTATGCTTGAGGGTGGTTAGATGAAAGAACTTTGAATTCTAATCACCATTTTCAAGCTAGTTGACCCTAGATCTTTGCCTCCAAAACTTCTCCTCTTTGTTGATGATGTTATGCAAGTCTATAAGAATAGACAACTCAGCCTCCTTACTAAGCTCATCATACCTATCTTGCTAAATAGAGGCTTGAACATAAATCAGTTAGTCAGACATGACATTTTTCTCATGAAAGATATTTCCAAAATTAGTCTTATTCCAAATCTTAACAATTCTCTTAACATTGCTTAGTTTCCTGGCAACTCTAAACATAGCAGAGCCTTCCACTTCTAAACTCCACCAAAATTTGACTTTATCCAAAAGATCAAGGTGAGAAGTCCACATTTTTTCAAATCTAAAGTGGGGGTTCCTTCTAGGCTCTATAGGAGAAACTGAGAGGGAGATAGGAGAATGATCAAATCCCACTCTAGGAAAAAGAGCCAACCTAAAAGAGAAATATTTCAGCCAATCAAGGGAGATTAAAGTTTTGTCCAATATGACCTTGATCCAATCCTTCCCCAAGCATTTTTTTGACAAAGTAAGGGCACCTCCCATAAGATCCAGGTCCATAAAAGCCAAACCATTAATAAAGCTAGAGAGGTCTTGTTTACTTTCCTAGTCTAGGATTAGACCACCCATCTTCTCCCCATCCACAAGAGGACTGTTGAAATCTCCCATAGTGATGCCTTGCTTTAGATTACTACTTTGCACTAGGTTTCCTACTTTAGTCCAGTGATTCTTTCTATCTCTTTTATTGTTAGGAGCATATAAATTAAGCAAAAACCAATTTTCATTGGATTGAATATGATGAACATGACAGAGAAGAATATTGCCCTCATTAAACACTACTTCAACTCTAAAATTCTTGGTTTAAATAGGGTCAGTAAACCACTAGAGGCACCCTCTGCATCCGAAGTCTCCCCACTCATCATGCTACTAAACTAAATTTTCCTTAGAGTTTCCTTTTTCATCTTAGTTTCTTGGATCATCAAAATATCAAGTCTTTGATCTCTAATAAAATTCCTAATAATTTCCTATTTGTGGGCTCCATTTAATCCCCTTATATTCCATGATATGATATTCATTTTCCAATCTTGGAAAACTCCTGAATAGTTCTCTTGCATCCATTTGCCAAGCATCTTCTAGTCTCCTCCTCTCTAGTTTGCTTCTCTGTTCTTTGACCTTTTCTAGCCTTTGTTCCCACATCTAGTTTGTAGCTGCTTCTTGTCTCCACTAGAGAGGCCAAAGAGGGTTCTCTAAGATTTTTCTTCCTAGGCTTAAGGGAAAGAAAAGCTTCTCTTTTCAAAATAGTTTCCAAAGACCTAGATACTATTTGAGCTTTCTTTGGAGTTCTAGGAGGAACCTCCCAATCATCGAGCACCCTCACCAAAAATTCTTCCTCACTCTCCACAATGCTTTCAGCTCCTACTCTAGAGGAATCAAAATTATCCTATGGGCCTTGATAGATAATTATATCCTTATTCGCTCCATCCTATTGTTCATCTTTGGTAGCCAAAATACTACTCCCTTCCATCGTAGATAGTAATCTATTGTTAGTCCAAGCATCTTTACTATTTTGTATCAATATTATAGATTCCTTTCACTCACTTTACTTTCCTATAGCATAGGTGTTAAGACTCTTAAAGGAACTTAGTGCACCTACTATGCTGACACATTTCAAGTTTTATGTCAAGTGTAGTTAATGATGGAATAGATAATTTTCAAAATAGACATAGTATACTAGAGAGGAATAACAACATGATTATCTTTATCTATTTTGGAAACCCTACATTTTTTGGCATCATTGCAAGGGATGGTGTCAAACTAGGAACCTTCATGAGTCCTTTATTTTCGAATTAGTTTGTTAGCTAGAAACCACAAAATTATGGGCTTGACTAACAAGTTACCAATTCAATTGCATGCATCAAAGAAGAAGACACCAAGATGAATATGGGACATTTCTTCCATGGTAATCTATGAATTTGAACCAAGAAATTGAAGAAGAAGACAAGTTGCCTTTTGACGATGCAAGCCCTATTTTTTCTACATAATCATCCTTAAGAGTAGAACCTCTAGATACAAGTGGTCTTCAAAATTTCACTCAAATTTTGGCCAGTTTCCTTGATAGTGCTACTCCAAATCCACTAGTTGTTAATAGTCTAGTGCCTAATTTTCCTTTTTAGCAGCCACCTCATAATCCAATACTTCTAGTAATCGCACAACCTACTTTTCCATTTCCTCTTCCGAGCCTCTAATGTAAATCTCAAAAATATACCCACAGCTGCTCTTCCAAAGTTGTATGGCTTTAAAACTGAAGACCCTGATACTTTATTATTTGAATTTGACATACTCTATTGTAGCGTTGACTACAACACTAATGCCCATAAGCTCAAGTTGTTTCTAGCAACACTAAAAGAATCAGATTTATGATGATTCATGGGATTACAAGCTAATGTAAATGTATGTGGGATGAAATGAAAACTCTATTTCTAGAAAAATACAAAGAGTATTGTAAATAAAATAATTCAAGAGGAAATGATATCTTTAGAATATCACAAAAGGAGGATGAAACATTGGAAGACTATGTTTTATATTTTTTTTATACGCTGTAGAAGAATCCATAGCATGTACTGGTAGAGGATTCACAAAAGCTAGTCTTCTTGAGTGGGGTGAATGATAATCATCAAGAGGTACTAGACTTGATGGATGGTGGTGATGTATATCAATCTTCTTGGGATGACCTCAAGAAAACCTGTCTTAATCACTTAGGGTGAACTATGAGGAAAGGCAAAGGATAGTAGACTATAGCTAGTAAAGGAATTAGTTAGGGTATTTTAAAGCTCAAGATATCTAATCTACTCTTAGATTTCATCTAGGACATCACAAATTATGTCGCTAGAAATCTCAGTACAATGAATATAAAGAAGAAGCATGCTAAAGTTGAGGTGCAATTAGTGGAGTACTGTCTACACTACCAAAAGTAGAAAAAAGATTGTTAGTGAAAATTGGTCTCTAGCATGGAGAACCAACATCTTCCAACTAATTACATCAAGATAGATGGGGAGGATGAGCAATTAATCTTTGTTACTCAATGCTAACCCTAGGCCCAACGTCAAGATATGCCTCAAGACTCTTTACAAAATTTAAATCTATATGGAAATCAATGGAAAAATGATAGTACCCAAGGTCCTCCACCATCTAGTAAACCTAATTGGAATAATGCTTGGTAAAATAATCCACAAAAGTCTTAGTAGTCTCAGAATTCCCAACCTTCTTTGCGAAACCAGCAAAATGATCAATGGCCAAACCAGTAAAATAATCAATGGAAGAATCAACATAACCATTGGTAACAACCCCAAGGGAATTGATAATCTACAAATTAATGGAGAGGACCTCAGTAATGACCTAACCAAAATCCACAACTACCACCTCCAATCCAACAATCTACATTAATGCCACTATCTACAAGTCTTGAAGCTCAAAAGTACACCCAGTTGCTTGCACAACCTTAGACAAATCCAAATAGCCAACAACCACAACAATGCATGTATTCTATTGATGCTTAGTAATACCCTACTTATTCTCTAAATGTTGTAAATATACATTTGAGATTGGGTACAACCCTATTAGTGCCTAAACTGCTTCTCATAACTAAGATACCAAATACTCTTGTAGCATCAAAACCCACAACTTCTCAGCCACAAGTGGTTAACCCAACTAATGTAACTAGCTTAGTTCAAACTCAAACAGTAGTTGAACCTCCTTTTCCAAAAAAAGCTCATACAAAGTAAACCTATACAAGTAGAGGAACAATCCATTGACATCATTGAATAGTTAAAGAAAATGCATGTCCAAATACCCTTATTCCAAGCTGTTAAAGATATTTTTATTTATGGAAAAGCCATTAGAGAAGCATGTCTAAAAAAACCTTTAAGGAAGAAAAAGGATTCAACTATAGTCCATGTTTTAGGAAAAATGGTTGACACTATGCTAGGAAAATTGATTACTCTTAAATATTCTTATAAATGGATAGTCTATTAAAAATTCTTTAATAGATCTGGGTGCTGCTATAAATATCATTACCAAGGATGCTATGAAAAATCTAAATATAGAAGGGTTAAAAAATACCCCAACAATTCTACAACTTGTAGATAGTTCTACTATCACTCCTGATGGGATCATAGAAGACATAGTAGTAACCCTAGACTCTCTAAAGTGCCCTACAAATTTCATGATTCTGTCCCCAAAAGTCAATTTACCCGGTTACCCTATCATTTTACGATGACCATGGTTAGCTATAGCCAATACAAATAAAAGTTGTAGGTCAGGGAGTATGACCATATATAATGGATAAGAAACAAAGAAATTTGATCTATATCCTCCAACACAACCATAACTAGATTTAAGTACATTTGTATGGCCAAATTTAGGGGATGGATAAGAAGAGTTAAACTCTATAGCATAGCTTATGATGTTATACAGACAATATTTTATGAAGCTACATGAAGAAGATTTACTAATTTAGAGTATTCTTCATAACACTTGTGTGGTACAAAAAGATGTATTTGACAGTTTTATGTTAGAATTAACTACATATAAGGAGTGTAATGAGAGTTGTTCTCTCCTCAAGGAGCCAAAAATTATCCATCAACTCTTCTCATGTGAACTAGATACAAGTCCAATCTCTAAATCTGCTATAGTTTATCTTACAACTACTATTGAGTTGTCAAAAGGCCATAATCTCCATGTCAATCCCAAATTGTCTTCTACACAAATGAAATAGTTAACAGAGCTTCTTTAAAAACATGAAATGACTTTTGCATGGGACTATGGGGATATGAAAGGGTCGATTCAAACATTATGCACTCATAGAATATACATCAATGAAGGATACCTGCCACTCCATCAACCCCAGGAAAGGATTAATCTAACCCTTAGAGAAATAGTTAAAACTGAATTGTAGAACTTGCTTGATGTTGGTTTTATATTTTCTATATCTAATACTAGATGGGTCTCACCTCTAGTCATAGTGCTTAAAAAGTGAGAAAAATGGTGGATTTATGAGGATTAAAAAGAATTGAATAAGGTAACCAAAAAGGATCACTTTCCTTTACCATTCATTGATCAAGTGTTGGACACTCTAGCTGATAAGAAATACTTTTCTTTTCTAGATGGGTATAGTGGTTATAATCAAATTAGTATAGGTCCTAAAGATCAAGATAAAACCACATTTACATGCCCATGGAGTAATTTTGCATATTTTTTCTTTCCATTTGGCTTGTGTAATGCCCTTGCAGCATTTCAATGAGCTATGATCAGCATTTTTTCTGATATGTTGCATGATTGCATGGAAATGTACATGGATAATTTAACAAAATTTGGAGTCACCTTTGAAGAAGCCTTGATAAATCTTGAAAAGGTTCTTGTCCAATCCAAAAAACATAATCTATCACTCAACAGTGAGAAATGTTTCATGCCTGTGCAGAAAGGAGTGGTGCTTGGTCATTTTGTATCAGTTGTAGGAATACAAGTGGATTTGGCTAAGATAGAGGTAATTCTAACACTACCTATACCTACAAAACCAAAAGATGTAAGATCTTTTTTAAGTCATGCTAGATATTATAGTCATTTCATAAAAGATTTCAGTAAAATAGCTAGTTCTTTGTATACACTATTGACTAAGGAAGTTGAATTCATTTGGACACCTGAATGTGATGAAGCTTTCTTGTAGCTTAAGAAACTCCTCACTACAACACCAGTTTTAAAGGGACTTGTTTGGTCAATTCTATTTCATATCCATAATGATGCATTAGATTATGTTGTAGGAAGCTATATTAGGAAAAAAACCTACTAATCTTGACAATGTCATCTACTATATTAGTAAAAGCCTTCATGGACCTGAACTAAATTACATAATAACTGAAAAAGAACTTCTAGTTGTAGTCTATGCATTGAACTAATTTAGACATTATATAATTGGATATCCTATTTTTGTTCATACTAATCACTTAGCTATAAGGTACTTAATGAAAAAACCAACTCTAACTAGTAGATTAGCAAGATGGCTCTTGTTGTTATAGGAGTTTGATATTACCATTATTGACAAGCTAGGAAAATGCAACATTATTGTTGATTATTTCAGTAGATTGAACATTATTGATGCATATTTAACTCCAATTGAAGATACCTTTCTAGATGAGCACTTGTTCCATATAGCAACTCATACACCATGGTATGCAAACATAGTAAATTTTCTTGCTACAAATAGAATGCCCCCACACTTCTCTCCAAAAGAAAGGAGGAAGTTAGCAGAGAAAATTTTTCATTATTCCTTGATAGATAACAATCTCTTTTATGTTGGACTAGATCAGGTCATGAGGAAATGTGTCAAGGAAGATGAGATATATGATATACTAAATACCTGTCATGATGAACCATGTGGAGGCTATTTTACAAGAAAAAGTGTAGCATTGAAGGTATTCACTACTAGATATTATTGGCCAATATTGCATAAAGATGCAGTAACTTATACAACCAACTCTAACAAATGCCAGAGGATTGGCCAACCAATCAAAACTAACAAGATGCCACTCAATCCATAGATTGTAGTAAAACCTTTTAACAAGTGGGGCATGGACTTCATAGGTCCAATTGACCCAACATCAAGTGGCAAATCTTACATCTTAGTATGTATAGATTATGTAAACAAATGGGTGGAAGTTAGAGCAATGAAACATGCAAGAGATGAGAAAGTATAAAAATTCCTATATGAAGAAATATTCACCCATTATGGAGTCCCCAAAGAACTTGTTATAGGTCAAGGAGCCCAATTCACAACAAACCTAGTCACTAAGGTTATGAAAGAATATAGTATAAGGTACCATAAGTCTAGTCCTTATCACCCTCAAGAAAATGGGAAAACAAAGGTCACTAATAGAGAAATTGAAGCCATTTTGACTAAGACAATAAACATAAAAAAGAAGGATTGGACCAGCAGATTAACTGAAGCTATTTGGGCATAGAAGACCACATGGAAGACAACAATTAGATTCACTCCATTTGAGATTGTCTATGATAAAGTAGCCATGTTTCCTATTGAATTTGAGCATAAAATAATATGCACTGGTTTAGAGTTGAACATCAGTCTTCCTATACCACAAGAAGAGAGACTTCTCCAATTGAATTTGATGGATGAAATAAGAAAGACAGTTTTGGAAAGAATATAACATATTCAACAACAAAAAAAGAAGTGACATGATGCACATATCCATAATAAAAAATTCAAAGTATGAGATTGGGCTCTCTTGTATGATCCTTGCTTTAAAGATATCCAGGGAAGTTGTAGACTTGATGCTTAGGGCCTTATGAAATTCAATATGTGTTTGACAATCGAGCAGTGCAACTGACAACAATTGATCTTGTCTAGTTCAAGATACTTGTAAATGGCCATAGGTTGCACCTCTATCATAAACCAAAAACCAAATATGAGTTCCTACAATAGTTCCAACCAACTAATTCAGTAGCTCCTATGAATATAGTTCCTATAATAGAAGGTGATAACCTTCTTCCTACAGCCATATCCAGACAAACTTTTTAGGGAGCCCTCATAATAAAACCTCATTTAATATGAGGTCCATTCTTCATTCACTTTTCTCTTTCTTTATATCAACCCATCCCATTTCTCTATCTACCATCCACTCACACTCCACATCACCCACACATTCTATTTTTATTGCTTTCAATAAACCATATTCTCAACACCTTTTCTATGGTCACCAGACTTCAACACATCATCAATCTACATGCAGACATACACACTCAAATTTTTTGATATAATTTCTTTTTTACTCTTTATTCATTTTTAGCACATAGGTTTTGATATTTATATCTAATACTACATTATATGTATAATACAAGTGTTAAACTAGTTTCTCATTCCTATACAAAATTTTTTTAAAGTGTGGACACTTTTCAAATTTTAGTGGGGAGCCAAGAAAGTCTATTAAATTTCTATATTTGTTGTACCTTTTCATTGAGACTTTTGGAAAAGATCACCTGTCTTTGGCATGATTGAAAAGACTAAGAGTTATTGCAAGAACACATTCAGATTAAACCTTGATTTCCTTCATAATTAATGCATAATTATTTTATATGCCAGACATAATGGAGTCTTGTTGAGAAAAGTAATAGCTAAATTTTTCATAAAGATCTATTAAAAATTCAAAGAAGAGGGAATTTAAAGAGGTGAAATGTAGAAAAACTTATTACAGTGGTAAGAGCAGAGGAAATCAAAGCTAGCCATTTTGAGATTAGGGGGCTATTAAAGAGGTATGAGCCAATCATTCATAATATTTTAGTTGTGGACGTTGAAGTAGTCCAACAATTTTATGCTTATGGATGGCTTGGTTATTTTTTAAATTAACTGAGTACAATGAAGAAGTGGCAATGGAATTTATGACTACATTTGATGAAGGGGAAGCCACAGTGTGGGGACTAAGAGTTATTGCTATAAAGTAGAGAATAGGAGAAGTCATAGGGTTACAAGTAGTAGAGGAGAATTATCCAAAAGAACATGATGCCAAGTCCTCATAGGCACAAATCACTCAACTAGGAAACACTTAACTGGATATTACAAAGCAAGGGTACAAAAGATTTTCTCTTCCACCTCCATATTCAAAATTAGCAACATACATTATCAAATATTTAACCTATGAAGGCAGGTTTCTCAAACTTGTAGGCTCATCATTTTAAATTGCTAAGTTGCATAAGACATAACATGCAAGTGAATGTCCCCAATTTCCTTCATAACATGATGCGTATTAGGGTAGAAGAAACTCAAAAAGGTAATGCAAATTTTGTTTCCCCATCATGCCCTCATTAAACTTCTAGTTGAGATATCTCTTAGGAATTCTTTCCCTATTTCATGGGTAGAATTTGTTGAATTCAAGACCATACAACCACAAGCCAACCCTATTCCTCAAAATGAGGAAGAAATCATAGACCTGAGTCAAAATCCAGCTGAACTAAAAAAGGAACCCTCTCTTGATAAGCTAGTTGAACCTATTCTAGAGGATGTTATACTAAGTTCTTCTATAGATGAGGGAAAGCATAAGGTTAGTGAAGAAATCCCTAACCTTGAAAGGGAAGCCCAAAATCCCTCTATTAAAGTAACAAAAAGGAAAAGGTTTTTTTTGGTAGTAACCATTCCTATAGTGTCTACTCCAGCCATGCCTAAACCAAAATTGACCTATAAAATAGTCAAAGCTAAAGAGATTCTTGTATGTAGAAGCCCTCGTATGTGAGGTCAGTCATCCCCAGTTTCCATTGGAAATCCAAATACCCCAATTTCAAATTCTCACATAGAATTGGTAGTTTAAAATGTCCTAGATGATTCTCCTATGTAATTAGAACCCCAAAATGTAGAAATACATGAAATTGAACCTATCAATGTAACACTGCAAGAGAATCAAAAAATGTGTAAATCAAACCCTACTACTTTTCTAGAAAAAGCCCCTAGAAATGATCAACATACCATGCTACTAGTCCCTAAATGTTCCAATGTTTCTCTTATACCCTATAAATCTTCCTGGTATACTCAACATTTCTAGCAAGTTTCCAAAGAACAAAAGATGAAATCTAATGCTCAAGAATTTCTATCATCTACAATTTAGTTGATCTTTTTTGGTCTATAATATCATTTTATTTCTCAAAATTCCTTCTAGAGGTAGGACAGAGACCAAATACAGAAGGCAATATATGATAGAGATGAGGAAATTGAATCATTGAAGAAATGACTTGAAAAATAGAAGAAACAAATGAATAAAGCTTTTAGACCACCCCAAAGGGTGTATGCTATTCTTTTTGAAGCAAAAATTTCTATTATTTTAGTTGATGATGACAATGAGAGACGTTGACTGTGAATTTAAAAGTGCTCAAGATTTTAATAATGTGTATCAGACTTTGCCTTCATGGAAAAAGAATTTTTTGTGTGAGCTCTATTTGCATAATTTTATAATTCCACAACAAATAGAGTGGAATCCTCTACTTCATATAGGGGATGTTCATCTAAGAGCTCTAATATCATTGATTCATAATGAAACAAATTATGATAAGTAGTTGGATACTTATAAAGATCTTCAAAAGTCTGAACCATTATCACTCTGGGCTAAATCCCATAAGCCTTGTGACCTTTTGAGAGATCCGTTCAGATTAACTTGTGGGAGACCAAAACTAGAAATTAGAGAAAAGGTGCTTGAAGAAACGAAAAAGGTTTACAAAGAATACCAAAAACTTCCAAATTTGATGAAGTAGAGACCAATTTTAGGGCTTATAAATTGATGGAGTCGACTAACAAAAGCTTTCAAATGAGGCTAAAAAACATAGTCCTATCAATTTTGAGGTAGTGGTTAATAGAGTGGCTAAATATATGCAACTGGGGAGACAAGCCAGAAAAGAGCTATGGATGCCACTAAATTTTTAGGCTCCTACCCTTCTTTGGCCTCTATATGAAAATAATGCTACCAAATTAGACCCATTGGTTGAAGAAAATTTGGGTGAGCATTCAAGATGAACCAAAGGATATTTCTACACCTTCAGAAGTGGGAAATAGGGGAAGACTATAGTAGGAGATTTCAGAGCCATGACAAAGAAGTACAATACTTGAGGACAAGAATTTGCATAGTGGGGGGTAGATGATGAGGCATATTAATGTCTCAAATTTTTTTATAGTTTTGATATAGTTTGAACTTACTCTTTGAGCCTTGTGAAAAAATTTCCAACATATTTGCTTTAAATATCTTGTGAACTTATTTCAAATATGGCTAGAACCTATAAAACTTATGGATAGTGGATATGACACACCTTGCTTGATATTATATATAATGTGTGGTATTTCATATAAATTTTTTAAGTTATGTTCTAATATTTGAGTAAGAGTAGGAATGTTGTCGTGTTTTTGTGTTTTGAATGTTTCTAATTTACAGGAAATGGAGAAGTGACACAAGGATTGGTAATCATCATATTAAAGGAGGAAGAAATGATGTTCATTCATGGTAAAAGAAGTTTAGGTTAGTTCCAAATGATAAGCCACGTCTACAAAGAGAGTAATTTTTCTAAATAAATAAGGAAAACTTGACCTGCTATATCCCCTATGTAGATTTTATTTTGTTACTTAATCAATGTTTTATGTCATGGTTGACATTCCACCTTCTTTTATGGTGATGTTTGTTCATAGATTTTATGTTTTGTGTGTAATAATTATCTCATCCTTTATATAATGAAGAAGGGGATTGTCTATTAGAAAGGACAAAGAAAAACTTAATGAAATATTACTAGTTTGAGATTTGGAAGTTGCTCTTTTCTATTCTTCATGAATTGTTTAGTTATGTAACCAAAGAAGAATTCTATTGAGAGAGTGATTTTGGAATACCTGTTGTGTTCTTAGTTAGTTGAAGCCAACCAAGGGGGGCCACTTTAGAGGTGGAATAGATTTAAGTGGAGTATATTCATTTCTTACAATTTTCTATTTTAAGATAGATGTACTGTATTAGTCCTGAAACATAGTTACTATGAAAGTTCCTATAGCACTTGTGGAAAATGATCATAGTGGATGTTTGAATTGTTAACTAGCTTAGATTCCTTTTCCAAAGTTTTCTATAGTTATCTAATATTAGTCAAAGCATGCTTTCTATACTACATCAATAGTATAGATTCCTTTCATGCACTTTACTTTCCTATAGCATAGGTGTTAAGACTCTTAAAGGAACTTAGTGCACATACTATGTTGAACCCTTTCAAGTTCTACATCCCTGGGTTGAAAATTCAAGTGTAGCTCATGATGGAACAAATAATTTTCAAAATAGACATAGTATCCTCAAGAGGAATAATAAAGTGATTATCTTTATCTATTGTGGAAACCCTATAGGGTGACGAGAGATGTGATACATGAATCTATTGAACAAAAAGATCTGAATGAAAGGTATAATCCACATTTGATGTAAGTGGATAGACATACTTAAGAGCCCCATTGTTTTCTTCAATGCACACATAAGTTTTAACAAACATATTTCTCAGTATCTAAGTCTTCCATGAGTTATCTTAGGTGTATTTGTAAGAGGGCATAAGCTATTACAAACCTTAGTTTTCTAAACTCTAGCTGATATTTTGATATATGTTTCCAAATTTTGATTCCATGGATTTCATATATTGTAGACATTTGACAATGACACTCTGTTTAACTTTATATTATGTTATTCAATTTTTTTTCCTTCAAAAATTTGCTATTATACTTATGTGATCTATTCATAATTGTATATGAGTGATAATTAGTTTCTACTTATCTCAATTATTTTGTATTTGATGTTTATTGACTAAATGATGACTGAAAAAATCCTTGTATTCCATGGGTTTTCGAATTTTCTGAGTCCTTGCCAAGTCTTGGCCAAGTTCAAGCAAGATTTTGACCGTTTGAGTTAGAGGCAAGTTCAAGTCCTATAACTATGGTTTAGAATACATGGAGGAGAAAAAAATGCATTAAAATGGAGGTTTATGCTTGATGATAAGATCTTTTCATGTGGATTTGACATTATAGAGTATTCCAAGGATAGAACACATTTTCTATGGTAGGAGGATGTAGTATTTGGAAGAAACATCTTTTCATAGGATTTAAGAAGAATAATTGATAATTAAATAATGAATCTTATATTTATAAGATGACAATGCAAAAGGTTTCTTTCTTATAGAGTAATGTGAATCTTCTTATGTTTAAGAAAAACATGCACACAAGCTTGCTTGCTTGCATATGTATTTTATACATTTTGGGAACATTGTGAGGTAACTTCTTTCTTTAAATTATTGTCTTGCTATTTACTTTTTTTATAAGCTAGTTTATCTCAAACTTCCTTGCATGATCAATGATTTTAAATAGACTTTCCTTGCATAACTTACCTATGGAACCTATTTCTTCATCACCTAATGTGACACTTGTATACATGAATTGAATACATTACTTTATGATCCCATGTATCCTTTTCTTTACCATATTTTCTTGAAATTGTGATGCATTAATGTATTCAAGAAAGTGGTTGAGAAGAATTAGATTTAGAGATTGTTTTGAATGTTGGTTATGTAGTAAGGATAGGATGGATCATGATCAAACCCGTCACCTTCAAGTCCATAATCAGTTAAGTGCAGACTAAATCCATCCATGTATGTAGAAACTTGAATCAGAAAATAGAAACCTATGTTGAAATAGTAGGGGTCCATGTGAGATCTGTAGTAGTTGACTATGTGCAACTAAATGGATAAAATGAGCTAATACAATATTTGGTACATCCATAGGTTTGTTATTGGGTGTATCTATGATGCTATCCTAACATCACTGCTCACATTGTGCTTGTCTCTTGTGTTCCATCTATCCCTTTATGTAAATTACTTTATATCACTACAATTAGAGTTCTATTTATCTTCTTAGGTTTTCTTGTTTATTCTATCATTGTTTTGTTCATGGTAATGTAACAGTAAGACATTATTTATCATCATATAGGGATCCTCAAGAAATTTGCAATGAATATGGTTGAGATCATGTTATTATATATAAATTTATAATGTATTAGTGTGGTCAACACTAGAACTTTTGAGAAATTGTTAAATGGCTTTACTGGTTTAGAATATTAATTAACTACATATTTAATTCCCCTAAAATTTAGCTCAAACATAAATGATGCAATATGCAATTGTAAAACTGATGTAACTGATATTGCAATGGTGGCATTCCCTTCTTGGGTCTTTATTTTGATCATACTCTTCATCCTGTATTTCTCCTTCAAGACATAGTCTGGAATCTTGACATTATTATTTCCCTTATTTCCTACAATAATAGTCTTATTTCTTGATCTAATATAATATATTTCATGCCAAGCTTCCATGAAATAAGATACTATGTTTGACATAAATATGCCCCCCCAACATGAAATGCCTAAGCTTAGACCCTAAATGTAAATTCTTATACCTAAATGGATAATGTCTTAGCCTAATCCATAAGAAGGTCCAAAATAAAACATGGGCTCAAAAATCCAAGTTGAGATACAACAAGGAAACCTTCATAGTTAAATGTGTGTGAAGAAAATGCCCATATCAAGCCTTAAAATCCAAACATTTTTTATTCAAAGCTCTACTCATGACCTTGGATAAGGTAGAGTTTGGGCTTAAATCCATACAATATTCTTGAAATTAATGAATGTAGCCCTAAATATGAGCATATGTGCCAAGGGTTGGGCCCTAAATGAGGCATGTGGGCTCAAGTTTGTTAGATCCAACCTAAATGTGAATTAGATAAGATCTATAATGGCAAACATCTAGACCCAAAATCATACACTAGGCTTTGTATCATCAAATGTTTGGAACTAATGGAACTAAAATCAATCAGGGTTTAGTCCTAAATTCAAATTCAAATCTCTAAACCTAGGCCCATGGAATGGGACCTAAAGCTCAACACAAAGTTTGATGGCAAGACCATAAGTCTGGGAAAACATAGGCCCAAAGTTATACATATGGGCTTGAAATTTTAAGTTCAACCTAAATACCAATTACAAAGACCTAAATGCATAACGTGTGGGCTTGCTTTTAATGAAGAACAAAATCTGGGGAAATAGTCTGATTCAGTATGTCCCCATAATGAGGCATGTAATGTTGAATTACAAATTAGATTTTAAATTTGAATAAATAAGACTTGAATTAGTCCCTACAAAGTAGTATGTGGTCACAAACTCCTTAGCCTCGAATCTAGTCACAAACTCAAGATATACACCTTAAAACTCTAAAAATAGGCCCTAAATCTTGGAACAAGGAATCATGAGGCAATAAATCTGGTCTCTACCACAAAAAATGGGCCAAATTAGGTTTGTGTATTTTTATTTAATACAAAACCTCACAATTTTAAATACAAATTTGCAAAGCATCAAAGCCAATTCCCTGTAGCCTTAAGATTAACCACTAGAGGCCCAAATTTACTGATGGGACCCCTACATGGAGAGAATTAATCCAACATGGAGGTCTTCAAAATCCAAGATTTCAATGATAAAAAAGGGAACAATTTAATGAGGCTACAGGTTCAATAGAAATGAGGTTGCCATTAAATTTATGATGGTAAATATTAAAAGTAGTAGTCTTGCAAGGAAAGAAATTGCTCCAAGATGCCATGTCAATATAAAAAAGGCCACTTTTACACTTCAAAAGAAGTTTGTTCAAGCTAATTGTAAGCACATTTTTTATGTTTGAACTATCATCACAGGGATTTTTTTGTTTTATTGACTATTTTATTACACAGTTGCATAAAGGATGTGATACAATTCAACCTACATAGGATTCCCCCAAGATTTCATGCTAAAGTTGGACAAATCTCAAACATTTACTAGAAACTAGGTCTAGTTTTATCCACATATAAACAAATTAAACTCTTATTCCAATCCCTATAAACATTTACCAACAACAGACTATGAATACAAGCATTTACCAATAAATAAGGGTATGATTTCATTCGTCTTAGACATATATATTTTGGATACAATTGTCTAATCATGTGTTGTCTTTGATGTTACAAAAATGTTGTATTAGTTGGAAGATAGTGCTTACTGAGCTCAGTTGATCAGCAAGGAAATTTTCTATGTCTATTGAGCATTCTTAGAAATTACTCTACGAAGATAGTGTCTACCGAGCTCACTCAGACATCAAAGGAAATTTTGGCAGAAAGTAGTGTTAACTGAGCTCTCGTGGTTAAAGAGTGAAAGTTAGTCACAAGTTAGTGTTTACCGAGCTCACTCAGTTTCCAAAGGATTTTGTAGGATCATGGTGTTATTTTAGATTAGTGTTTACTGAGCAGGGTTGGCCAATGAAGGATTTTGTTGATTTGAGAAATAAAGTTTAACTATTTCAAGTATTGATTCTAGCTCACTGAGGTAATGATTATTGGTAATTTTAAGTTTTAATTGGGATGACTTGATAAAATAAATGGTATAAATGAAAGGTCAAGCTGAGATTCTAAAATGTATGAGTGAGTATGCAAGTGTATTGATTGTTTGAGAAGGAAAGTTTGAGCTAATTGAAGGATGGTCAGATATCCTTGAGGAGTAGAAAATTTATATTTGATTAGGAAGGATCTAGCATAAGTAGAATAGAGATCTATAATTAGAAAATTTAGTTGCATCTCATTCAGGTCATTTCATTATTACTTTCTTACCATTGTAGTAGCAATTCCAAAATCTCTTAGCGGAGTTGGTTTAATAGCTAGTAGTAAATATTCTAACAAGGTGATAGTTCCATTGAATTATTCTAAAGACCTCTTGCAAGCCACTCCTAATAGGGTGATTAAATTTTCTAACAATGTCACACCTAAAAATGTGTTTTGTAACCTTTAACTGGGTTGGCTCCTAACAGGGATCACTTCAAAAGAGTGAAAATCAGTAGCTAGTTACTTGGTATTCTTTTCCATATTGGGTTCCCACATTAAATTTGGTGTCTCATGTGTTCATGTTATTTATTTTATGCTTGTATGTTAATCATTGTGAATGTTTAAAGATTAGTAATAGGTATAACATACACTGTATCTACCAAGTTACAACATTTTTACTATGTTTATAGAGAGACAAAAATAACTAGTCTTACTTGACATTTAAGAGGTCTATGGATTTTTTTTTTGCGGTAACTAATTCACCCCCCCCTCTCAGTTACTCCATCTATATTTCCAACAATTGGTATCAGATCTTTTGGTGCTTGCAAGAAAGGTTTCAAAGTCCTAAGCTAAAGATCAGAATGTCTTACAAGAAAGAAATTCCAAGGCTAAATAGAGATAACTTCTTAGCATGGCAGGGTCTCATGAGACTTCATCTAGCTTTCATTGGTGATTTAGAATTGAAATACCTTGATGAAGAATACACAACTCCTTCTAATAGATTATTTTTTGGTGACATTACTGAAAAAAAGGCTCATAACACCATGATGATAGACATTGCATCTACTCAAAGCTATGATTAATTTGATGATATCAAGGACTACAAAACTACATTTGAAATTTAGAACAAGCTAAAAGATATCTATGGTGGAGATGACAATGTGAGGAGAGCCAAAGCAGAAAGCCTTAGAGGAAAATTTGATCAGATGAGGATGAGAGAGGATGAAAAAAAGTGTCAGTGCAATCAATGCTTCTAGAGGAGAGATCAAGGAAGAAACAAATGTAAGTAAAGTTCTTAGAACATTGCTTCCCATTTATGCATTTAGAATACCCGCAATTCAAGAAAGAAGGTGTGAGTCAAATCATAAGATAAATTTGGATACCTTAATAGGAATATTGGCAGCCTTTGAGCGAGATAACTATAAAAATTATGTTCTAACTTCCAAGAATATTGAATCTACATTTGAGGACAAGCTTTCACTTAAGGAAAAAGGCAAGAAAATAAAGGACACTCGGTTAGAAAGTGAAGAAGAATCAAAGGAAAGTTTTGACAGTGATCTTGAAGTTGTTCAAGCTCTACTTGCAAGGAAATATTCTAGAGGCGGAGGAAAACAAAAAGGAAAAGTTCCTCTAATCTATTTTTCATGTGAAGAAATTGGTCATATTTTTGCCAGGTGCCCAAACAAAGAAAGAAAGGATGAGAAGAAAGGTCATAGGTGCAATGGCTAGAAGGATTTCAAATCATTCAAGGAAAAAGGTAAGAAACCATGTTTTATGGCTAAGGATTTTGATAATAGTGAAGATGAAATAGTTTACATTCCCATGAAAGATGAATCTAATGATGAAGAAGATAAGATGAAACTTATCTCTCATGTGATAAAAAATGATACATGGATAATAGATAGTAGATGTTCACATCATATGACTGGTGACAAAACAAAGTTTGAATACTTTGAAGACTATGATGGTGGTAGTGTAAGATTTGGAAACAATATACCTTTTTGCATAAAAGGAAGACGAAAAATCTCATTAACTAAAGGACTTGTATGTGATAATTCCTATTGGGTTGAGGGACCAAAACATAATCTGTTGAGTGTGGCACAACTAATCAGCATTGGATTCAAGGTGGAATTCATGCATGTCAAGGCAAGATGGTTGGATGAAAAAGGAAAATTTTTTGGATGAGGCAAACAAACAAAAGGTAACTTGTTCTATCTTGATCTTGGTGAGTGCTCATGTTTTATTGCTCAAGTTGAAGAAAGTTTGTTATGGAACAGAAGGTTATGTCATGTAAATTTTGATAACATGGTTAAAATAAGAAAATTTAGGAAAGTAAGAGGAATTTCTAGTTTAAAGAAACCTAATGTTGGTTTATGCAAGGATTGTCAAATTGGAAAAATGGGAAAGACTAGTTTTGAAAGTAAAAACTATCAGTTTGAAGATATTTTGGAAATTGTGCATACTATTTTGTGTGGACCTATTGGAATTGAGAGCTATAATGGAGAAAAAATATTTATTCTTTTTTTTGATGAGTACTCTAGAATGATGATTGTTAGGTATCTAAGAGAGAAGTCAAAAGCATTTGAGAAACTCAAATGGTATCTAGCAAGAGTAGAGAAGGAAATAGGGAAAAGATTGCAATGCTTAAGATTAGATACAGGTGGTGAATTCATCTCTAATGAAATCAATAGCTTTTACATTGAAAGAGGAATCAAAAGATAGGTATCAACCCTTGGAACTCCCAAGCAGAATGGAATAGCTAAAAGGAGGAATAGATCTATCATGGATTGTGCAAGGAATCTAATGATTGAAAAGAACATTGCTATCAAATAATGGAAGGAAGCTATCAATACTTCAGTTCATACCTTAAATTGAGTATAGTTGAAGAAGGACTCATTCAAAACCCCCTATGAGTTATGGTATGGCTATAAACCTAGCATAAGTTACCTAAAAGAATTTGGAAGTAAATGTTATATCTTGAAAGAATCTAGAAAAGGAAAATTTGATGTGAAAGGTGATGAAGGTATACTTTTAGGGTATTCTTGCAAGAGTAAGGCATATAGATGTTTGAATTTTTCTCCTCATAAAATCATAGAAAGTGCATATGTGAATGTTCATGAGTTTGCAGAAAGGACTAAAGAAGAAAGCAAAAAAGAACTAAAAGATTATAGGAGATTTATTTACATTGAACTTGATACATTGCCATACACATCTATAAATCAAGAGACTTCTACCCATGAGTCTTCCTCAATTACCAAGTTGGAAGAAGTTCAAACTGAGTCACAAGGATCTGAGTTACATTCTGAAGCCACCGAGCCAATGTCTATTGAGTCTGAGTAGCTAGAACTTGAAGCTAAAGTTCAAGAGGATGATAATGCAATTCATTCAAAAGGAAAGGAACTTGTATTGGCCAAGTATATCAAGAGGCATCATGCACCAGATCAGATTATTGGAGATAAATCAGAACGTGCTATGACAAAAAGTAAGCTAAAAGGTACATGTTTACTTGCTAATTTTGAACCTAGAAATGTCAAAGATGCATTAGAAAATGAAAGTTGGATTGAGGCTATGAATGAAGAGATGGGGAAAATAGAGAAGAAAAAACCTAGACTCTTGGACCTAGGCCTAAAGATAAAAATGTGATTGGAACAAAATGGGTATTTAGGAATAAGTTCAATGAAGATGGTAAGGTATCAAGAAATAAAGCTAGATTTGTATGTAAAGGATACTCTCAAAAATAAGGAATTGATTATGGTAAGAATTTTGCTCCTATTGCAAGATTGGAAGGTTTCAAGACCTTACTTGCATATGCAACACATAAGGGATTTAAGGTATATCATATGGATGTTAAATCTACATTTCTCAATGGTATTCTTGATGAAGAAGTCTACATTGAAAAACCTAAAGGTTTTGTTGATCCAGACAAAAGGGGCATGGTTTGCAAATTACACAAAGCATTGCATAGTCTGAAACAAGCTCCTAGAGCATGGTATGAGAGATTGCATAACTACCTTATTTAGATTGGTTTCTAGAGAACTAATGATAACAATAGTTTGTACATTAAGGAAGGACAATGTAACAAGATTGTTTTGGTAGAAATATTTGTGGATGACACTTTGTTTACAAGGAATGATGATCTATGCAAAGAATTTCCAGAGAAAATGAACAAAGAATTTGAATTGTCTATGCTTGGTGAGATTAAGTTTTTTGTTGGTCTTTAGATATAGTAGAGAAAGAATGGTATCTACATCACTTAGCCTAAATACATCAAGGAAATACTCAAGAAGTGTGGTATGGAAGATTCAAAACTATTTGAAACCACAATGTGTACTAGACTAAAGCTTACCAAAGATGATGACTCAAAAGAGGTAGATCAAACCTTATATAGATCAATGATTGGAAAATTACAATATGTAGTTCATACAAGGCCTAATATTGCTTGTGCAGTTGGTATAGTGGCAAGATTCTCAACAAAACCTAGAGAAAATCACATGATGGCAATCAAAAGGATCTTGAGATACTTGAAAGGCATTAGAGATTATGGCTTATGGTATAGAATTGGAGGAAATTTAGACTTAAAAGTGTTTATAGATGCTAATTAGGCAAGAAATATTGATGGCAGAAAGAGTACAAGTGGTGGAGCATTCTTTCTTGGAAAAAGGTTGGTATCTTGGACAAGCAAAAAGCAAAATTGTGCATGTTGTAGTAGTAGTGAACTATTCTAATATTATTTGGTTTAAATAGTTTTTGGAAGGCATGAACATTGAGATCAAATAACCAATTGTTATGTTTTGTGATAATACAAGTGCAATTAACATATCATAGAATCTAGTGATGCATTCCAAAACCAAGCACATTGCTATAAAATAGCACTTCGTCAGAGAATTGGTGCAAGATAAAGAAATCAGATTGGAATATGTTCATAGAAAAGAATAGATTGCAAACATATTCACCAAGCCATTACTTAAGGATGAATTATTGTATCTAAGAGGTAAGTTAGGGGTCATTCCCCTATCTAAAGCTCACTAAAATAAATTTTTAGTGATGTGTCAATAGGAACCAAGTTGAAGATCTATCAGTTGATGTAGCAGAGTTAAGGAAACATTGCATATGAATTAGTACTCAAGGTACATTGATACTCATTTGGTATGTGTTCTCTTTAGCATTTTTTTCCAAAGAGGGAGAAATTTTCTATCAGAGAAAGTCTTGTCTTCAAATTTCATTGTGTTATGACATGTTGTGGTTCCATCAGTTCTGAAGAGGAAGATTGTTGGATAGAATTGTCTAATTGTGTGTTGTCTTTGATGTTACACAAATATCATATCAGTTGGTAGATAGTCCTCACTGACCTTAGCTAATCAACAGTGCAATTTTCTATGTCTACGAAGCATTCTTAGAAATTACTCTATGAAGATAATGTCTACTGAGCTCATGCAAGTGTCAAAGGAAATTGTGGTAGAAAGTAGTGTTAATAGAGCTCTCATGGTTAATGAAGGAAAGTTAGTTAGAATTTATTATTTACTGAGTTCACTTAGTTTCCAAAAGATTTTGCAAGATCACAATGTTAACCAAGCTTTTTTTGGTCAACACTGGAAATCATTTCATATTAGTGTTTACCGAGCAAGGTCAGCCAATGAAGGATTTTGTTGATTTGAGAAATAAAGTTTAATTATTTCAAGTAATGATTGTAGCTGACTAAGGTAATGATTACTCATAATTTTAAGTTTTAATTGGGTTGACTTGATAATCTAAATGGTCTAAATGAAAGGTCAAGTTGAGATTTTTAAAATGTATGAGCAAGTATGCAAGTGTATTGATTGTTTGAGAAGAAAAGTTTGAGAAAAATTGAAGGATGGTAAGATATCCTTGAGGAGTAGCAAAGTTATATTTTATTAGGAAGAATCTAGCATGAGGAAAAATAGAGATCTATAGTTAGCAAATTCAGTTGCATCTCATTCAGGTCATTTCATTCTTACTTTCTTACCATTGTAGAAGTGATTCCAAAATATCTTAGTAGAGTTGGTTTAACAACTAGATGTAAATCCTCTAACAAGGTGACATTTCCATTGAACTTTTCTAAAGACCTCTTGCAAGGCCACTCCTAACAAGGTGAATAAATTCTTTAACAAGGTCACACCAAATAGTGTGTTTTGTAACCTTTAACCAGGTTGGCTCCTAATAGGGCTCACTTCAAAAAAGTGAAAATCAATAGCTAGTTACTTGGTGGTTTTTCCCATATTGGGTTTCCACGTTAAATATGGTGTCTAATGTGCTCATGTTATTTATTTTATGCTTGCATGTTAATAATTGAAAATGTTTAAAGATTATAATAAGTATAACATACACTACATCTACTGAGCTACAACTTTTTCAGTATGTTTACCGAGTAAGAGCTGTAAATAGTTTTATCAGACATCTAAGGGACCTATGGATTTTTTTTTGTGGTAACTAATTTACTTCCCCTCTCAGTTACTCCATCTATATTTCCATAAAATATAATCCCTAAGTTTAATTAAACTAGTCTCATTCTTCAAATTTTGTTCTTCTCACAAAAATGTTTGTATTGTGGATAGAGATCTACAACCATTTTTAGAATAATATAGTTTGGCAACAACCTTTTTTTCTTAGAGCTCAGTCAAAAAAATTTCTAGCAACATAGAAAAATTGAATAGAGAGAAGTGGTATGAGGCCTAGTATTTACAAGTGTGATCAGACTTCTAAGTTTTTCATGTCATTAAAGAACTAAATTTGCCAATTTCAAAGTCTGTTGTTAATATTTTAAAGTTTGATTTAGAACTTTGGTAACTATGAAATTTAGAATTTAATTTAGGTCTGGCAAAAACAAAGAGAAATCATCAAAATAGGTGGTAGAAATTGAAAGACATAGCCAAGTAAAAGAAAGACCCATCGAGAAGGGAGAAGGAAGGAAATGAGAAAATAGAGAAAGGGTTAAGGAGCCAAAAATGTTGAAAGTTCTAAAGAAAAATGGTTGGCATAAATAAATCCTCGTAAACAAGATATAACTCTTGAATCCACCTTTACTTCCAAATGGGAGCACGTTGACAGTACCAGTATTATCCCATTTGACATGAATCTAGTAAGGGATTGATGCAAGTAAGAGTAATAATGATCCCCTAAATGATAACCAACTATCCTTCCTAAGACCTATTCAAGCTTAGGGTAGATGTGAAATGGTCTTTGTTCCCTTCACCAAATTTACAAGCTCAACTCACCCTATCTTCTAAGTGGCATAGAACATACACCCAATAAAAATCACCCTTACACCTCTCTTCATGTGCATCCTCTAGGATGTCGAGCTATGATATACCCTAACATATCATTCTCCAAACTTCTACAAGGTTGATTGGCCAAATGATAAGTTTGGCACTTCCCAATATGAAAAATTCAAAAGTTGCACTAGGTGCCTAAAAGGCACTCATTCCTAGTAGCCCTATTTTGCCAAATTTACACTAAACCTCATAAACTTCCACACAACTATCCAAACTAATTATAGAATCTCTTAGCATGTATAAAAAAAAATCTAAATCTCCAATAGTGGGTTAAGATTAAAAGTTTACATTTTGCTAGAATAATGAGTATATATTGTTATGAGTATAGATGACATAGGGTTATTATTACATGGTCTTGATATGAATTTATTTGCTACTAATTTAGTGGAGGCTTACTATGTTATGCATTTATATGCTTTTGATTATATTATGAATAATGTTGATGATAAGTTGTCAATGGAGCATTGTGAATTTTTTTTTGAGTAAATATGTTGATTGGATGGTTGAGATTCTTGTGTTTGATAGCATGATGCATATATGGAGGATGTGGAAATTGATTTTCTTGTCCCTATTGGAGTGGAATCCTTTGGTAAAGATGAAGGTGGTTGTTGATCTTTCTTTGGGCATCAAAGTGTGGGAAACACTTTTCTATTTACCTGGGCAATCTGATGCAGGTGTATCTTGGGTTTTCTTGGTGACTACATTCAAGTTCAAGGGAGGAGGCTTGGTAGTTGCTTTCAAGGGTGCTTGGACTTGTATTCAGTCAAAGGACTAGTGCTTGGCATGATTTAGAGCTCGGCATGGTCTATGGGACTCGACATGGTCTTTAGTTCCCTGGCATGGTTTGAGAACTAGGCATGGTCTTTGGTATCTTAGCATGGTCTGGGGACTCAGCATGGTCTAGGAACTCAACATGGTCTTTTGGCTACTTGGCAATGTCTATGGAGCTTAGCCTTGTATAGGAATTTGGTTCCTATTGAAGGTTGTGTAACTAATTTTGTACAATGAGTTAGACGATGCAAATTTTAGGATTAAAGAGGGCCAAGAGAACTACCTACAGATTGAATTGTGAGTTCTAATTCAATTGGAGCTAGGAGATATCACCATTTTACTCGAGTATCACTTTTTGGGTATTTAATTCTTGTAGGAGGCTGACTTTTATCATGTAATTTATGTATGGGTATATAATTTCTTCTAGGCCAACTTGTGGGTTAGATTGGTATAAGTAGGGGTTGTGGTGGAGTCTTTTATTCATTCATTTGGTGGAGTGAATCATTCATTCATAGGAGGAGTGAGTGTGGAGAGTAGGTAAAGAGTGATTTTTCCTAAGTTTGTGAACAAAGTGTTGAATGGGAGGGATTTTATAGTAGGATTGTGATGGAGATGTAAATGTGTGGACCGAGCACCGAATGTGAGGTAATTTACACTTGGATATTGGATGAAGTTGGATTAGAGCTAGTAGCTACAGCTTGGAAAACAAAGAGATTGGTTGGTGGGCTTGCAAGCACAAGTTGAGATCTTTCTTGGAGGTTTCTACCAGAGTGTGGGTCTAGACTAGCTAGGGTTTGGATTGGATTTTGAGGGATCTTGTAGAACTATTATTGTAATTGCTATTGTATTTGGCCATAGCTAGGAAGGCCTTACAACCCAACACATTGAATGTAACAGTTATTTTATAAATAAAGAATTGTAACTTGGCTTCAAATCTTGCATTATTGTTTGTGTTTGAAATATGTGGTTAAATAACTAGGGTCTAGGAAACTCCTCTAGGGATACTCCTTCTTTGCATTGTGTCATCTTAATTCATGTTCTATTTTGACACTTGCACTTTCATCAATGATGATTACTGAATGTAAGGGGTCTAAATTGGTAGGCTACAAATTTTGTAGGAAGTCTTGATTATATGTAAAACATTGGTATCCAAATCTTGTATATTCCAAAGATTCATGCTCTTGAAATCCTCCCATAATATCTGATATTATATTGAGTAGTTTGAAGCCATTGAATTGATCTCACTATTCTTGAACCATTTGAAACTACATTATGGGAATATTTTAACTAGTTGAATTCATCAAATCTATACTTCAGAATTTGCATTTTGAGCTTTTGTACTTTTAAACCAATCTATGTTGAGTCACAAGAAGTGTGGGAGGTTCTAAGCCACTTTTTCTAAACTTGATTACATTAATGGTATTGGGGAAAACATCTGAACTTGAAAGTGGAATGAAATCACCAAAAATTTCACAATATTAAAATTTTGCATTGAACTTGTAAGATGAACCATCTAAATCATCAAACCATTTTGAACTACTTTAAGCCTTAGTTCAAAGAGGTTCAAGATATTACACTAAGAATTTCAAATACTAGGTCTATATTGGGTACCAATAAGGGCTCTAACTATGGGATAGATTTTGATAGAAAAGTAGAGAACTTGAACAATCTCTGGAAAAGACAAGTGCATTATCCATTGGGAAAATAGAGTCACCAAGAAGAGAAAACCAATAACTACTTCTAAAGAAGGTAGAGGGGAGTAGGAAAAAGCCAACTATCAAACCAAACACCTAAGCTATCAGCAAGCATAAAGCTTGCACATTATTCAAGCTAACACTATGCACACCAAAAGAATATTTATAGAATATATACAAAGGTAGGAAGAGAACCTACCACAAGAAATACAGGACAAAAAAAGAATCATATGAATCTATTGACTAGCTAAGAGAAGTAGGAGCCCTACCATATCACTAAACCATGCCTTAATAGATCAGTTCCACACCATTTTCGGCAAGTGACTTGTTTAATACCAAACCTCAAACTAAAAGCATGCATGCATATGTTGACCCAACACTCTGAACAGCCACAACTCATTATAGCACTCTTTCTACCTCAAGAAATGATCCTCAACATTCATCTAGATAGGTTTCACTTCAAGCTAAAAGATTTAAAAAGAAGAAACATTCTCAAGAAAAGATGCACAATATTCGGAAGTGTTTTCACAAAGACACATCATTTGTACATGGCATTCGATATCATGATCAACTTGTGAGAAAAGAGATGCCTTTTCCAACATAGGATCATTTCTAGAGTATATGATTTCCTCATCCTCTCAATAATCATGTTGTCATCATACAAGCCATATATGCTACTTCTTTCCTTTCCAAAGTGCCATTACATTTTCTAGCATTACTTCCACATTCAAAATCAGTAAAGTCACACATAGAAGAATGGAAAGAAAAATTATAATGAATGCTTCATTCACAATCTAATTTGAATGAATACTTTAGTCATCATTAAAGAAATGATCTAGCTTGGGTCATAATAGAAATCTATCTATAATTTCTTCTTCCTTATTGAAAATTGCATTCTTCAATACATTAGCTAAGTCATTGCTAGATTGGAAGTTAGCTTCATATCTCTTTTTCTTAGAAAGAAATATAGTAGGTATATTTTCATCCAAAGACATCTTTACAACATCTTTACAAAGAATTGGATCATCATGAAATGGGCTAACCTGAGAGAGGACTTATGGCTGAAGAGATAATAAGAACTCACTTATTATTTCTTCATCTTGCGCAAGCAGTGTTCCCCTCCATGTTTCAACTGGGTAATCTATCGATTGATTACAAATTTTTAAGAGTAAGGAATCATCTTTGTTTTCCATGAAAGTGTAAGATTAAATCCCAGATTGTAGATATTCTAAATTTTTTCACAAAGAAGACTCTTCAAAGAAAGATGACCAATATCATTTTCATCCATTTTGAAAGATTGATATTTTAGTAGCATGTTGTTGTCAAGATTTTCACAAATAGGAACTTTTGAAATGAGATGACTATCATCACTTCCAATCCAAAACTTTCAAAACATGGAGAGAGAAAGGGCTCAAGAGCACCTTTATTTATGATTCCCTGAGTGTCAACACGATCAGTAAGAATAGAAGGGTTGCAAAAAATGGAGTAAGATGATATAACCAAGGATTTCACCTTCAACATGAAAGTCTTTCTCTACCCCTACTTGATCTTCATAAGGCTGTATCATTTCTTGAACTAAGAAAGCCTCTTGCTACAATTTTGTCTCAAGATTCAACCCTTTGGCCAAATATTTAGTCATGATAGAATCTCTTTCAAGAAAAATTTCAGCACCATTTTAAAAATCAACATTCTTGAACCATTTGAAATTGCATTATGGGAATATCTAAACTAGTTGAATCTATCAATTCTACACTTCAAACTTTGCATTTTGAGCTTTTATAATTTTAAACCAATCTATGTCAAGTCACAAGAAGTATGGGAGGTTCTAAGCCTTTTTTTTCACACCTAATTGCATTAATGGTCTTGGGGAAAACTTCTAAACCTAAATGTGGAATAAAATCACCAAGAATTTAACAATATTGAACTTCTACACTAAACCTATAAGATGAACCATCTAAACCATTGAACCATTTTGAACTACTCTAAGCCTTATTTCAAATAGGTTCAAGACATTGCACTGAGAATTTAAAATATTGGGTCTATATTGGATACCAACAAAATCATTATCAAAAGGATGGGAGAGAAATAGACAAGATATTACAGAGAATTGGAGTATATCATAAAATAATATAATATGTTGGGAAGTTTGAGTTGATAAAACTTAGTGCATAGAAACATATTACTAGCTTCACTACAAGGGTGCTCTACAAGAGCATGGTCTAGAAAGGGAATTCAATTTTTTATTTGGTCTACAAAGAAGAATGTTAGTTTAAACCCAAAAAAAAAAAAACATTTTGAGGTATACATGATTTTTTTTCAAACCAATTCTATTTCATGAATTTGTGATGGCCATTGGTTATTTATTATTTTTCATTGATTTTTAAGTGAATTGTTATTGTGTATAAGGATAAAAACATTGGCATGAAGTTACTTCTAAAGTTGATGTGTGGAAAAACATTAGAACTTTAATCAATTAAAAAGGGGACACTATTGTTGAGAGAGGATTCATAGTTTGATAAGAAAGGAAGTTGGGAAATTGGTCATAGGAGATAATACAAGAAAAATCTATAGGTTTTCAAATTGATTCCTCAAGATTTGAATAGGTATATCATTTATACAAACCGATGTCAAGGGGAAAAAATAGTGCACCCATGGACCAAAACTAGAACCCAAATTGGTGACTTAGATAAAAATTTAAGCATTATTTAAATACTCCATTTGAGTTGCAAAAAGAAACATCAAGGCTTAAAAATAAAAAATTAATCACCATGATGTAACTAAAGTCAAAGGATGATGACAAGTGACAACTCACAAACTTCATGCATAAATTGAATATAAATTCTATTATCTTGCACAACCTAAATAATAATATAGAGTAAAGGATAAAGGATTACAAAAAAAATTTACTTACCCAATAGAGATCCAATGCAACACTAACTAGGATAAATAAGCCCTAAAGATTAAACAACAATTCTATGGTGATAGAAAGAAATCATAAGCAATAAGAGTCAAAAATAAATTAAGGGTTTTGTTAATTTTGTATAATGTAGAGTAGAGATAAGGACAAAGTATTTTTGAATATTTGTACTTACCCATGTTATAAAAGAAAATTATAAGATATAGAAATACTATGAAACTGATATAACTATATACATCATACTAAATTGGGCAAATCAACAAGTGGGTGTGATGAGGTATATTAATGTCTCAAATTTTGATATAGTTTTTATATAGTTTGAACTTACACTTTGAGCCTTGTGAACAACACTTCCAACATATTTGTTTTAAATATCTTGTAAAGTTATGTCGAGTATGGCTAGAATGTATTAAACTTATGGACAATGGATATGACACACCTTGTTTATATTATACATAATGTGCAGTATTTCATATAAATGTTTTAAGCTATGTTCTAATATTTGAGTAAGAGTATGAATGTTGCCATGTATTTGTATTTAAAATGTTTCTAATTTTTTTTGAAATGGAGAAGTGGCATAAGGAGTGGTAATCACCATATTAAAGGATGAAGTAATGAAGACCGTTCATGGAAAAAGAAGTATAGATCAATTTCGAATGATAAGACACATTTGAAAGGAGAGTAATTGTTCCTTAAAAATTAGGAATACTTGACTTGCTATATCCCCTGTGTAGCTATTTTTCTTTACTTAATCAATGTTTTATGTCATGGTTGACATTCTACCTTGTTTTCTAGTGATGTTTTTTCATAGCTATTATGTTATGTTTGTAATAAGTATCCCATCCTATATAATGAAGGAGGGGATTGTCTATTAGAAAGAAGGGAGAAAAACTTAATGAATCATTACTAGTTTGAGATTCAAAAGTTGATCTTTTCTATTCTTCAAGAATTATTTAGTTATGTAATCAATGAAGAATTCTATCGAGAAAGTGATTTTGGAATACTTGTTGTGTTCTTAGTTAGTTGAAGCCAACCAAAGGGGCCCACTTTGGAGGTGAAATAGATTTAGGTAGAGTAGATTCATTTCTTGTAATTTCCTAGTTTAAGATAGATTTACTGTATTAGTCCTACAACATAGTTATTGTGAAAGTTCTCGTAGCACATGTGGAGAATGATCATAGTGGATGTTTGAATTCTTAACTAGCTTAGAATTCCTTTTCCAAATTTTTCTATAATTATCTATTATAGTCCAAGCATGTTTAATATTCTATATGAGTAGTATAGATTCCTTTCAGACACTTTACTTTCCTATAGCATAGGTGTTAAGACTCTTAAAGGAACTTTGTGCACATACTATGCTGACCCATTTCAAGTTCTACATCCCTAGGTTGAAAATTCAAGTGTAGTTCATGATGGAGTAGATGATTTTTCAAATAGGCATAGTATCCTCGAGAGAAATAATAATGTGATTATCTTTATCTATTAGGGAAACCCTATAGGGTGAATAGAGATATGATATATGAATCTATTGAACGAAAATATTTGAATGAAAGCTATAATCCACATTTGATGTAACTGGATAGACATACTTGAGAGCCTTGTTGTTATCTACAATACACACATAAGTTGTAACAAACATATTTCTCAATATCTGAGTCTTCCATGAGTTATCTTAGGTGTATTTGTAAGAGGGCATAGGCTACTACAAACCTCAGTCTTCTACACTCTAGCTGATATTTTGATATATATTTTCAAATTTGTATTCCATCAATTTCATATATTGTAGACATTTGATAGTGACACTTTGTTTCACTTTATATTATGTTATTCAATTTTTTTCTTTGAGAAATTTTCTATTCTACTTATGTGATCTATACATAATTGTATATGAGTGTTAAGTACCTTCTACTTATCTCAATTATTGTGTATTTGATGTTTATTGACTAAATGATGAATGAAAAAAAAATGAATTTCATGGGTTTTCCAATTTTTTGAGTCCTTCCCGAGACTTGGCTAAATTTGTGCAAGATTTTGACCTTTTAAGTCAGAGGTGAGTTCAAGTCTTGTAACTATGGTTTAGACTACATGGAGGAGAAAAATAGCATGGAAATGGAGGTCTATGCTTGATGATAAGATCTTCTCATGTGGATTTGGTATTGCAGACTATTCCAAGGATAGAACACATTTTGTATTGTAGGAGGATTTAGTATTTGGAATAAACATATTTTCATGGGGTTTAAGAAGAGTAATTGATAATTAAATAATGAATCTTATATTTATGAGATGACTGTGCAAAAAGTTGCTTTCTGATAGAGTAATGTAAATCTTCTTATGTTTGACAAAAACATGCACACAAGCTTACTTGCGTATGTATTTTATAAATTTTGGGAACATTGTGAGGTGATTTATTTCTTCAAATTATCTTCTTGGTATTTACTTGTTTCATAATCTGGTTTATTTCAAACTTCCTTGCATAATCAATGATTTCAAATAGACTCCCTTTCATAACCTACCTATGGAATCTCTTTCTTCATCACCTTATGTGACACTTGTATGCATGAATTGAATGCATTAATTTAAGATCCCGTGTATCCTTTTCTTTACCATGTTTTCTTGAAATTATGATGCATTAATGTGTTCATGAATGTGGATAATGCAAGTGGTTGAGCAGAATTATAATTAGAGATTGTTTAGAATGTTTTTTATTTAGTAAGGATAAGATAGCTCATGATAAAATACATCACCTTCAAGTGCATAATCAATTTAGTGCAATCTAAATCCATCTGTGTATGTAGAAACTTGAATAAGAAAATAGAAAGCTATACTGAAATAGTACGTGTCCATGTGAGATCTCTAGTAGTTGACTATGTGCAACTAAATGGATAAAATGAGCTAAAGAAATATTTGGTACATCCATAGGCTTTTTATTGGGTGTATGTGTGATGTCATCCTAACATCACTGTTCATATTGTGCTTGTCCCCTATGTTCCATCTATCCCTTTATGTAAACTACTTTATATGACTACAGTTAGAGTTCTATTTATCTTCTTAGTTTTTCTTGTTTATTCCACAATTGTTTTGTTCATGGTAATGTAACAGTAAGACATTCTTTATCATCATTTATGGATCCTACAAAAATTTGCAATGAATATGGTTGAAATCATGTTATTATATATAAATTTTTAATGTATTAGTGTTTCCAACACTAGAACTTTCAAGAAGTAATTAAATGGGTTTGTTGGTTTAGAATATCAATTAACTACATATTTAATTCCCCTTAAATTTAGCTCAAACATAAATGATGCAATATGCAGTTGTAAAATTGATGTAACTGATATTACAATTGTGGCATTCCCTTCTTGGGTCTCTATATTGATCATACTCTGTTGGATACAATTGTTAATTGTGTATTGTCTTTGATGTTACACAAATGTCATATCAGTCATCTGACAGAGTCTACCGAGCTCAGATGATCTGCAAAGCAATTTACAGTGTCTACCGAACGTTCCTAAACTTAACAAAGAAAATTTAATGTTTACTAAGCTCACTCAAGCATCAAAGGATTTTGTAGCAAAAGTTAGTATTAACTAAGCTCCCAAGGTTAACAAAGAAAATTTAATGTTTACTGAGCTCACTCAGGCATCAAAGGATTTTGTAGCAAAAGTTAGTATTAACCGAGCTCCCAAGGTTAACAAAGAAAAGTTAATGTTTGCTGAGCTCACTTGGGCATCAAAGGATTTTGTAGCAAAAGTTAGTATTTACCGAGCTCACAAGGTTAACAAAGGAAAGTTAATGTCTACCGAGCTCCCAAGGTTAACAAAGGAAATTTAATGTCTACTAAGCTCCCAAGGTTAACAAAGGAAAGTCAATGTCAACCGAGCTCACATAGTTAGCAAAGGAAGGTCAGTGCTAACTGAGCTCACTCGGTCTCCAAAGGATTTTTGTAGGGTTTGCAGTGGTTACCGAGCTTCACTTGGTTAACACTAGAAAACCATTTTGGAGCAGTGGTTACCGAGCTTGATCAGCTAGTAAAGGATTTGACTGTTTTGATATTAAATTTAATTGCTTCATGCGATCGATTGATGTAATGATTTTTTAGTTATAGGAACCTATATTTAAGCTGACTTGATAATCTGAAAGGTATATATATAGATTTTCAAGTTGTGAATTAGTGTGTGTGAGTGTGAATATGAGTATATGGATAAGGATGGAATAAGTGTATATGAGCAATGTTAGTATGCTAATAGAAACCAAATTTAAATAAAGCTTCTACAAACTAAATAAAATTCATAAACTTCAAGATAGACTAAGATGAACTCTCAATTGAGAATATGAGCCATTAATGGGCTCTCTCAATGAGAAGCTTTCCTGTTGAGTGGCTTTGTCTAGATAGATAGGATGTATGCTCAAGCTTATGCTTCAAAAAGGGCTTCAAATTGAGTTGGAATTTGGGTGTGAGTGTATGGTTTTGAAGTAAAATGGCTTCTTAAAATGGCATTATGAGTTTACTTCATTGATTGTGTTTTTCTGCAAAGGGGAAGGATCCAATTTATAGGCAAGAGGCTTGAGGGATTGAGGGCTAAGATGCAAGGATGGGAAAAAGCTCATGGAGGGCTCAGATTGCATGAGAGGAGAGCACATGGATTGTGCTTGCTTACATCCAATCAGGGAGTGACACATGTCATAGGGTGAGAGGATGGAGGAAAGGGGAAGGATGAGTCAACAAAGGAGGCTCAAGGGATAAAATCTTCATAAAGACCCTCATAATGGCTTGTAAGAGCAATAAAAGCTCTTGGAAGAGTCATTTATGGCCTAGTGGACTTCATAAAGTTTTATGGTTGGGATATTTTGAGGCAGATGAGAGGAATTTCGACTTGGACTTGATTAGGAAGGTTTTAAGCTTGCTTAGGATTGTGCAAATGATTAGAGGATGGATTAATATGGTTTAGGATTAGCTTAGGGATAGGCAAGTGGATGGCATTTAATGAGGGTGGGTGAAGGAGGAGATATTTGTTAACTTTGGCTTGGGTTAGTAAGTCTTAACCCATGTTTAGGGAATGTGACAAGGTTAGGAGGAGATTAGGATTAGGTTTAAAGACATCTTCTAGAAGAGTCTAGACTTTGGATGAGGATAAAGACTTTCTAGAATAGTCTAGAACTTCCTAGGATGAGGATGAAGACTTTCTAGAAGAGTCTAGAACTTCTTAGGATGAGAATAAATTAGATTTTTAGGAAATAAATAAAGTTTTATTTATTTCAAGGGTTTGGGTTGAGGAGATATTTATTAAAACTTTTTTAATAAACATGAGGATTAATATTTAATCTTAATTAAATATTTTGAGTTGGGATTAGGGGTAGGAAATGATGGGATTAGCCTTTAATCAAAATTAAAGAAGGATTAGAAGATTTTGGAAGAGGTTAGTGGTCTAAAGGAAATTGGCCAAGTTTTGGGCAAAAAAAAAATGTTTTATTTATTTTGAGTTTTTTGGTCAATTTATTAATTAAATAATTAATAAATAAGGAAATAATGTTTAAATAAGATTTAAACATTTTTGGGAGGGATTCCTTAATTAAATATTTTTAATTGAGATAAAGGGATTTAATGGCATAAAAATAAATTAATTAATTAATTAATGATGATGTCATCAGGAATTTTTCAAAAAATAAAAATACTTTATTTTCTAAAGGTTTTTAGGTGTCTACAATAAGTAATTGAGCAAATTTTGATGAAGGCTTAGATATCCTAGAGGAGATGCAAAGTTGTATTCAATCAGCTAGGATCCAGTAAAAGTAGAATAGAGATCTATAATCAACAAAAGATAAGTTGCATATCATTCAGGTCACCTCATGGTTGCTTTCTAATCATTGTAACAGTGAATCTAAAATTTCTTAACAATAGTTGGTTTAACAACCATTTTATAAATCCTCTAACAAGGTGACAGTTCAGTTGAATTGTTCTCAAGACCTCTAACCAAGCCACTCTTAACAAGGTGATTAAATCCTCTAATAAGGTCACACCTAACAGTGTGTTTTGTAACCTTTAACAGTGTTGGCTCCTAACAGGGATCGCTTCAGAAGAGTAAAACTTGGTGACTAGTTACTTGGTGGTTTTTCCCATATTGGGTTTCCATGTTAAATCTGGTGTCTCTTGTGTTCATTTATTTTAATGTTTGCAAGCATATTAATGACTATGAATGCTATATAAACAGTAATTAATTAATCTTCTGAGTTACAATTTTCATGCATTGTTTACTCAGTATCAATAGTATGTAAAGACATCTAAGGGATTTATTTCAGAATTGATTTTTGTGCTAACTGATTCACCCCTCCCCTCTCAGTTACTTCATCTATATTTCCAACATACTCTTCATCCTATATTTCTCTTCCAAGGCATAATTTGGACTCTTGACATTATTATTTCCCTTTTTTCCTACAATAATAGTCTTATTTTTTGATCTGATGTAATATAGTTCATGCCAAGCTTCCATGAAATAAGACACTAAGTTTGACATAAATATGCCCCCCTAACATGAAATGCCTAAGCTTGGACCCTAAATGTAAATGCCTATACCTAAATGGGTAATGTTTGAGCGCAATCCATAAGAATGTCCTAAATAAAACATGGGCTCAAAAATCCAAGTTGAGATACAAATGGGAAACCTTCATAGTTAAACTTGTGAATAAAATACCTATATCAAGCCTTCAAATCCAAACATTTTTTTTACAAAGTTCTACTCATGAGCTTCGATAAGGTAGTATATGGGTTTAAATCCATTCAGTAGGCCTAAAATTAATGAATACAACCCTAAATATGAGCATATGTGCCAAAGGCCAAGCCCTGAATGAGGCATGTGGGCTCAAGTTTGTTAGATCCAACCTAAATGTGAATCAGATAAGATCTATAAAAACAAACATCTAGACCGAAAAGCATACACCAATATTTGTATCATCAAACATGTGAATCTAATAGAATTAAAATCAATGAAGGTTTAGACCTAAATTAAAATTCAAACCTCTCAACTTGGGCCTATGGAATGGGACCTAAAGCACAATACAAAGTTTGATGGCAAGACCCTAAATTTGGGCCAATATATGCCCAAAGTTCTAAATATGGCCTTGAAATTTTAAGTCTAACATAAATACCAATTACAAAGTCCTAAATACATAACATGTGGGCTTGATTTTAATGAAGACCAAAATCTAGGAAAAAAATTGATTTAGTATGTCCCCATAACGAGGCATGTCATGTTGAATTACAAATTAGACTTTAAATTTGAATAAATAAGATTTTAAACAGTCCCTACAAAGTAGTATGTGGTCTTTCATTCATTCACCCAACCCATTTCAATTTAAATCAAACTCCTTAGCCTCGGAACTGGTCACAAACTCAAGATATACACGTTAAAACTCTAAAAATGGGCCCTAAATCTGGGAACAAGGAATCATGAAGTAGTAAATTTGGCCTCTACTACAAAAAATAGGCCAAATTAGGTTTGTGAATTTTTAATTAATACAAGACCTCACAATTTTAAATGCAAAGTTGCAAAGCATCAAAGCCAATTCCCCATAGCCTCAAGATGAACCACTAGAGTCCCAAATTTAATAATGGGATTCCTACATGGAAAGAATTGATGCAATATGGAGGTCTTCACAATCGAAGATTTCAAATAGAAAAAAGGAAAAAATTTAATAAGGAGGCTAGAGGATCAATAGAAATGAGGTTACCATTAAATATATGATGATAAATATTAAAAGAAGTAGTCCTGCAAGGAAAGAAATTGTTTCAAGATGCCATGCCTATATAAAAAAAGACCCTTTTACACTTCAAAAGAAGTTTGTTCAAGCTTATTGCAAGCACATCTAAAGTTTAAACCAACATGGTAGGGATTTTTTCTTTTATTGACTATTTTATTACACAGTTGCATGAAGGATATGATGCAATTCAACCTACACAAGATTTTCCCAAGATTTCATGCTAAATTTGGACAAATCTCAAACATTTACCAAAAATTGGGTCTAATTTTAACCACGTATCAAAAAATTAAACTCTTATTCCAATCCCTATCAACATTTACCAACAAGAGCACTATGATTACAAGCATTTACCATTAAATAATGATATGATTTCATTCATATTAGACATATATAAGGCATGAGTTTAATTAAACTAGTCTCATTCTTCAAATTATGTTCTTCTCATAAAAATGTTGGTATTATGGATAGAGATCTACAACCATTTTCAGAACAATTTAGTTTGGCAACAACCTTTGTTTGTTAGAGCTCACTCAAAAAAAATTCTAGCAACATAGCAAAATTGAATAGAGAGAAGTGGTATGAGGCCTAGAATTTATAGGTGATCAAACTTCTAAGTTTTTCATGTCATTAAATTACTACATTTGCTAATTTCAAAGTCTATTATTAATATTTTAAAGTGTTATTTTAGAACTTTGGTAACTATTAACTTTAGAATTTAATTTAAGTCCAATAAAATCAAAGATAAATCATGGAAATAGGTGGTAGAAATCCAAAGACATAGCCATGTAAAAGAAATACCCATCAGTAAGGGAGAAGGAATTAAATGAGCAAAAAACAAAAGGGTTAAGGAGACAAAAATGTTGGAAGTTCTAAACCATGATGGTTGGCACAACTGAATCTTGGTAAACAAGATATAACTCTTGGATCCATATTCACCTCCAAATGGGAGCACATTGGCAATACCAATATTGTCCCATTTGACATGAATCTGATAAGGGAATGATGCAAGTAAGAGTAATCAAGATCGCCTAAATGATAACCAACTATCCTTCCTAAGACCTATTCAAGCTTAGGGTAGATGTGAAATGGTCCTTTGTTCCCCTCACTAGCTTTACAAGCTCAACTCACCCTATCTTGTAAGTGGTCTAGAACATACACCCAATAACAATCACCCTTACACCTCTCTTCACATGCATCCTCTAGGATGTTGAGCTACAATATATCATAACATATCATTCTCCAGCCCTCTACATGGTTTATTGGCCAACTGATAGGTCTAGTACTTCCCAATATCACAAACTCAAATGTTGCACTAGGATGTCTAAAAGGTGCTCATTCCGAGTAGCCCTATTTTGTCAAGTTTACACTAAACTTCATAAACTTCCACACAACTATCCAAACTAATTATAGAATCTCTTATCATGTATAAAAGAAAATCTAAATCTCCAATAGTAGGTTAAGATCACAAGTTTATAGCCCTATCCTACCACGCCCTAGTTTCTAGGCTCTTCTTCTTTAATAGCACTATTTGGTCATTTTTGTTGCTTCATTCATAATGCCATTCAAATTTTCCTTTACATTATCTATTTTCAACATTATACTTCACTTTCCACCAAATCTAAATCTTCTAGCACCTAAAATGTGGTCTCCAAACTTGATTCCACAGTCTATTAGCATGTAACAACAAGGAATACATACAACAAAAGTTGTTATTGGACCTAGCACAATCAAAAACCACCAAAACTAGTACCATGGGAGTTTTCCAAGCATAAAAACCTTTATTCCCAGAAAACACTAGGAGTTCTCACCATGAGAGTTGAGAGAAATATAATATTTAGCATTCAAACCCTATCATAGTCTAGGCTAATGAGGAAACAATGAAAAAATCATAATTAACAGTTTCTTTATCAATTTTGGATCAATTCATTCCTCCTTTCATTTAAAAAAAAGGATAAAAGTTTTGCAAAATAACTTGAACAGTTCCTATCACCCAAATGGTCAAATAAGGAAAAGAACTACTAAATATGCATAAATTTGTTGTCAAATATAAGTTTGTTTATTCATTCCCAATCTGTACATGGTATCTTTTGCTACTTACAAAGAGGAAGGTAAACCAATATATATATTTCCTCTATCTTGACCTAACAAATTCAACTACCTAAATCAAACCAAAATAAAGTTGACTATTGAGCTTCCACATTTTACAAAAAAAGTTGCAAAAAAAGTTGTGTGACAACTTCTTTTGCAATTTTTGAAAATTATACATTTTTTCCAAAAACAAAACATAAGAATTTCACCAAGTTCACCTAGCTATACCAAAATATGAAAAAGGTTTATACAACATAATATTGATGATTTTATTCGTTAGCTCCCATGTTTGACCACTCATTGACCACCCTTTGACTTTTTTTGTAACCTTAGTAATCATGTAATCCATATGTCAAAAATGTACAAAAAAAAATCTAAACTAACTTGTGTCAACTTGGACACCTATTGACCTTCACACTCTTCTCCTTGGTTTTTGACTACCTTAATCAAGACCTAGGGCCCCTACACTAGGGACATAATGTATGGAGTCCTCAAATCTAAAGAAATCAAGAAGATAATTAAGAATGGAATTGTGTGAGCAGTGGTCTTCCCATCTACACATCAAGGAACATAATTAGTCTTGGAGAAAGCAATAAACTAAAATCCAACTACTAGAAAGGTTATCACAAAAAAGATAATCATTGGAGTTCTACTTACAAAAAATGTTATGAGGATTAATTTCAACATCCCAGAGCACATAATAGGTATTTTTTGCATGGATACATACATTTTGGAGAGAAAAAAAGACATCTTTATTGATATACACGTACAAAATATTCATATTTCATAGGATACTTGTATAACTAGATTCCAATGGATAGATTCCTCCATATGGAATTCCATAGATCTTTTGGTAAGATATTTGATCCTTGGGACTAGATTCTTGTCACCTTCAAGTCCTATGTAGATCATTATTTTTCAACAATAAATATTTTCTACTCTATCTTATCACCTAAACCAATAATATCTAGTAGCTCACTAGAGATGTAATAATTTCCAAGGAGGGTACCTTTGTTATATGTGTTAGGAGAGAGAGACATAATTTATTGGGAAAGAAAGATGTCAAAATGCCAAGAATTCAACTAGACTAATTTGAGCATGCAAGAAATGAATTAGCAAGTCCTAATGACTAACATAATATAGACAAGATACTCATAACATGTAATGAAGAATATTAGTAAGTTTCTTCATAATGTATTCATACTTTAGTAATCAGATAATGACTTATAGAGGATCATGAAGTTTACAATCATCCATATCATCTAGCTTAATCTTCTACCCAAGTTATACATTCTAGGAAGCATTTTGGAATTACAATAGGATATCATTATTTCTTTAGATTATTGACAAGACTAACACTCCCAAGTGACTTTGGTAGAATCTTGATTATATTTGCACATGGATAAGATTTGATATCCCCAAGATGATTCCTGATCATGGATGCATAGATTCATCTTTGCTTTGCCAATGTACTTTCTTATATAGCTTTGGGTCCTCTAAACTTTGGATATGTGACATTGTCTTGTAAGATTTCTTAGGGTTTTGTTTTATTTTTATGATTCAAACCATAATAGACTTATTCTTCTTTTATAGATTTGTACACAATTCTCTTAATTTGATATAAATTTTAAATTAAAGTATATATTTCAGTTCTTCAACATGTAAAGTCACTGTCCTCATTCTTATAAAACATTCCAAGCATACAAAGAACAAAGATAAACAAGATAGACAAATATAATATATATAATCAGCATGAAAGATAAAGCCTCAAGTCACTATCCTCATTCTTATAAAACATCCCAAGCATACAAAAGAACAAAGATAAACAACATAGACAAAGATAATATATATAATCAACATCAAAGATAAAGCCTCTATTGGGAGTGGCTGAGTGGTAGGGAAAATATCTGACATAACATGACAAAGTTATATAAGAATTACAAGAAGAAATGAATAAGTATAATAATACATTAGCTATATTGTAAAGGATCATATATGTCTATGGTGGATTTGAAAGTTTTCTTAACTCTGTTAAAATCCTTTGTAAAATGCATTCAAAATCAATTTGGTCTCATTTATTTGTGGGTTCTCAAATCCTAGTTGTTGTGCACCAAAATGATACTTTGTGAAATCTTTCTTAGGATGTTTCTTGTATGTTTTTAGTATGATTGATAACTTAATGTGCTAATTTATTTGATGTGAAATAATGATTATTAAATATACTAGGAAAAAGAAATAATCTAAAGATTCATATCATTCATCAATAGAAGCTAGAGATTTAATACAAATTTGAATGTGCAAACATTGAGTTTCAAAGTTACAAATTTAAACAAATAAAGATTCAAACAAGAAACTTGGAGTTTAAAACATGCATCAATTATGTTACATACATTATTATCTTGCATAACTAAAAAAAGCTCCCACACTACTACAGACTACCACCAAAACCACTCAATGCCAAATAAAAAAATAACACTTTTATTTTATTTTTACGGGCTCAATTCGGTCTAAATTTTGACCAACGTTGGGAACCCTATGTTGGTCAAAAATTTTACCAACATGGGCAAACTTTTTTCAAAAAAATTATTCAAGAAGCCCATTTAGGGCTTGGTTGAAAATCTTGGTCAAAATTTTTGTGCAAATGTACTAGTGATGATTTCTCAATTACATTAGTACCCAAAAAATTCAATTCAAGAGCTGATTCTTTGGAAGTCTCTACATCATTGTTCTTACCACATCCTAATTTCAAAGATTAGATCTAAAAAGTAGAAGTTCTATTCCCCTAAAAATGAAGATTCATGACAGGTGTTTGAACATGATAAACACATACTAAAATTCATTGCAGGGGAAGATCCTTTTGAATGCTTCTATTTTGAAGGAAACACTAATGCAAATGGTGATGATTTAGTGATAGGTGATAAAAAGGAAACATAGACTAATATGACTCAATTGAAAGGTAATAAGATTCCATGTCATCTAATCTCTTTAGAATTTTTTTTTGATAGGCATGATGCATACATAAAGAGAGAAAGAGATAAGAAAGGAAAAACCTATGGTGAATATGATGGAATCAATTTAGGGACAAAAGTTAGTCCAAAGATGATAAACATAGGAAAGTATTGCAAACCAAAGGAGAGAGTAGAAATAAAGAAATTAATCATTGAATTTCAAGATGTATTTTCTTGGAGCTATAAGACATAAAAAAAATTGTTGGTGGGAAATTCAAGCATGAAATTCCTCTTAAACTAAAAGCAACATCATTTAGGCAGAAATAAAGAAACTATAACCCTATAGTTGAAAGAGAAACCTTCAAGGATATTGATAAAATGTTGCAAGCTAGGATTATATATCCTATTTGCCATTCTACTTGGGTTGCTAATATTGTGCTAGTGAGGAAGAATAATGGAGACATAAGGATTTATGTAGATTCAAGAAAAATAAATCAAGCCTCACTCAAAGATAATTTTTCTCTCCCTAATATGGATCATCTTTTACAAACTTTTGTAGGCTTAGAAATGATTTCCATGTTAGATGGATTTTAAGGATATAATCAAATTTAGGTAAATGAAATAGATTACTTCAAAACCTCATTCACCACACTATGGGGTACTTTTTACTACAATAGAATGGCTTTTGCACTAATTAATGTAGATGCAAATTTTCAACATGGTATGAATTTGGCCTTTGAAGATTTGAAAGATAGAATTATTGTCATATACCTTGATGATTGTATAGTCTTTTCCAAAAAGAGAAAATATCATATCAAAGATCTATAAAGGGTGTTCCAAAGATGTAAATATCATGGTGTCTTACTAAATAAAATGAAGTTAGTATTTTGTGTGATAGAAGGCAAGATACTTGGTCATATTGTATCTTCGGAAGGAATGAAGATTGATCTAGACAAAGTTAAAGACATCTAGCAATTAAGTCTGCCCCTAAGTAAAATAGGGGTAATATCCTTCCTTGAATAGGTAAATTTCTTGAGGAGATTTGTGCCTAACTTATTTGAAATAGTTGAATGTATAGTTGATATGATGAAAGGAAATAAAACTTTCAAATAGTTTGATGTGGGGAAAAAGGTTTTTGAAGATATCAAGGGTGTAATTGCCAAAGCCTCTATGCTTGTCCATCCCGACTACACTAAATACTTCATCATTTATTGTTATGCTTAAAAACATACAATGTCAACTATATTAATGCAAGAAAACAAATAAAGAGTACAAACTCCAATTTCTTTTATGAGTATACCATTAAACAATCTGTTGAGATAATGGGTGTTGCATATATTGCATAGTATTTTTGTATATTGTATTATTTTATTTTATTATGTAATGTTGCACCTAGATGGATGTGCAACATGGAAAGATTCTCATGCGATACACTTGATGAGTTGTATTGTAACATTGTGATAATATTTCATGTAATTATTTAATATCAGGGAAAAGAATTAAATTTCCAATATTAAATGTGGGGTCAATAGGTTAGGTAGCACACGGTTTATATAATAACACTTGGTGGTTTTGTGAGACTTGCTATGATATAAGCAACTGCAAGGATAGTTTTTGGTGAGATGGAGAGAAGACAAAAGGCAAGATTCGACTGGGACAAAGCTTGATGGGTTAGCCAAGGGAGAATTTATGAAGTTTGAAAGCATGGCATGGTATGTGTGGATTCATGCTTGTTCACATAGTTTGGTCAGTTGTGGCTATGGATTTGAAGGCTTCCTTGGTTTTATTGCAATGGTATTTTCACTGAATAATATATAATGATGGGTGCTTTTGGAGGCTAGGTTTTCCCCTCAATGAGGGTTTCCCAAGGTATATCTTGCATCACATTTTTGTTGGTATGTTGTCTATTCTCTAGCATGTGGATTTCAATTGCATATTTATTTTAGATCTATTATGGGTTATGTGGAAATAGTTATATTCTTTCTTGAAAGTTTCCTTACACAATCAAGAATTGAGATACTCATAATGGAAAAACATGCATATGCAATGGTGAGATCCCTTAAAAAATTTAGGTTATATGTATTGTACTCTCATTCAATGATATATGAGCCAGATCTTGTAGTAAATTTTTTTTTGACACATTAAGAGGTTGGTTGTAATAATAGAGGAGTTTGGATAGGAAAAATCCAAAAATATGATATAGAAATTATGCCAACCAAACCTGTAAGAGGTAATTCACTCTATAAAGAATTAGTAGAAGATCAACAATTAAAAGAAGAAGATACTCCAAAAGTTCTTATGGGATGTATTCAGAATCCTTGGTTCTCAAACATTGCTTATTTTATGACATATGGTGAATACCCTGATTGATTGACTACTAAGAAAAGAAGAGATTTAAAAACATAAGCCTTAAAGTATGTGATTCATGATGATATCATGTATAAGAGAGAAATTGATGAAACATTTTTGAGATGTGTGGATAAGGAGAAATAGGTAAATTTGTTGACATATTTTCATGATGAGGCATGTGGAGGACACTTCTCTTCTACTATCATTGCATCTAAAATTTTGAGGCAATGCTATTATTGGCCTAGCATGTTTAAAGATCCATATAGGTGGGTAGCTAATTGTGAGAAATGCAAGATGTTTACTAGTAAACCTCGGCTTGTAGCTCTACCTCTTAGGCTAATGATATTTAAAACTCCTTTTCATCAATGGGGTTTGTATTTTATAGTTTCAATTAATCCTCCTTCCATTCAATGAAATTTATATATATTGACTACTATAGACTATTTCCATAAATGGTTTGAACAAAAGCCAATCAAGAAAACTTCATTAGAAGCATGTGAATTTCTCAAAGAGCATATATTGATCAGGTTTAGAGTTCCTATGAAGTTGATAATGTATAATGCATCTTATCTTTCTTCTTTAGAAATTATTAAATTTTTCTATGATAATGGTATTCAAGTTCTTTTGATTATTTTCCTCAAGGAAATGGGTAAGCTTTGTCTAGTAATAAGAATTTGATTAATAGTTTGAAGAAATTGGTCTCAGATAATTAGAAAAGTTGGCATAACAAGATTTGTATTTCTTTATGGGCTAAGAAAAACACATCTAAAAGGGCTATTGTTATTTCACCTTTTAAATTGTTCTATGGAGTGGAAGCTAATTTTCCATTGCCTCTAAATCTTGCTACATGTAAACTAAAGACTGTTATTGAAGAGGATTTTTTTAAAGATGGATTAGAGAAGAGGATCTTGTACCTTACCAAACTACATGGAGAAAGAGAAGAGATGGTTGATAAAATCACTGAACACTAGGGAGGAGTCAAAAGGTTGTTTGATAGAAGAGAAAGACCTAGAAAATTCATGGAAGGTGATTTGGTATTGCTATGGGATAAGAGACATGCACCAAGATGTATGCATTCTAAGTTTAAGTCTTTTTGGAAAGGACCATTCTAGATCATATAAGTGAATCAAAATAATTCGTTCAAGTTAGCATATCCAACTAGAGAAGCCCTAACATGTTCTTATAATGGGAAAGATTTGAAGTTGTATCAAATGCAAAATTCAAACTAGTTAATCCCTTCTAGTAGGTAGATAGGTAGGTTTTCCTTTCATTTAATTTTCATTAGTTTAGTTTTTTTTATTTCTAGGTAGTTTATTGTCATTTTGCTAGTTTAGTCTATTCTTTTTGTTTTCAATTTGTCATATTTTGTGCAAAACTAGAGATTGCTAGAGTTCTTTAGAGCATTATCATGATTAAATCCTTAGATAAAGCTAGTTATTGCCCAAGTTTCAGCTCATATCATTTTTCTCTAGGGTTTTGAGTGAAGTCGAGTGTCAATGTATTGACTCTAAGTCTAGATTTCCCATAGGATGCAATTTCTTCTCATCATTCCTTTAAACTAACTTGATCCAAGAAATCATATGAGCAATGCACCAATCTAATGGCTAGGTGATTAGGTTTTCAAGGGTTTTTTATGTGTTTCCTTGATGAGAAGAAGGTCTGGATATCTTAATGATCTATCTTTCTTTATTCTTAATGATGTTGGAGACAAAGATTCATACTATGTTGCAATTTTCATGAAAGACATTACAGATGACCAAGATAGAATGTAGGAGAAGTAAATAAATCATTAGAAATGGTGAAATAACCTAGTCAAAGGTCTCTATCTAAAGGAAGGATACATTTAAAATAAATCATCAATATATTTAGAGAAAATGGTAGTGAAGAACATCAAAGACCGAGGCTAAAAGATGATATGCAAATTATGAGAGCAAGCCCAAAACAACATCAGTTGAATTTGATGTACAAATGGTGAAGAACACAGTCAAAGGTGGCAAAAACTAATTTTAAATTGAATCAATTGTCCAAAGTAGATATGAACATCCATGTCATTGAGTTCAATTGTCAAGTCACCTTGGATGTAAGACCTTTTTTGCTATACCCTTAATATTGGTGTATATAGGATTATGAATAGTCAACTTGTGGCTATCTTGATCCTTAATTAATTGATGTTATCATTATTATATTATTATTTAGATAGTTAGGTTAGCCTATATGTTATGTAGGGTTGTGTCTATTTAACCTAAGCATAATTAGGTATATATAGAAGTTTGTGAGTCTTATTTCAACATCATATTCTGAAGTGTGTTCTCATTGGAGATATAAATGGAGGTTGAACCATTGAATTGGCCTATTACTCTTAGTTATTATCAAGTATTTATATAATATTTTATATTATTTCTTCTATTGTGCAACTTATTTCATTACAAGTGGTATCCGAGCATGATCTTCGCACCATAGAGGCAAGACTTTTTTCTTAACATTGGAGCAATTTTTGGAAGAGCGTGTAACATTCAAATCTTAGAAAATTTTTAAAATATTTTTAAAGGGTGTTTGAAGACCATAATAAAGAAGCTATAGTCAAAAATTGATTGGAATTGGAGAAAATTTGAGCAAATTATTGCATAATTACTATTTATACAAATTTTTTGAGATCTACATTTCTATCACATCATTCCAAATTGGAGTATAACCTATATTGAGTTTTTGAATAAATAGAAGAGGAGCCTACATTTCAAAGATTGAAAAAATTGAACCAAAAATAAGAAATTTATTACAAAATTATGAGAATTCTCTCTCAAGGCAGAAAATTTGCTAATTTCTTGGATTTTTTCTAGGTAAGGGTATCTTGGCCATAGTAAGCCACAATTAGAAATAAATTAAAAAATAAAATAATTTACTTTTCATTTTTGTGATTTATTTCAAAAAAATTGGTTTCCATCATAATAGAGCCTCCAACAAGAGGCAAAAGTTATGCTAAATATTGGTTTCCATCATGATAGGGCCTCAAAAAAGAGGCAAAAAGTATGCTACCACAGTAGGGAAATCCTCTTATTAGGATTGGGAAACAATAGAACATAGTAATCCCAATGAGGAAATAAGTAAGTTCAAGGAAGAGGTTAAGAGGTATGTGTGTGACCTACGAGGAGATATGTCAGATATACAAAGCATGTTAAGCAATTATATGAATGAAACAAAGAATGAGTTCTTAAGAAATAAAGGTGAAACATTCAAGTTAGCTAATAATGACACAAATTTTAATAGTCCTATGGGATCTGGGAATTCTTTTCTAGAGGTGGATATGCACATATTTGATGGCAAGGATCCTCTAACGTGGATAAATCAAATGGAGAATTTTTTGGATGTACATCAAACCCCATATGGACAAAAGGTAATGATGGCTTCCTTATATCTAGAACCATATCAATTCATTTGGTATCATTAGCATTGTACTCATAGGAGGAAAAATGATCTCACCATATCATGGTCAATTTTTACAGAAGAACTCCAAGCATAATATAGCAATAGTGTGACAGACAACTTCTTTAGCCAACTTGCTAAGCTTCAAAAACTAGGATCAGTTAAGGATTATATTCCAAAATCTAGCCTTAAGAGTGGATACAATTACAGAGGAGAACTTGAATGATTTATTCTTTGGTGGTCTCAAAGATAAAATTTAGCATGAGGTGCACATGTTTTGGTCCTAGCTCAGTAAAAGAGTCTTTTATATTGGCATACAGGGTAGTGGAGAATTTCTTGATTCCTAGAAAGAAAGGGGCTAATGTGACAAGAGAAAAAGGATATTCAACACCTTCTCTTCCTCAACCTACTCAGTTGATCCCACAACAAATTGATGAGAAAAGAACAAAAGGGTTGTGTTTCAATTGTGATAGCAAATACAATTGAGGACATAAATGTAGTGAAAAGAAATTGTTTTGTATTGAAGGTCCAAGTGAGGATGAAGAGGATGAACCCATATTAGAGGAGGATATGGAGTCATGTGAGGAATCACATGATTCTCAACCAATCATTTCTTGTCATGCACATTTAGGTTTCAGTGCACCAAAAACTCTCAAGGTAGTGGGTTTCTTAAAAAAGTAGAAAGTAATAGTGTTGATCGACTCAAGTAGTACTCATAATTTGATTAACAAAAAGTTGGCAAGTCTTCTAAATTATTTTATATATCCAACCCTAGAGTTTTAGGTTTTTATTGTAGATGAGGTTAAAGTTACTTTTTTAGGGAAGTTTCATAACATCAAATTATCCATGGGAGATTATCAAGTTGATACCCCATTGTATGTGATATCCATGGGTGTGGTAGATATTATTTTGGGAGTAAAATGGCTTACTAAATTAGGTACATTGAGATGGAATTCTAAGAACTATTCATGAGATTTCAATCAAAAGGAATGGTATTGGAACTAAGGGGGTTGAAGGAAAAATCCCCACAGATGGTAAGCTCTCAGCAAATGCACATTTTTTTAAAGAAAGGAGCAAATGGATTGTTCCCCAGCTATGTTCATTAGAAGTCTCTCATTCTAATGCTCTTACTCATCCAAATTTACAAGAAATAATTGACCGTCACTCAATAATTTTTGAAGATATACCTAAATGAATTCCTCATAAGAGGGATCATGACCATGCCATACAACTAGTTCCAAGGAGCTAGCCATCAAACATCAGGCCTTATAGGTACCCATACATAAAAAAAAAGTGACATAGAAAAAATTGTTCAGGAAATGCTAGAAGCAAGAATTATTAGGCACAGCCAAAGTACTTACTCCTCACTAATGGTGATGGTGCATAAGAAGGATGGAACTTAGTACATGTGTCCAGATTATAGAGTGCTCAAAAAATACACCATCAAAGATAAGCTTCCTACTTATATCATTGATGATTTTCTAGATGAATTAAATGGGGCTATGTATTTTACCAAGTTAGATATAGATTAGGTTATCATCAAATTTAGATTAAGGAGGAAGATATTTATAAGATGACATTTCAAACTCATGAGGGTCATTATGAATTTTTGGTGATGGCATTTCATCTTACCAATGCACCATCTACATTTCAAAGTTTGATGAATTCCATTTTTAAGAAGTTCTTGAGAAAGTTTGTGTTAGTGTCTTTTGATGATATATTGATTTATAGAAAGACTTGGGAAGAGCATTTTCACCATGTAGATCAAGCATTACAAATACTTAAAGATCATCAACACTATCCTAAGCCATCCAAGTATGTTTTTGGTCTTAAGGAGGTGGATTATTTGGCACAGATAGTTTCACATGAAGAAATAAAGGTGGACCCTAACAAAATTAAGGCTATCATGCAATGGCCTATTCCAAAAACCATTAAGAAGCTTGGGATTAATAGGGTACTATAGAATATTTTTGAAGAATTATGGTCGTATAATAGCACCCCTTACCACTTTTTTGAAGAAGGATTCCTTTCACTAGAATGAACATGCTAATGTAGCATTTGAGCAATTGAAGGAGGCTATGTGTACAACTCCAATGCCTATCACTTTGGACTTCACCAAGGAATTAATTATGGAATGTGATGTTTCTAGAAATGGGATAGGATTAGTTCTCATGCAACAACATCAACCAATTTCTTTTGAGAGTCATTAATTAAAAGGTAAAAATGTACTCAAACCTATTTATGAGAAGGAAATGTTAGCAATTTTTCACATAGTTAAACAATGGAGGCCTTATTTAATGGGTTGAAACTTCAAGGTTAAGATAGATCATGATAGCCTAAAATATTTTTTGGAACAAAGACTATCTTTAGAAGAGCAACAAAAATGGGTCACTAAGATGTTGGGATATGACTTTGAAATTGTATGCAAGAAAGGGAAGAAAAATATTGTGGCCGATGCACTTTCTAAGAAGGATTAAAAAGATGAAGCATTTTTGTGTGATCGTTCAATATTTCAAACATATTGGGTGATACAAGCCAAAGTAGAGTGGTAAAATGATGTTTTAACAAGTATTCTCATCCAACAATTGAAAAGTGATCCTAGTAGTTCTGTTAAGCTTTTTTCAAAGAGGAATATTCTTCGATATAAAGATCGATTGTATCTTTGGAAGAATTACAGTCTTAAACACAAGATTCTCACAAAGCTACATCAATCCCTAGTTGGTGGTCATTCAAGATTTTTGAATACATATCATTGGGTCAAGCAAGATATTTTTTGGGAAGGGCTAAAAGGGAGTGTTCAAAAATTTATGGTTGAATGTTTGGTTTGTCAAAGAAATGAGGGGGAAAAAATTAAGACACCAGTTCTCTTGCAACTTTTATCTATTCCTAGCCATAATTGGGAAGAGGTATCCATGGACTTCATCATAGGGCTTCCCAAATCTAAATGTCATAATGTTATCATGGTAGTAGTTGATCACCTCACTAAATATGCACATTTCATTGCATTATCACATCCTTTTATAGCAAGTATAGTGGAAAATTTTTTCCTGGAGAATAACCAAAAGGTACATGGTACACCAAAGGTTATTGTTATTGATCGTGATCCTATCTTGACTAGTCACCTTTGGAAAGATTTATTCTCATGCTTTTGTACTCATCTGGCTCATAGTTATTCATACCATCCTTAATTAGATGGGAAAACTAAGGTTGTTAATGTATGTGTGGAAGGATATCTACATTGTTTCACTTGATAGAAACAATGTCAATGTATAGATTGGCTACCTCTTGCAGAATGGCGGTTCAATACTTCTTTTCATAGCTCATAAAAAATGTCTTTTTTTTGGAACTTTATGCATATAATCCTCTTTCCATCACATCATCATTAAAGGTGTCACCAAGACTTCAAGTAGGAGAGTACCACTTGCTTCATCAACAACAAGTACTTCCAAGACTTAAGGAAAATTTAGCTATGGCATAAGATCAAATGAAATAATAGGCATACCAACATCATATTAAAAGAAATTTTGAATTTGGGGATTGAGTCTTCTTAAGATTGTAACCTTATAAAAAAATCTTAATGAAGCAACAAAAAGAGAATAATAATTTGTCTCCACAATATTATGGATTGTACCAAATCATGCAAAAGATTGATAGTGTTGCCTACAAGCTAGAGTTTCCACCAACAACAAAGATACATCTAGTTTTTCATGTTTCTTATTTGAAGAAGGTAATTGGGTAGAATATTCCTACTCAAATAGTACTTGATGAAGAAGGAAGAATAATTTTGGGACCATATTGCATTCTTCAAACATGCACAAAGAAGCTGAGGAATAGAACCCTTGCACAGTAAGTTATTGTTGTACTTTAATCTTCCTACCAAAATTCATAACTCATATTGCCCTTCCCTCCTTTGAAATGTCCATGATCAAATACCCATGGAAATATTAAAATACCAACCTTCAAACCTTATAACATATTTTTTGCAACCCGCAAGTTGTTTGCTGTTAGATTTGAGGAAGATCGACGGTTGGCGCTATCTCGCCATTAGAAGTTGCACAGTTAATATGTTAGCGACATGGCACCTGGAGGACATGTGTTTGGTGGGTCCAGCTTGCTGGGCAAACACATTTCAACAGGTCACAAAATTTCCATGGCACCATGGGTGCTATGTCGCTATCATGTGTTGGCCAAAAAATCTTCATAGCGACATGGCGCTTGGAGGACACGTGTCCGGTGAGTCCAGCTTGCTGGGAAAACATGTTTTGACGGGTCAAAAAAGTTCCACAGCACCATGGGTGCTATGTCACTATCATGTCTTGGCAAAAAAATCTTCATAGTGACATAGCGCCCAACGAAAATGTCTTACGACAGGCAGGTTACGTCACTAGGAAATGTTCACAACGAATGGTCAATTTCATGAGCTGGAAAGTTCCAAAGGTGGTAAGGCGCCATGTTGCCATCAGAAAACTCACAAGTTTTTCAATAGCGACATAGCACCCAGCCGACTAGAGAGTATTCTACGGTGAGCCCCAGTGTTCGACAGGCAAGGTTTGCGGTAACGGAAAAGTCACCACAACGAGAGCTTCAGGCAAGTGGCTGGGTCCCATTTTGTACCTCATCTACCCAGTTGGTGGAGTCTAGTGCTATAGTGGAAAATTATTTAAAGACACGTGCAAATCAGAAGACATGTCATCAGTTGGGCGCTATGGCACTATGGGGAATTGGCCTCAATTTCCTCATAGCGACATAGCACCTTGTTGACACGTGGCCACTCTGTGGGGTCAAAGTCTTGGGTCTACTAGGTTGATTCTTCGAAGGCCAATAGGGAGGTGCCAAGTGTATGAGTCAGAGCATATGTGGTTCACAGGCCCATCAATTTTTAGAGGATGTGCAGAGTATGAGGTAGTTTTATCATTAGATTGAGTTTGATCTACGATGGGCCCCATCGCGCTATGAGGAACTACTCGAGAGATATTAACAGTGACATAGCGCCTGGGTGCCATGTGTCCTGGTGGGACCATATTTTGATGTAGCCAGTGCAGTAAAGGGTTTGGGTCACTCGTAACCGCCAGATCAGTTCAGATCGACAGATGACGCCATGTCATTATGGTGAAGTTGTGCGATCTTTACCATAGTGACATAACGCCCATCTGCCACATGGATCAACAGGGCCAGGTCTCACCAAAGTATGTTAGGTGTCATTCAACTGTGGTGTGGTTGTTGAGGTGGTGCCAGGTATGATGGGCCCAAGGTAAGAACAGTATAGTGGTACGGCAAGTCTTCATGATCATCCAATTTTAAGGCCGATCAATGGTTGGCGCTATCTCACCATTGAATGTTGCACAGTGGATACCATGGTGACATAGCGCCTTGTTGACATGTGTCTCGCTGGCTCAGCCAAGGTTGGTGGTTAGTGTGATCGTTATAGTTAATAATAACAGTTTGAAGGGTGCCGCAGTTAGTTCAATAAAAGGAGGTCAACCGCAAAGGACTTCCTAGGTGGCAGAACAAAAAGAAGCGATTGGCTCGCGTGGCCCAGTTGGTTTGTGAAATTAGGTTGAATTTCTACCCCTGCTGATTCATGAACCTAAAAGGCAAAGGTGATCAATTTTGTTGTGCGATCTGATCTTCATGATCAATCTCGACCTACCAGAAATGAATGCAGAATGAGGAGGAACACTCTACCATCTCAGTCGATGGCACCATTTTTAGTCCTCTCAGGACATCTTTTGCAACAAAGATCAAATATTCCTCAATGATTGTCCTCTGCAGGAGTTAATGGCAAGTAACTGCAGGGTCACTTTAGCAATAAAAGATCTCAGTTATGCCTGAACTATAAAGGTAGATTTTGTAGTTTTCGTAAGGGGGCCTCCTCTCTGATTTTCCTCTATTTTTTCTCTACAATTATAGTGTGAAATCTCCTATGCCTCTAAACTATCTGATTCTCTACTTATCTCTTTCAGCCCTTAGTATTAAAGTGCAAGAATTATTTGCCCGTGCCATTGTTTTGTGGAAATCTATAATCTACATGACTATATCTTTGCTGGCCTGTGAATGGTATATAAGTGAACTTCTTCCTTGTGTCATTCATCTTGGTTTTATGATCTATATGTGGTTATTTGATTAAAGCAAGTCTAGATGTGTATATCCTTAGTTTCATTCTGGTTCAGTAGCACATGTATGGGTAGAGAATTGGTTCGAACACTCTATTTTGGTGCATCACCTCCTTAGATTAGACTAGGTAGATTTTCTTTTGTGCTCTCCTTCTCCCTTTTCCTCTCCAGGAAGTAGATAGGTATGCCCTGATAGTAAGAGGAACCCAGCCTTCTCCAGAAACTCAACCTCACAGTTCAAGTCCCACAGCTTGGAGGTTGTTTCCATTGTTTCACTAGGTTGTCCTCGCGCATAGGCCTTGGACAAGGGTGCAAACCTAAGTGACAAAAAATTTTGGAACGCCTGGTGGGACACTTTTTCAAAAAAATTTAAAGTCTACTAGTGTCAAGAAAAAAGAGTTTCAGAGATTAATGCTGAAGAGGTAGTGCCGGCTTCAGTATCCAAGCCTTCAAGAGGTTGATTCTTCGAGTACTTGGTGACTTTGAACATCAACAAATCTGGTTCCAGGCCTAAGTTGCAGTGATTCATGCCCAGAGCTAAAACAAGGGCATTTTCTAGAGGTAAATTTCAATATCAAGAGCTTTCTCTTTTAAATCCTAGAAGAATGAGGACTAGAACTTCATTATCACTAGTTAGGGGTGTAATAACAGTTAATATACCTGTAAGATCTATCTCTACTCCTCCTGTTGCTCGAACTCAGCCTAGATTTCCATCAACACTCATCAATAGAACACTTGTTTACATGGCACAGCCAAGAGTTCATGCTTTTGCCACCTTTGATGGTGGAAGTCCTCTATTGTTTGGCCAAAGACATGATATACCAGTATCTGCACTAAAAAGTATACCTGATTTTACTGGTGAAACTTCTATCTCCCCTTTAGAGAATATCCAATAAGTAGCAAATGTCTGTAATATTCATGGTATCAAAGAGGATGATGTTGTTGTCAGACTTCTAGCCTCATCTTTAAAAGGAAAAGCATTACAGTGGTATAGATGCTTAGCTCATAGTTCTATAACTGATTGGGATGGACTAGGAGCAGGGTTATGCAAACATTTTGAGGATAAAAGTGACCATCTATCACTTTTAGAGCAGTTGACTACTATAAAAAGGCCCCCCCATGAATGTATGACTGATTATAACTATAGATTTCAAAAGATATGGGATAGAATACCTACTTTGGTGAAACCTACCTCTGGTAATGCCTTCTTGCATTACCTTAGAGCTTTTAACAGTGATATTGCCACTATAATCCAAACTATGGGAGGAGATATCTTGACTAATGCCTATGAGATAGCCATAAAAGCTGAGAACATCCTGATACAAGGAGGAAAGTTGGCTTCAAGGCTCCCTATGCCTTTCTTTCGTGATGTTTCCAACCATCAACCAGCAATAGCCCCTCTTCCTACAACTTTTACATCACAAGCCCTTACTCTAGTTCCCCAAGCTTCCACATCCTCAAATGGGATAGATGAACTCAAAGAAATGCTCCAAGGTCTAGTGCTGAATACACATAAAAGAGAGAAGACCCTGGATAAAAAATTTCAAGAGCAGGGGAGGGAGTTGAAGGACCAAGGGAAGAGATTAGAGGATAGTTTTTCTATAATACAAAAAATGAGTGACAAGGTGGTGGCCTTAGAAAGGTAGCAAGCTCAAGGTGGCAAGCCTCCCCAATTGCAATATCAAGCTCCAAATGGTGGTAAGCCTCCTAACTAGTGGAATAGCTCTTTTGATTAGGGTAGGCAAAATAGTCATGCTTCTGCCTCCAGCTCAAATCAGAATAGAGCTATAGTCCCTCAAAATAACTTGGCCCAAGATCAAGATTTTTGTCCTTCTTCCAACTATTCTTATGCCTATTGCATGTGCCAGAAGGTAGAATCTTATTTGGCCCTGACTAACCAAGAACCTGCATCAAAAAAATCATATAAGGAGGATCATCCCAAGGAGGCCTCATATATTCAAGGACGTGATGATTGCTCTTTCATGAATCATCAGATTGGGGAGCATTGTAATGTAAACTAGGATTTCGTTGCTCATAACACAAGAAGTAAGAGGAGAGCTATGGAACATGCTGCCCCTCCTTCTCCTAAGTAGGCCTCAACTTCAAGTGCTACACCTCATATACATGCAGCAAATGAACCAACAAGTACTTCACAGCAGAAAAAGCAAGATTCTAGAAAGAAAGATGCAAGTGATCCTTATGTTGCCCCATCTCAACCTCTTAGAAGTGCAGCTCCCAAAGTTTCTACCAAAGTTCCTAATACACCATTCAGTGTGGTAGAGCAAATGAAGAAGACCAATGTGAATATCTCCATGTGGGATGCTATTGCTACCATACCAATACAGAAGAGGATGCTACAACAAGAGTTGGAGAAGATTGAACCCAAGGCTCAGCCATCTATCATGGAGAGTGCCATAATTATAGTACAACTAGTAGGGGATGTGGAGACAAATAAAAAGGTTAGACCTCCTCCATTCTATGTTTCTCTAATTATAGGGGGCAAATTAATCCACAATTGCATGATAGATTCAGGGGCTAGTAGCTCAGTAATGCCTAGGTGTCCTGCTGATGCTTTAGGAATGAAATATGAGCCCATTGTTAGGGATGTGTTACAATTAGATGGTAGTACTATCAAAACTATAGGTATCCTTAGGAATATGGATATGGCCCTACATGCATGCCCTGGTTGCATTGTGATTCAAGAAATATATGTTGCTAAAGTCAAGCCCTATTTTGCTATTTGTCTTTCAAGAGACTTTACTGCTCAAATTGGTGGATTCATATCTGCTGATTGGTCATATATGTCATTTAAGACTAGATATGGAGCCAATGCCTCAATTAGAGTAGAACCTCAAGCCCTTCATCACACTGAATCTTACAACCCTAATCCCATCAACATGAATTGCCTTATTCTAGAGATGGATGAAAATGACATAGTAAATGAGCCTGCCACTTCCATAGCAGAGATTCCTAATTTCTTCTTGGATGAATGGGCTAGTATGTATCAGTTTGACCCTATGTTAGAGACTCTTGAGATAGGCCTTAGTACATATTGCATAATAGAGAAAGATACTCAAGTTCCTGATCTAATCGAGACTAATGATGATATAAGTGGAACATGGAGTATGTACTTTGATGGCTCAAGGAATAGAAATGGATCAGGTGCCAGTGTTATGTTGATCTCTCCTGCACAAATTAGATACTACTTATCTTTTAGGCTCCAATTCAGTTGCACCAATAATGTGTCCGAGTATGAACCTTTGATTCAAGGTCTCATACTTGCCCAAAAGAGAGGAATTCAAGCCTTGAGAGTATATGGGGATAGTGAGTTGGTAGTTAACCAAGTGAGAAACCAGAATATCACCAAAAATGGCTTGCTCAAGTCTTAAAAACATAGAGTTTGGGATTTTCTTGAGGGCTTCAATGCATTTAATATTCAGAGCATTCCTAGGAAAGAAAATAAACATGCTGATAGACTTGCAGCAATAGGTGCATCTTATGATGTACCAAGGAATCTTGAGGAAGAAAGGAAGTAATAAATAAAGGTGGTAGTGAGGCCTGCCATCCCTAACAACAACACTCATTGGCAGGTGTTTGATTCTGATGAACAAATTGTGAGTTTCTTGCAGAATGAGGCAGAATTCACAGATAGAAACTAGTCAAGACTGCAAGATCAGTATGGTGATCAGATCATTCATCTCAGTTCTAACAAGTTGCCCAAGGGTCTCATTACCTTGGAGATTGTCTTTAATACTGATGATCAAACAAGAGGCAAAGGGATGAATCTAGCTACAGAAAAGGATGATTATACCCAAGTTAAAATAGCTGATAGAAAATCATTGAATATGGGGAAGGTATGTTCTGAAACTGAGTAAGAAAACTTCATTCATCTATGTCAAGAATTTAATGATGTATTTGCTTGGACATATGATGACTTAAAAGGGTTTGACCCTAGTTCATTTCAGCATACCATAGATTTAATTGATAAGGCCAAACCAGTGAGGCAAAAATAGAGGCTAGTGAATCCTAAGATTGAACCTCTAATGAGAAAAGAGCTATCCAAGTTGATAGAGGCTAATATATTATTTCCTATTAAACACTCATCATGGGTAGCTAACCTTGTCACTGTAAGGAAGAAGAATGGAGAAATTAGACTTTGTATGGACTTTAGAGACCTTAATCAGGCTTCTCTTAAAGATCACCATCCTCTCCCTTCCATGGAGAAAATCTTGTCCAGAGTCAACGGGTCAAGGAGATTCTCTTTTCTTGATGGATTCTTTGGTTATAACCAAGTGTTGGTTAAAGAATTTGACAAATATCAGACAACATTCACTACTAAATGGGGCACCTATGATTGTTGCAAGATGCCATTTGGACTAACAAATGCAGGTGCCACATTTTAGAATGCAATGGAGATGGCCTTCAAGAAATTAATTGACAAGTTTATCTTAATATACCTTGATGATATAACTGTATACTTAAAAAATATGGAAGATCATTTTGATCATCTAAGACAGGTATTTCTAAGATGTAGAGAGTTTGGGGTTTCCCTTAACCTAGCCAAGTGTGTCTTTGCTACAAGCCAAGGAAAATTATTAGGACACATTGTATCTAAGGATGGGCTGACCATTGATCTAGAAAGAACAAAGGCAATACTTGCCCTTCCTCTTCCTAAACACAAGAAAGGGCTGCAAAGTTTCCTTGGTAGAATAAATTTTGTAAGAAGGTTTACTCCTAATATTGCTACCATGGTGAAACCTCTTATAGCTATGCTTAAGAAAGGTATGGTCTTCTCATGGACCAAGGAAGCAAAGGAGAGTTTTGAAGAGATCAAGACAGCCTTAGCCTCAGCCCCTACTCTCATGAACCCAAATTTTGAAAAAGATTTCATTGTCTACACTCTAGGGGGTGAGTCAAGTATCTCTGCTATCTTGACTCAAACAAATGACAAGGATGAGGAGCAGCCCATAGCCTTTTTTAGTGAAGGGCTCAAGGAATATAAAGATAAGTATAGCTTTGTTGAGAAGCAGGCCCTTGCGGTCATCAAATCCTTGAAGAAATTTAGGCACCTCTTATCCCACAATAAAATCCATTTGTTGGTGCCCCATGCCAGTGTAAAAGACTTCTTGTTAAGCAAAGATATCAGTGAAAAGAGAGTTGGATGGATCACTAAGGTAATGGAGTATGATGTTGATATTCACATCACCAAGCTGGTAAGAGGGAAAGGGTTGTGCAAAGAAATTTTATCAGGCTAGGATTTAGATGAAGAGGTTTCTATGGTAATAATAGAGCAGCAAGAGTTAAGAAACATTAATGGCCCAAGGAGCTAGATAAATGACATTAAGAACTTCTTATTAGGGAATGGATACCCTCAAGGATTGGACAAAACTAAAAGGAGACAATATAGATTGCAATCCATTCCCTATGTTGTAATTGATGGTATCCTATTCAGGAGGGATTTTAATGGGACCCTATTGAGATGCATTGAAGAGGATTAGGCTGAGAGGATGATTAAGGAACTTCATGATGGCCTAGATGGTGGCCATTTCTCTGCAAGAACAACTGCCATAAAGATCATGAGGGCTGGTTATTATTGGCCATCTTTGTTCCATGATTGTTATGGATATGTGAGGAAATGTGAGAAATGTGCTTTCTTCTTAGGCAAACAAAGACTTCCAGCTCTCCCCCTTCATCCTATTCAGGTGGATCAGCCCTTTACCGAATGGGGGTTGAATTTTATAGGCCCCATTAATCCTCCATCTAGTGTAGGTCATAAATGTATTTTGGCTACTACTAATTATTTCACTAGGTGGATAGAGGCAGTTGCCTTGAAGGATGCCATAGAACCATTAGTTGTTGAATTCCTTGATGGAATTGTATCTAGGTTTGGTGCTCCTTCTACTATCATCTCGGAAAATGCTAAGTCTTTTGTTGGAACCCAAATTTTTGCATGGGCAATGAATCACAATATCTACCTGAGTACATCATCAAATTACTATCCCTAAGGAAATGGTTTGGCTGAGTCTTCCAACAAGAATCTGATCAGAATCATGAAGAGGACAATAGAAGACAATCAGAGGGTCTGGCATAAGAAGTTAAGAACTGCTCTATGGGCTGATAGGATAACACCCAAGAGATCTGTTGGGAATTCACCTTTTGTGCTGGTATATGGTAGGGAGGCCAGACTCTCAATTTCATTGGAATTCCCATCCTTGGAGTTGGCTCATTAGCTGGAATTGATTGAAGATAATATCATGTCAGTAAGAATGGTAGAGCTGATTGAACTAGAAGAAAAGAGAAATAAAGCTATGAAAACCCTAGAGATACATCAACAGGAGATGAAAAGGAGTTTTGATAAGAAAACTAGGGTCAGAACCTTCAGAGAAGGAGATTCAGTTCTAAAGTGGGATGCAGATAGGGAAAAACTAGGAAGACATTCCAAATTTGATACACTGTGGAATGGCCCCTATCTGATTGCCAGTTGCAAATAGGCTAATGCATTCCAGCTAAGCAGGCCAAATGGTGAAATTTTGCCCATTCCAGTCAATGGGATCTATCTGAAGCCCTATTTCTAAAAATTTTGGAATCCATGTACATAAGTAGTTTAGTTTCTTTTTTGTTGTTTCCTACTTTTTAAGAAGTGTGCGGGCACAGCCGCCTCCCTATGAGATAGTGGATTTTGAGGTGTCTCAAGTTGCAGACAAAATTTTTGTTTCTAGTTGTAGTTGCAGAGCTAGGGTTTTCAATGTTTTGATCTCCTCATAGACAGGTTAGGGTTTTGTAGTTCTTAGATTCATACTTTTTTTACTCCATGACCCAATGGATTGTTACAAGCACTGGTCATGCATCGAGTAGGCTCATGCCCCCTGTGAGTCACCAAAAATGTTGTATTTTAATCTTCCTGCCAAAATTCATAATTCATATTGCCCTTCCTACCTTTGAAATGTCCATGATCAAATACCTATGGAAATATTAAAATACCAAGCTTTGAACCTTATAACATATTTTTTGCGGCCCGCAAGTTCTCTGCTATCAGATCTGAGGAAGATCGACAGTTAGCGCTATCTTGCCATTGGAAGTTGCACGGTTAATACGTTAGTGACATGGGACCTAGAGGACACATGTATGGTGGGTCTAGCTTGCCAAGAAAACATGTTTTGGCAGGTTGGAAAAGTTCCATGGCACCGTAGGCACTATGTCACTATCATGTGTTAGTCAAAAAATCTTCATAGCGACATGGCGCCTGGAGGACACATGTCTGGTGGGTCCAGCTTGTTGGGCAAACATATTTCGGCGGGTTGGAAAAGTTCCATGACACCATGGGCACTATGTCACTATCATGTGTTGGCCAAAAAATATTCATAGCAACATAGCGCCTGATAGAAATGTCTTACGACGGGCAGGTTATGTCACTGAGAAATGTTCATGACGAACGGTTAGTTTCAAGGGTTGAAAAGTTCAAAAGGTGGCAAGGCACCATGTTGCCATCAAAAAACTCATGAGTTTTTTGATAGCAACATAGTGCCCGGCCGACCGGAGGGTGTTCTATGGTGAGTCCCAGTGTTTGATGAGAAAGGTTCGCGGCAATGGAAAAGTCACCATGGTGAGAGCTTCAGGCAAGTAATAGGGTCCTATTTTGTACCTCATCTACCTAGTTGGTGGAGTTCGGTGCCATAGTGGAAAATTATTTGAAGACACATGCAAATTAGAAGACATGTCATCAGTTGGGCGCTATGGCGCTATGGGGAATTGGCCTCTATTTCTTCATAGCAACATAGCGCCTTGTTGACATGTGTCTACTCTATGGGGTCAAAGTCTTCGTTCTGCTAGGTTGATGCTTTGAAGGCCAATAGGGAGGTGCTAAGTGTATGAGTCAGAGCATATGTGGTTCACGGTCCCATTCATTTTCAGAGGATGTGCAGAGTACAAGGTGGTTTTGATCGTCAGCTTGAGCTTGATCTGCGATGGGCGCCATCACGCTATGAGGAATTGGTCGAGAGATATCAATAGTGACATAGCGCCTGGGTGCCATGTGTCCTAGTGGGACCATATTTTCATGTAGCCAGCTCAGTAAAGGATTTGGGTTGCTCGTAACCGCCAGATCAGTTCAGATCGATGGATGATGCCATGTCGCTATGGTGAAGTTGTATGATCTTTACCATAGCAACATAATGTCCATCCACCATGTGGATCAGTGGGGCCAGGTCTCACCAAAGTATGCCAGGTGTCATTTGAGTGTGGTGCGGTTACTGAGGTGGTGCTAGGTATGATGGGCTTGAGGTAAGAATAGTATAGTGGTAAAACGAGTCTTCACGATCATTCGATTTTAAGGCCGATCAAAGATTGGCACTATCTCGCCATTGGAAGCTACATGGTGGATACCATGGCAACATAGCACCTTGTTGACACATCTCTTACTAGCTCAACCAAGGTTGGTGATTAGTGACTGGCAGTTAGTGTGATCATTACAGTCAACAATAACAGTTTGAAGGGTGGTGCAGTTAGTTCAATAAAAGGAGGTCAACTGTAGAGGACTTCCCAGGTGGTAGAATGAAAAGAAGCAATTGGCCCACGTGGCCTAGTTGGTTTGTGAAATTAGGTTGACTTTCTATCCCCACTGATTCATGAACCTAAAAGGTGAAGGTGATTGATTTTTTTGTGCGATTTGATCTTCATGATCAATCCTGACCTACCAGAAATGAATGCAGAATGAGGAGGAACACTCTATTATCTCAGTCGATCCATCTACCCAGTGAGAACATTGATGGCACCATTTTTAGTCCTCTCAGGACACCTGTTGCAACAAAGATTAGATTTTCCTCAGATTCCCATGATTGTCCTCTATAGGACTTAATGACAGGTAGCTGCAGGGTCACTTTAGCAACAAAAGATCTCAGTTATGCCTAAACTATAAAGGTAGATTTTGTAGTTTTTGTAAGGGGACCTCCTCTCTGATTTTCCTCTTTTTTTGCTCTACAATTATAGTGATAACTCTCCTATACCTCTAAACTGTCTAATTCTCTACTTATCTCTTTTAGCCATTGGTATTAAAGTGCAAGAATTATTTGCCCGTGCCATTGTTTTGTGGAAATCTGTAATCTACATGACTATATCTTTGCTGGCCTATGAATGGTATATAAGTGAACTTCTTCCTTGTGTCATTCATCTTGGTTTTCTAATCTGTATGTGGTTATTTGATTAAAGCAAGTCTGGATGTGTATATCCTTAGTTTCATTTTGTTTCAGTAGCACATGTATGGGCAGAGAATTGTTTCAAACACTCTATTTTGGTGCATCACCTCCTTAGATTAGACTAGGTAGATTTTTTTTCATTCTCTCCTTCTCCCTTTTCCTCTCTAGGAAGTAGATAGGTGCGCCCTGATAGTAAGAGGAAGCCAGCCTTCGTCGGAGACTCAACCTCACAGTTTGAGTCCCACAGCTTGGAGGTTGTTTCCATTGTTTCACTAGGTTGTCCTCGCACATAGGCCTTGGACAAGGGTGCAAACCTAAGTGACAACAGCTATCCAATGGAAGAATTCACTAGTTAAAGGGGCGACATGGGAGGATGAGGAGTTCATTCAAAAGAATCCACACTTGGATAACATTGAGTAAAATTCTTATTTTAAGAGAGGGGGAATGCTATGCCCAAGTAGTATTGGTGTATATAATGTTATGAATAGTCAACTTATGGCTATCTTAATCCTTAATTAATTCATGTTATTATTATTATATTATTATTGAGGTAGGTAGGCTGGCCTAGATGTTATGTAGGTTGTGTCTATTCAACCTAGGCATAATTAGGTATATATAAAAGGTTGTGAGTCTTATTTCAACATCATATTGTAAAGTGTATTCTCATAGGATATATTTGGAGGTTTTCCCCTTGAAGTGGCCTATTACCATCAGTAATTATCAAGTATTTATATAAGATTTTATATTATTTTTTCTATTGTGCAATATATTTTATTACATTTTCCACAGTTGTTAGATCTTAAAGGATTTATGCTCATCATTATGTCACTATAAAAGGTTATTCAAAGAATAATCCAAGTGACATAACAATAGCATGACATGTGGAAAAGGTGGGACCTCCTATTAGTCATGCCCAGTAATTAAGAAATATAGTGAGGATCATTGATTTCAAGACAAATCTATGGCTATCACTTTGTCATTATGAAAAGGTAGGGATGTTTTAAGCATGGTGACATAGCAACAAAGTGACACATGTTTCTATGGGCCATTTAATTCTTTGGCTTATATGGTGTCATACGAGGTGAAAAGTGTCTTCATTTAATTGATTCTATACAAGACAAAGTCAAGGTTATGAAGAAATTCTTATCACTATTGATCTTTAGATCAATCTATGTTTGTCGCTATACCACTATGGAAAGTTGCTTGATTATTATTCATAGTGAACAGTTAAACACATGTCTTGATGGGCCCATTATATTCCATGAAGTGCCACAACACAAAGTAGTCCAATGTCATATCCTCCAAGGAATGGAATAATGCCACCTATTTGCCATGATACACATAGCTGGAAAATGGACCCATAGTGTAGAGTTACAAAACAAAGACTTAACATCTTTTACCACCATTGTCAGATCAAAATGATATCTACACTTGCCATTATGTTGCTATCAAAAGTTTCCTAAACATTAACTATAGAAACATAATGACAATTTGACATTTGTATAAAAGGGACAAATGGGAGAAAGTCATAAAGGGAAATGGTTGGGAAGATGAATGGTTTTCAGGTGTTCTTAGAGGTGCCATAGGATCAAGATATCATAGGGAAGTAATGTCACACATCTATATCATGTTGAGAATTAGATATTTTTCATGTATTATTCATATTTTCTTTCTATTTTGTGATTGTTTCTCTACCATAACTAAGGGATGATAGTAAAGTATAAATGTAACCTCATTTGACAATACAAAGCTCAAAAAACTTGATGGTGAATTGGTCTATATTTACATTTACCCTATTTTCTTGTCATGTTTTGTGGCCCATGCATAGAGTAGGTTTTTCTTTAAGAGTTGAAAGACAATCATGTATGATTTTAAGAATAATCAAATGAATTCTATTTCACTTTGATGTTTATAGTATACTGATTCTATTTACTTTCTCCATATATGGTTATGATTCTTCTCTTGTTAGTTCCATAACATATTAGATAATTTCATTGAAAAAAAAAAGATAAATGTGTATGAATCTATTATTTAATGGTTGGATTTCATTTCATTCAAGGTTGATAGTGAAAATTCCATTTTCCCTCATGTGCATATCTCCTTCATTCCTCTTCTATATGTAGATGGTTAATCTACATTTAGAATAGAAGTAAGCATTAGAAATATTAATATAATCTACTACTATCATTACACTAAGTGTAATAAGTTATTCAAATCCATATTGCATGTATTTTTTGTGCCTAAAAACAATTTGGTTATTCTTTACTACTCTTACGTTAAGAGCTTATAATGTCAAAACTTACAATCTCATAAAAATATATTCATTGCATATCATTCCAAATCATAAAGAGTTGAATCTAATTATTCAGAGGGTAGTGATAGAATACATACATTGACCCATTTATTGGTAAACAACCTTTTGTACTCCAAAAAATTGGCTATCAAAGAGTCAAGTTATAAGATCTAATAGGAGAACAAGTTGTTAACGAATAGGGTACAAATTCAACCATGGATCAAGGATTAACTCAATTCTAAATGGATTTTTACATGCAACTTATATGATGAAAATACAAGGAAGAGTTGTGTGTGTACTTTGTTAAAAATGTATTTGTATAGTGGATTAATTAATTTTAAAAGAAAAATCTATGTGTTTTTGCCCTGATATTTTGGGCATGACAATTTCATACATAATGGTCACTACAATCATGTGTTTTCCTTTTAAATTGGCATTGATGCCTTTTTTTTAACCATATCTCTTTGTATCATCTTCTCCTCTAATGAAATCAAATATATACACTCCAAACGATTTATGACCCTTGAATGGGTATCAATGCATTTTATTTGGTTAATGTGATATTATGGTTAGTATATTTATTAAGATCAAATCATATTTTGATTTATGACCAAATGCTATAGATGTTATCCAAGTTTCCTATATTCCATCTATGAACTCACTTAAATGATACATCTCCAAGCACATTTCATGAAGATTTATTTGAGACTGACCCCTCTAGGACCAAAAAATGGGCTAATGTCTAACATACTATGAGCGAATCACAAACTCAATAAACATACATTAACACCCTCTAGTCTACCATGATTTAGCCAAATAAACAAAGGAAAACAAATTTAAAACTCCCTCTTTTACTTGTAGGTCCCATGTCCTTTCTTCTCCATATGATGTAGTTCCAAATTGCCTATAGTACACACAATGTTGAAGCAAAAGTCTATGATATGGATAATGCTATGAGAATACTAGAAGATGTTATTTAAGTGTGAGAATATGAGTGAAATGATAAGAAAACTAGGGACCAGAAAAGTGAGAAAGAATGCTCATTTTATAATCAACACGAAGGATGAGAGCATTGGTATCATCAGCTTGGATGTGACATGGCAAGAGATTCCTTAGAGAATCCATGATGCATATGACACAAGATGCCAAGTGTAGGATTCTATGATGCTTGGAAGTCAAACAAGGCTAAATATGGATGAGAATCTATGACACATCATATGACACCTCAAGCCCACTTAAAGCCAAGAATCTATGACAAAGGAAGCCAAATATGGATGTGCATAAGAGAATAAGAATATTGGATTATGACATATCTTATCCAAGTGTCAAAGGAGAATCCATGAGGTGTTACACCCATGTGTCATGATGATGTCAATATTTTATGGAATATTTGAATTAAAAGTCCATTATTCCACACAAATAGAAATTAGTGAAAATTGAATTAATGGTGGAAAAAATGACTTAGGAAATTGAGAATTTCCATTATTTGTGAATGATGAACTAATTAATTAATAAATTATCAATTAATTGGGAAGGTTAGTTAGAAAGAATAATTAGTAATGACATAGGGTTAAATTATGGGTTATTTAATCCTATAGAGAGAGTTAGAAGATCATTGGCCGCTTTGATTAAATAAGTGTGACAGTATCCTTTGATGAAGTGTGATGATAATGGAAATAGACTAGGATGATGATGGATAGACCAAAGCCATGGTGAAATTGATCAATTGATTGAAATTGATAACATGCCAAGGACACATGACATGAATTAAGGATATGTAACATTTACCTAACATTGTAAATGCTACAAGATCAAGATCAATTGATAAGGTTGATCATAATAACATTGATAGACACTATCAATGTTATTAAAGGAATGAAAATGCTATGATTTGGTACTAAGAGACTCAACAAGGTCAAAGATAAGATGACATGAATGATAGTTTGACCTAGCACTAAGAACCATGACAGTACTAAGGTTAGATTGATAAGATTTGATAGATTGATAGGTTTCCAAGGCAATGAAAGCCACAACAATGCCTAAGATCAGATAAATGATGATAGATTTGGGATGTTTGATATATTTTGGGTTGATTAGGACTAATTTTAGGTAATTCTAGGTTGATTTGGGGTGAGTCTAAGTTGATTTGAAATGCTTCCAAAATGTTGTGCAATTGATGTGAAACAGGATATGGTGATAGACACTGTTGAGATATAATTAGGTTGGCCAAAAGATCAGAGTTAGTGGAATGAGAAATTGGGATGAGTTAGTATGAAAAGTGATGTTGATTCAGGGGCCGGGGAGTATTTTCAAGGGTTACCACTCAAGAAAATGACCAAATAATGAAAATTATAGCTCAATTTTTTTAAAACAAAGATACAAATCCAATGCAACTAACGGTTTGAAAATTAGATTTGAAATGCAAAATTTATTGCATCCAGAGTGCAACATAGGGGCAATAGGAGTAGTTTTGGGCATCTTAATGCCCCAAGTATGCCCAAAATGCACCGAAGTGTGCCCAGTGTGCACTTGGTAAGCCCAATTGCACAATGAAAGTACCGAGTGCACCCATGGTGCACTTAGGAAGCCCAAGTATGCTTTAAAAGTGTAGACTACACGCCAAAAGGCTCTGGGTGCCAGAAATAGCCTGACTGGACTCAAAATAACCTAAGATTTTGTGTGAGTGCCCAAAATGGTGAAAATAGGTTAGAACATGAGTGAAATTAGTCAAAAATGGTCTCATTTGGTCAAACTTGGTCAAACTAAGGCTAGAGTAAGTGGAAAGCCCAACAAGGTTGAGAGACAATGTAGGATGATGTAAGAATGTAGGAATGCAAGATGAAGATGATTTTGTGTTTCAGAACACATGATCATGGTGGTGAATGAAGATATGAATGAAACAACACCTAAGAGATGAGATGAGGACCAGTTAGAATGAGGTGAAGACTTTTTCTTTCAAAAGGTGTGCTATATGTCAAATAGAGCTTCATTTTGATGAAACCATAGACACGAAGCATTTTTGAGCATCTACATTTTTCCCCTCTGTGATACAATGTGATTTAGAGAATCATGTCAAAAAACACTGATAAGAAGGCCATAACAACATGCCCTAGTAGGAATGATATATATGGGTGCCCTCTCAAGAAATTGACTGAGATATGCATATGGTAGGTCAATTTGTTGACAATGAGATGCAAGGTAGCAAATGAGGAAGATACAAAAGATGGAGGAGATGAGATGAAGAATTATTAGTATGATGAGAAGACATTTTCTTTTGTAAAGTGCACTATATGTCAAATGGAGCTTTATTTTGATATGGAAAATGGAATGCAACACATTATTGCATAAAGGGCCAAAGTGCTAATGCAAACCTTTTGAATAAACAAGTACGATGCAAATATAGAATCGCCTTGTTCTCCCTAAGGAATATGTACATGCCCTAGACTCTTTAAGGTACATTATAACAGATAAAAAATAAAACATGACCATGAACCATCTCGGCCACCCTCATAGATCAATTTATATCGAGTGGCATAGGAACATGATCGAGGAAAAACAAAGAAAACATAAATCACTCACTAAATAACATGAGCCAACATCTATTCTTGTCCATTATTACTTTCTTTTTAGTGGTTTAGGTCTTCAAATGGTAGTTGATAGGTTGATCATATCATAGTTTTTATTGTTGATTCAATTGATAGGTTCATAGTGACAAGTTGGATTGATTGTCAGTTCACATTGGTCAAAAAGGTATGATTTTCATTCAAGTGCAGTGCTTTGAGTTGTAGTTAGGGAAAGTGAAAGTGTTTATCCAAAAGGGATGATTATGTACAGGGTTTATTACACATTTTTAATGGGTTTTGTGATTTTTGGGGTTTTTGAGGATGTTTGATGTTTTTGGTCTGACTGGTTTCTTCATGACATTTTACAGTTTTTAGTGTTTACTTCAGGAAATTTTATGATTTTTAGTGATTTGTTCAAGACATTTTATGATTTTTAGTGATTTTTTCAAGATATTTTATGACTTTTTCTAATATTTTTTTAGGACATTTTATGATTTTTAGTACTTTTTCAAGATCATATTTGAATTTTTAGGATTTTTTTTAGGATCGTAAAAGAATATAGAAATGTTAGCTCCAATTTTTTATGTGATAAGTCCAATGGATAAAAAGTGCTTAGGGATATTCCTCTAGTTCAAGTTGAAACTCATGCACCATATAGGTAATATGCCCCCAAACAAGATGCAAACTATGTACAAAGGCTAATGACAAAGTAGATACAGACTAGTGATACTTTAGGTTAGATAACAATGGACATTAACCAATTCATGGGCCATGATCAAGGAGTAGGGATGTCTTACAATACGAAGGATATGATCAAGGAATGACAAAAGGGGAAAAAACCAAATGGAATCCTAATAGATGGAGGAGCAACAACTTATTACACATGGCACCTATTTTCCAGGTTTTCATCGTGGTACTTGCCCAAAGTGCCTATTTGCTAGGTTTTCACTTTTGGATAGAGGTTTTATCTTTACTCAAATTTTCATGCCAAGATGCTTTTTTTCAAGGTTTTCATCAAGGCATCCATTTTTTCATGACTTTTGTCACTTTTTTCATGACTATTTGCTATTTTTTTTATTTTTTTTTAAGGAATTTTTCAAAAAAAATTGATATTTTTCAGGACTTTTAGATAGGATCAAGAACATTTCTAACAAATGCTAAGAAGAAATTTGTTGTTGACGTTGCTAGCTAATAATATCAGGACCCACAACTAACCATAACTATGTAGGAGTTATTCTGAGTCTATTGCTAAGATTAAACCACTAGAAAGTTCTCGAGATATACCATTGTGTACCATATGTAAGATAGTGTCTACCTCTTGTGAATCAAGGCATCGAAGGATAAATGGGTCCAAGGATTTTTTGTATGGGATGTCACTGATGATGGTGTATGAAAAGGGTTGTTGGATAAATATTTGATCTTCGATTTTGGGCAAGTTAGGTAGCTAGATTTGGGGATAAGCAACTTGATATAAGGAAGAATTGGGAGGATTGAGAGCAACGTCTTCCCACATGAAGGTTGATCAAGATTACTCAAAAAGAATTTGTGGCATGTTGAACATTGGAACACTAATATTCATGGCATCATCTTTTTTATCTTTTATCCTTGGGAGCTGCTTATATTTTAAATTTTGATGGTCTAATGGCACCTTTCGATTTTCACCAAGAGACCTACTTTTGTAAAAAAAAAATCTCTTTTTTCTTTGCAAATTTACATCTAGAAGATGGAATTGACTCCCCAAAATATGCCAATGTGTTCTCTTGAGGAGATATTGCTTCTTTATGATCACCAATTTTAATTCCTTCATAGATTTGAAAGTTTGTTACAAGAATGTCATCATTTTCAAATTGATCAAAAATTGGTGGTCCATGTTGGTCCCAATCCAATTATTTAGGATTACTTGAGGGGATGTCATCATCAGTGTTGAATGGGATCTAGTTGAAGGTATAGATAAGGGCATTAGATTCAGTGGTATAATTGGGGTCATGCTTAGAAGCTAGAGGATTGTTGGTTTCAAGTTGGGTATCCTCATATGCCTTTTCATCATTCAAAACATCCATAGTCTTACGCATAGGTACCATAGTACTAGGAGGACCTATTTATAATGGTTTAAATCCAAGCCCCAAAATAGGAGGTTTCCCTTTTATAGTGATAGGTTCAATTATTCCTTGTTTCTAACATCCAAGACTGCTATAGCCATCATAGCCTTATTTCTGCATGATAGTAAACCCAAGTACATACTTGCTAGGAGATGTCAAAGTGGGTTCTTGTTCTTCTTTTGCTTTCTCAATACATATAGATGTATTCTCATTGATAGAGGTGGCATTTTGTTTAGTGATCTTAGATTTTGTGCTTAAAATAGTTGTGATTTACCATAAAATTAGGGAGAAAGTGGTGACTTCCTGATATGGGATACTTGAGACATAAAGTACTCTCCACAACCATTGTCTTCAATCTTTAGTTTTTTCTTGGACTTACCAAGGAGTATAACAAAATCCAAATACTTAGAGGAATTTGTGGGTTGTGCTTCATTGTTTCCTAGGACTTGGTATGCAGTAAAATCTCTCAGATTTGCATAAAACTAGAAAGGATCTGGATCACTAGGGATGGTAACCTCCACATTATTGTAGGAAAACTTTAGACATTGATGATATGTAGAGGGCACTACTTTCATAGCATGAAGCCAAGGGCATCCTAGTATTATGTTGCAATTTAGTTCAATATCTTGGACATAGAATAATGTGTCTTTAATAGTTAGACCAATACTTATGGGTAATATGATAACACCCTTGGAGAAGCATTCACCATAATCATAGGCCTTTATGGTAATTCTACAAGAGGGATCCACATTGTCTTCAAAATAACCCAAACCGTTGACAACCTTTAGGGTATAGATATTTAGCCCTGGTCCTCCATATATTAAGATGCATATAACTTTAACATTATGGATAAATACTTCAAGGTGAAGAGGATTGTTGTGGCTAGGTCTATCTTTATGAATATCTCAAGGGGAAAAGGTGATATGTTGTGATGCAGATAGGTCCCCACCATGGCTTGGAACTAGGAAACATCAATGTTATCTAGGACTAATGACTCTTTAAGGGCTTGATCCAAGATCTTCTAATGTTGGGGAGACACACACAGTAGGACCAAGATGGATATTTGAGTAGGGGTCTTACCAAGCTATTCAACAAGGATATAATTAGATGAATTAGGAGCAACAAGTCTACTAGGGTGTGCAAGTCTAGTAGAAGCAATAGGTCTAGATGGGGCTCTAGGTAGAGTGACCTTGGTATCATGTGTAGTGATAGTGCAATGATGTTCTCTAGCCTTTAATGTGAATGTGGATATGTGGGAATCTAACTCATTGAAATAGTTAATGGTGTAGTCATATCTAGTGCGCATGTAGTTCACATTACCTTGTGAGCTTGAGTTTGAACTACAGGGATTCTCTTTGTTGTGATTTACCAAAGGATCTTTGAAGATAGTGTAATTAGAGTTGTATGCAAGTAGTAATGGATCAATAGTGATTACACCATCAGCAATGAGGTCTTGTACTGCATGATTTAGTTGGAAGCATGATGAAATTTTATGTCCTTAAGTGCAATGGTAATCACAGATTTTTTTGTCATCGCACCAAGATGCTTTAGTCAGTGGCTCATCTTTGATTGGGGTAACTATAGGAAGTTATTACTAAGTACTTGTTGAACTGTAGTTTCAAGAGGTATCCCCAATGGTGCGAATTTTCTATCTTTACTTCTAGGATGTCTCTGAAGTCCATCCTGCATGGAAGTCTTAGTTTTCTATTGTGGAGGTGATGTTTGATTTAGAGTTTTTGAATTTGTAGGTTTTGCACCTTTCAAAGTCAGTTGAGGTTGTGATGTGCTAATCATACATACATCCATAATGCCATCATTGGTCACATTCTTGTTTTTGGAGAAATTTTTTTCCTTTTCATTGGACGAGTTGGTGTTTATGTTTTCCTTGTTCATCTTGAGGATTCCCTTATAGATAAGAGCACCTTCAATACTAGCCCCTTTTTTCATTAGTTTAGAAATGGTGCTTTGATTTTTTATTTTTAATTCATTCATTAAGTTACAGACTAAGTTTTCAATGCATAGCTTAACTTGTTGTTCTTTAGGAATGTCTAGTGAGCATTGACTGACTAAGCTTCTCTAGTGTAGTAAGAATGTGATAAATGGTTCTCCCCTCTCTTATTTAGTTGCACAGATATCAAAAAGTGTCACCTCATTCATAATGTTAAAGGAAAAGTGGGAGATGAACTTACCTGCTAGCTCTAACCAAGATTTTTTAGTACCAAGAAGTTTGGAGAACCATTCAAGTGGGGGCCCATCTAGAGAATGGGGGAAAAATCTCATGAGGTAAGTGGCCTTATCACTAAGTTCAGTACAAGAGGCATAGAATTCTCAAATGTGATCAATAGGGTTTCCTTTTCCTTGCTATTTTTCAAAACTTGGAGCGTCAAATTATTTTGGGAATGGAGCCATATACAAACTTTTATCAAATGGATTAGGACGTAGGTCCCTTTTGTACGTAGAGCCTATTTCTATTGGATTCTCAATCCCTCAACTCATTTGGAAACATGTTTGAATTATTGTAATAGTTCTTCATTAGGTTTTTGCATGATAGCTTTCCCTTCAAGTCTTTTTTTCCTATGAGTAGACCATTTTCTATCATGAGAAATATGTCTACTTGATTCTACCATTTCTGTATCTAATGAGTTTGGTAATGTGTCACTAGGTGGTGGAGGTATGTTAGTACCTCAAAGACAAAAGGATCCCTATTGTGATAGATGTTGGGGTAGTTGTTGAGGTACCTAATGTGGTAATTTTTGTGGTATTGACTATGATTGATGTACCATGTGTTGTTGTTGTCCCATTTTTTGCAGTTGTTGTTAATATACCTCTGTTGGTTGCATCTGAGACCATGCATGTGGTTGTTGTTGTAGAGGTATTTTTTGGGGTTGTTGTGGCACACATTGTTCTATCAGATGTTGTTGGTATGTAGTTTGTTGCTCAAGGTGTCCTTGGTATTCCAATTGTTGTTTAAGTTGCTCTTGTTTCTTAGCAAACATGGCTTGTTGTTGTTGGAATTGCTTTTGATATATTGCATGGACGTCAGGTGGGTTTACATTGGATTATGTGTTAGAGACGTTGGATCCTTGCACCACTTGAGGTTGTTGTTTTTGTGGTTGATGTTTTTGTTGATATCTTGAATTTGTGTTGGAAATATTAAGTCCTTGGACTATTGTAGGTTGATATTGTTGAGGTAGTTGGTTATGTCCTTGAGAATTGATCACCATGTTGGTGTTGTTGTTTTGGCACCTTTGTGTGTTAGAGGTTTCTCCTTGGGACATTATATTAACTTGATAATGAGGTGTGTTCCTTTTGGGAATAGGTGTAATGTTAGTAAGACTTTTCCTCTGTGCATTAATAGGGATTTTTGTAGTTCACATTTCACATGGTGTACTTGTGGGAGGCTCCATAACATTTGACATCATAACACTTGGTAGAGTTAGGAGCAAAGGTAAACTTTGTGGATTTTCGTCCAAAGGAGGTATGTCTGGCATCCCTAGAGTACAAGTCCCTGTAGGTGCATCTTGTTGATTGAGTTCAAGTCTTAATGTCCTCTTGGGATACTTAGGAAGAGTCTTTTGTCCTTTCATTAGTTGTGGTTCATCAAACAAGGGATTAATGTTGATGTGTTCACATGTACTTTGGAGGATCTTATAGGTGCCATTATTGTGTTTGAAAACTCCAAATCTTGTTTTCCCTTATCTAAGCCTAAATTGATCATGGGTTGTATGTTTTCAATTGTTGTGTTGGTTTGATGTTTGGACTTAGGTCCCTCCAAGTTTGGGTTGCATTTGACAATTTCTTGGGTTGTCAAAAGTTTGAAGTTCTTGCAAAAAAATTGTCTTGACTTGCCCTAGCCATTTCTTCGTTGGTGATGCCATAGCCAGTGTCAGAGTCATCATTTAGATGCATAGTGCCTTTTTGTGTGTTTGATGTATTATAGTTGAAGGTGCGTGCATTGGGTTTGTTGAAATCAAACACTAGTACATTTTGGAAAATGTGTGACTACATGACTAAAAAATTTAGTCACACTACTAAAAATTATAGTCACATGACTAAAATTGATCGCATTCTACTATTTCTTTGTAATTTACAACTATAGGTGACTAAATAAGTGACTCAATAAACTACCAAATAGTGACTAAATAGATGACCATAAAATTAGTCAATTATAATTAGTCACATAAACAAAAATTACTAAATAAACCAATAAATAAGTGACTAAATACATAGTCACTAATAATCAATCACTCAAACATAAATGAATGAATAAAATATTATTATTCATTTATAATAACATTTGATAAAATAATAATAAGCTAATATATAAATAAGAATTTCTATTTTACTAGAAATGTTTATTCACTAATAGGATTATTGCATGAGAAATCCATCTACACCTAACTCATGCTAGAGAAATTTGGATTTCAAGTAATTTTAAAATCAAATTATATTGATGAAAATAATAATAAAAGGAATTAAAAAATTAAAAATAATAATAGATAACTAGTTCTTGATATATTTTCTAGTTTGTATTATATATATTTTAGTGTATAGTAGTTTCAACATCATTCATATCAGAAGTACCCCATACTGACCCATAACCTATTGAAGCTTACAAATAATCTAAAAATAGACATAAATAATTATCACACTTAATTCCTCTCCTTGCTTTTATACCATCTGACTACATAGGCCTTCAAGTACTACCCAATAAGATAAAATTGGACCAAGCCAAACTAAGCTTCAAGAGAACAAAAATATCACAAAAAACAAACTAATACCACATAAATAAATTATTATCACTCATTTGTAATTTGGGTTTATGGAAATCATGAGAAAAAAATGGGATTAATGTAGGGTGATTAATTAAAATCATAATTCTAGGGTTTTATTCAAATAGGGTTTAGGGTTTAAGGGTTTTTTATGAGATTTCATAGCTCACACTTAGAAATTATGTATGCCTACTTCAATCAAGAAACCTACAAAAAATCCGTATTTATTTTTTCCTCCTTAGTTATTTTTAAGTTGGCATTTTTGTCTCCTTTTATCTACAGTCTACCTTGTTTGTTCCTATCTTCACCTTGTCTAGGTACAAAATTTCTTGTCTGATGTATTCTAGCACTCAAGTTTAGTGTCATTGAGCAACTTTTTCTTACTTCTTTGCACTAGAAACATGGTAAAACTATATTTTATGTTTTTTATTTACATCCTTTAATGATCATGACAGCTTTATGAATCACTACTCATGAAACATGGGTCAATGAGTTTGACTCGAAAACTACACACTTACATCTTGATAGCAATATCATAATTTGACTTGTTGTGGAAAATATGTCCTACTTATCAACTTTAGGAGTGTTTGTGATGGCAATCTCAAAACTATTGTACAACAATTTTTTTTTTGTATAATTTGTATTGAATTCATATTTTTTCTTATATTTTCTCTTGTAAGTATATTTAAATAATCCCTTTCACTACTATAGAAGAAGGTATTTTAAGAAAATATCTTGAAATAAAAAAAATATTTTATCTTAAATATTTAAAGTACTATAAAAATTTGAAATATTTATTATTTTCCTATATTTCCTATATTTTTTCTTTATATGTATTTAAAAACAAAATAAAACTTTCACATCACCAATTTTTTTAATAGAAATATTTTCATTTTTAAAGTGAAATTAATATATTAACATAAATATTTAAATTATTATTTTAATCTTAAATTAAAAACTAAAACTATTTTGATTATCAAATTAAAGAAAACAAATGTTAAAAAGATATTTTCCCACTTCAAAGGAATATGTAAAGGAAGGAAATGGTTTCTACCTTCATATCTTCATAAACTGAACTAGAGCACAGTTTTGGGCTTCTTAAACAGAGCAGTGATTTTACAAGTCATTTTTTTTCTCCACTATTATCTCCATATGGAATAAGCTTGTAAATCACCCTGTAATGGATCATCTACTCGTGTGTAAGGGAGAGGTAGGGTTGTTGATCTCCTCTGAATAGAGATTTATTTTCATTCAATATCAACATGTAGTCAGGGAATAGTAAGACAAACAACTATGTATTAATGTGTAGTTATTTAAGTTAGCTTACTCTGCGTGAATGGATGTTTTTAAGAGGGCTTTTGACTTACCCTCTCCTTAGGCCTTTTGTGTTTGTGGGAAGGAATGTACTTCCATTTAAATCACTTAAAGAAGTTTCCTTTATAAATGGACAAGCTGTTTCCAGAGTAACATATTATACATTCAAGATATGTCATTCTCATTATTAATTACATGGGTAGGCATCCTACCTTTAATTGTTGCTGGTCAGGGGAATGAAAGTACAAACATTTGATAATAAGCTAGTAAATTTTTGTGTAGGCCTTTTAGCTCCATTTTTAGTGAATATCAATTGTCGCTAGAGATCTTTAGCATGCTATTTGCTAGATATAGCCATCAACATATAAAATAATAGCCATTTTTGCAAACTATAGTATTAGATATGACACGATAGTAAATTATGGGGCATATAATCTAGATAATCAAGAGTCAAACTTCAAATAATTTATTCTCCATATTAGATGGAAAATCAATTTCTTTAAATACAATAGTAGAGTCTTAAAAAATTCACCATTGCTGTATTTATAAAAGAACAAGAGCTACTGGGTAGCATAGTTCCTACCTAGACTAGTCAAGATAGGTTGACTTAGATATTAGAATAATGAGGGCCTAAATTAGAGTAAAAAATAAGAAAGGTACTTGTATTTGTAACATGAATAAAGTTGAAGACATTTATAGATGGATTGATTCTACTAAGATATTAATGGAGTCATGTTGGTCCTATCAATGTAATTACAAGAAATGATAGCCCAGCAAAGAATATACATTCATAGGCCCAATACAAAAGTTTTTACAATGAAGGAAAAAAAAAATGGTATTCTACTTGTAGCTAGGCCTTCCTAATATAGTGCATTTCCACTAAACTCTTCACATACAATAAAAAAGTTTCTCACTTCATAGTCATATAAACATCATTAGAGAAAATGGAGATAGAAAGAAGGAAATGAAGGAGATTGACTACAAATGTCACTTACTAGTCTATGTTGAAGCTAAGAGATATTTTGTTGGGCCAAATGTAAGAATGAGTCCAAGTTTCATGCTAGGAGCTCAGACATATTGGTCTGATATGTGTAGGAAAGCAAACAAATCCATAAATTACAACTTCTAAGATGAAAATAAACTATTAAAGAGTGATATTAGCTAGAAATAAAATTCCATTATGAGTAATTGATGTGAGGGGTTGTTAATAAACATTTAAATTTCATACTTGACTATTGAGCTACCTTTGATTCTAGACTATCTTTTTGTTATTATCTCCACCTCCTTAGAAATTTAAGCTTTAATAAATCTATAGATCATTAAAGTATGATTAAACTTATCAATCAAATTTTAATTTCTATGACCAACCAAAAATTTGAATCATTCTAATCTGATCTAAATTTGGCTGGGAATCCATAGTTAGTGCATAAAAGTAGACAAGATTCAACCAAATAAAAGGAATCCTTAATGTAAAGGCCCTCTTTGGAAAAGATTATTAAAAGAAGGTAACAATGCAGCATTTCAAGTAGAAGTAGGTGTGTGTTAAGAAAAGTTAATGACTTCAACATTAGAAAAGCCCATCTCTTTGTTCAAAATATATAAAGTGACATTAATGAAAAAGGATGAACACTGAGTCCAATAGAAAAGAAAAATAGTAAATTTAAAGAGAAGAACCTACCAGTCATGATGTAGTCTAGGAAAATCCCAATACCAAAACTTTTACTAGAATAATGGCATTTTGAAAGGAACATGATATTAGGTGAAAGAATATACCACATATTTTGTGCTATTGCAGAAGCCAAACTGCATGCAAAAGCCAATAATTACAGACACATGATGAAATAGTTGTTGGATAATGGACATGAATAGTTTATTATTTCTATATGCGTAAGTGCACAAAGTTGTGGTACCAAAAGAGGGGTGTAAGTGGACACCTTCTTGTTGAAATCAGAAATTTCTAAACTTCAACAAGAATTTGAAGATACTTAACTCAAAATTTTAAGATATGACAAAAACAAAAGTCGTAGCCCTTTGAATCTAGTTTCTAAACTATTCTTTTTTCTTTTTTCAAAATGGTTTAGTTTTGGCTCCTCAAAAAAGGGGGCCACAAAAAGTGGTACTCTTTATTCCGAAAAAACATAACATAGTACAAAGTGTGGCCCCCCTAAAATTTTAACTTTTTAAAAAAAATTCTTTAATCACTCTAGTCAAAAATTACTTAACACTATGTAGTTTATCCCAAATTTTTTGGGTAATTTTATAATCTTTTTTTTTAATGAATTTTTTAACTAGACACATCCCAAAAATGTGAAATATCTATGTGCTCCCCATAGAAATAATTGAAAACTAATCAAAAATCAAAACTTTTTTTTTCAAAGTGTGTGGAATGGAGTCTAGTTTCTAAAAAACTAAGTTGTTGCAAAATTTGATGAACGACCTAAAATCTATAGCCCAATTAGTACATGGTAGTTTTTGACAAAAAATAAATATACATTCAAAAGAAACTATAGATGAAAGGCTTGAAATAGTTCAAATTGAAAAAAAAAGATATGGTTAGATAGCTAACACAGAGACCTATAATTCCATGTAACCTGATCTTATCAATACCTAACCACGAGGAATCTTGAAGGAGAGCACACAAGAAAAATCAATCATTTTTTATATGCTTGCTGGAAAACATGTCTTAGACCTATTTATAAACTCCAAACCTTTGGTTTGGATCTCCAAGGCAAAACCAAGACTTAGGCTTGATTTTAATGTAAAGCTTTCAGTAGCATGTGTGCCCTATAGCGTGCATGCGCTATAACATGCACACACTATTAGAACTATTTGAATTCTCAGTAGCACATGCATGCTAGAGGGTGCATGAATTATTAGGGCCTAAATTGCAATGCAAGTGCAAGAGAGAACTAGGGGGCAGGGGAATGGCTATGTGTGTGTGTGTGAGAGAGAAAGAGATAGAGAGAAAGTAGGGGATGGGAGAGGGGAGAGAGTATGGGATGGGAGAGAGGGAGTGAAAAATAGTAGGGATAGCAAAAAGAGTACAGGATGGGAGAGAGAGGAAGTGTGAGAGAGTAGGGGTGGCAAAGAGAGTATAGGATGGGAGAGAGAGAAAGTGAGAGAGAGAGTAGGGGTGGCAAAGAGAGTATGGGATGGGAGAGAGAGGAAGTGTGAGAGATAGTACAATTTTGGAGAGAGAGATTGAGATTAGGTAGTGGGAGAGGGAGAGTGAGCGAGAGGAGGATCAGAGTATATGTGTGTGAAAGAGAGAGAGTAGGGAATGGGAGAGGCGGGAGATGGAGTAGCTCGAGAGAGAGTAGGGGATGGGAGAAAGAGTAGGAAATGGGAGAGGAAGTGGGAGAGGGGGAAGGAGAGGGGATGGAAATGTGTCTAAGAGAGAAAGAGAGAGAGTAGAGAGGGAGAGAGTGGGAGTGAGAGAGAGAATGAGAGAGTGAGAGAGAGAGTGTGTGTGAGAGTGAGAGTGTGAGAGTGAGAGTGAGAGAGATAGAGTGGGCAATGGAGAGGGAGTGGGAGAGGGAGAGCGAGTGACAGACAAAGTAGGGGATGGGAGAGGAGAGAGGGGGATGGGTGTGTGTGTGAAAGAGAGAGAGAGTGGGGAATGAGAGAGGGGAGAGAGAGATAGAGAGAGTAGGGGATAGGAGAGAAAGAGAGTAGGAAATAGAAAAGGGAGTGGGAGAGGGAGAGAGAGGGGTAACGGGATGTGTGAAAAAGAGAAAGTAGGGGATGAGAGAGAGTGTGAGAGTGTGAGAGAGAGTAGGGGTGGCAAAGAGAGTAGGGGATGGGACAGAGAGGGAGAGAGTGAGTGAGAGAGATAGTAGGCAATGGGAGAGGGAGTGGGAGGGAGAGAGGGGGGGAATGGAAGTGTGTAAGAGAGATAGAGTAAGGGATGGGAGAGAGTAGGTAGTGGGAGAGGGAGTGCAAGAGAGAGAGAGTGGGGGGGGAATGGAAATATGTATAAGAGAGATAGATTAGGGGATAGGAGAGAGTGTGAGAGAGAGTAGGGGATGGAAGAGAGAGAGAGAGAGAGAGAGTAGGGAATGGGAGACAGAAAATAGAAAGGGAGAGAGAACTTGAGAGAGAGAGAGAGATAGTAGGCGATGCAAGAGGGTGTGGGAGAGGGAGAGAGATGGGGGATGGGAGTGTTTGTGACAAATCTAGAGAATAGAGGATGGGAGAGGAGAGAGAGAAAGAGTGGGGATGGGAGTGTGTGTGTTTGTGAAAGAGAGAGATAGGGGATGGGGGAGGAGAGAGAGAGAGAGTAGGGGATGGGGGAGAGAGAGTAGGCAGTGGGAGAGGGAGCAAGAGAGGGAGAGAGAGGGGGGGAATAGGAATGTGCATAAGAGAGATAGAGTAGGGGATGGGATAGAGTGTGAGAGTGTGAGAGAAAGTAGGTGGTGGCAGAGAGAATTCGTATGGGATGGAAGAGTGAGAGAGAGTAGGGGATGGGAGAGAGAGATGGTGAGAGTAAGGGATGGGAGAGAGAGAGAGAGAGAGAGAGAGAGAGAGAGAGAGAGAGAGAGAGAGAGAGAGAGAGAGAGAGAGAGAGATACTATGTGGTAGGAAAGGGAGAGGGAGAGGGAAAGGGGGGATGGGAGTGTGTGTGATAGATCTAGAGAGTAGGGGATGGGAGAGAAGAGAGTGATAGGATAAGAGTGTGTTTGTTTGTGAAAAAGAGAGAGTAGGTCATGGGAGAGGGGAGAGAGAGTAGGGGATGGATGATAGAGAGAAGGTGGTGGGAGAGGGAGAGAGTGAGAGTAAAGGATAAGAGAGAGCGTGAGAGAGAGTATGAGATGGGAGAGAGTGAGAGAGAGTAGGGAGAGGGAGATAGAGAGAGGGGCATGGGAGTATGTGTGACAAATCTAGAGAGTAGGGGATGGGAGAGAAGAGAGAGGATGGGATGGGAGTGTGTGTGTCTATGAAGGAGAGAGAGTACAGGATGGGAGAGAGTGTGAGAGTGTGAGAGAGAGTAGGGGTGGCAAAGAGAGAGTATGGGATTGGAGAGATAGAGTGAAAGGATGGGAGAGAGTGAGAGAGAGAGAAGAGGGGGTGGAAAAGAGAGAGAATATAGGATGGGAGAGACAGAGTGAAAGGATGGAAGAGAGTGAGAGAGTAGTGGGTGGTAGAAAGAGTACAGGATGGGAGAGATAGAATGAAAGGATGGGAGAGAGTTTGAGAGAGAGTAGGGGATGTGAGAGAGTGTGAGAGAGAGTTGGGCATGGGAGAGAGAGAGAGTAAGAGTAGGGGATGGGAGAGAGAGAACTTAAGAGAGAGAGAGAGAGAGATAGTAGGTGATGCGAGAGGGAGTGGGAGAGGACAAGAGAGAGGGATGGGAGTGCGTGTGAGAGATCTAGAGAGTAAGGGATAAGAGAGGGGAGAGAGAGGGGGGGATGGGTGTGTGTATCTATAAAAGATAGAGTTTAGGGGATGAGAGAGGGGAGAGAGAGAGTATCCCAAGAGAGAGAGAGAGAGAGAGTAGCGTATGGGAGAGAGAGACTAGGTAGTGATAGAGGGAGTGGGAGAGGGAGAGAGGGGGGATGGGAGTGTGTGTAAGAAAGAGTAGGGGATGGTAGAGAGTGTGAGAGAGAGTAGGAGGTGGTAGAGAGAGAGAGAGAACAGGATGGCAGAGAGAGAGTAAGAGTAGGGGATGGGAGAGAGTGAGTGAGAGAGAGAGAGGGGAGAGGGAGATAAATAGAGGGGGATGGGAGTGTGTGTGAAAAATCTAGAGAGTGGGGGATGGGAGAGAAGAGAGAGGGCAGATGGGAGTGTGTGTGTGTGTGTGTTTCTATGAAAGAGAGAGAGTAGGGGATGGGAGAGAGTGTGAGAGTGTGAGAGAGAGTAGGGGGTGGCAGAGAGAGAGAGTACAAGATGGGAGAGACAAAGTGAAAGGATGGGAAAGAGTGTGAGAGAGAGTATAGGATAAGAGAGATAGAGTGAAAGGATGGAAGAGAATGTGAGAGAGAGTAGGGGATGGGAGAGAGTGTGAGAGAGAGTTGAGGATTGGAGAGAGAGAGTAAGAGTAGGGTATTGGGGAGAGAGAGAGAGAGAGTAGAGAGGGAGAGAGAACTTGAGAGAGAGATAGTAAATGGTAGGAGGAGTGGAAGAGGGGGAGAGAGAGGGGGGATGGGAGTGTGTGAGAGATCTAGAAAGTAGGGGATGATAGAGGGGAGAAAGAGAGAGTAGCAGATTTGAGAGAGTATGAGTGATAGTAGGGGATGGGAGATAGTAGGGGAATAGGGGAGAGAGAGAGAGATATTAGGAAGTTGGAAAGGGAGGATGGGAGTGTGTGTGAGAGATCTAAAGAGTAGGGGATGACAGAGGGGAGAAAGAGAGAGTAGCAAATTTGAGAGGGTGTGAGTGATAGTAGGGGATGGGAGAGAGTAGGGAAATAGGGGAGAGAGAGAGAGAGAGATATTAGGAAGTTGGAAAGTGAGGATGGGAGTGTGTGTGAGAGATCTAAAGAGTAGGGGATGGGAGAAGAGAGAGGGTGAGAGAAGGAGAGAGAGTAGGTAGTGGGAGAGGGAGAGCGAGAGAGAGAGAGAATAGGGGATGGGAGAGGGGAGAGAGAGAGAAAAAGTAGGGAGGATAGAGAGTAGGAAGGATGGAGAATGATGTGTTTTCACATAGTGCATATGCACTATAGTGCATACACACTTTATATGCTATAGTGCAACTTTGGGGCCCATTTCATCCATTCTCTACTTTTGGTCTATTGTGCACTCTATTACTCCAATATAAATCATGGGTTTCAACATAGCTAACACTATTTCAACACTTTCTGAAGCTAGCAAACACCAAATTCAATCATTGGTTACATGATTTGAAGACTTTTTGAAAAATCATTGTATAGAAAAGGTTAGTGCAATACATTTTAAATATTATTTGTTGATATATAGATAAAAATTTAATTATAATTTGACATGTTGTTTAATATATAGTGAATTAATTGAAAATTGTATGTTTGAATGAAATGTTATTTTGAAATGGTTAAAAATTTGACAACTCATTTGATATATATTGTGTATTCATTCAAATAATTATAATTTTTATATGTATTTAAAAAATTTGTAATTTACAAATTTTAAATAATTTAGATGTTTGAATTATTTGACATGTAGAAATTATCGTCATACCAAGGAAGAAACCAAAAACTAAAATAAATGAAGATAGGGAGAGAGATTTTTCAATTAAAAGAGATAAAATGAAATTACTACATGAACAAAGAAAATTTCAAAGTAATAATGAAGAATTGACTCTCAAAGAGGATCAAGAACCACCAGTACAAAGAAATAAAGGGGAACAATTAGAAAGACAAAGAGAACGAATGAGACTGTTATGCTCAAGAAGATAATTGAATTGTGAAGCTACACCATCTTCCAATGTTGGAGTCATATCGTCTGCCACACCATCTTCCAATGTGTAAGGCATATCATCCTCTCATGTTGAAAAGACACTAATTTGTAGATCTAACAATATACAGACTCCATCATGTCATGTTGAAGGCACAACATCAACACATCAAGTGGGTGATATTTCATCTTTTGCATCTTATTGCCAAGGCACATCATCTTTGGTTCAAGGTACGAAATACACTCAACCTTATGTTGATGTTCAAAATGTTGAGGGAATTGAAGAGATTATAACACCTTCTAGAATTCATTTTAGAAGACCAAAATATTTGATTGATATTGATACTAACATTTTGAAATCAATGTCTGACAAGATTAACAAGCGTACTTGTCAAAGAAAAGTTAATTGTATGTGGAGATTATTTTTTGAAGAATTAAATATTATAGGTAAATGCCAATTATTTGTTGAAATGATGAGGAATTTTAAATTTAGGCCTATCAAGAATATTCTTGGGCTAAGAAAGATGGACGATTGACATGAAAAAGCATTGTAAAGAATCCAATGAGTGCTTATGAAAAAGTGGGTTCTAAATCACACACCAAAGATAGTAATATCACAAGACAAGTACTTACATTGACAATAGTAAGTAGCCAAATGAAGAAAGCTTGACTCATGAGAAAGACAAGAAAAATATTTAAAATTGGTAGATGCACTCTAAGGAGAGCCATGCTAAGGTGTGAGAGATTGGAAGATCCAACAAAAAATGAGTTATGGACGTTTAGCGGTAGACTACCGTGAAAGGATAAAAAAATTAGTGAAGTTTTTAAATCATTAATCGAAGATTTTTGAAAAAATAACACACATGTTTCTCCTAATCAAGGAGATGTTATAAGAAGGAGGATTAGTAGCCAAAATCATGACCCACATGTGAAACATTTTTTGGACTCAACTTAGACACAATTTTTTGCAAAATTTATTGGTATGTATCCTCAAATTAGAATAAGTCAAAGATTTTTTGAGATGGGTAAAAAATTTTATGTCAAGATAAATAACACACACACAACTTGTCATTGTAGGATACATATTGAATTTTCTAACCATTTTGATGTTTTTTGGCATATATGTGTGTTTTTGCATTCTAAGTTTGTTTTGCAGGATTGTGATATGAATGAGGCACCAAGATCTTCAAGGGAATTCATATCCAACATTTTATGTGAAATAGAGGATGGCCAACAATTTTACAAGACATCATGCTTGGATGGTAGATGCCTATTTTGTGATTCTTTGCAACTTTTATCAACTTGTCAACATATGGATAGTACAAATGCAATTGGAAATGAAATAGTAGATTATGGAAATTTTAAAACAGTGACATATACTCTAAAAGATGGGAAACAAGGCAAAAGATGTGATTTAGTCATTGAAAAGATTCTAGTGTATGAGTTCATGAAGATTTTTTGTGAAAATATTATTTATAAGTATGCAAGGCATACAGATAGAGCTCAATGGATGGATTTTCAATTCAAGTTGTGAGAGGATATGTTTTCACTGGATACCATTGTTTTAGTTGTAGACTTCATAGAGAACTACACACTACAACCACAAAATGAGGTGCAAGCGGAGTATTATACCTCTCAACAGGTTTCCATATTTTTTCACATAACATTCATGCATTCACCTACAAGTACAGAGGATGATAGGAAGATTTTGAGAGAGTACCATTTTTACATCAGCAATGATTGATCACATTCTACGAAGTTTGTATAGGATTGTTTTTAACTATTTTATGGAGATTTGGCTAGTCATGAAAAGGGAGAGCATGATAGTTCAGACACATGCATCAAAAGAGCCTTAGCTCATGAAGAACTAAAGTACAAAGATGGAACAATATTGACAAATGCAAAATCCATCGTCTAGTGGTGTCATGCTACAATGGGTCCAGGTAAGGAAGGTGAGTCTACGGTTTGTAAATTTTTTTGGTTGATGGATAATACTAACATTGCACCATATTAGGATTGTTGCACACTAACAGGATCTAGTGAGTTGCATTCATTTAGAAGCTTTAATTTAGGTTAATGGAGTATCCCCACACAAAAAATGGCATGCTATTGTCCATCATATGAAAAGGAAAATTGGGATGACTGTGAGTCGATTGAATGGGTGGAAAAATGGGATATACAGGTTTTGGACCTAATTGAAAATTTTGTAGGATTTTGGAAATTGGTAAAGGGATGAGCATTTGGAAATAATTTATGTTACTATTGCCAAACATTTTCTAAGTCATAGAATTGGAATCAAGTGAAAAATGTAAAAATTGCATTTTTTGTGCAAAGTTGCATTGTTGAAAGCTGTAGAAGTTGCTCAAATTTGCAACTTAGTGGAAAAAGGGTTGTGGGATCGAACTGTCTACTCCATTAGCTCTGGGTGGCTAGGTAAACCCTATCCCAAACCTTTTCCTATCCCTTTCAATGCTTGAACATTCTCAGGCATGTCAAATCAGAACATCTCTAAGGGTCACTAAATGCCATAAGGTTGTGATATTTGACGGGACATATCTCAAAGCTCGTGTGAGATATGGATGTGATTCTAGTTCCTACAAGACCATGTTGTAAAGACCTACAATAACCTCTCTCACATTTTGGAGATCACACTCCATTTTCATTTTACGATGCCATCTCAAGTGATGCTAAGACTTGTAGTGTTGGCCAGTACAAAGTTGCCAACTACCAAATCTCTCTCAACTTTCTTCACAAGATCGAACTATCTAATCCATTAGATCTAGGTGGTTGGGTAAACCCTATCCCCAACCTCATCATATCCCCTTCAGCACTCAAACATTCTTGGGCACGCCAAATTGGAATGTCCCTAAGGGTCACTAAATGCCATAGGGTTGCGATCTTTGACAAGGCATATCTCAGAGCTTGTGTGAGGTATGGATGTGATTCTAGTTCCTAAAAGATCATGTTGTGGAGACCTACAATAACCTCTCTCACTTTTTGGAGATCACACTCTATTTTCATTTTATGATGCCATCTTGGGTTATGCTGAAACTTGTAGTGTTGGCTAGTACAAAGTTTCCAACTGCCAAATCTCTCTCACCTTTCATCGTGGGATCAAACTATCTACACCATTAGCTCTAGGTGGCTGGGTAAACCCTATCCCCAACCTTTTCCTATCCCCTTCAGTACTTGAACGATCTCAAGCATGCCAAACCAGAATGTCCCTAAGGGTCACTAAATGCAATAGGGCTATGATCTTTGATAGGGAATATCTTAGAGCTCGTACAAGGTATGGATGTGATTCTCATTCCCATAGGACTGTGTTGCTGAGACTTACAATAACCTCTCTCACTTTTTGGAGATCACACTCTATTTTCATTTTACGACGCCATCTCAAGTGATGCTGAAACTTACAATGTTGGCAAGTACAAAGTTGCCATCTTGCAAATCTCTCTCATCTTTTTTTGTGGGATCAAACTGTCTACTCTATTAGCTCTACTGGCTAAGTAAATATTATCCCCAGCCTTATCCTATTTCCTTTATTACTCAAACATTCTTGGGCATGCCAAATCGGAACATCCCTAAGGGTCACTAAATTCTATAGTGTTGTGGTCTTTGATGGGGCATATCTCCAAGCTCTTGTAAGGTATGGATGTGATTCTAGTTCCTACAAGACCATGTTGCAAAAACCTATAATAACCTTTCTCACTTTTTGGAGATCAAACTCTATTTTCATTTTACAATGCCATCTCGGGTGATGCTAAAACTTGTAGTGTTGGCTAGTACAAAGTTGCCAACTACCAAATCTCTCTCACCTTTTGTTGTGGGATCAAACTATCTGCTCCATTAGCTCTAGGTGGTTGGGTAAATGTGGCTAAATCAATTTGGCTAGGTAAACATGCCAAATCTCTCTCACCTTTTTTATGTCTTTCTCGATGTGTTCCTAGATGCTAAATATTAGTTTGAACTTAGTTGACATGGTTGTAATGGTATGTAGGCAGTACTTTACAAAGTGTTTAATGGCTATCTAATTTCAACTCATTATATGATATAGCTAACCTATATCCATATAAAGGTCCTATTACTAGTATCGCCATTGTAGGTAATGAAGATCTACCATAAGACAAGGAGCTACAAGGCCTCCCTCTACCACTAGTACAGGAAATTGAATGCATTCTAGACAAGAGGATAGCCAAACAAACTAAGAGGTCTACTTGCTATGAATACCTAGTAAAATGGAAAAACCATTTATTGGAGGATGCTACTTGGTTGACACTTAAAAACATTAAAAAGACTACTTTCAATTTAGAAGAACTCCTAACTAAGGGGACTCAAGTTATTTGGTCTTAGGGAGTATGGTTTTAGTTGTGCAATCGTATTTGTGGTGATTCTTACAAGCTAAGTTGATTTTTTGAAGATCCTTTGTGTTATTGTGATATTTTAAATTGGTTTGATATAGTTTACTTTTGATTTAAAGTGTTTAAGGCAAGTTTTCTACAAACAATCTAGGAAAAGGCTTATTAAGACCTCATTCCACAAATGAAGCCCTAACTTGTATTTAAACTAGTGGAATTCTCTAAGATTATAGAAAATTCAAGTAAGGAGGGTATAGTTATAGATTCCTATAGCTCAAGAAGTTTCTCGATGGAAAAACCATGTTTGCACTAGTCCCTCAGTTGAATATCTTAGTGTATTCAGGTAGGATTGAGACCAAAATGATTTAAAAATGTTGAATTGAATTGATGGCTATAGTTTAGTGGTGGATTTGAGTTGTTTTTGGTTAGTAGAGGAGGATTGAGGCCATGCACCAATTCATGCATCAATTATCTAGTAATTACTTTGAAAACCAAACCTAGTGTGACCTTATTAGGTCTATGTACTTTGCATGTGTTAGTTGCTATAGGAATTGAATTAGGAATCTAGGCTTTGGAGTCTTAAATAAATTCCAAAAGGGTGTATGAATCTACCCATAGAATAGTTAGATTTCAACCTAAGAGAAATTTAAGTCCAAAAAATTAGAGTAGGTGACCTACAAGGAATTCTATGATAGTCAACATTTTGTACTATATGAAAATTGGAGGGTTAAACCAAGAGTTGATTCTCAATCAGTTCAACATAAGGAATGTGTCCCAATAGAAACTTGGGGTTGGTGAAGCCATTGGTGAAGAGTTACAGTTATTGGCTTGCAATAGGGCTAGTGTCTCTAAAACAAAAAGGTGCAAGATCTTGATTGGAGAAGTACTCACCTTGGAGGAGTTCACAAATGACCCTATCACTTTGGATAGACCACAAAAATGATATCCTAAAGGAGTAAGATATTAGGAGGGCCACAAGTTTAGTTTGGTAGATTAGGAAGAAGAAAGTGCTTAAACCTCACTTCTCACTCAAAATCTTTGCATTAGTGAGGGGGAGATAAAAAGGATAGATGGCTACATAGATATGGAAAAAAATAGAAATATAAAGAGGGAGGGAATAAGAGAGAGTGAGATACAAGGATAGAGAGATATGAAAAAAAAATTATATAGAGAGAGAGACATAGAGAAGTAGGGAAATATAATTATAAAGGAAGAAGGAGAGAGGGATAGAAGGAAAGATGCATAGAGATAGAGGGAAACAAAATAATGTGTAGGTAGACATGAAGATTAAAGGAAATAAAAAGATAGTGATAAATGAATAGAGATATAAGAGGATGAGTGTGAGGTAAAATAGAGAGAGTTAGGGAGACATAGAGAGACATCTAGATGGTGATATAGATTCATAGAGATCATCATATTAATACTTAGTTTTCTCTAATTCAAAAAAAATTGAAGATATCATGTTAGAACTCTCTTATTGATTTTGTATCGACTTCATACTTAATTTGTCTTCTTTAGGTTATCCTTTTTAAGTTTAAGTGTATGTGTATACATTAATGATTATTAGCAATTGTTAAACTTGATCTTCTTCTTATGTAACAATATTTAAGATTAACCTGAATAACTAAATTTAAATTGTTTTTACATAGAAAGAATCATTTATAACCATTGCATTGTACTAAAATGAATATGATCTACACATTAATCAAGGACACTTGCATGGTTGATTATTGTTTGTATGAATACAACATTGGTGTAGTTGAAGAATTTGACCTTGGATAACACAAGATAACACAACTTTTGTGATCTAGTGATCCCTCCCAAGGTATTTTCCATACCCAATAATCCTGACAGAAAACTTAAGACATAAAATATATGTGTGAAATAGAGGGTAGGATCATAGTTATAATATCACTTTGTTCATTGTGTTAATGCTATAAAGGGTAGGATTGGTGCAATGTTGATTTGTAGGTAATACCATTATAGATATTTTATCGTTACTATGCTTATTGGGGCCTGTATTATATTATCATCTGTTTTATCTAATGCTTAGTGTGTTTTGAATTTGATTGCTTCAATTTGGAATAAAGTAGTAGCAGATATTATTTTTGTTAAGCGAAGTGTTAGGTATATTACAGTAATGGATTTCTTTCCAAGGCATTGGATCCTTTTGTGACTACCTCAAAAACAATTCAAGCTATCAAGCAACACCTCTTAAACTTTGTGAGATCGATCTTGACTGATAAAGTTTATTGCCAATCAATATTGTATCAAAAATTCAAACTAATTAGGTTTTGAATTAAACTTGATAAAAAAATGACAAAGAAGGAAAACTTTAAACATGAACAAGATCATAAATCATATGACGATGACATATTGGAAATGATTAACTTATACTTAAATAGTGATAAAGTTTATTGTTAATCAATATTCTATAAAAAATTTAAACGGATTAGGTATTGAATTTAATGTCATACATGAACATATCTAATTTAATGTCCTACATGCACATATCTAATTTAATGTCATACATGAAGATATCTAATTTAATGCCATACATGAACAAACATATAATATAAAATGATAACCAATAATTTCATGTACATTAACAAACACATAATATATTATGATAACCAATAATGTCGTATATAAAAAAAAATATAATATATTAACCAATAATGTCATAAGTCGAATAATGTCATACATCAAATATCGAATGTCTTATACATCAAATGTGTATCAAATATGTCCACTAATGCCTATATATATACATGTCTAGATCAACTATATCTTTTCCTTCCAACAAGGGGAAGGAAAAAAATCTCTTGAGGTCTTCTATCATCATGTGGAGGGAGACAGTGGAGATGATGGGTCCTCCTGACACACTCGCTCGTCCTCTTATTGAGGCTCTTCTCTAACTCAAGCTGATAAAAACAAAGTAGATATGAATCAATATTTATTATACATTGAAATTAAATATATGCACACAAAAAATTAATTATTTTCTTATCGCCATCAAAAATTCGCTTTGTAAGTCCACCTCGAAGGCTCGTGGATGATCAAGCATAATGAAATTGTACAACATTTCAATCAATATAATCACTTATAAATAATTAGAAATTTTGATACTAACTATTATAAACAAGAACTAAAACCAAAAAAATTCTTTCATACCTCAATCAATGGCTGTGAGCTAGCCATAGCTACGGCCACTCCATGATTGACAGACTGTCAGAGATGAGGAGTGTCTAACGTCATGAGCTGCATGTCATACAATACACATTACATGTAACATGAAATATGAAACAAATATATTCAAATGAATTAAATTAACATGAAATAGATTTACCTGTACATATCTTGTATGATGTCTATGCTCCGAGTCTGTAGTAAAGGTTGACAGGCTTGTAAAGAACTGATGCACATGCATAATTTTTTTCGTCAATCCTTAATATGATTACTTAATAAATATATGTATTAATTTAAATGATTAAATTGATACATACCTCTAGACTTGTGGATGGGACAAAAAATGGGGATAGAGGATCACTGCTAGGCCCGCCAACACTGTGACCCTGAATTTTGAACAATGTCAATAGATGCTAATTAATTAATCATTCACTATACATATGAAATGTGATCAAATTAGTAAATTATAATTGTAATTTACCTATGTGTCAATGCCAAATGTCTTGTTCAGGAACTGATCAGTGACAAGCCCATCATCTGCACCATCTCCAGCATGAGTGCCAAAAGTGCATAAGGATCCGCATGAAGTGCACATGTGATCACAACGCATGGAAGGATCCCCCTCAACTAATGGGCTCATGCAATGGATGAGGGTCTGTGTCAAAGCATTAACGGTCCTTAGAGTGCTAGCGTCTACATGTTCCTTCACAACTAAAGGAATAGTCACATGCTCATGTTGTAGCTTGACCACAGGTGCCCTAACTACATTAGGGTCACGACATGCTCCTACCCTATCAAATGATGACCCCCCACCTCTACCCTGGGAGTCTAATATATTGAAATAATTGGGGATCTCCCTAAGGACAAACTTACAATACAATTTCTTCAAAAAATACATAGGGACCTCGTGATTGTTGCAAGGAGGGGCATCAAAAACCATCCACTACCTATCCCCAAAATTATTTTTAATAGCATCGTGTATGTACCAATGGATGGGGAACCATTTAGTACCCTCTCTAATAGTATCTTGCTCACTGGGTTTTCTAAATAATGCACATATTCTACCTTTTGGTGTTTTTTTTTTTTTTTAAAATCTTCATATCACAATTTATTTGCATAAAATATTTTTTGTTTATCCCTCTTAACCCACCAAATATCTAACTGACCACTAACTGAGGCTATCTAGGTCCTAATGGATTTGAGGGATGTTGCCAATTGAGCCCTCATTAGATTGGTTTGTCCAAATTTTTTCAACCAACCAATCAGTCCTTCTAATTTAGTTTTGCCTCTTTCTATTTCATTTATTATATTTTCTTGTATGCTAGGTGGAGGTCTTGCAATTGGTTCAAGTTGTGAAATTTTTTGTTCTTCTTGGGGAGGGTTTTGGTTTTGAGGTTCTTGAGGGTTTTAAGGTTCCTGTGGATTTTCTAGTTGATTATTGACATTTCTTGATAAAAAAATCAATTGAAATCTAAAAAAAATTTGTAAAAACCTTTAAAAAAATATTAAAAACCTAGAAAAAATAATGAAAAACATATCAAACAATGCAAAATGAAGTTTAGACCACATATGGCATGGGCATGGGTGTGCTTGTGATCTTGAATTTCATCAGTGAGGAGGCACATTGGCAAGGTGGGTGGTGAAAATTTTCATTTTATCCAACTCGTGTACACGCTGCTATTGGAAGAAGCTAAAAAATTGAGATAAAATAAATGGCCTATAGGTATGCAGCCCATTTATATAATTTCACCTTTTTTGAAAGCACATACACCCATATATAGCACTTGTTAAAGAGTTGTGGCTCATGGTTATCATGTAGACAGTTTGTGGTATAATCTAAAAATGCATTTCAGAAGGATAGAGAAGAATTGTGAGCATTTGAGCTTGGAGAGCATTTAAAAGGTTAGATCATGAAAAGAGAGTAAAGCCCCAAATACTTATGAGGATCTAAAACTTTTGCAACTGACTACCAAAATCAAGATGTTGAAAATAGTAACGTTACCTCATCTTGCAATGGTTGAAAACGTGCTATAACTATGACAACAATGGTAGCATTCCATGCAATGCCACATTCATGTTTCAATACACAAAATCTCCTCCTCACCTTGTCTCTTGTTGTAAGTTTTGAGGACTGAATATCCATGCCAAAAGAAGAAGCCCTATTTTGTGTAAATTAGAGTGCATCAATAAACATCTGATAAAAAAAATTATTGTCACCAAAAAAGTAAGTTATTTCTAGCACGTAGATGACAACAATGTATTTTTTTGAGGGTAGTAGGAGGCAAGAGTTGTACAGTGACCAAAGAGGAAATCCTAATCAAAGTTACAAAACTAGGAAAGGAGACTCAGGCAACAACATAAAAGTAAAGAACATACCTCCCGACATCACAAATCTGATGCACTTTGTATATTTGTAATTTGTATAATACATCTCTTCTTTAAAGTAATCTTGGTGATTGAGATATACCTCTCTTCTTTGGTACTTATCTCTCTAATCAACCAATTTTTGCACGGGCTGGGCTAGATATTGATGGAATGATTATCAATGTTGCCTTTTCTTTTGGCTGGAATTGTTACAAATCCTGTAATGCTTTTTGTACTACTATGTAAAGATGCCTAAACTGATCTTAATGTCGACACATGCTGGTCAGATTAGAGTACTGGATTATTGATTAGTAGCTTATCATTTTGATCGATTAGATGTAGGGCATGCCATGCCTGAAATCATTCAGACTAGCTTAATCATCTTCTATCCTTGCCTAGGCCACTCGATGTTTTTCTATCTATATAACTAGTGTGTCTATACCAATTCTTCAGCCATTTTTCAGTCCATATACATTTTGTCGGTCCATATATCACTTCTTCCATGGGTGCATTGAAATTTGATTTTTTTTTTCATTTTGAAGTCCACAACTTGGTGTTATTGGAGTCCATGGTGGTTATACAAAGAGCTTATGTAGAAAATTGTTTTCACGCTTTTAAAATCAGTTTTACTTAGCAACACTTTTGCCCAAGGTTTAGAGCCATGGAAACTTCCAAGTTGTTAGTGTTTTCCATGATCACATTTTTGTTGAATGTGATGGTATTGGGAAACTCTGATATGGATGCCCTTGTGGCATTCAGGGGAGCTCTTAAAATCTCTGATGGAATTACAGACTGGAAAATAGAAAGTTCATCTACTTGTGACTTGACTGGTGTGAGCTGCAAGGTTGGCATTGTCATCTCTCTCATTCTACCAGATATGAATCTACAAGGCCACATTTCTTCAGAGCTTGGGAATCTTAAGGCCTCAAGGAGTTTTGAATCTTACTAATAATTTTCTATTTGGTAGCATTCCGAGGAAAATCTAGGGGCTAGATAAGCTTAGAGTCTTAGACTTAAGCAGCAACTATTTACATGGTAAGATTGATGGTAGCATAGCGTAGGAGGTCTTGTTGAGATTAGATAGCTTGCTGTAGGTAGCAATGCTCTTTCAGGGACATTGCTCTAGGAAGTGGTTTCAGCTTGCTTGGGTAGATTGGTACTAACGAGTAAAGCAGAGATGACACACAACTTAATACATGGGAAACGTGTCTCAAGTGCATAATACATTGGCCAGACATCTCACGTGCATGGAAGGGAAGAAGCTTAATGGCCACTTGGTGCATTTGGCCCCATCATGCCAAAAGATGTCAGCTATCCATACAAAACTAAAGATACAATGCTTCCCCAAATACAACACTAAACCCAACATAGTTTCCTCGATCTTCACCTCTTCTCTTTCCTTGATTATCATAAATGCATTAATCTTGCGATAAGAAATGAGCCAGCATGTACATTGGACAGTATGCTCTTAACATTCAAGCATCTTCTTTTATTTAAGAAAGAAAAAAGATTGAAAGTAGTTATCGGTGAACGACAAGAAAGCAATCTGATTTGTTGTGAAACATAAGATTAATCACTTATTAGTTTGAGCCCTTGGAAATAGTTTCCTGTCTGGGCAGGAACTAATAATTATCAATATTGTATTGAGTTGGCAACTAAATAGCCCTAGCGTTGATGTAAAACTCTCAGTCCTATGTGGATATTTATGGAGATTAAGAAAATATAATTCGATGCATGCCAGTGACATTCAATTGAAAGTCTAGTTGTTATTTTTCCTTTATAGTTGTCTTAAAGAAAACTATTTTGTTTACCTGAGTATAAATATTTGGCCTGACTACAATTTATAAGTTTTATACATGATTGTATTTGACTAAAACTATGAATTATCGGGCCAGTGCTCAATTTCCTTTACAAAGTCACACAATTTTTTGAACCATTGTATAATGAATAGTATACAATGATCCAGTAGATATATGGGTTCTTAGTATTTGTGAGTCTGTGACTAACATTACCTTGGATAAGTCTAGCCCTTCTTGTGCAAGATAGATTTCAAGTAGTGTCCATTTTACAATTTGTGTTTGTCACATTAGAGGCTCTAGAAAAAAACACATTGACAAGCTAGGTAGCATATTCCTTTTACTAGAGTTGAATTCTAGGTTTACAATTTTCTAAAAGAGTGCACATACTTATTTATGTTTAATTCCTAAAGAATTAGGGAGAAAATATTGTAATTGCTTTTGTTAGGAGGCCAGAGAATACTTGTAAATGTTAAGTGAAAAAAGTATTTTTTTTGTTTTCATTGGGCTCATGAGTAATTACAATTCTTATTACATTTTGAATTCGTGATTCATATATTACAGTATAGGATTTGATTCTATAAGAAATTTTAATGAGTTTTTCTGCAAAAAAAAATGAGGATATAATCGTAATCTTAGTAGTAAATATGTTGTTGTGATTAAATCTCTAGACATTTCATTTGAGGAAGCTGACATTTTTTTAAGGTTTGCATTATTGGCCAATGTGAACTTATTTCATGAAACCCATCACAACCACACTGCCAACCATAAAACTAGAGATCCACATAAGCCTTATAGGTAGAGAAGCATCTACTTACTATCCTAAGAAATGAGTTTCTCTTACCTAACTTTAAAAGGATCTCTCTAACACATCTGGAATGCTTTTTAACTAGCATGTAGTATCCCAAAAACTTTTTTTTTTTTTCCAACCTTGAAATCCTCCTTTGAAGGCCTAGACTTCCTCTCTTGAGGACTTTCCTCTTGACAACTTCCTTACTTTATCCTTCATTTCAACACAACCTTTAACCCCCACAAAAAACACTAGGTCAAAGAAATATTCTAATAGCTTGTTATAAAAGTACCTTTCCTCCATCTTATACAAAAATCTTGATTGATGTTTTCCCTTATCCTTCTGGCAGTTGTATTTATAATCCTTTTGAAGCATGTGACCAATGACATAGTTTTTGTGTTTGAAATATTAAAAATATTCGATAGTATTATTTCTGAAACCATGTCTTCCATAGTTAAAAGAACAACCCACTCTCACCCCAAACTAAACTTCAAATCAAATCCAACCTAAACCAATAGTGAAGGCTAAAAGAAAAATCACTTTCCATCAAGAGGCTGGAGCAATAGAACATTTACTTCCCACCACCAAATACTTCAATAACAAGATGATGTTTGGAAAGATTATATAGATTAAATGAAACACATGCATCATTACAAAAAAAGGTGGTTTTTCCAGCAAAATAAAACTAGCAATCACACCAAAGGTGCAATGGGTATGCCAAAGTGCACTATTTTTTCAGAGTAAAAATGGAAGCCTTCAAAAGTGATACTCACGATGACATTGACAATTCCTTGCTAAACAGTTAGTCCTTTTTTTATTCATATATTGATGTTCTTCTCTATCCATGATGGTCTCTAATACCGATGGCTCAATTTATACCTTCCTCTACACAAGGTCCATGAACTTGTATATTAGAAGAAGCATAAAATCATCTTTAATAGACTAAAATACATAATGTCAAATTTATAGAATATGTTTTATAGTTAAAATTTATTAACTACCAGTTTAGTTCTAAATGCTAATTTTTATAAAAATGTGATCAAATAGCCTCTATTTTGAACAAAATGTAAGTAGTTTGCAAACTCTGCATCTCCTCTTTCAATGTGCATACCTAAGACAACCCTTCACCTCTCTATTGAATGATATTTATGTGGTTGGAGAGCTAAATATCTTCTCTTTCGCTATCTATTATGTCTAGCCTACAACAATAATTGAAATTTATAGAACTATAATTTAGACAACTTGTGTCTTTTGAAAGCTCTTCTCTAACTTTTTTTTATGGTCCAACTAGGAAAAGTACTAAAAAATTGGATAAATATTATGTTAATGAGTAGCATGCAATAGAGTTTTTTGGGTAGAAATGAGTGCAGCATTTCCAATGTAGTAATTACCACACACATTACCAAGGCCAGTTCCTTGTTGAAGGCTAGACAAGCTAGAAATGGAGAAAGACTATTTTGAACAAAATGTAAGTAGTTCAAAAGCTCTACATCTCATCTTTCACCATTCATACCTAAGCCAACACATAACCTCCACATTGAATGATATTTATGTGGCTGGAGAGCTAAATTTATTATCTTTGGCTATCTATTTTGTCTAGCCTATAACCGTAATTGAAATTTATAGAACTATGATTTAGACAACTTGTGTCATTTGAAAGCTCTTCTCTAACTCTTTCTTTATGGTCCAATTAGGAAAAAGTACTAAAAACAATGGATGAATCTGATCTTAATGAGTAGGGTGCAAAAAAGTTGTGTGGGTAGAAATGAGTGCAGCATGTCCAATGTAGTAATTCCCACAGACATTACCAAGGCCATTTCCTTGTTGAAGGTTGGACAAGATGGAAATGGAGAAGGATTGATTTTCACTTCATTAGTAATATGATAAAAGAAATAGGTGTCTTCTTTTTGGTGTCACTCCAATCAGTTAGAAATAACCAAATCTAAGTTGTTTAACAAGCATTTCCATTTAACAGGTGTATAAACCAAAGTCAAGCATAAATGTGAAGAATACTATAAATGTGAAGAATACAATAGAACACACACCACAATTGGATAATTTATTCGATATAAATGGTGCTCTACCTATGGTAGAGGATTAAAAGCACTATGAAAGATGAGAGATTGATTGTTTCCACTATGTTGTGCCCGCGGTCATTGCTAAAGTTTGATTTAGTCTTGAAAAACTTCTTTGAAACATTCGCAGGACCAATATGAATGTTTGGCACCAAATGCTTTGATGCAGATTGAATTTAAGGAATTTTACATTGAAATTGTGTTGTTTCATGTGAAATTTATTTGAATACCCTAGGGTATAGTACTACAAAAATTTATTGCAGCTGCACTTACCGAATGGGCAGGTACAACATACCCCAATTGAATTTTCAAGGCTGGAAGCGTATCATAATCAATATCAACTATCAAATATCAAATGAAAATAGATCGATGACTATATAATTTGCCCAGAAGATTATTGGATTCAATTGCAATTACAAAACTTTAGAAATGATTTTCCAAGATCATGTAGGGTGATGTGTACTATTCTAAGTTACCAGATTCTCTCCAGCAACTCACAAATTCTAGTTCAATTCTATACAAAGTCTAGTCCTTGTCAAATTCTCTCCAAATTCTCTTGTAGAGCTACTAAAAATTCTATCAAACGAACCTAGGTAGAATTTGTAGTAAATTTTGATGAATTTGCTATCTAGACCTGGGCTGAATTTGGTCTCAGAACATATTTTTTGGACTTTTTAAGTGTTTTTTTGACCTCTCAACCCTATTGTGACTAGTAAAAATACCCGAAAAGATGTTTATATGTCATTTATCCATTTTTTTATGAAAAAAAAAACTTTATTATAAAGGAAATCCAAATTGACAATAGGTGACATCTAAATTGATGATTATAGAGGAATGTCTTTAAAAATATATGATATGTTTGAATCTAGGACTTCGAATTTGTATCACTTTCTGATATAGCTTGGTTAGAATGCTTTAACCAATACAGAATAAAAATTTAGATAATTGCACTTATCTTTTGACAATTCCTTTCATTCTCAAAGTGTCCCCATGATATGAAAATATTTTCCATGCATGTGACCAAGAAAGTGTATCAAGTTGTATGTAGTGCTAAATGATGCAATTAATGTCCTATTGAACTGAAACATAGATTTGGTGGTTTATTTTGCTATGTTCCTTTACTATTAGTAGATTCAAGTATGGATTTATTTTTTGTTGCATATATATACACACAAATACATATTTTTTAAAAACATATGTTTTTGTATAGATGAACCCAAAATGAATTTGAACCCAAGCCGAAAAAAATTTAGACAAATTTTAAACCCGCATCCATAACGAAATCTAAATTGGCAACTTAGGTACTATTTGATTAGAAAGAGCTTTGGCTTCTAATTTCATAAGAAAAGCTATGAAAAGACCTCATTTATAATGCATGAATTGGATAAAAGGTTACTCCCCTTCACTTGAATTGTAGAAAAGAGAAAAGTAGTTGGTGCCAAGGTAGAGATCAGCATTGATGGAGTGATCACCAAATGGACTCAAAAAATATAATCCTTCCCAAAGTGCTAGGCATTGAGAATCAAATTGAATTTTAAAATAGTCCCAAGAAGACATGGTCACTTGTCAACTTCAAAAAACATGAGCAGTTGTCTTCTTCACCACATCCCCTAGTTAGAAAAACTTCAGAAGAAAAATGATTGTTTATAGAAACATACCATTACACATTATTGCATCCTAATGGGCTCATACATACAAAACAAAACTAATTTAAGAACTGATGTACAATAGATTCCTATTCATAACAATAAATCATGTTTTACATTTTTTTGTACAACTCATTAAACAATCACTCTTCCTTATTTGTGTGTGTATAGGTTCAAATTTGATAATAGAGAGTATAATAGATGAGCATAAAACATAAAGGTAGATCGAATAACTCAGCTAATTCTATTTTTTTTTAGATTTCCAAGCTGAAGAAGTTTAATAAGTTATTGCCATCATTGAATCAGAAGAAAGAGACCTATCAAATGCAAGAAGATTTGTAGATTCTCTGTGCTAGCAACTTGATCATTTGGGGTTAGTTACATCATACTCATTTTTACATTTGTTATGTGTTTGATATAATTCACTATTCATCTTATTTGATGTCATAAGAGACATTTTGTTTCTTATTAGAAATGTTCATACAATATGTATTTGGTGCTATTTATCTTCTTCGAAGTCCTAACAGATCACCTCTTTATCATTGGAATCATCTAGAATTTTTTGGCAAGATTTCAACTATCAAAAATCATTTCAATTTAATTTCTCTATATGATATAAAATGTAGTATTTTTAAATATTTTTTGTAGGCACACATTTCTTTTAAACAAAGAGGGTTTGTTAAAAGACTTTTTCTTTTTTCACTTTGCAAAAATGCAGGATTTGATCCTGCTCTATTCAGGATAGATCTTTATGGAAATGTTCTATAAACAAAAATGCAGACCTTGCTTCCCCACTTACTTGGGAGGTTGATCACTGGTTTCCTCATTCAATTATGTACTATTGTATATAGTTACAAAAATTTACATGAGATTTTAGGAAATTTTGAGTACACTCTTATGATTTGATACACTACTCTTTGTTGGATTGTAGGAGGAAGCAAAATAGTTTTCAAAAATCTAAGATTGATCCAATGGAAAGTTAATCAAAGGAAGAAAAATAAACTATAATTCCTTGTATTTTTGTGGGATCTACAGCTTAGCTTCTTAGTTAATTAATTTTAATTGATTTTCTTGTCAAAATTTTTAGATTTCAAGTAGAGAATCTGTAATCTCAAACTTAAATTTGTAGGGGTTTTAAAAAATAGTTGTGGAAAGAGTAACTTCAACAATTAGAACCATTTGTAGCTTTCTTCATTCATTCTAGGTAATATAGTTGATGAGGATTTAACCTCCTTTTTTGGTTGATGAGGGGATGCATAAACATGTTATTTATTGTAGCAGACAGAGAGCATTTTCTTTTCTCTTTTTTGCAAGGGAGAATAAACCATTTACTGAACTTTTGGTAGCAGATTTCCATTCCTAGCCTTAGCATTTTTATGAGAAGAGTCAAATTGGTCTTGCTTCAACTACTATAGTTAGGATACACAAACAAACAAATGATACTTTGAAGCCTTAAAATGGTCTATCTATATATCCTTTCTAGCCCATAGGTTCAATCATTTGCATTTCAAAACACCTTAATAGCATGTTTCTTTGAACTAAGTCATTTTTAAAGCATTATCATGCAAGTCTTGTCTTTAAATAGAAATAAAATTTTTGAAAAAAGGTATCCTAGGTAGAAGAAGATGGATAGTAAAAGAAGAGGAAGCTCTTCATCCAATAGTTCAAAGATTTGGACCTGGTAATTGGAACAAAGTTAAAGAAAATGAACGCTTTTTTAGAAATAGAGCTATGGTGCAAATCAAAGAAAAGGTTTTTCTTCTATTAAAAACTTCACAAATCATATATTTATATCTCAAGGGTAATAACAAATGATTTTTTTAGATTTAGTATAGAATGTATTAGACTAATGTTTAAGTGTATGACAACTTCTGATGTGGAAATATGCAGTATTGACTAGTAAAAGAAGACTGGGAGCTGAAGGAGAATAAAAGAGGATATTTTCCTGGTAAGGAGTTAATTTTGTCAACAACAATTTAGAAATAATCTCAGTTAAAGAAGACAAGAGTGGAAGATTTTCAAAGAAAAGTGGAAGACATATCCCAAATGTACAAAGAGCTAAAAGAATTACAACAACAAAATAAAGAAAAATCTCTCGTATTGGAAGATCTTGAAACTATACTCATAAAGCACAGGAGAAGATAAGAGAAACATAGAAGATGGTCTAAAGCACAATCCTCTTACAGAATGTGTTTGGAGAATATGATAAGAGATACTACGCACTAGTAAGTATATTCATTTATGTTCTAAATCTATTACTTTAAAATATAGCATGTTCCTAGATAATAGATTAATTCATTTTATTTCTAAAATAGGTATCACACAATTCTCATTCTTAGACCCAATACATAACATACTCAAAATCTATGTTTTTGGCTTTCTAATGGCTTGGACAAGGGAGTTTTATAGTATGTATATTTTGTAAGCATCTATATGTATTTGACATGAAAATCACAAGAGAACTTGCCAACATGGACAAAGGAAATATGATGTAAATAAAAAACTAGGGCATATAAGCCAACAGAATATTTAGCAAAAAAGGAACACTGCTAGATTAAAAAATGTAACTTCCCATGAAGCTCTAGTAAAACAAGCAATAAGACAAAACATGAAAGTAGAGAAAATAGACAATTCAAAGTAACTGGCCCATTAGAATAGATCCAATTGGATCATAAATTAGATTTCTAGTTACATTAACTACGACCAAGGATAGAGCAACAATGATTAAACTAGTAACTATAAGACCATCTTGAGAACACAATAAACAAATTCAAATGTTAATTCATATTATATGCTCACAAAGTTTTAGGCTATTATTATAATGATTGGTTGATGTATCAAAAATTATCTCTTAGTTAGAAACCCTTAGAACAAAGAAAGGAACCATTATTTTATTTCTAATCTCCATGTGGCATTCTTTTCCTACTAATCTAATACCTCCATCATTATTTCCAAAGAAGTAGGATCGTGATAAGAGAAGAGATAATCACACACAGTAATTCCTTCTACTATAGCACCCTTTTGAATAGAACTTAATGTTGCAAAAAGAGAAGCAACTGAAAAGAAAAATTGGCTTTAGAAAGATTATTCTTTCTTCTAACTACACAAATCTGAGTTATAAGTCATAAAATTAACAATAATGGAAAACCAACACATGAAATTAAACACCTTCCATGACAAATGATCCACCAATAACTAAAGCTTCCAAGAAATGTTTGTAGGAGGCTAATTTCAAAAACCATCAAATCTTCAATTAGTGAATAGAAATTACATGACATGATTCTCAAATCAAGAAAATTTTCAAATCTAAATAGCTAAAAGCCACTAATTAAGAACTTGCAATAAATATGGCATTCAAATTCATTTCTAATAAAATGTTTAAAAGACAACAAACATGTGTGACCAATCACAAAGAGAAGATCATCAAAATGCATTATTCTCTCTAGATTGACAATATCAAAGTTCAAGATTCATGCATCCAAATTTGTTATACACTATGCAATATAATTGTAATTTGAACTTGCACTTATCTTATTATCATCTGTAAAACAAAACTAAGTATGATTGTAAAGCCATATGTTAGGGCCAATGATTATTCTTTGTCACAATACTTTGAAATAGTCTAATAATTTAAGAGTCATTTTCACATTGATGAAGGTACCCGCTTGATTGTTACTCTTCAAGGAGATAAATCATATGAGGACTTTTATCCTATCAAGAGTGTGGATCTTTAATGCTTCTCATAAATCTTCTCAATAAAAAAGAGAGAGTAAATCATGTCTGCGCAATTATATGTAATGGTCCGAGAAAATATCATGTCATTAATTGATTTTATTGCCAATCTTATATTGGAAATTATTGACTATTGATAAGTACAATATTTTTCTTATTAGTGTTGGTAGTGTTGTGGGTTACCAATTACCCTATCATGTTGAGTATTTGTTTTGCCTTATTCTTCTCATTTTTCTATCTCAACCTGGCTAGATTGCTCGGATCAAGATATCTTTATAGTTGTCTCTATAACCTTCAGACATCAATGCAAATAATTTTCAAACACTGTAACTAAGAGTTAAGTGATCTGTTAAAGTTGATGTCCTAATTAAGAGTTTGATTCTTTAGTGATGAGCTTATTTATGGATTCCTTGTCATTGGGTTCTAGCTTTATGTTCAAGTGATGTTTAGTTTCTTGTTAGCTGTTTTTCTTATTTCTCAAACATTTTGGTAATATGAAAATTGGAAACTAAGACATGTTAGAGGAATAAAATTATGATCTGATAGCTTTATTGAGATGCAATTGGGACTTTTCAATTTTTTTAATATCAATTGTTCTTTTAACAATAATTACTTATGTTTTTCATTGTGTAACAATGTGAAAATGTGTCCACTATCTAGAAAGAATTCATGACCCTAGAAAGAAGAAAGTAGTAATCTCATCCTTGAATAAAATGCTCTCAATTTTTGGATAATTTCAATTGCCTTGAGCTCTACTATTATTAGATATTCAACTATTTGAATTATTGTTGTCTTCTTTATAGGTATTATTAAAATAAAGTTACAAAACTTTCCAAGTGGACAATTCTAGATGATCTAAGGGTTTGTATGGCAATTTTATTCTATTAGAAGAAAATTCAAGTATAGCACTTCCCTTATGTTTTCCTTTTGTAGAATAATATAGGTAGTTTTAGCTACAAAACAAATTGATGACATGCTTAAGTGATTTCTCCTATGAGAAGGAATTTTCTATAGTTCGTTGTTATTGCCTGATTATAGAATGTTTCATTGTGAGATGCTAAAAAATTTATTAGTTAGGTTTTAAATTTGGTCTTGGCTATCTTCTAAATATGATTATTCATGTTATAGGAATTAGCCTATGCTGAATTCCCAAATAATCCAAAGAAGAAAAGAATTTCAAAAATATTTTTAACAATGTGCAGAGCACATGTTTACCCAAGCTATTCTTTACTTGAAAACCTTAGTGCAACACAAAAACACACACTCAATGTTGGCACCTGGTATTACTCTCACAACAGTGGTATTATGCACTTAGAATATTCTCAAGACTTAGAAGATTTACCTAAGAAACCAAACTTTGCAAAACTCACTACCATCCAAGCTTTATTGGTGTAGCTTGCACTATTCTAGAATCACCATCTTTTGAAGCATGACCAATACATATTGAGCACATCATTATCATGAAAATTGCTTTGGTACACTACTAGATCATTCGTTGGTTTTCTTAGTGATTGCTACTCTTATGTGATATTTATTGGGATTTATTTCCATATTTTTTAGTGAACACTTATTGACTCAAATTTTTGGATAATGTTTCACAAGAACTTTTCTTTTGGGATTAAACGACATAGTTTGAGATTTTCATCCTTGTCCAACTCTAGACTATTTGTTTTTGTAGACTTTATAGAGCCTAGTACTTTATTTTTTGAATGATCTCAACTAATTTTGAAGAATTTGGTGCACTGAGAACATCATTGTTTTGCATTATTTAGTGTCGTATAAATAGTCTCACTGTATTTTAGTGTTACATTTAAGTTTTTAGAATTGTTATTTGTGTGAATTAAGAATATTATTCAATTAGATTATTTATTGTAGTATAAATATTCTCATTGTATTATTAGTGTTAACATCTAATTTTGTAGAAATTTTTAGAGGAGGCTAATTGCAAAAATGAGGCACAAGAAACCATTCTTGTATTGACAAGTACATGGATGGTATGGATTATGAAGAGTTCAGTGTGCTTTTTTTGGCTCATCTATTTATGACTGGTGGCTTTTCATCTATTAGTAGAGTGTCATTAAGGCAATGACACTGTATCTAGTACAAAGTGTCTATTTTTGGATGACACACTTGAAGCAATATTCTAGTCACTTCATGCACTTCTGCATTGTTTGTAACAAGTTGGACACCATTTTTAAATTTAAAATCCATTACCTCAGTTCCCTTTTCCTCTAGTTGATTTAAGTTTGACAAAATGGAATTATTTTTTGTGTTAATGTTTTCTAGCTTCATTCTGATTAACTCTAGTGAAGATATATATTAGTGAAAGAGACAATACATAATTTTTATATATAGTTATAATGGTTAATATTATGAATAAACATATTCCTAAAGAGACATATCTATTCATAACTCTTTCTTCATATAAATATATTGATAGTTGCATTTGGAAAATACATACCATAATGTCAATGTTATTATATTTGTAGTAGATTCTCTTTTAAAAAAAACTAACATGACATCAGAGTAGGAATCCAATATTAAACATCTACTAACTTCTCTACATTTAAAAGTATTGCCTGATTTGAATGTGAAGGCTAAATAATTTTCAAGGAAAAAAAATGCTCCTTAGATATTGTGTTGAGGAATGTGAAACAAATGATCCATTTTATTTCAGACAGAGAGAATGTCAGTTACTATCAACCTAATCTTGGAGAAGTAGTTAGAAAAATCATAGCAAAGAAAGTGCAGGAAGATGAATGTTTAGTTATCGCAGACATGTTTAGGAACATTATTTTAGAGAAGTTCAAAGCTAACATTGTGGTGATTTTGTCTTCTAATGATATGCATAGAGAGAATGCATAGGATGATATGTGCCTCAAATGCAATGAAGTGGTCATTTAATGCAATTGAATATTATGATGGCATGACAATGGAAGTTGTGATGAAGATATTATGCGACCTACAAGTGAAGCCTACAAATATTATACTAGCGAGACATGGAAAAATTTTTTCCAATTCTATTGGGGTGTCTTGAGGCTTTAGGAAAAAAGTTTGTGCTGGTTATATTAGGACATGGTTACCACTAACTATAAAATTGATTCCCTTTGCTCAAATAAATTATAATCGAATATCAAAGAATTTGATAGTTGGCATTGACTTCAATTGTGAGCTGAAGAAGAGGCTTTGCAAGAAGACCGTTTGGTGGAAGACCTTTCCCAATAATTCAAACAAATTAGTATTGCCACCTTTTTACTTGATGTCATTTTTGTTATATTAACTTCTTTACAAGATACCCCATGTATGGGTAGAGTCCACTATTCATTGCCTCTACATTTATAAGGTGATATTAGTGCTATAGATATGTGAGGGGAAGCTATATATATATATATGTATGTATGTATGTATGTGTGTATATATATATGTATGTATCTATATATATGTATATCTACATATATGTGTATATATATATATGTATATATGTATATATATATATGTATATATGTGTGTGTGTATATATATGTGTATATATGTATATATATACATATACATATATGTGTATGTATATATGTGTATATATGTATATGTATATATGTATATATATATATATATATATGTATGTATATGTATATGTATATATATATATATATATATATATATATAGTATTTTTCTGTCAATATGTGGCCCTCAAAATTATAACATTAAAGGAGGAACCCTAATGATTGGAAAAGCCATAAGGTGAAGACGTGGGCCCATCAAATGTAAGCAGGATGAAACCTACATGGGAATTAGGAAGTATCCCAAATTTTGCAATTGTGAAATCATCTTTTATGATTGTAGATTATTGAATATTATAATAATTGAGAATTATAATATGAATCATCATAATAATATTGTTATTGTTAGTGATACACATGAGTTAAATTACTAACAACCTAATTGACATTCTTATTTGATTTAAGATTATATTTAATTTGATAATGCTTATGAAATATATAGACATTCATTATGTGAATATATTATATTTTGATTAAACATTTATCTATATTATTCTTATTTAATTTTTGTAAGAACTATGTACCTTGATCTTTTCCTCCAAGAATGTTATTGTAGGAAAAAGAGGGAGATTGGGAGGGAGATTGATATTTTAGGCAACCTTGAAAGAGAGAGAGTAGATAGATGATATGATTCAGTCACCCTTTAATAATCTCGATCATATTGATTAAGAGGGAGTAAATCATGTTGTGATGGATTCTCTGTGATCAATAAATTCTAGCAATGAAGATGATAATGATTCATGAATATGCCACATGACTATGTGAATTTAATGGGCCTAACCCTATCTACATCATGAGGAAGTGATAACTTTGAAATGATCATCACTTGTATTTGGAGAAGTTGTTGTAAGGTGATGATCTTACAATAACTTGTATCATGGTATCTAAATTTGAGTAAATGGTGAATGTTTTGCATCTCAACATTCTGGGAGGCCAATACTCTTTATATCAAATTTGATATAAAATCTTATTTGAGTACTTGGTGAATATATTTATATTCTGGGAGGCCAATGCTTATGATGTCAAATGTGATATCACACCTTATTTGAGTACTTAGTGAATATCGGATGTCAATATTCTGTGAGGCCAATACTCCTAATATCATCTATGATATCAAAATGATAGATGTCATCTAATCAAAGATATACTTTTTACTATATCTAATATTACCAATACTATAATACATGTCTTATGTTTATCCTCCCTAGCTAAGAGGGAGTGTTAATGTTTTGCAGCTTTTTTTTGATAAACTCTAGTGAAGATATATGTATGTATATCTATATATATATATATATATACATATATACATATATGTATACATATATGTATATATGTATATATATATATGTATATATGTATATATATGTATATATGTATATATATGTATATATGTATATATATATACATATATATATACATATAGTATATATATATATGTATGACATATACACAAATATATATACATACATATGTTGGAAATATTAAAGATATGATAGGTTACTGAGAAGGGAGGGGTGAATCAATAACTTAAATTTTTTAAAAATAGTTCAGCACTTTAACCATATATTCTATTCACCATTCATTCATCTAATCTACTGCATGTATGGGAGATCAAACATTCATAACACATGTACACAATGATTTGGTGACCTAGAAACCTTCCAAATAGAAAGTAAAACTTGGGTGGGGATGATACCCACAAAACTTTATTGCTACAGTATGAAGTTGGCCTATTAAGGCTTACATTGACCACTTTTGGTGATCTGTCCTATTAGGACCACAAAGGACTGCTAGGTCAACCTTGTTAGAGGATTTACAAACATACAATGAAGTATGCACTCTATTAAGAGATTTATACAAAGACTATTAAGTCTACCCTGCTAAAGGATTTACATAACTAATTCACCTATTAAGATGAAATAGTGGATCTACTTAAAACTTGATTGTGAATTAGCTCCTTGAAGTATAGATCACATCTTGTGACTAATGAATTTTTACTACTCCTTGTAGACCTTGTTGAATACTCTGCTCTACTCCTAATTCGCTTTAATTCTTCTCAAAGCATTACATATCCATTCCTTAACATATTATCTTTGCAAATGATATAATACATTACATATATACCATTCCAATAATTATAATTGCAAGGTCGGCCAAAACAAAAGTGAACAAAATATTACTGAGTCATCTAAGTAGTAGAAAAATCAGGTTCTTCAAGCTGACTTGGTGACCTTTTGATACTCTGCATCCACTACATTACTTGGCATCATCATCCACTCAATAGAAGTAAAAGCTCAGTCCATACTAACCACACAACATAGCTTGGAACTCAGTAACCATTGGAGACTTAGTAGACATAGTGTCACTCAGTAAAAACTAAATCCTTCATTTACCTTGAATTCACTAGGTAAACACTACACTTCCAATACTTGGTAAACATTGTACTTCCATCACTTGGTAAACATTGCACTTCCATCACTCAGTAAACACTATGAAGCTCAGTGAGTACTATATGATTGGTAGATACTACTTAAGTGATGAACCTACAAGGTAACCACTGAATGCTCAGTATACACTGTAGACACTTGGTGTAAACTACGAAGCTCAGTTAACACTAGAATGTTCGGTGGCTATACTAAAGTAAATACATGTTGTCACTAATGGCAATAATAAATTAATGCCAACAATCTCCCCCTTTGGCATTAGTGACAAAACACTTATAAACTAAAACATATGTACATATTTTTAGAATTGCTACGTATATATTTCTACATATATCTTCTTAATGATGTATATATAAGGATACTTATGTACACATGCTAACTCTAATGAGTGCTAACTCCCCCTAACACTTATATTGATAACTTTCCCATTTATTATGATGAATCTCTCCCCCTTTTTGACAATAATGCCAAAGGACTACATATATACAGTTTATATGGTTACATCAAGGTGAGATAAAAAATCTTGATGTACCTTAAGGATGGTGGCAAAAGTATTATCCTAGGTCTACTGCAAAATTTGATAGGTGGAGAGAGAAATTTGAACTTCTACTGATAATTGAATCATGTGATCAACCACTGAGAAGTTCTGATCTTGGACCAATGTTTTGCAATGAGCAATATGTTTTTACATTGTGTCCATCATAGGAAGGATCATGTTCTAGATGTCTATGAGTGTAGACCAGATCCTTGCTTCCTCTCTTAATAGTTCTTCTTGTCCATTTCCCAAATATCTGATCTTGGTGTGATGGGAGATTGTATAGGAGGAGTCCACCTTTAACTTGGATGCACTTGATTGCATATCAATGTCAATATTATTTAGCTTATCCTTTATTTCTTTGATAAAACTAGAAAAATCACAAAGTTTGGCAAAAAGTGATGCTTTTTTATTAAAAGAATTTTCAAAATTACCCAAAAATGTTGATAATTCAACTTTCTTGATTGCTATATTTTGAACAATATGCTCTAGCACCTTATTATCAAATTTCCCTTCAACATTCTCAATAAGTTTCTCTTGTCTAGAAGAATCTTCATTAAATTCTTATACAACCTCTTCTAACTGAATTAAAGTGTATTGAGTAGAATCTACTTCAACACCTATATCATCTGTAATTATATTCTTGGAATTCTCAATTATTCTATATTCCTTATCACTTTCTAATCTTAACTATTTCTATGTAGCTTTCATCTCTATGAGTTGATTGGCTAACCTCATCTCTTCAATGGTAGCAATGTCATAGTCAGTCTTTGGAATTACTATTTCTGTTTCTAAGTCAATGTCTTCTCCAATTTCCTTTCTAGTCATCAAAAGTTTTAATGGATGCTTTTGTTTGACTTTTTTGATGACTTGTTTGACCTTAAGAACAGACATAATAGTAGAGATAGAAGGGCTAGCAGTGAAAAATGGGATAGGACTCAAGGATTGAATACCAATAGAAGTATTAATTGGATCAAAAACTAAAACACTTCCCAAAAATGATGACACACTTGGTATAGCAGTATCTGAACTAATTAGAGTTGAAGTGGATATAGATAATGTTGATGAGAACAAAATTGTAGAACTTACTGGAATTGATGGAAACAAAATTGTGGAACTTACTGGTATACTCATTGATGATGAAGGAGCTAAGGAGGTTGACTCAATAGCTAAAGAGGTGATAGACATCTTGGTAGATGAAGTGCTTGGTGCATCTAGAAGAGCGCTGGTGAAGATTGAGCTATTGATGTGGCAATTGTGCTCATAGTCTCACTTGCAGAAGCTATCTCCATAGTAGATGTAATAGTCTTTAGTGGAGAGTGAGGAAGGGATGCAATAACTACTGCTGCAAATTTTACTAGATCTTCTTCATCTTTTTCTTCCTCAAGTGCTTCTTCCTCCTTGTATTCTTCCTCTTTTTCTTCCATAAGTGCATGCAGCTCTCCTCGCATAACTTCATTGTTCTTCATTGCTGCCTTTATTTCGTCTTCAGTAAGATTCGATAGAAGATTCTTCAAAGATTTCTCATATATGTCTTTGGCCATTTGGGTGGTTGACTCCCACCTTGTTTGCAATCTCTCCAACAGTTCTTTGGAGATTTGAGGGGCAAGTTGGTCTGGGGAGTATTTCCATTTTCTCATCTTGTTGAGTACCAGTTCCTCAATCTACATTTTCTTTGCATTAGTCCTTGTTTCAAATTTCAATGCCTTGAAATTTTTGATGCCAACTCCCTCTTCTAATTGTTTCAATCTATCTTGGAAGGAAAGTTGGGGCTTGTTGAATACTACTTCACCTTTATTCTTTCCTTTTTCTCGCCTTGTAAAAAAAGTTGTGGAGGCTTTGGGTGGCTTGGTAATGATTACCTTGCCCTTCTTTTTCACTAGCTCAACCTCCTTCTCTAATTCTTCCTCTATATCTTCTAGTTCCTACTCCTCTTCTTCATCATCACCTTTTCCTTCAGTAAGCATAAGAGGGCTAGTTGCAGTGTTCAATTTGGCTATCTTCCTCTTTCCTTTGTTGATAGCCTGGGGTAGCTTGATTTCAAGCTCAATTCTAGTCTTCGCTTCATCATAAGTGCCAAAGGTAGGAAGCTTAGGATCTATAGGCTCATTTAATAGTGCTTCAATAATGTCCCTGATTTCATCAATATTAACCTAATAAGGAAGAGGTTTCACCCATGCAACTCGAGGCCTGACTGCCTGAATGTATACTTTATCACAATCAACAATAAAGCTTACATCATCTTTGTATTATTCAACCAATTTTGGTGGAATTCAAAACCTATTATTCATCCTTTCCTTGAAATCTTTAAAATAATTATCCATACCTTTTCAAAATTTTCACCCATTTCAACAATAAACTCATTAATCTGATATAAAATTGGAATATCTTTTATCTATACAACTGAGCCCTAAGATGGAAAGAATTTTTGAATATAGAAAAATAAATGAGTCAATAAGGAACCAAATTTGCAGGGATTATTCTTTGAAGTCCTTATGCTGTCCATGTTCTTGTTCAATTGTTTCAACAATAATTCTGATAGGTCAAATTCAAGGTTCTTCTTCACAATTTTGAAAGCCAAATCCATAGCCTCATAGGGCACACTATTCAGATGACTAGAGCTATAAATTTTGTGGACAATGACTTGAATTCCAAACCTTAATTCAACATCAGATACAGTGCTAACATTTAAACCTCTACCATCCCATTCAGCTAGGGTTTTCTTCTGTAACTCCTCCCAACCTAGGTTTTTGGTAGTTTTAGCTTTGCTAGTATGAGGAGACCAGTAATCTTATGAATCATCTTCTTGGTAATTAACACTAACTGCTCTAACCATATTTTCCCATTGTGAACATGACTGAGTATGTACATAATCCACTTAATTTGGAAACTTCTTGCAATATGCGAGATATGGGTTAACCCTTTGGTCTCTAGATGCTTATGCTTGGGTTTCAAAGAGCCATCAACACTCATATCTCCTAGGGCATTTTCCATTTCTAGGTTTCCAATCTCTTGAATAGAACATCTAAAATGAGTACGAATATTGTTGATAAGAAGTACCTTTGGTGGAGTCTATGATTGAGCTCCATTGGGGTGGAGTGATTCTGTGATTGCTGGAACTAGCTTGAAATTTGGCGCTTTCCACTCCACACCTTTAACTAGCATTTCTAAACCTCTTTTTTCCTTTGTGCTACTACTACTCTTTGATGCCATTGATTCTCGGTAGGTGTAAGAAATATTTGAAGAAATTTTTCACTAGAAAATCTAGTAAAATCGCTTGGAATTGCCTAAAATTGCTTGAAGTTTCTTAGCTCTGTAATCATGGTGAAGAATGAAATCAAATTTTGCCCTTTTGACAAAAATTTTACCATAAATTCTTGGTAAGCAGGTAGATGAGATGACATAGTGCTTGATAAGCTATCATTCATTCACTTTCTTGGTAGAAGCTTACTACTTGATGATCAAAAAAAAAATTAGTTTCTCCCGACCTAGCTTGGTAAGGTCTTCAACTAATTTTACTTGGTAGATGTGACTCGGTAAAGGATATGCTTTCTTTGATCCTTGTGTATCTAGAATATTGATTGATCATTTTTCTTTCTTTTATTTGGAATTTCTTGAGATATCACTTCAAGATATAGTTCCATATCCTTGTTTATGAATCTAACTGGAGATGGTGGAGTCACCCACTTCTTGAGTGACATTGCCATCATTTGAACTATCTCACTTGATAGATATAGGAATCCATTATTGCCTCATCTATTTCCAAATGTTATCTACTTTAATTTTCTTTTCATCTTCAACTCTTCCTATGTTCATGTAGTTTTTAGCTATATGACCGAGTTCTGTGCATGTATAGCACCTTAAAGTAGTGTCCTTCTTTCTTAGGTGATGCCTTGCACTGTTTATGCCAATATGTCCATATTCTCCACAATAATGACATCTGCACCAGGTATTTTAGTCTCATCCAAATACTGCTTTAACAAGTTGTTCAACTAGATTGAATGGTTTGGATCTACATTGGAATGCCTTGTGACCATGCTTCTTGCATTTGTGACAATTTTCTTCAAATTTTTGTTTCTCCTTGCATTCATTAGCTTTATGACCATGTTGACTACAATTGTAGCATTTACCATTAAATTTACCTTTTCCATTGCTCCAACATTTTTTTGATGTGTGACCTACCTTACCATAGTGATTGCAAGTAGATCTTTGATTCCTTTGGGCACCTTGTTTGGAGGTTTCACCTTCTTCCTTATAACCAAGTCTTGCTTTACCCTTTTTTCTATGAAGATTCTGCTCACTTTTTTGATTTAATTGAGTCATGTCTACTTGAGATTTCATTATCCTTTCATTGACTTTCTCGATTAAGTCATTTCCCAAAATTTTATTGATTTGTCTTTTAGATCTCAAGTCACTTTTTAATCTTTAATTGATTTATCTTTCAGTGATTAAATCATTCTTTAGGCTTTCATTTTCAGATCTTAGATTCATAATTTCTTCATTTGCATTAGATAGTTAATCTATGAGATCTTCATGCTAAAGGGATTGATAATTTCTTGCCTCTAAGTCTTCATTTTCCTTGTTGCTCTATTCCAAAACTTCACATAGCCTAATTGATTGGATTTCTTGTTCTGTTTTAAGCTGTCTTACTTCTTCCTGTAGAGAGCCATTCTTTGCTAGGAGTTCCTTGATTTCATCATTAGCTTCATTTGAACTACTTGAGGGTAAAAGGTCTTCAATATTTTCTTCAACATACTAATGGTCATTCATTTTTCTTGCAAGTTCGTTTCTTCTTTTTAGGGATTGGGAAAGATGCTCATTTGCTTCTTTGAGTTGAGCCATGGCCATTATCAGATCTAGCTTTTCATTTTTAATAGCTTTGTCTAGTCTAAATATCTCCATTGTCCTTGATCTTTTCTCAAGTTGCCAAACTTTATCCTAAGAACCACAAAATCTCTAATACCAATTGTTGGAAATATTCAAGATATGATAGGTTACTGAGAGGGGATGGGTGAATCAGTAACTTCAAAAACTTTAAAATAATTCAACACTTTAACCATATATACTGTTCATCATTCATTTATCTAATCTATTGCATGTATGGTGTTAGATTATGGTGACTGATTAGGAAAGTACTATACATACTCCATAATTAGTAGGGTTCAAGGCATCACCCCGAAAAAGAAAATTTTGGTACTATTCATAGATTTGCCACTAAAGTTATGGCTAATTTATGGCTGACATGTTATAACCCTAAAGTGGTTTAATACTTGTATAAAAAGGGTTTAGGGTTGGGTATTTTTATGATAGTGTGATGCAAAATTGGTTCTTGCAGTAGTGTTGAGCTATTAGGGAGTATGGATTATAATTAGGTTGTAATCACTAGATTGTAATAAGATTGGACTTCTTGTTTGGTGGACATAGCCCAGGGATTGGGTGAACCATATTAAATCTTGGTGTCTTGTGTTCATTTTTGTGTGATCTATTATTTTCTGTTATTTCTTATATTTACATGTATTTTTTATTTATGTTTGTGGTTTTATCCTAGCATATGGGAGATCAAACATTCATAACACATGTACATAGTGATTCGATGACCTAGAAACCTTCCAAATAGAAAGTAAAATTGGGGTGGGGATAATACCCACAAAAATTCATTACCACAATATGAAGTTGGTTGTTAAGGCTTACATTGACCATGTCTAGTGATCTGCCTTGTTAGGAGCACAAAGGAGTGCTAGGTCAACCTTGTTAGAAGATTTACAAACATACAATGAAGTATGCACTCTATTAGGAGATTTATACAAAGATTGTTAAGTCTACCCTATTAAAGGGTTTAGAAAACTAATTCACCTCTTAAGATGAAATAGTGGATCAACTTACAAATTGATTGCTAATTAGATCCTTGAAGTATAGATCACCTCTTGTGACTGATGAATCTTTATTGCTCCTTGTAGACCTTGTTGAATACTTTTCTCTACTACTGATTCACTTTTATTCTTCTCAAAGAATTACATATCGATTCCTTAACATCTTATCTTTGCAAATGATATAATACATTAGATATATACCATTCCAATAATTACAATTGCAAGGTCAGCCAAAATAGAAGTGAACAAAATATTATTGAGTCAGGCAAATAGTAGAAAACTTGGGTTCGTCAAGCTGACTTGGTGCCCTTTTGATACTCAACATCCATTGCATTACTTGGCATCATCATGCACTTAGTAGAAGTAGAAGCTCATTCCATGCTAACCACTAAATGTAGCTTGGGACTTGGTAACCATTGGAGACTCGATAGATATAGTGTCACTCGGTAAAAACTAAATCCTTCGTTTACCTTGATTTCACTCGATAAACACTACACTTCCAACATTTGGTAAACATTGCACTTTGATCACTTGGTAAACATTGTACTTCCATCACTCGGTAAACACTATGAAGCTCAGTGAGTACTATATGTTTGGTAGATATTGCTTAGGTGATGAACCTACAAGGTAACCATTGAATGCTTGGTATACACTGTAGATGCTCGGTGTAAACTGTGAAGCTCGGTTGACACTGGAATGCTCAGTGGCTATACTAAAGTAGATAAATGTTGTCACTAATGGAAATAATAAATTAATGCCAACAACATATATATTTTATAATTATTTATATATTAGAGAAATACACAATATATAATTTGTATATATAATTATAATGGTTAATATTATGAATAGATATATTCCTAAAGAGACATGTCTATTCATAACTCTTTCTTCATATAAATATATTGATAGCTACATTTGGAAAATACATACCAAACATAATGGTAGTGTTATTACATTTGCAGCAGATCCTCTAAAAAAAAATTAACATTTTGAAATAAAAAGAGCCTTTAAACTATCGGCTCGATTGGATGTTGCGTTTTTGCCCCCATTTCAAGAAATACAAGTCCATAACCTTTTTGGGTGTTATATTGAGAATGAAATGAAACAAATAATCATTTATTATGTATTCTTTAAAGGGTGCTAGCTTAATTGAAGAGCACCTACTTTACAAGCAGGAGGATGGTGGTTTGATTCCATTGTACCCTATTATGACCACATACAATACCAAATATGTGACTAAATATGATATTGAATATGCTACTAAATATTTCACCAAATATGCTACTAAATACACGATCAAATATGTGTCAAATATGTCACTAAATATGCTATTGAATATGCTACTAAATATGTGACCAAATATACTATTAAATATGTTACTAAATATACTACCAAATATGTGAGTAAATATACTAAATATGTGATTAAATATACTATTAAATACACCCCTAAATATGTGACTAAATCGATGATCAAAATTAGTGATCAAATAAGTAACTAAAATTGTTTAGTAGTAAATCTAGTAGTGTTATAAATGATTGGATATTAACTACTATTAGTGATGTGATTGATTTTAGTCACATATATGCAAATTTTAGTGGTTTTTTTAGTCACATATTGTTTTTTTTGTACTAATGAAATGAGTGTGTATGTTCCTCCTCGGGTGTGGTTGGTACACTTCCACCTTTGCATGGTACCGGCATGAATATAGGTTCAAAGTCAAGACTCCATTGAACCATCCCATGTGTAGAAAAAGTGTTTGGAGGAAATCTCATGGTAGGTGTGTTGTTTAGGGTTTCTTTCATCATCTCTTGATTACGATCTTGCAAATACATGTTTAAGGGGTATACAAGCAATGGTTGTGATGCCTTGATTTGGTCTTTTTCAGAGGTTTTTAGGGTTTTCTTGGTCTTATTTTGTCTTGGATGAGGTTTTAGTTATGTTGGTGCCTCAACAAACAAGGGTTGGTAAAGTTCTTCAGGTCTCTGAGCTGATTGTGTCCTTGTGAGTGTTGGCATGATACCTAAAGATGTAGAAGAAGTGGAGGAAAACCTAAATGGACTTCCTACCTCCCAAGTGTGCACCTAAACTACAAATTATGCTCAAATAGTACTAAGTGCACCCTTGGTGCACTTGGGTCCCTAAAGGTAAGCAGTTGGTAAGCAGGAGGTATGTAATGGGTAAACAGAGGTGTTAGGGTGCCTAATATGCAACATGTGAATGATTTGAGTGTTTTGAAAGGTTTAGGGATGCAATTTAAGGTGTGGATGTGTAGATTAAGGTTCTATACCTTAGAATGAAATACCTAATTACCAAGTGCACTCTGAAACTACCAAGTGTGCTCTGAAACTAACAACTGTAGACTTGAAGTGTGCAATTGGTAAAATAGGTCAAAACTTGATAATTACGATGTGGGTATTCATGATGTGAGTTTTTTTTGGATTTTTAGGTGTTTAAGGATGTAATGCAACCTAGGAAAATTCCAAATGAAGTAGAGTTTTGATATGCAAGGTGCAAATGTCCTAGGGAAACTATGCAAATGCAAATGCAAAGTGATGTTTTGGAGGTTTGCAAAATGAAGATTATGGTATGCAAAATGAAGGTTAGGGTTGGACCTTGGACTTAATAATGATGCTATGGGTTGATGTATGCAAGGTGGACTATGCAAGAGATGGTGTTCTAGGGTTGATAATGACATTTGGGATATGAAAAATGAGGATAAGTGATGAAGAAGACAATTTGGTTGATAGACAAGTTGATAGGGTTTGATAGTGAAAATGATGCTAAGGTTTTGAACAATGCAAGATGAGGGGAATATACCAGTAGGGTAAGTCAAAAAAATGTTTTGGGACACTAGGAATATGATTATGCTAATGACAAAGGTATATGCAAGGTTTTGAACTTACATGAAATCTTTAGAAAGTATTTGTTCTAGGAATTTAACCTTATGATAATGGACTTTGGATCTTGACCAAAAAGTGATAAAAGCAAAAAAAAAAAAGATCAAATGGATAAAGATAAAAAGTTAAAATCTATCAAGACATATATAGAGCTTGACCAAAGAAAATGGTAAGAAAAGATAAAAAGACTAGTCAAGATCCATCATCCATCAACACTAGGAGATACTCTAGGACTCATACTTCATTAAGATTTTTGACTAAATTTAAAGGTTTTCAGGTTCAAAATGATGTTTAGGGGGCTCAAAATGATTATGATGCTGAGAAAATATGCAATATGGAAAGGTCCTAAGATTAAATATGCTAGTTAGGGTGTCATTGGTAGTTTGATGGCATACTTGGGAAGTTGGGTGGAATGTTTGCTAAATCTGAGTTATGTGGTTGCCAAATTGATATGCTAGAAAGCTAGGACACTAGGGATGATGTTATGACTAGATAGTAGGTGGAAAATGGAGGTTATTACCTAAGAAATGATTTCCTAAGTGAAGAAAATGAAGGTTAGGAGATGCAGGATGTAGATCAGGACACACTAAGATAGGCGGACTATCAGGTACCTAAGGACACCTCTGAAGTCTCAAAATGCTATCTAGAAGCCCAAATTGGGTCCTTAGATCACCAAGTGTGCTCAAATAGTACCAACTACCCCTATGGTGTAGTTGGGGCTAGTTTGGGAGTAGTTGGTATTTTTAGGACACAATTGGTAAACTGGGCTGAAACTAATGCAATTTTGAGTGCCAGGGCTTCCAAATTGGTGTCACAGTGAGCTAAATAGAAGAGGACAATGTGATGACTAGGATTAAATTTCAAAATGGTGTGTATGACACCTAGAATAATGGTTAAATTATTCAAGATGAGGGTTGGGTATGCAAAGATACAAGATGGACAATGCAAAATGCAAGTTTTGGGGTTAAAATGCTAAGAATGTAGGCTAAACCCTAATGAATGCAATATGAAAGATGAGGAATACTAAGTAAGGCCTAAAAGATGCAAGATGAAGCCTATATTATGAAAGTATGAGGCCTAAAATATGGTGAATGAAAGTGGGTTCTATGCAAGGATGAAACCTATGTTATGCCAAGCACATTTAGGATAAAAAGTTGTAATATTTTCTAAGCCTTGAATGTATTGGACCAAAGTTTACAAAGTTTTGACAAGAGTTGCAATGTTTTGATAGTGTTTGATGTTTTGACAAGGTGTAATAATTTGAATGTTGGATTTTATCTTGAATAATATTTTACGCACACACAAGACACATTAAGACAAGAATAGTTATTTTTTAAAAGTGAACAGACACACCACAACCTAGGCTTTAGGGCTGTATCCACTAAATTCCTAATTGAACTAAAGTTTGGCCATGCTTATCTAGAGAAGACAACCTAGGATCTTAGCACCAATGGCTCACCCTTATAGTGCACTCACTTCTTGGGTCTGCCAAGATCTACTTCTCAAGGGACTGTTGTCTCTACTAAGGGCTGCGAGAATGTAGGATGCCTTCATAGGCATGGGTGAACCCTTGAGCTAGTAGATACAAAGGATTTTGGCCACTAAAAAAAAAATTTTAGTAAGGGCATTCCATTCAGCAAGTGAATGATAAACTTCCTTAGAAGGTCTCCCAGCCTCAAGAACCAGGATTTGATGCACCACAAGGGTAATGGAGGATAGCTATCACTCAACAATACCACTCACACAACTTTCACCATAATCAAGTTTTATATAGTGGATGGAATGGTGACCTAGTTTTTGGCCCATTACCAATCTGAAGTCATCCCTAACATACCCGATATCAAGTATTTTTTCCAATGGAGGCTTCCTATAGAAGAGACATGGATTTCTCTCACACCCAAGATCCATGAATGGCAAGGAGAGAGGACACATCCATGTAACCCCTAGGGTTTTAAACACTGTAGATATGCCAAGTAGAAAAGAAAAAGTTCATTTTATGCACCAAATGAAGTTTTATCTAATCTAGGAAATGCACACACATGATTTTGACAAACAGACAAGGTCTTTGACAACATCTTGCAAACAAAAATTAGTAGTTTTTTAATGATTAGTCTTAATCCAATGATTAGCACATGCTACAAATAGACAACTAGTAACAAAATAACATCTAACCTATTTCCTAGAATCAAATGGAAACCTTAGATGCAAATTCTAATTGAAACAAGTGCTTTCTATGAACCAAATGTGCTCTGACAGAGCACACTACACCCAAGAAGCCCAGAATGGCTTAGAATGCCCCCAAGTACACTCAAATAGTGCTAACTATGCCCATGGTGCACTTACACCCCAGAAGGGCATAGTTGGTATTTTTTGGGTGTAGTTGGGAGGTCAGTGGCAAGTTGTGGGGAAATGTTGCCTAAATAAGACCCAAAAATTGAAAATTCTGAAATCTATACTCCCAAGAGCACCTAGATAGTGTAGACTACACCCATGGTGTAGTTGGGACCCATAAGGGAATAGTTAGTAAGTTCTAGGAATATTTGGTGACTTGAGAACAATAGAAAGGGGTTATGGTGGCTACTAGGCCCCTAAAACTGCCTTCTAGGGGTCCAAAGTGCACCCCAACAAAGCAAAGTGCACCCTAGGATAGAAAGCTAACAAAATGTATAGAATGAAAGCATGTAACCATATAAATAGACCCCCTAATAAATATAGGTGTGATAAGGAAGCACAGATAGTTGTTATACCCTTCCAAGTGAGCTCCTTGCTTACACCTACAAGTACAAAATAAGAAAAACCCAAGTTAGATAAGCATGTTCACGTCAGGTTCACCGATTGTAGGACTAGAAAATGGGCTATGTATAACATATTATGAGAAAATCACAAACTCAATAAACATATGTTAGCACTCTCTAGTCTACCATGAAAGCCAAATAAACATAGGAAAACAAATTTAAAACTCCATCTTTCACTTGTAGCTCCCATGTCCTTCTTTCTTCTCCATATGATGTACCTCCAAATTGCCTATAGTGCACACAATGTTGGAGAAAAATTCTATGATATGGATAATGCTATGAGAATAATAGAAGATGTGATTTGAGTGTGATAATATGAGTGAAAACATAACAAAACTAGGGACTAGAAATGAGAGAAAGAATGCTTATTTTATAATCAGCATGGAGGATGAGAGCATTGGAATCATCACCTTGGATATGCAACATGCAAAGAGATTCCTTGGAGAATCCATGATGCATATGACAAAAGAAGCCAAGTGTAGGATTCTATGATGCTTGGAAGTCAAACAAGGCTAAATATGGCTGAGAATCTATGATGCATCATATGACACCTCAAGCCCACTTAAAGCCAAGAATCTATGACAAAGGAAGCCAAATATGGATGTGCATCAGAGAATAAGAATATTGGATTATGAAATATCTTATAACAAGTGTCAAAGGAGAATCCATGAGGTGTCACACCCATGTGTCATGATGATGTCAATATTTTATGGAATATTTGAATTAAAAATCCATTATTCCACACAAATAGAAATTAGTAAAAATGGAATTAATGGTAGAAAATATGACTTAGGAAATTGAGAATTTCGATGGGTTTTGAATGATGAAACAATTAAATAATAAAATATCAATTAATTGGGAAGGTTGGTTAGAAAGAACAATTAGTAATGACATAGGGTTAAATTATGGGTTATTTAATCCTATAGACGAAGTTAGTAGATGATTGGCCAATTTGATTAAATAAGTGCAACAATATCCTTTGATGAAGTGTGTTGATAATGGAAATTGACTAGGATGATGATGGATAGATGAAAGCCATGTTCAAATCGATCACTTGATTGAAATTGATAACATGCCAAGGACACATGACATGAATTAAGGATATGTAACATTTAACTAACATTGTAAATGCTACAAGATCGATATTGATTAATAAGGTTGATCATAATAACATTGACAGACACTATCAATGTTATTAAAGGGTTGAAAATGCTATGACCTAACACTAAGAGACTCGGCAATATCAAAGATCAAATCACATGAATGATATTTTGACCTAGCATTGAGAGCCATGATAGTACTAAGATTAGATTGATAAGAGTTGATATATTGATAGGCTTTCAAGGAAATGAAAGCCACAATAATGCCTAGGATCAGACAAATGATGATAGATTTGGGATGTTTGACATATTTTGGGTTGATTAGGACTGATTTTGGGTAATTCCAAGTTGATTTAGGGTGATTCTAAGTTGATTTGAAATGGATTCAAAATGATGTTGAAATGTTTCCAAAATTTTGTACAATTGATGTGAAAGAGGATATGATGATATACTATTGAGTTACAATCAAGTTGGCCAAAAGATCAGAGTTAGTGGAATGAGAAAATGGGATGAATTAGTATGAAAAGTGATGTCGATTCAAGAGCCTGAGAGTATTTTCAAGGGTTACCACTCAAGATAGTTACCAAATAATAAAAATTATATCTCATTCTTTTCACAATGAAGATAGGAATCCATTGCAATTGATGGTTTGAAAGTCAGATTTGAAATGCAAAAGTTATGACCTTCAGAGTGCAAAATAGGGGCTCCAGGAGTAGTTTTGGGCATCTTACTACCCCAATTATGCCCAAAATGCACCCAAGTGAACCTAGTGTGCACTTGGCAAGCCCTAGTGTGCTATGACAGTACCAAGTGCACCCATGGTACTCTTGGGAAGAGCAAGTGTGCTCTAAAAGTGCAGACTGCACCCCAGAAGGCTCTGGGGCCAAAGATAGCCTGACTAGACTCAGAATGACTTGAAACTTTGTGTGAGTACCCAAAATGGTGGAAAGAGGTCAAAACATGAGGTAAATCAATCAAAAATGATCAAACTTGGTCAAACAATAGTTAGATTGAGGCTAGACTAGGTGGAAAGCCCTAGAAGGTTGAGAGACAGTGTAGGATGATGCAAGAATGTAGGAATGCAAGATAAAGATGATTTGGTGTATCAGAACATATGATCATGGTGGTGAATGAAGATATGAATGAAATAACACCTAAGAGATGAGATGAGGACCAGTTAGAATGAGGTGAAGACTTTTTTCTTTCAAAATTTGTGATATATGTCAAATGGAGCTTCATTTTGATGAAGTCATAGATGTGAACCATTTTTGAGCATCTACAACCCCCACCCTCTATACCAATAAGATCCACTATATTCGATCTATATAAGGCCATACTTTGTGTCATTGAATGCTTCTAATCATAAATTAAATAATAGTAATATAGGACATAATAATATTAGAACTCTCTCTCTCTCTCTCTCTCTCTCTCTCTCTCTCTCTCTCTCTCTCTCTCTCTCTCTCTCTCTCTCTCTCTCTCTCTCTCTCTCTCTCTCTCTCTCTCTCTCTCTCTCTCTCTCTCTGTGTGTGTATGTGTGTGCGTATGTGTGGATGTTACCTAAGTTGCCTAGACACCATCTATGGGCTTACTTCAAGTTTATAGCTTCAAGATCATTTCATGAATATTTATAGGATAGTAACCCCCACCCTCTATTTCAATGATTTCATTTTTGTTGTAGGCTATCAATGTGTTGTTTCATCTATGTTTTTATGCCAATAATATTTCCTTCAATATATCCTATAAAAAAATTTTAATTACACAAAAATGTGTGTGTGTGTGTGTGTTGTTGTAGAACTCTTAAATTTTTTATTTAATTTGTTAAAAACTTTCAAGAATTCAACCTTTAACAATGCAATTTTAGTTAAAAAATTTTGAACATTTTCTTCTTTCATTTTCTTCTAAGCATATTTGGCCAGTTTATGCTCTAAGTCATGTTCATAATTATTGATAAAATCTATACATACCTTAGTTTATTGATGAATATGCTAATTTTATCAACTATATCTTTTGGTATCAACTCCTCAAATAGATTCCAAGTTTTAGTTATTATATATTGTTTCATCTATGTTTGTATACCAATAATATTTCCTTCAATATATTTGATAAACTTTGTGAAATTACACAATGTGTTTGTGTGTGTGTGTGTGTATGTGTACGCGCACGCGTGTGTTTGTGTGTGCGTGTGTGTGTGACATCCAAATTTTTTCGGTCTAATTTAACATCTAACATAAGCATAGAATATAGTTATAACTATGATTTCATAAGAAGTTAGTTACATCATTCATGTTCATGTGAAGAATATTTAACGTAAAAGTTAGTTTTAAAAAAAATTCTTAACTAAATACTTGAAATACCTTTTAATGAAATTACTTCAAAAATTGAAATCAAATAGCTCAGAAAACTAAGACTAAAAATCATCTAAGTATGCTTCTACAACCACCTGGGTTAGTCCACAAATACACTATAACAATTTCTCAAATTGATTGCTATCTCAAAAATCAATTGATGAATACAACTAAATACCACTCTAACTTAAATTAGGGCATCTTATATCATCTCACCAATTAGGGCATCAATTACCATTAGTTTATTTAGGACTTCTAATACCACTTTACCACTTAGGGATTTCATGATGATGGATTCAATTTAGGGCTTGTGTGACCACAAATTCAACTAGGGCTTTTGATACCACAAATTCAATTAGGGCTTCTGATACCACTATATCAATTAAGGTTCCAGCTATCACACAATCAAATAGGGCTTTGGTTTTCTTTTCCTTCTGATTGCTTATCTGTGACAATTTCTCAATATTAGGTAAATACTTATATTCAATATTCATATAAATGAAAGTACATTGATGAAAAAAATGAAATAATTCACTTTAATCTTACCTCCTTGTAAATAAAAATGGTAATACCTATTTTTGATAAACAATTGAATGCATGGCTTATCTCTATCTGATGCTTATCTAACATCTTGAGAGAGGTGAAACATTGATAGGGGCTTAACCACCCAACCTCATACCATAATATATATCCCCACATGATCTCTAATGAGAAAGGGCCTCCCTACCTAGAATTGGCAGGGAACATCTTATCATCACTGGGCATCATGATATATAACATGCCATATGACTTGGCAATAGGAGAATCATCATAACAAGAATATGCATGAGTTATTAACGATAAACATTGAATTTTCATAACTAATTAGTTAATCAAATTGTGTTAATTCAGATTCCTCTATTCAACTCATCACCCTTTTCTTAGCTACATAGCCAGGTGAGTTCCAAGAGTTAAGAATTCTTAGAACAACCAGTTCTATCAATTTATTCATGAAGACTTTATGCATCCAGCTTCTCACAGTCTATGATTAAAAGATTTCAAATTGAATTTTTTAATTTAAATATTATTACTCAACTGATTTCTTTTTAACTCCACCTTTACACCCTAGTGAATCCTAGATATTAGAAAATTTATAGTTTCCTAATCTTGTTCAGAAAATTATGATAGCAATGGCATTAATGTTGATTCACACAATCAATTTAGGGTTTCTATAGCTACGTTTTGAATTCCAAAATGATATAAATCACAAGGATACTTTTGAAAGAAGAAAGAATTGAAAAACTTATATGATTTATCCTCATATATATATATATATATATATAATTTGTTCATATTAATAAAATAAATGAGGGAACTAATCAATAATGATAATATGTTAATAATTACCTATCTATATTAGCTGATTAATCAGGAAATGGGAAGTTTTGAACCACAAATTTTAAATACATTATCTAACTTATTTCAAAAATTGTACCATATAGATTAACAAATTAAAACCTTTCAAACGAGTAAATTTGTTTCACTTAAACATTCCAATCTATTAAAAAAACCAATTTAATCCCTACTTCCTTAAGTGCCCCCTATAATTAGCCCTAACGACAATTATATCACACTATTTAACACTAACCAATTTTGAGTTACATCTCAAAGATATTATGGAGATTCCCACTTCCAAAGTTGAAAAAGGCATTTCATAAAACTATCAAAGCTTTATTGGGGTTAAAAAGAGCCACAAAATGTAACCTAGTTCAAGTATAAAATCTATCTTCGGAAAAACCTCAACACTAAATTACTTACAATATGGACAGACAGCATATAATCATAGATAATTCTTATGTAATTAATATCTACGAAAAAAAAAACTCATAATAAGGATAAGGAAAGTCTCAGACTGCCCAGTACAACATCAAACAAGAGCATGACCTATGGCTTGGAAATAACATGTTCACCCACAACACATTGGTTGAGCCCCGTCCTTTCTCTCACAGTCAAAATTATATGTCAGGATTCATAGTAGATGGTTAAAGATGCTTGTAAAAATTTGATTGCATAACAGGTAGATACTCAACTGTTTGGAAAGTGTACACCTCATATCCCCCTCATGGAATTTGAGAGGCACCTTATAAGCAAACCCAACCATGGGTCTTAAAAGTTGAAACTAAAACTTCTTGACTTCCACATGTTATCAAGAAAACTATACCTTTTCCAAACTTTAGTTCAATGTAAATCAATTAAAAGCAAGAGCAGAAGTTGGGAGATTATAATCATTTTCAAATTTTTGAGCATTTAATCTATTATAAACAAGGAAAACATAAAAGAATGAAAAAGAAAAGAGTTGAAAGATTATGACTCAAATATTATAATAATGAAATGTTATTATAATTATTAAAATCTTAGATGTACAAGCAACATCATGTTATTAATTATTAAATTATAATGGTGCTAAATCATTTTATATTTAAATGCATGTAATTAAATATTTATTAAAAATAATATGACAAAAAAAATTAAAATCCTTTAAGATACTTTTTTTTTTAAAAATTCAATTATTATTATTTTTAAATAACTCATGTAGTTCCACAGATGTAATCTGTTTCAAATCGCTAGGTCATTTACCTGTCTACCCAATGATGGTGATGCTCTGCCTAATTCTTTTCTGAAAATGCTTTCACCCTTTCAACATGCTTCCTATAAATTCTTTATAATTGATCTATATATTATTTAATCATAAATAATCATAACAATTAACATTTCATCTTAATTTCATGAATTTGTGATTAACAATCAACTAACATTTCATCTTCACTTGAAATCATAATGACTAACTAACTTACCATTTCACCAAATTTTGTCAAATTAACTACCAACTGACTTCATGTGAACCTCAACGGCTATATTTCAAGCTAGGTGAAAAATTGGGATGTAATTGTGTGTGTGTGTGTGTGTGTGTGTGTGTGTGTGTGTGTGTGTGTGTGTGTGTGTGTGTGTGTGTGTGTGTGTGTGTGTGTGTGTGTGTGTGTGTGTGTGTGTGTGTGTGTGTGTGTGTGTGTGTGTGTTGTTTGTGTTACTATACAAATCTTTAATTTTTCTTTAATTTGTCAATAAATTTCAGTTATTCAACCTTTAATAGTGCAATTTTAGTTTGTACAAATTTTGAACCTTTTCTTATTTCATTTTCTTCTAAGTATATTTTTCCAGTTTATGCTCCAAGTCTTGTCCTAAATTATTGATAAAATCTATACATGCTTTATTTTATTGATGAATATGACCTAACTTTATCAACTATATCATTGGGCATCAACTCTTCAAATAGATTCCAAGTTTTATTTATCAATTATGGCCATCTTTTCAAGTAATTTTGCATGTTCTTGTTAGCAAGAATACCTAAGAAAAATATATGAATTTGATGATATTACTAAAGGGACATTGGTAGCATAATTGGAGAGATGATTGAGTGCTTATGTGTTGCATTCATGACTTTATTTGTCCTTGATTTCAACATATAACTATATAAGATGGAATAATCAAAGTTGTAGAGAGATTTTTGTTTACTATAGTAAGTGGATGAAAAATTATGTTTTTAGAGGGATTAGAAGAGTGTTGCTTGATATGTGTTTATGATATTTCCAACTTCAAAGAAAGAGTTATGAAGATCTGAGTGAGTTCCAAAGTTTTAAGAGAAGACTAGTTGTTGGCAAGTGTACAAGAAACCATATGTTTTTATTTGAGTTGTATCTTTTTAGAAAGATAAAAGCTTTTGAGTGACCTATGATTTTTGTTTAAAATGTCTTTGTGGCTCTATGTCTAATGTGGAAGAATAAGAGAATCATTTTGAGGTGGTAATTCAAGTGTAATGTGTCATATATTCATTTATAGGTTGAGTAAATTATGTAATTGACTTAATATGTATCGTAGCATGTGGAATTTTTTGTAATTCTTTATGATGGTCATATATTACTCATTTTACATCAAGGAATCCTAGGCAAAAATAAATTATTTTTAAGGACTTGGTATAAATAAAAGTTATTTTCTTTGGTTGTAAGAGTTGTATTGTGTCTCATTGTGAAATAGTGAATGTTAAGGACTTTAAAAGAATTGTATTGGTAAGATAAGATTTTGTTTTTTTTTATTCATTCCTAGATATGCTATTGTGAATTATTTAGTGAGAACTATTCTTAAACAAATTGGATTGTGGGTTTAGATGACTTGTTATGATCTCCTAACATAGTTGAAAAGAGCTCTTAATAGGGTTGGAATCTTCAAGAAGGGATTAAAATTCTCCTAACAATGACTCATATGTATTTATTACATTTTATTGACTCGTAATGGTGTATTATCCTTTCACAAGGAAATTTCTATATTAGTACATCATCTTATGGGCATCATTTGCACTAGGGCTTTCCCTTTGGTCAAGGGTTTCCCTAGTGAACATGTGTTGTTTTATTATGCATAATTATCATCATGTGGATTTTTTATCTATTATTTTTAATTCTAAATTTAGTTAAACAATATTTAATGAACATAACTTATTAAGGCCCCCCATTATTTATACCAGTGGACCTTACTTTCTAACAATTTGTATTAAAGCATCTTAAGTTCTCAAAGAAAAAGTTGAACAAATTAAGAAGACAAATGGAAATATTAAGGAATGAAAATCTTAAATTTTATTGAGTGAACTAAGACTAGGTGAAGGAGAAAGTAAAGACTCATTTATATGCATAGGATTTGTGTACTAGATAGTTTAAAGGGAAAGAAAGATACTGATTGAGGTGAAAGATTCAAAATCGTGTTCACAAGAGTAAAAAGATATATTCATGTACATGTATGTTAGAGAACCATTGTTATCAACTCTTCTAGAATCAAATATATTAACATAAAGTGTTTACATCTTGCACACGATATTTGGGTTAAGTTAAAATGCCTCTTTGAAGGTGAAATATTTGAAAATAATATAGTCTTCATCTTTGGGAAGATATGTTTGTTAGTGCTAAGTGTTAGTGTAAATAGTTATTATTTACACTTTACTTAAGTTTAATTAGGTTAAATGCATTATTTTATTATTTCTTAGGTTAGACATCTAGGAGTTTGTGTACTCATTTGAGTTGTCATGTTGAGAAAACTAGAGTAAGCAACTCCAATTTAGCACATGGTGTCTACAACACTAGGGTTTACATAAACAACTAAGTCATGTAGACAACATAGTTGTTCACACTATTATTTTAACACATGGCATCTACAAAATAATTGTATGTGCTACACCTTTTTAGGCTTATCCTCTCATCATAGCACTAATTCCTGTTCTTAATGGAGGATAACCCACACCTAGTGGACATGTGCCCAGTTGTAAGACTTATCATGTTGCTAACTCCTAGGCATTCTAGATGCATCATAGAGGTCTTTACATACAGGCACCTCTAGTGTAATATACAATGAATTGAATATCATATTTTTATTATGATCATACTCTGTTGGTCTATTTTTGCTAGTTATTGTGCTTCTTGGTCTTGGGTGAATTTTTCCCTAAGGCATATTCTTACATGGTATCAGAGCCATAAAGGTGTTATTCCATGGCCATTGGAAACCGTTCTTGCTTCACCTCTCTAAGGATACTTCAACTCATATCTGGAGTATCCTCATATATTGGGAACATCTAGAGCCAAAGAAAACCTCACCATTGAGTCTAGAGCATCAGTTTGATGAAAATTGACTATAAATTCACCAATATTAGGCAATAGTAGAATTAGAGGGAAAAAAATTTTGGAAACCAACACTCGAAGGCCCGATTTGCAAATTTGGTATGATCTATTAGATCTCCAATTTATTTTATTTTTAGATCTTTTTTTTTTTTTTGTAGGAACTAGGTGGTGAAATCCTAGCCCCCATAAATGATTTGGGAATATTCTCAGTAATTCCAAAGGGCATCACATATTTTCTTTCAAATCTCATTTAAATTGATGGATCCAAATCTAGTCTTAATAGCGGACAACACACAATTTTCCAGCATCACACATAGCCTTGACAACCTCAACTACATGGTTGGCTTGTTTGAAATACAACCCATAAAAGAGCTTTTTTAAACTACTCTAGAAGCCCTTACCCAAGGCATGTGGGAAAATCCCTCACCAATTTTTTGAAATTCTCTGGCCTACCTATAACATTCTCGATTGCCCATTATAATCTTCGATCATCATTTGATGCCCCTAACCATCAGACTCCTCACTTCTCAGTGACAGTTTTGAAGTCCTCTCAAGGCCACATAGCAACAATGATGCCCTCCATGTGGTGCTCTCTATGCATACAGAGATGTCACCTTTATGGCTAATAGAGTCACCACGTCCCCTTCAGCAAATTACCCAGCCATGTGGTCCACTCTGCATATGTCATGTGGAGCCAACTTCAACTTGGCTAATGAAAAAACTCTTACACAATCTTTCCCAAAAATTAATACAACACCACATGGTGCTTAATAAACACCTCCATGTACATAGGAAACTTTGCACACACCCTAGTTAATGGACCCCTCCATGTCAGCACAACATTTGAGTTAGCTAGCCATGTAGGCATCCAACTTAGTGTACAACTAACACATCATCAAGCCTTATTAGATCTAGACCCTACTACATTAGACTAGTCTGTATAGTTGATACAATGTTGACATCATCACTAACATCACTATCATGTCATCCAAGAAGGCCAAATTTTCTATTGACATCATCATTTCACTACTTTAAATTTGACAGCCATTTGACCGCCATTCCAAGGATAATTTGAACTACTGCTATGACTATTTGGATGTCAAATTTAACCTCATAGATTTTTTATTAGATCTCTCTCTAGATTCATTTTTTGATTTAACAGTCTAACTTTGTGAGGCCATATCTTAGTCATCTGGGCTCAAAATCAGGTGCAATTTTTTTGATTTTGGGTAGAATTTCCTAAAAAATTTAGTGGTGCTATTCTTTTCTAGTTGTGGTGCATAGATTTGTCAAAAAATTTAGTTTTTTTGTGACTGTAGCTATCCAATTATAAATTTTGTAACTTCAATTGCTCCTTACAAGCTCATCTGAACTCCAAATCAGGTTCTATATTTTATAAAGTACATTTTTTTGTCTACTTTCTAGATCTATAATTAGATTATATTCATGTATGGACAAAAATATCACTCTTAGATTTAGGTCCTTTCTTTGCATTGTATTGCTTCAAAATTGTTGTACATTGCTTGGTTTTAGATTTGGACTCCAAAAGGAGGTTGTAAATAGTAAATTAGAAGACCACTAAGGCCAAAATTGGGAAGTGGCTATTGTAAATGGACCAAGTATAAAGTGCCAAAATATTTCATTTGGGGGCATTTCTTGATTGAATGAAAAGGGGGGGTGTCTCTTACTATTGTGTTCCTCTTTTTCTATTGTTATGTTTCATTTCTTGCATCATGGGAAATCTTAAGTTTCCATAATTAAAACCACATAACTATGCTACATGGCCTATTAAAATGTGGTGTCAATTAATGCATAATGAAGTTTCTCAATATGTAGATTGTACCCTTCCTAAACAAATAGGTGATCAAGTATCTAAAAGTGATATTACTACTTGAAATGTCAAATAAGAAAGCCCTAGGTGATATTATATTGGGGGTTGAAGACAAAATATTCTATTAGATCCAAAAGTATAAGACATCCAAGGAAGCTTGGGATGCCCTCGAAAACCTATATGTTAAATTGACTGAAGAGGATGTTTACAAAATTGAAGATAAGCTTCTCTCCCTAGATCCTAAGACATTTGATTCTATTCAAGATTTCATCACTAAGATGAATTAATTACAAACAAAGCTTGATGATTTTGGTAGTCCTATTAAAGATGACAGGTTAATCTATCTCATTCATAATAAGTTTCCATCTAAGTACTCCACATGTTTTTCTTCTTACAACACCACCAAGACTACATTAGGGGCTACCATCAAAAAGTCACTTTTGATGGTTATGCTCAACTATCGGATAATGAAGAAAAGAAGTTGCAATCAATGGGAATTCTCAAGTCGTCTGAGTCTAAGGCATTGGTGGCTATTAATGAGGGTTCTCAAAATGTACTTGGTCAAAGTTCAAATAAAGGAAAGGGCAAAAAGAAGAAGTGGAAGAATAAAAAACAAGAGGATACAAAAAAGACAACACCAACATCAAATCAACAATGAAAATCTTCCTCAAATACCAAAAAAAAGGGAGACACTAATAAGGAGAAGAAAAAGTGTGTCTATTGCAAGAAGTTGGGTCATAAAAAACATGAGTATTACCACAAATGAATTGATGAGTTAAAGAACATCATGAAGAAACACAATGTTCCACTACATAATGCTTATAAGGATAAAGAATCTTCATCTTTAGATTCTAAGGGCAAAGGGAATGCTTTACTCACAAGCATCATTAGTCAAGGAGAATAGATCATAGATCTAGGTTCCATACATCATATGGGTGCATCAAAAAGAGATTTTTCTTCTATGACACATTTAGAGGTATGACACATCTTCATAAGTGATCACACTAAGGTGCAAGTTAAAGGTAGAGATGAAGTTGAGATGGAAAATGGCATGTTCAAGGATGTTTTATGTGTTCCTAATCTTACCTCCAACCTCCTTCCAGTCTACCAAATGACTCAATATGGAGGTGGTAATAAAGTGGAATTTTTTCCAGATTCAATGGTAGTGAAAATCATTATGGATGACTCAATCATTACAACTAGTGAAGCAAATCATGATTAAAGGCTTTATACTTTCTCCTCCTTTGTGCCTACATCAAATGCACAAGCCTGGTTATTACATTCAAATGTAGAAAGAAAATTGTGGCATGAGAGATTTGGATATCTCAACTACAAATATCTTCAGCAACTTAGCAGCAAGAAAATGGTCAATGGTCTACCTCAAATTCAATTTTTAGAAGGTGTCTATTTAGGTTGCTCACTTGGAAAACATCTAGAAAAGTTGTATGAAAAGGGGAAGTCTTGGAGAGCATAATGTGTTCTTGAATTTGTTCATAGTGATGTGGCAGGCCCATTTCCAGTGCCATCATTTGGCAAGTCAAGCTATGCACTCACCTTCATAGATAACTAATCTAAATTTACTTGGGTTTTCTTCATGGATCACAAGAGTGAAGTGTATAAAAAATTCTCATCTTCAAGGCTCAAGTGGAAAAGCAATCAGGGAAATTCATCAAAGTTCTTCAAAAAGACAACGGGGAGGGGTATGTGAACACAAGACTAATAGACTTTTGCACTCAAGAGGGTATTGATCTTCAAAATTCACTGCCATATATGCCACAGAAAAATAGTGTTGCTGAAAGGAAAAATAGAACTCTCAAAGAGATGACCACTTGCATGCGAAAAAACAAGTCTCTTGATCAAATCTTTTGGGTAGAAGCAATGAATTGTGCTAACTATATCCAGAATAGAAGTCCTCACAAAATAGAAGTCCTCACAAAGCTTTGGATGGTCTAACTCCTTTTGAAGCATGGACTAGCAAGAAACCTATGGTTAAGCACTTCAGATTCTTTGGTTGTCCTACATGGACAAGAAGTCCTTCGTAGAAATGCAAGGCATTAGAAGCACAAAGAAAACCTTGCATCTTTGTTGGATATGCAAACTCACATATAGCCTACAAGTTAATGGATCTAGAGACACATGATATATTCTATGAGAGGAGTGTACATTTTGAAAAAAAAATTGTCCAAGCTTTTCTTCTTCAACTCCTCCTCTTCCTCCTTCATTGAAGAGAGTGATAGTGATAATAGTGACTTGGAAGATGTTTATCCCTAACCAACCTAGAGGCATCAACCAGTTGAGATTGAGGATACTCCTCCTACATCTTCTTACAATAGACCTCAATGGGCTAAGAAGACATTAGATGCAGCAAGATCATTGGTTGGGAATCCTTCAGAATCAAGGAGGACAAGATCACAACACAATTCACTCCAACATGCTTATATTGCAGTTGCTTCAAATCTACAGTCATTCAAAGAAGCATCAGGTATTCTAGAATGGAAAAAGGCAATGGAGGAAGAATATAACTCAGTTATGAGAAATGGTACATTGGAATTAGTCTCACTTCCTAAGGGTAGAAAATTGGTTTAGTGTAAGTGGATCTATCAAACCAAATTCATAGCAGATGGAAGTGTTGATAAACATAAGGCTTGACTTGTTGCAAAAGGTTTTTCTCAAGTACCAAGCATTGACTATACTGAAACCTGTGCACCATTGGTGAAAATGAACTCCATTCACTTGACAATAGCTATTGCAGTAGCTTAGGGATGGGTTGTTCATCAAATGGATGTCAAGTGTGCATTTTTGAATAGTGATTTATATGAGGAGATATATATGGAGCAGCCACAGGGATTCATATAGGATGCTACCTTGGTTTGCAAATTGAAGAAGTCTATCTATGGACTTAAACAAGCTCCCAGAGCTTAGTATGCCAAGATGGGTTCCTTCTTACTCTCCAAAGGTTTAAGTAGATGTCATTCCAATCCAAATGTCTAAATTCTTTAGAGGGATGATTCACATTTTCTCCTTGTACATTATGTGGATGACATGATCATTCCAAGAAGTACTACGTACATCATCAAAAATGTCAAGGCTACTTTACAGGACAATTTTTCAATGACAAACTTGGGTCTACTATACTATTTCCTATACATCAAGATACATTAGTCTTCATCAAGGATAACACTATCATAACCCAAGTATGATCTTGATCTTCTAGCTCATTTTTTCATGAGTGACTGTTAGGCTACACCTACTTATTCCTTCTAGGTGTTAAGTTAGAAACAAGGTGTTGCACTCTACTTGTTGATGTGACTTTCTATAGACATTTGGTTGCAAGCCTTATCTACTGGACACATACATGCCATGACATCTCATTTGTAGTAGGCATGGCTTCTCAATTCATGCAATCGCCAAATGAACTTCATTGGAAGGCAACAAAATGCATCCTACATTACATCTAGTGTACACATTCACATGGGACATTATGTAGCTGGTGCAAGACTTCAATTAGTGGGATATACATACTCCAACTATGCAAGAGATATTGATTCTCACAAGTCAACTTTAGGACATGTGTTTCATCTTGCTTTCAGCCCCATTTATAGGTAGAATAAAAATTAAAACACCATTGGTCTCTCATTGACCGAGGCTAAGTATCGAGGACCTGTAAATGTAGTGATAGAGGCTATTTGGCTATAATAGATTTTGAAAGAGTTTGGATTTGATCTACCCTAACCCACATTCATCCATTGTGATAACTAGAGTGCTATTGAAATCTCAAAACATCCAGTGCAACATTAGTGCACCAAACATATTGTAGTTCATATGAACTACATAAGAGAGCTGATCCATGAGTAGATCATCACACTCTAGTATTGTCCTACTGAGCAACTGGTAGCTGACATCTTCACCAAGCCCTTCATAGAGGTCAAGTATCTTCATTTGTGAGATCTCTTGGGGGTGAGGGATTTTTCACCAGGGGAGTCACATGATCCTTCTCTTCTATATTGTACATATCTCTCTTTTTGGGGGAGGGTTCCCATGAGGTTTTCCCTCTTTCTCTGTTTATAGAGAGATTTCATGCATTTTAGCATTACATTTTACTTGGGTACCTAACATGGCCTAGTAGCTAGGACCCATTCTACATTCCATCATAGCTTTTGTGAGGTTAAGTGCATTCCCCTAAGTTGCACTTAAGGGGGAGTGTTAGTGTAAATAATAATTATTTACACTTTACTTAAGTTTACTTAGGATAAATCCATTCTTTTATTATTTCTTAGGTTAGAGACCTAGGATTTTGCGTACTCATTTGAGTTGTCATGTTGACAACACTAGAGTAAGTGACTCCAATTTAGCACATGGCATCTACAACACTGGAGTTTTCATAAAAAATTGAGTCATCATGTAGACAACACAGTTGTTCACACTATTATTTTAGCACATGGTGTCTACAACATAATTATACATGCTACACCTTTGTAGGACTATCCTCTCATCATCACACTAATTCCTATGCTTAATGGAAGATAATCTAGACTTGGTGGACATATGCCAAGTTGTAAGACTTATCATGTTGTTATTCTGATCATACTCTATTGGTCTATTTGTGCTAGTTATTGTGAATTTTTTCCTAAGGAAAATTCATACACTAAGATGCACAAAGATAAATCAATTGGGGGCTATTTTGCTAGAATATTTTAGATTGTCAAGTAGGAATTAAGACTTATGATGTAGTTTTCATTGAAGATGATGTTGTATGGAAAATTCTTAAATCTTCTCCACTATCTAATAAGAACAAGGTATAAACTATTGAATAGATTTTCCTATTTTTCCTTATTGTTGGAAACTAAAATTAAAACAATTGTTATGTTTTCATTGATTTCATGGAAAATTATTAAATCTTTTCCCCATCTAATAAGAACAAGGTATAAACTATTGAAGATATTTTTTATATTTTACGAAATAATTGGAAACTATAATTGAAACAATTTTTATGTTTTCATTGATGTTAAACCATATTGGTGAGACATTTGCTAATAGTGTAGAGTGCCATATCAATTTATTAATGAAGAGGATTTGGAAATAGAGATAACAAGATGAACTAGTACACTTGTTGAGTAAAGATGAGCAAGTATGATGGAACTATAGTGGGCATTCGATCAGACGATATTTGATAAGATAATATATTGTTTGATCATGGTATTGAGTGGAGAAGTTAGCTGAGTTGAAGTATAGAAGAGTCTATGGAAGCAATTCAAGAAGTTGAGTAGAACACAATCTTTACCAAGCATGAGTTTAGTAGGTAAATGAAGAATATGAAGCAAAAGATTAAGGAACTTAATTTATAGCCAAGAAAAATAGTGTTAGCCAAGTGATGGTAATGGATGAGAAATATAAAGAGAAACAACATTATTGATTGAGTGCAGTAAACAATAAGAAAGAAAGTGTAAGCTAAGTGAGACACTGTAGGAATGACCAAGCCATTTAGTGATGACTAAGATGGAAAAAAATATTTGCAACCAAATATCATAAAATTAACAATTTGTTAGATATTCAAGATTTCAGATGAACATAGTTGAATTTTTAGATTGGTCAAAAAATGTAAAAGATAAGGATTGATGAGGTAACATATGTAATCAATGAATTGAGTTTTTTAAGAAATCTAATGTGATGATTCGATGAGACATTTCTAGAAATTTGAGGAAATGTCTAGAAGGAAAATATTATTGGAAAAATCAATGAATATGATCAAACACTAAGATCTATGCAAATGTTGAATAGAAAAAATAGTTAATGTGTTTATTTAAGGAGAAATGACAAATCAATTATCATTATTGACAAGAAAATTTGTGAAGAATTGGTGAAGCATAGAGTTACAGAGGAAAAGTGAGAAGTTAGTAAGAAAGTGATTGCTTGTTCAAAGAGTTTCCAAGAAGATCATACATGGAGAATGTGATGAAGTGTTGGTGTAAATAAGTATTTTCTTATTACACTTACTTAAGTTTACTTAGGTTAAAGCATTGTATTAATATTTATTTATTAGTCACCTAGGAGTATGTGCACTCTTCTGAGTTGTCATGATGATGTCATAGGGGTCCACACCTCTTTTAAGCACACGTTTTCTACATCTAGAATGTTGGATAAGGTGCTTAGTTGTCTTATCTCCTAGTTGTTTCTAGAGACATTCTACATGCTTCCTGAGAGGCCTTTATATATAGGAACTCCTAGTGTGTTCTCAAGTTGGCTAAGCTGGCATATTAAATGAATATTGTCATTCTGATCATACTCTATCTATTTTGGTCTACTATGTGTTGGTATTGAGTTCTTTAGTTCTTGGGTGAATTTTGGCCTAAGCCAAATTCTTACATGGTATCAGAAGCTCTGAGGGAGATTCTCTACACATAGTCATTCGAGACCATTCATGCTTCAACACTTGGACATAAATCCAAAGGATCTACAGAAATTGGGAGTGTGTAGAGCTAGATCTGACCTCACTATTACATCCAAAGCATCGATTCGGTGAAGAATGACTATAAATTTTCCTATGCTGGGTGAATGTTGATAGTGAGGAAAAAAAATTGCAAATCAGAACCTAAAGGCCCCGATTTGTAGTTTAGGTATGATCATTTTATTGATCTGATTAATTGGTCTTTAGATCTAAACATTATTTACTCTCTGTAGTTTATTTTCCTATTAAAAAATATTTTTTTTGCCAAATCAGGCAATGATACCCTAGCTTGGCTTTGTAATTTTTGCATGGAGGAATTTTATTATTTTTTGTATGGTTTATTATTAATTTTGTGGGTTGTATCTACAATTCATTGTTTGGCCTCTACATTTCGGTCCTACTACACATCACAGTGACTGAATATTGCCATAAATTTAACTTACAACAAATTTCACTGGTGGCCACAATCCACTACCGGGTAGAAAACCATCGAGCCCCACAAAGTGGTGGCTTCTATAAGAGAAATCACTTTATTTGACTAAGCAAGGGCTATTTCATTTATAAACTGTGCGGGTTTTTCACCCCACACATGTAGGATCATATGTTTTAAAATATGACAGTCGTTGTCAATCATTGCAGCAAATTCCTAGCACCCAAATGAGTATCTCATGGTATATTCTACCATCAACAAGTACTTTGCTAGCAACTACATCCTTCGATGATTTTATAGATCCATGCTTGTAAAAGGTTCCTGCTGCTGCATAGAATCTCGACGTGTTGAAGAATCTCTAGCATCATGATTCTAGTTCCTCTTGCCCACTACTCATAGAATATGGTGAGATTCCACCTTCTGCCATGCAATGAAAATTCATTTTCTTGCCTAACAGTCTAGCATCCCTGTGAACCACATGGACGATATACATGACATGCAACCTCCATTCAACCACGTGGTGAGTTTTAATTTTCCTAGCCCTACCACATCAGACCATACAGTGACTTGGAAGACATGTCACTAAATATAGTTAGTAGAAAATGTCACCCTACCACACAAACTTTTTTTGTACAATTCTGTACAGTACAAAAATTCCACGTCAGCTGCCATGTCACCATGGGGACCCATTTTTTTGATGCAATCCTATCCAACAACTTAAATTTGATGCCTATCTGGATGTCATTTTTGGCCAAATTATAACTACTACAATGGTCATATGACCATAAAATTTAACCCTCTAATTTGCTGATGCAACCCCTCTCTGGATTGATTTTGGTTTTTACAGTCCATCTTTGAGAGGCCATAACTTGAACATCTGAACTCCAAATCAGGTGTAATTTTTTTTGAAATTGGTTAGAATTTTCTAAAAAAATTTGTGGCATAGCTATTCTCTAGTTTTGGTGCATGGATTTTTTATAAATTTCATTTTTTGGTGACTATATCTACATAATCCTAAATTTTGCAACTTGAAATGCTCTATACAGGCACATTTGGAGTTGAAAATAGGTTTCATTTTTTTGAAAGTGCATTATTTTTTGTCTATTTTCTAGATTTGGTATCAGATTGTAGTTTTGTGTGGACAAAAATGTCACTTTCAACAATAGGGCCTTTCGTTTCTTTGTAATGCTTTAGAATTCTAGCGCATTGTAAAGTTCCAAATTTGTAATTCATATAAAGGTTGTAACAAGAAAAATCAAAAGTCCATGAAGGCCAAAATTGGCAAGTGGCCCATTGTAATCACACTACTAATAAAGTTCCCAAAGCATCTATTTTTGGGGGGTTTCTTGATTTAGTGAAAAGGGGGGGTATCTTGGTGTTATGTTCTCTCTTTTTTTGTGCTTTTGTTTCATTTTCTACATTATGGTAAAATTTAAGTTTCCTAAATTAACTCCTCATAATTATGCTTTGTGGTCAATCAAAATGTGGTATCACTTAATGTATAATAGAGTTTCACAATATGTAAATAGTACTCTTCCTAAACCAACAGGTGATAATGTATCAAAAAGTGATATTTCAGCTCGGGTAGAAATGAATAGGAAATCCCTAGATGATATATCTTTGGGGGTAGATGATAAGATCATGTATCAAATCAAGAAGTGTTCTACATCCAAGGAAGCTTGGGATACCCTCGAAAACCTTTATGGTATAGTTTCTAAAGAGGATGTACCCAAAATTGAAGATGGGCTTGTATCCTTAGATCCTAAGTCATATGACTCCATACAGGATTTCATCATCAAGGTGAATGAACTAAGGACGAAGCCTATTGATTGTGGGAGTTCTATCAAAGATGACAGACTAATCTATCTCATCCATAATAAGCTGCCATCTAAGTATTCCACATTTGTATCTTCTTTTAACACATGAAAGACTACCTTAGGGTCATCCTACAAGAAAGCCACTTCTGATGAATATGCTAAACTATTGGATGAAGAAGAAAAGAAGTTGAAATCAATGGGGATTCTCAAATCACCTTAGTCTAAAGTATTGGTGGCCAATAATGAGGGTTCTCAACATTTAGCTAGACAGTCTTCAAATAAATGAAAGGGTAAGAAGAAGTAGAAGAAAAAATCTGAGGATACAGAAAAGACAACACCACAATCAAATCAACAAGGAAAGTCCTCGAATTCCAACAATAAAGGGGACAACAATAAGGAGAATAAGAAGTGGGCTTATTGCAATAAATTGGGTCATGAAGAGCATGAGTGTTATCTCAAAAAGATTTATGAGTTGACCAACATCACGAAGAAACATAATGTTCCATTGCCTATTGCTTATAAGGAGAAGGGAACTTCTTCAGATTCAAAGGGCAAAGGGCAAGCATTCATGGAAAATGTAAACTCTTCAAAGGAGTGGATATTTGACTCACGTGCCTCATATCATATGGGTTCTTCAAAGGAGGATTTTTCTTCATTGAAGCAATCCAAGGTAGTGCACATCTTCATGGGGAATGATAGAAAAATAGAACTTGAAGGGAAAGGAAACATGGAAATGGAAAATGGAGAGTTTCAAGAGGTTCTCTATGTTCCAAACCTAAGTTCAAATCTCGTATCAATCTACCAAATCACTCACCTCGGAGATGGACATAGAATTGAGTTTCTTCTAGACTCAGTAAAAGTGCACAGTCTTAAAGACAATTCCTTGGTTACAGTTGGGAAAGTGAATCATAACAAGAGGTTGTATTGTTTCTCTCATTTTGTGCCCAAATCTCCTTCAAAGGCCTTGTTATCACAATCAAATTCAAACATGCAATTATGGTATCAGCAATATGGTAATCTTGACTTCCACTACCTTCAGTAACTTTGCACATACCGAATGGTGAAAGGTCTACCTCAAATCAACTTTTCTAAGGGTGAGTGTTCAATAGATTTAGTGGATATGCATCCAGAGAGAAGTTACAAAGTGGGAAGTCTTCAATAGCAACAGGTGTTCTACAGATGGTTCACATGCTATTAGCGGGTCCTTTTTCATTTAGTCAGGGTCGCTACATACTTACCTTTGTTGATGACTTTTCAAGGTTCACTTGGGTCTACTTTCTTCATAATAAGAATGAAGTGTTGGACAAGTTACTAGCCTTCAAGACTCATATAGAATGAAAATCTAGAAAGGCCATCAAAGTTCTCTGAATGGACAATGGAAGCATGTATGTGAATAGAAGATTTATGGACTTTTGTAGACTCGAGGGAATTGATCTTCAGAATCCCTTAGTATTCAGTCCACATAAGACAGATGTTGTAGCTTTGAGGATATAAACTCTAAAATCTATAGCAAGTTGCATGATCCATGCCAAGTCTCTAGATCCATCATTATAAGTTGAAGCAATCTCTAGTGCCACTAAAATTCTTAATCATTGTCCTCATCTAGCCTTAGATTACAAAACACCTTTTGAGGCATGGTGTGGTAGAAAACCTATTGTGACACACTTTAGAGTCTTTGGTTGTCCTGCATGGGCAAAGAGATCTTCTAGGGGATGCAAGGCATAGTCACCTTGGCCTTGTACTTTCATTGGTTATGAAGACAGTGTGAAGGCATATAGACTTCAAAATCTAGAGACACATTATATTTTTGTGGAGAAGGATGTTCACTGTGAGGAAAATTCACCAAGTTTATCCTCTCATCCTCTTCTCACATCATACAGTGTGGAAATTGATAGTTCCACCGGTGATAGTACTTCAACAGATTCAAACATGTGGGGTTCTATTGATAGTTGCAGTGGGAGGTCACTCCATTAGTTCAGTCCACATGCATACATAGCCACAGTGATAGGTCCAGAATAGTAGGGTACATCCAATCCTTCAGATACAGGTTTATTGACAGTTTTGGGGGATAGTATTGATGATCTGCCTCTTCTTCCTGATGTAGAATTACCTTTTTCAATTGTCACAAGGGTTTCACATAAATCTCTTGTTCATTCTCTACATGATTGATCCTTGTAGGTTGAAGTGATTGTGGATACTTATGATCAGTAGTTGCAGCAAGGTTCTTCATCAATTGCAGAGATAGATAGTTCTTTCGGATAGGTTCTTTAGCAATATTTACTTATTACACTTACTTAAGTTTATTTAGGTTAATACATTATATTAAATATTTATTTATTAGTCATCTAGGAGTATGTGCACTCTTGTGAGTTTTCATGATGACATCACAGGGGTCCGCACCTCTTTTAAGCACATGTTGTCTACAACACATATGCCAGTTTTTCATTCTTATCCATTCATTTAGAATGTTGGATAAGGTGCTTAGTTTTCTTATCTCCTGGTTGTTTCTAGAGACATTCTAGGTTCTTCCTAAGAGGTCTTTATATACAAGCACTCCTAGTGTACTCTCAAGTTGGCTAAGCTAGCATATTGAATGAATATCATCATTCTAATAATACTCTATCTATCTTGGTCTACTATGCGCTTGTTTTATGTTCTTTAGTTCTTGGGAAAATTTTGGCCTAAGCCAAATTCTTACATGGAGTCAAGTCAATGAACTAGGAATGAGCCAAATGGAGATCAAAATTTGCAAAGTGGGTTATATTTTATCATATTAACCTAGCAATTACTTTCTAACCATTATGGTAGTAAAATCATGTAACCAAAGTTGACCTAGCAATCATATTGTAAACCCTTTAATCAAGGTGATATTCTAATGGAATATTCTAAATTCCTCTAACAAGGACCTTCTTAATAGGGTGATTAAATCCTTTAATAAGATCACACCTAATAGTGTTTTGTAACCTTTTATAGGGTTGGCTCTTAACCAAGATCATTTCAAAAGATTGAAAAGTGGTAGCATGTTACTTGGTAGTTTTTCCCAAATTGAATTTCTACATTAAATATCGGTGTCATACATGTGTGAATGTTATTTTAACGTTTCATATTATCTACTGTTATATCTTTCTATTATTCAATAGATACTAAATAAAGAGTGAAATGATAATATGATAAGTTAGATCACTCATGAATTTTTATATTGGCTAAGTGGATTTATGAGTTTGAATAAGATATTTGAAGTTGTTAAATGTTGAATTGGTACATCTAGACCTGATGATAAATGATTCACCACCTCTCTCAATTATTCTAATCATTGCAACAACTAGTATCTAGAGCATTTTATTCTTATGAGGAGAGTTTGACTTAAGCTAAAAGATCAAGATGTAGAAGAGAGAGGGACCCAAGCTAACCAAAGAAAACTTCCAAGCATGGAAACACTTGATGATATTGCATCAATCTAGAGTTAAAAATTATGCACTATAATATGAAGATAATGAAGTTCTTGGACCAATGATAAATAAAAGAATCAAAGAGAAGTAGGAGCATATTCAATCAATGATATATATGGAATCTCCCCTAACTTATACTAAATTTGATGATGTTAAGGATTGCACTACTAGAAAGTAGATGTGGGATAAATTGGCACAAACTCATGGAAAAGACAAAAATGTGTCAAGGGATAAAACTATAATTTTGAGAGGTAAGTTTGATGGCATGAGAATGATAGAAAGTGATATTGTTGCATAGTATTGTATCCAACTCAAAGAGGTTGTGAATGCAATTAGATATGTTGGAGAAGGCATATCTAAAGAGAACATGATAAGAAAGATATTGAGAAATTTACTCCTCATCTATGTCATTAGAGTCATTGGGATACAAGAACTGAGATGTACACCTATTAATGATCTAACCTTAGATAATCTAATTGGTAGAATCACAACATTGAAATTGTCAAATTTTGATAACTATACATTTTGATTCATCCAAGAGAAAGAAAATTTTAAAAAGTAAGCCTATGAATAGTGATAGTGAATCAAATCATGACCTTGATGATCTTGAATCATTATTGGAAAGAAGGCTACCAAGAGGAAATTAACAATTAAAATGTTAACATCCTATGATATGTTTAATGTATAACACACTTAGTCATATTAGTGCAAGGTGTTGTGACAGAGATGACAAGAAGGTAAGGAAACACAATAAACACCAGAGAAGGAGAGACAATATTGAGATCCAAGGTAATAAAGACTACAATGGAAGAGTAAAAAATCTTATTACATTGGTGAAGAAGATGGTTCTAATAGTGATTCTAATGAACATGATGGAGAAGTTTTTATGTGGTAATCAAAGATGAATCTAATAAAAATGAAAAGTTCAAGAAAAAAAAATTATTTCATATTTAAGAAAGAATGATAAATGGAAATTTTATAGTGGTTCTTCAAATCATATGACTTGTTATACAAGTAAGGTTTAAAGATACTTAACACTATAATTGTAATTGTGCTAAGTTTGTAAATGATGCACCATGTCATGTGAAAGGTAAATGATTATTATATTGAATGCTAAGATTAGACATGACAATGCATATTGGGTTAATGGATTGAAATATAATCTATTGAGTGTGGAAAAATTGAATAGTTTAGGATATAGAGTCAAATTCTAGAAGACAAAGATCTATGATGATAATGGAAAACTAATTGGAAGTGGAGAGAAAATAAGAGGTAACTTGTTCTATCTAGGCCTATCTTAAGATACATGTCTATTTACACATTTTGAAGATTGTTTTTTGTGTCATAAGAGGTTATGTCATGTGTAATTTGATAATTTTCTTGCATCACTAAGATGGAAATATTAAGATGATTACTAAGATTGAGAAAACATGATAAAGTGATGTGCAAATATTTTCAAATGGGAAAAATTATAATGTTTTGTTTCAAGAGAAATACCTATTCTTCTAATGATAATTTGGACTTGGTTCATACTAATTTATGTGGTCTTATTGGAGTGCAAAGTCATTATGGTGAAAAGTACTTTATTGTATTTTTTGATGATTTCTCTAGAATAAGGACTATGATGTTTCTTATTAAAAAATTATGCTTATAAAATGTTTAAGTGGTATTTGGCTAGAGTTGAAAAGGGAATATTTAAAAGTTGGAAATGCTTGGGATTATATAGAGGAGGTAAATTCATATTAGAGGATTTCAATCATTTTTTTAATGATAATGTAATTGAAAGACAAGTTTTAGCACCAACGACTCTACCACAAAATGGGATAGTTAAAAAAAGAAATAGATCAATCAAGAACTTCACAAGAACACTGATGATGGAAAAGAATTTTTTTTAAAAGTATTAGAGACAAGATGTAAATATCTCTATTTATACAATGAACTAATTTCAAGTCAAGAAAGGTACAAATAAAACCCCTCTTGAATTAAGTATAGACATGCACCTACGGATAAATATTTCAAAGGTTTTTGAAGCAAGTGTTACATATTGAAATATGCAAGGAAAGGAAAACTCGATGCAAAAAGTGATGAAGGTATATTCTTATGATATTTCACTAAAATTAAGGAATACAAGTGTTTAAATACTAACATTAGAGAAATTGTGAAAACTAAAAAATATTAGAGTTAATGAATTTATAGAAATGAGTGAAGAAGAATGCAAGAAGGAACCTGAAGATTACAATTTTTTTATACATCTATGAAGGGAAAAATAGTACATTACCTAAACTAGAGAAAATCATTGATGAGAATCAGTAAATGGGCACTATTAGGAATCACCATAAAAGATATATTGAGCATTTACAAGTTGCCAAACATTAGGCTGTAGTAGCCGAGTCTTATAGAGAGGTGACAAAACTCTAGATAAAGGAAGTTGAGTTACAATAGGAAACACATGGAAGAGATGAGAAAGTTAAACCAAGGAAATTAGCCCAAGGAGAACAAAGATATGAACCTCTCTTATAAAAAAATGTGAGCACACCATACACTAGATCAAATCATTGGAGATAAGGATTTAGGAGTCATGACAAGAAAAAAATGAAGAATGATACATGTTTATAATGTGAGTTTGAGCCAAGAATAGTTAAAGATGAATTGGAGAATGAAGATTGGATAAAAGAAATGAATGATTTGGTTGTTGAAATATAAAAGAGAAAAACAAGGACATTTATACCAAGGCCAAAGGAAAAGAATGTGATTAGAACCAAGTCGGTATCAGAAACAAGTTGAATTTGAAAGGTTAAATCATAAGGAATAAAGCATGATTAGTTTGTAATGGATTTGCACAAGAGGAAGGAATTGACTATGGGGAGAAATTTTCCCCAATTGTAAGGTTAGAAGGAATAAGAACATTACTTGTATGCATTCCTTACAAATATTTTAAGGTATATTAGATAGATCTCAAATCTACATTTTTGAATAGAATCTTGGAAAAAGAATTCTATATTTAAAAACTTGAAGGATTTACTAACCCTAGCAAGAAGAACATTGGATGTAAGTTGCACAATGTTTTATATGGTTTGAATCAAGCTCCTAGAGCTTGGTATAAAATGTTACATACATAGCAAGTGAAAATTGGTTCTGTAATAACTAATGATAATGAAAATCTATATTTAAAAAATGACTCTAAGTATAATATATTGGTAGCTCAAATATTTATTGATGATATAATATTGGATGAAATAATTTATTGTGCAAATAATTTTCGTATAAAATGATGAAATAATTTGCGATATCAATGTTTTGAGAAAAAAAATTCTTTGTTGGTTTCCAAGTATACCAAATCAAAGGAGGCACATACATTACTCAATAAAAGTATATCAAGGAGATATTGAACACCTTTGGAATTCATATTTCAAGAAAAATTTGAACACTTATGGGTACTCAACATAAACTTTCAAACAATGATGATTCTCCTTAAATAAAATAGTCATTATATAGGTCAATGATTGGCAGATTGCAATATATTGTTCATAACATACTTGGAATTGAATTAGTTGTTGTAATTGTTGCTATATGTTGTGTTAATGATATGGAAAATCACATGATGGCCATGAAAAGGGTATTGAGACATCTAAAAGGTGTACAAGACTATGGTTTGTGGTATAAGACTGATGACAAGTTTGAGCTAACAGTGCAAATAAATACTGATTGGGATTTAAACATGGATGAAATAAAAAGTACAAGTGGAGGTCACTAGTTTCTACCAAAGAGATTGATTTCATGGATAAGTAAGAAGATTTTTTTTTTCTCAATCCACAATAGAGGTTGAATATGTTACAACATCGATTAATTGTTTAAATAGTGTATGGATCAAGTAATTGTTGGAAGGTTTGAAGGAAGAGAATATTGAGCCTATAGTGATATATGGTGATAAAAAAAGTGTTATAAACATATCCAAGAACCCATTGATGTATATAAAGACAAGGAACACTGCAGTTAAGTATCATTACTTAAGGGAGTTAGTGCAAGACAAATAAGTGAGACTAAAATATGTGAATACTAAGGAACAAATAGATGCTATATTAAAAAAGGAAATGCCTAAGGATGAATTTGTGTATCTAAGAGGTAAGTAGCAGTCATTCCTCTATCTAAATAAAAATAAGTAGATAAGTAACATTGAATTGATTCTTATGATTAGAATATCTTGTAGATTAATGCAAGAGGTGACACTTTATGAACTGACTAAAGCTATCAAAAGAAGAACAAAAGTATGAGTTGATGAACATGAAAGAGGAAACCTATAGATACAATCCAAGAAAAATATGACTTAGTAGAGTGATAAAAAGAGGTAAAAGTACGTGTTAAGTTACCATCAAATATAAAGAGGTGTGTGAGAGGGATATGTGAACCATCATGGAGATGTTTCTTAGAGAAAGACATGTAAGGAAGAAGCATATAGAGAATATATGAGATTGTATGGATGAGAATTAGAATAAAAACAAGGATATTAATGAAGACTAAACCTGATATGGAATACGGAGGGAGTTAATAGCAAAAATGAGGATGATAATTTTTCCATTACATGGCAACTAAAGGTGTTGCCATTAATTCTAAAGAGGGAGATTGTTGGAAACTAAAATTAGAAGAATTGTTGTGTTATCGTTGATATCAAACCTTAGTGGTGAGGCATTTACTAATAGTGTAGATTGACATATTAGTTAATTATTGAAGAGTATTTGAAAAGAGAGATAACAAGATGAACTATAAGATTTTTTGAGTGAAGATGAGTAAGTATGATGAGACTACAATTAAAACTTTCTTAGTTGGTATTGATAAGATAATAGGTTGTTTGATCATTGTATTAAGTCAAGAAGACAACTAAGTTGTAGTGTAGAAAGGATGATTAAAGAAAGTCAAGAAGTTAAGTAAAGAAACAACTTGACCATGTATGAATTTACTAGGTCAATAAAGAAGTTGAAGAAGAGTACTAAGGTACTTAAATTATAGGCCAAAAAATAGTTTTAGCTGAGTGATGGTAATGGTCAAGGAAGATAAAGAGAAACTATATTATCTACCAAGGATAATAAAAGGTTAGAAAAACATTGTTGTTGATCTTAGATTCATTTTGATAAGTGAGTGTCAATAGACTTAAGCCATTTACTTAGTTCATGTTGAACTAGTAATGCATGTCATGTACCACATGTAAATATTAGACCATGCCAATTTGCAATGAGTGTCGAGTCACTCAAATGCCAAACAAAAAGACCATGCTAAGTAATTCAAGTGCTAAGTAAATAGTTGATGTTGAGCTATGTAGGTGCTAAGTTAGAACAAAATTATAGTATATGTCAACCATTAGAGACTTCATAAGTTGAGTAACACAGATTGGACATATATTTTTTTTATGGTACAAACAACTATGTAAACCATTTTTTAGCTGACCTAAAGATAATTTTTGATCTCTTGGAGATAAAGAAGAATCTATATGTGGATTCCCTATGCAATTACATGTAACCAATTAGAAAATGGGAAGGTTTAGGCAGAAAAATGGATGAATCTCAGTCGTAGATTCATACCTAACCCTAAGCCACTAGAGTCTTCTTAAGAAGGACAAAGCCCTAAATTCTAAATATGAGAGAATAGTGTAACAAGGGGTGAATGATCGAATTGGAAGGGAAAACATGACATTTTGCAAAGCATTCAAGGTGACTTAGTTGTAAGAGTGAATTGCATAATTAGTTAAGTGAAGAACAAAGGATAGAGGATAAAACTTGGAGGATTTTTGGGTGATCATATCTAGTGTTAAGTGTGTGTGTGTTTGATTACATTTTTACATGATTGATGCATATACTTTATATAATATTTTAGAATATTAATGCATGTGATGTATGAATGGTGAAAGTTTTATGAGATCAACTTAAAACTCCTATTTCAACCCCGCTCCTAGAAGTTACTCTCTGCCCACTTGTGTTCCCAACAATTGGTATCAAAGCTTGTTTTCTCTGAAAAAGAAGCTTTGTAGCTTAGAGGAAAAATCTTGAAATGGAAGTCTACATGTTGGGAAAAACTATTGAGAACTAGGAGATTGAAATACATCTCATACTACATCAATTGAATGAGGCAAGAGAGGAACTGAAGAAATCCTTGAAGAAAAGGAAAGAGATTGCTATTGTAGAGAATGACACATTATACGAAGAGATGGACATCACCAAACTATTTGCATATGGTAACTCTAGTGAATTTGATGTAGTAGTTATAGATATGATGGAAAAGAACATAGTACAAGTTAACAAAATCAAAAATCTCAAGTTGGATAAAGAGTCACAACCTATACTACTATGTGAGGTGATTAGATAAAAGAACAAGTCATGGAAGGAAAATCCATGATTGAAGAAGGCAAAAGAGTCTTAGCCAAAAGACTAGAAGAGAATTCAATAGAGTTGACAAAGATATTTAACATGCAATTGGATACTCTAAGTCAAATGATGAATGCTAGCCATGAACTGAATGTCAAGGACATTGATATTAATACATTGAAGTTGCAAAATGAACAATTACAGAGTGACTTGAAAAGAGAAAAAAAATTGTTGAAAGTCTCAATAAGCCAAATGAAGTCATCAAATACTTTGAGAAATTATTGAGATCCCCTAGATCTAACAAAGATACATCAAGATTAGGCTACACAAGAACTAAAGAAGGAGAATCATCTAGAGTTGCTGAAGAAAGGAACATCAAAGGTAAGAACTCTAAACCTAATTATCATTTTTTTGGTAAGCAAGGACATACTACTAATGTATGCAGAAGCAAGTTCACAAACTAGAATTTCAAGCCCAAGAACATGGTTCATTGTCATAAGTGCAACAAATAAGGTCATCATGCATATGAATGCAAAACCAGGATCATGCATAAACAAAAATTTGAAAGATACTGCTCTGAATATCAGAAGTGTGGAAATAGAGCCTTTGAATGTAGATCCAAATCCATATGGTCATCAAATAAGTTAGTAAAGGTAAGAAGCTATGGAAACCTTTATAATTGGAATTATAGCACAAGATATAGCTATCATTATTGTCAAGAATATGGACATGTTCCTGAGAATTGTATTAGGACACACTTTAGTGGTAACTACAAAAGGTGGTTGAGTCAAACCACATGCTTTAGATGTTTGAAGACATTTCATTTCAGTAAACATTGTCCAACTAGGTCAAAGGCACCAAGTTGTGAATTTGATAAAGGAAAAAGCAAGGAAGATGTTGAACACATGAAACATGAGATGAACAAGACATGTAAAAAGAAAGAAGCTTGCAGCACATCAAATGCAAAAGAGATCACTGCACCCAATGGGTCAAGTGATCACACCTCATCAAACTAGGCAATCAAGAGGCATGCATGATTGATATTTAAAGTGTCATATCATACATCAGTTGCAAAAAAAGTTGCTACTAAAAGGATTACATTAGCATGAATGAAGATGCAAGATGTTGAAAATTCAAGATCAAGTCTTTAAGTTTTCATGTTGTTGTTGAGCATGGAAATTTTTCAATGGATTTTGAGTGCAATGCTAGTTGATGTCAAACTCTTAGTAGCTATGAAGTGATGGAAATATCTATGGATGCCAAGTAATTCTAGGATTGGTTGATGCCAAGTTTATAGATGTACAAGCACTAAACTTTAAATGCAAGAAGTTTTGAAGGGTATATGGTCACTTTTCATTCATTCTTCATAATTTTGAATTTGAGCAAGAGAAAATAGAGTAGAAGATGACTCAAAAATTTGTTCAAAGTGTATGTGAAAAATTCAGCAATGATCTCACACCAAAATATAGATTTTACAAGGTATTTATCACAAGCTAAGCTATGCAGTTTTAGTTTGCATAAGCCCTAGTTTGAGAAATGGCATCTAGTTCTAAAAAAGTAGAAGAGAAAGAGATTCTAAAGGTTTAGCTTGTCATTAACAAAGTAAAACAACATATATTTAAGGCCATCCCTTATATAGCATATAAACAAGATCCCTCTAGTTCACATTCAATGATCTTGCCAAACATCATAATGGTACAAGATTGTAGGAAATGTTACAATTGTAAAATTGGTAGCATTGGAGACTTAGAAATCAGAGAAGCTGATGATAGATTATGTGATAATGGTATTCTAAAAGAAGAATATAAAATAGTTGAGAGAAAGGGTTTGACCTATGCCCTAGATTTTCCTAGTATTTTCAAGACTAAATGGATTAGAATTGTGTTAAGCCAAATACATGATGGATCCTTATGGCTAGAAGGTGGACTAATTAAGATAACCAAAAGGATAATTCATAGGGTTACTAGCTACCCAACCCTAGATTGGCCCAAGACTCTAAGAAGTGACTCCAAGGAAGTAATAGAGAAAAATAATGGAGCAAAATGGAGTAAGAGAGGGATGACAATTGATACTATCACTAATCCAATATTGGACTTTTTTATTAGGGTAATCTCTCATAAAATCTATCAATCTAGAAAATTGAATAGTGTACCCTACATTGCAATAGATGTTGGTTATAAAATTGTAACGGAAGATCATACATATGATCTAGTAGAACTTTAGCTACAACAACTGATGGAGAATCTTGGAGCTATAAGGAAAACCAAAAGTGCACAATGCAAGTTTGGTGCAATACTTGTATGTGTATTCTTCTATGTACAAAATACTTTTCCCTCCTTTGGCATAGTAAGCTAGAAAAGAAATAGATCAATAGCAATGTATATCAATTAATTCATTGAGCAAATGGGTGAAATTTTGGAAATAATGATGACTAGCTATTTTGAAGATTTTAAGAAATTCATGAAAGAAAGAATGAGGATACCTATTTCATTGGTTGAGAAACATTACAATGATATATGTTTTCTAGTTGATGTTGATTACACATTTGTACAAGTTTCCATACCAAGAGTCAAATGGTTAAGACCACTTGGATATGAGATCAATGTTGATGAGGCATCAACAACAATCACAACACTCCTAATAGAGGAAATTGACAAGCCTGCTAAAATCTTAGGGAATTATGATGTGATGAAATGAAAGTTTGAAATGGAATTGAAAACTACCTCCACACTCAAGAAGAAAGATAGGCTAGTTAAGAAGCTAAAGGCAAAATTTGGTGAAGATGCAGCTAAGGAAGAAGAGGAAGAAGATGAAGAGGATGAAGAAGAAGAAGAAGAACAAACACAAGAACTTCTTACATTGACCCAAGGCATGGGAGAAGACAAGGAAGAAGAAGAAATATAAGGTGTTGAGGAAGAAGAAGCCAAGGAAGCACCCACACAAGATGAGCCAAAGAAGAGGAAGGAAAGGCACAACCGGTAGCTAAGGCAAAGAAAACTACTAAACCTAGCCAAGACAAGCCAAGTGCACCCACCACTAGAGCCAACGCATGGGAAACAACACAAAAGGCCAAGGAAAAATCCAAACAAATAGAGCAAGGCATCCAAGTGCAAAAGAAGCAAAGAAGAAAATATGTTGCACAACCAAATCTAGGTGAAGAAAGGACTGAATTGTATGACATAAGTCAATTCAAAGTGGTAAGTCCCAAACCACCTTCTAATATTGAAAACTTATGTGAAAATGTCAAAAATAATGTAGATTCATCTAGTTTAAAGAATATTGATTTTGAGAAACTTGGAAAAGAGGAGAAGAACCTAGTAGAAGAAGCACTATATGCTATGATGTCTAAATTTAAGACTTCGCCATTAGAATTTTCTAACTCAAAACCCAAGAAATTATATGATTTAATTGAGAAAAAATGGCATTATTGTTTAAATTTGGAAAAGCAAATAAGGGAAACTACTTTGGCCCATTTAATGCCAAAACTGACAAAAGGGAAGATTGCTAAGGATGCTAAGAAATATGGATTTAGGTTTACACCTAAGTATAGAGTCTTCAACATAGTTCAAAACAATATTGAAGATGTGGTCAAGAAATCTTCCCAAATATGGAAACTTATCTGTGGGTTGATCACTATAAAATAAGGAGAAGTGGACCCCTTTGAGGGAAAGAATAATGACAAGGATGATGATAACAAGCAAGAAGATGATATAGTTGGGGTAAAAATAGAGAAGAAAAATGATGACATGGAAACAACTAAACAATAGCAAGATGAATAGGTTATGGAAGATACACAAATATCAATTGTCAATCCTCCACATGACATAGTCAAGTGTGCTAAAATTGTTATTGTAAAAGATGTTTTTGATGTTCTATCTTATAATGTCAATCCATTAATTGTAGATGACTTGAAAAAAATGTTGGACCAATCTACACTACAAGCCAAGCTGTGTGATAAACCAATTTTGGTAAGTGTCAAAGAACTCCAAAAGGCAGTAACTAGGGTTACAAGGGACAAGGTGAATCCACAAGAACCACCTTCTACCATCCCTTTAGTTACTCAAGTTCAACCTTTAAGCCAAACAATAGTAGATACATCTACTAAGGTTGATACATTTATTAAAGTTGAAAAAGTGAAGTAGAGGTAGATTGGAGAAGAAAAAGATAGTACAATTAGACAACAAGAATCAGGATAGATAGATTCTTCTATACCTAAAGCACAAGGACAAGGTGTTGTTCAAGTCATTGTATCAGATAAGAGAAAATCTGAAGAAAGTGAGGAAACACCTAAGATAAAGGAACAAGAAGTCATCTAGGCATTGGTAAGTGTACCTTCATTTGGCACCTCTCCTACAAAAGTTTGTTAGAAGCTGAGCACAAAAGCTATACCATTGCAAAATCTCAATGTTAGGCTCAAGCTCTTCAAAAGTTGAAAAGGTAACTCATTATGGAGATATCACTCTAGATGAAGAAATAGTGATTCCTAAATTTGACTATGATACAATGACATTAGAGAAAATAAGTATTTTGCAACAATAACTAGAGAAGAAAAAACATCAAGAAATGCTTAGCAGAGAACACAAGCAAAGGAAAACACTTCAAGACATTAAAGGCATCTTTCTAGATGCATTTAGCTTGCCAACTCCTGAAGAGACCAAGACACTACTAGAACAATTGTCAAATATAATGGAAAAGATCAAAAGTGAAGACATTGAAACTAATGCTAAACTTTTAGAGTGATTAGAAAAGAAATTTTAGAACATGGTAAATGAGAAGATATCTAGTGAGGTAGCACTGACTCAAGTTGCATTGGCAACAAAAGTTGAGGATGTGAAGAAGGTACTTAAGAATATATTCTCATAGTACACCAAATTTTTTGATCCTACACTCTTCATCCAAGAGACTAGACATTGCATTCTGAGCTTGGAGAGAAACCTAAACATATCAACCAATTAGCTACCTTAGAACTTGACTCAATACATTGCTTCAAACACAAAGTCAATTAGCTATATTAATATCAGAAGAGGCTAGCATAAGAGCCAAATTGATATATATATATATATATATATATATATAGGCACCTCTCACTCCTCATATGGAGATACTACATAAGGAGCTAGGCTATGTAGAAACTTTGCTAAAGAAAGACCCCAATCTTTCTAATCTAGATGGCCTAGTACACTTTGTTGTCAAGCTTGCTATCCAAATCAAGTCACTAGATGTTGCATGTGACAACTGGAATGCAACTTTTAAAATTATAATGGAGGTTCATAAATCATTTTTGGACAAGTACACTATATGTGTATAGCCCATTTGACACAAGTGTCAAAAGGAGGAGATAGATAAAAGGGGGAAGATAGCGAAAAAGTGGGAGAATATCCTATGGGGGAAAATAAAGAAAGGGGGAGAAATATAATGTAGTGATAGAAATAGAGCAGCATGAAAGAGTATAAATGCATTGAAGTCAAAGAGTACTAGCAGAGACAAATCTACTCAGACATAAAATAAATATATATACTCAAGGGGAATTATAAATTTTTGAGGTATATAGGTCATTGCAAAATTTTAAAATTTTGAAGTTTTATGTATAAGTTGAGTCATGGATATGTTATACTCAAGAAGATTAGATTGATTATGTATTTTCAAGTTTTTTTTACACTCATGCCAAAGGGGGAGATTGTTGATCTCAGATTGGTTTTTACAAGTGAGTGTCAACACACTTAAGCCATTTACTTAGTTCATGCTAAATTAGTAATGCATGTCAAGTACAATATGTAAATATTAGACCATGCCGAGTTGCAAAGAGTGCCAAGTCACTCAAATGCCAAATAGATAGACCATGCCAAGTAATTCAACTGTCATGTAAAAAATTGATGTTGAGCAGTGCAGGTGTCGAGTCAGAACATAATTACAGTATATGTTGACCATCAAAGACTTCATATGTTGAGTAACACAGATTGGACATATTTTTTTTATTATGGCACAAACAACTATGTAAACCATTTTTCAACCAACACAAAGGTAGATTTCAATATTTTGGAGATAAGGATAAATCTATATGTAGATTCCCTATGCAATTACATGCGGCCAATTAGAAAATGGGAAGGTTTAAGCAGTAAAATGGATAAATCTCAACCATAGATTCATACCTAACCCTAAGCCACTAGAGTCTTCTTAAAGAGGATGAAGCCCTAAATTCTAAATATGAGGGAACAATGTAAGAAGGTGTGAATGATCGAATTGGAATGGAAAACAAGACAATTTGTAGAACATTCAAGGTGACTTAGCAGTAAGAGTGAATTGCAAAATCAGTTAAGTGAAGAATAGAGGATATAGGATACAACATTGATACATCAGATCATGATTGATCATTTAGAGATTGAATAGAGGTGATCTTTCCTTAGGCAAGCAAGTGTCAATTGTATGATCTATGTTGAGACATTCTAACAAGTGATTTCAATTAAATCTCTTAAGTAGAGTAGTCCTAACAGGCTATATTAAATCCTTTAATAAGGTGATTACTTAATTGTAAGTTAAAGTCCTCTAACTAGGCACACTTCTAACAAGGTACTGAAATCCTCTTACAAGGTGGGACTTAATAGTCTTTGTAAGCCTTTAATAGGGAAGGCCTTTCATAGGGTAGATCATGATTCATGGTCAAACCATTGTAACCTTAATTGGACACACTTTATTGCTATAGTAGTGAAGATTTTTGGGTGTCATCCCCACCCTAGTTTTACCTTCTCACTTGGAGGGTTTTTGGGTGATCATATCTGGTGTTAAGTGTGTTTGTTTGATTACATGTTTAATTGATTGATGCATATGCTTTATATGTTATTTCAGTATATTAATGCATGTGATGTACAAATGTTGAAAGTTTTATGAGATCAAGTTTAAACTCCTAATTCAGCCACCCCCCTTCTCAGAAGTTTACTCTCTTCCCACTTGTAATTAAAACAAGTGTAAGCCAAAAAAATACATTAGTAGAGTCTAAGTTACCTAGTGATGAATGAGATGAGGAACACAGTTATGACTAAATGTTAGCAATTTAAACATTTGGGAATGAATCAAGATTTGATGTCGATAGAGATGAATTTTTGGATTGGTCAAAATGTGTAAAATATAATTATTGATGATCTCACATATTTAATTTTGGAAATAGGAATGGGAAAGTAAGTTTTGAGAGGGAGGGAGGGGGGTGGGGGGTGAATTAGCACATAAGACTTCTACCACTAAAAAATTTCACCATTATCCATCTCATGACTATTAACATGTAAATTGAAATATGAAAGCATGCATAACATCCATAGCATAAATTAATTCAACACATCACACAAAATATTTTGGTTACTAGAAACCCTCCAAGGAGAAGTTAAAACTAGGGTGGGCAGGACACTCGAATATATTCACTACTGCAATAATAAAGTGTGTCCAATGATGGCTACAAAGTTTTGATCATGATCTATGTCTATCCTATAAGAGGTATGCTTCATTCAAGGCTTACAAAGATTGTTAGGTATCACTTTGACTAAAGGATTTAAAATCATAATTATGTAATCAGTCTTTTAGGAGAGTTACAAAATTTTGTTAGGACTACTCTATTAGGAGATTTACCCTGTATCACCTATCTGGTCCTTCGATTAGAACCTATCTACTAGATATCATATCTCCTCTTTACAATATACATCTTGATCCTCCTAATATAATATCTTCTCTAACCTTTTACTACTTAGCTTCACAACTAAACTATTCTTCTTAACTGATTATGATCTATTGCTAATTCAATTATCTATCTTCTCGATGTTTCTTTCACACAAGATATTTTCCTTAGTATCTCCCTTTACATATATACTCCCACTTATAGGTTACCTCTTTAATTAGCCATCATGGAGATGGTCTTAGGTAATAAATAACAACTTTGGTTGATTTCTATTGTTGCCTAATGCTTCCCAATTTATGATTGGCATCATGTATTGCATAAGGATGTGTGAGATGACTTGATCCTTATCTCTTCATATCAAAAATTCAATATTATGTTAACCAAAAAAGGTTTACATAGAATTTTGTGCCATTACAAACATCTAAATCATTAAATGGGTACTTAGCATCAATAGGCTTTTGATGCTTAGCCTTAATTATGCTCTTATGTTGTTTACTTGTCTCTTGAATCACCCATCATGCACTAATTATTCAACATGCACTATCTACTTGGCACTTGAGTGAATCACCACATACTAACTTCTGGGTACCTACTTTTAGCATGTATTGTCTAGAGACTTTTTCTCAACATGCTCTAATCACTCAGATCACACTAATCACTTTTCTCTCTCTATTCACTCAACACACAGTATGCACTTGGCACAAATAGTAGGTCAATCACAGTGGTGACCAACAAACAATACTAGATGATAATTTAATGTTTTATCAGTATAATGTAAAAACCATAATAATATTAACATTTAATGCACAATTTGAGTGTGTTAAGTTATCTAACATAAGGATTCAATGAGAGGTTTCAAGAAGTTTCAAGAAAGATTTAGAAAGAAGAAATGATGGAAAAATTCAATGAATATGATTAAACCCTAAGATCTATGATTATGTTTAACTGGAAAAAATATTAATTTTTTCTATTTAAGGAGACATAAGAGATAATGTGTGGTTGTTGGTTGGTGAATTTATAGAGAACTAGTGAAGAACAACATTGCAGAGGAAAAGTGAGAAGTTAGTGAATGTTTGTTTGGTTGAAGAGTTCTTGAGTAGATTAGAGATGGAGAATGTGAAGAAGTTGAGTAAATAAACCAAGAATGAGCCAAATGGAGATATAGTTTAGGGGTAAATATGTATTTATGTGTTCCAGTAGAGAAACATATGGGACATTCTATTAGGATTCTTTTAGAAAAAAATGAAATCTTGAATGAGATTCTTAGTTTAGCTCAGTTCACTGCTTGATTAATCTACTAGTTTTCTATTATAAATTTGAGAGATCGATGTACTATTTAGCTTCCCACATATGATAAAGTTTCTCATAAATTAACTATGACCAACTTAGAAAGTAATGTCTACTATCAAAGAATTTTTATTGCAACATATTTAGAACTAACCTTAGGCAGTTCAGTTGTTATCTTAGGGAAGCCTCAAGAAATTAGATGAAAATATGGAGAGAAGGGTAGTTATAGATCAAGACAACAAAAGCATAGTGTATCTTTCTCAAGACTTGCAATAGTCTAGTTTGTATTTTGTGGACTATTTAGGATCTTTAAAGGATATTATTTTATATAATGATTAATTTATCTAATATAAAATGAACATATTCTACCCAACTACAAATCATATATTTGAGATAGAAAACTAAATAGAATTAAAATATAGCCATTGTTTATACACACACCATATAATTTACTAGTTACTTTGACATTCAAAGAAGAAAATATTAAAAAACACTAGTATAAAAACAACAATATATGACTTTAAAAACTACTAATATATATATAAGTGACTAAACTTAGTCATGTGACTAATAGTAGTTAATATCCAATCATTTATAACACCACTAAATTTACTACTAAATGACTTTAGTCACTTATTTGGTCACTGATTCTGATCATTGATTTGGTCACATACTTAGTAGTATATTTAATCACATATTTAGTAGTATGTTTGTTCATAATAGGGTACAATGGAATCAAACCACCATCCTTTTTCTTGTAAGCAGATGCTCTTCCATTGAGTTAGCACCCTTAAAAGAATAATCATACAATGTGTAACTTTTTATGTTATCTTTGTTCATATCTTTTGAGTTAACCTCATTTCTTTTGTGATTTAGACCTAGTTTTAATTTATAATTAGTGTACCTTTATCCTCATTTAAAACCACCATAAGAATGGTCAAATGGGGATAGTGCTAAATGAGTGAAAAAATAGAAATGTTTGGACAAAGAATAAAAGTATAGATGCATAAGATAGTGATATTGTATGAGAAGATTATCACCCATAATGACAACTAAGAGAAGCATTGAGCATAAGAACTGCAGAATCCTATAGCTAGGCAAAATTGGCAAATTTTTTATTAAAAAGTAAAATATGACAAGACTTGCAAAAACTACCATAAGGCCAAATGACCAAAAAATTGAAGAACAAATCTTCTCAAATGAGCTTGCTACTATAGTTTCTACTAGAGCCATCTCCAATTAGTCACCACCTAGATATTTATACCACATACATTTCTAATCATAAAAAAAATGCACTTTACAATTGATTTAGTCATTTTGCTATATAAATATATATATATAATTTTGGGCACCTTGTAAATCACTTATATATGAAAGATGACATGGAGTAAATAATATATATTATTATATTAATACTATAAAAAAGAAGCATAAAGGAATATCTATCTAACCATATATATCTCCCACATGCATATCAATTTATTTGAGTCTCCTCTCATAGATAGATTTATAACTTCTTCAAAGCTGCAAATCAAGGTAAATTTCAATTTATTAAAAGAATTCCTAGATTTCTAATTATGATAATTTAAGGAAAATTATATCACAAAAAAATTTATGAAGAGAAAATATTCCAAACTCATTTCTTAAACTATATTGAAATGAAAAGAGAATTCAAAAGTTCATCTTTGGGCCTCTAAGCCAATAACCATGAACCTTAGAAATCATATATTGAAAAGTTTAGATCCATCTAACTAATGCAAATGATGTTATACTAAAACCAAAAAGTAAAGTTTGAATATGAGTGTCATCATGATGGAAGTCAAATGCCATTGAGCTATTAGCATGAGGCAAATTGCAACTTGATGGGGACACAACCCAAGAACAGAATGGATACAACAGAAAAGGGAAATTATATTAATTGAGAAAATAAGATAGTACAAATAGTACAGAGAAAATAAACTTTAGAACATGCCCTAAGGGCTTACAATAGCATAAATCTGGAGAATATTTCTCCTTTTAGCACCTCCTCTCAAACTCTACTCTGAACTGCCTTTTAAATTACCAGAAATCTCCTTAAATAGACCCGGGAGGGTTAAGGACTAGGAGTACATTCTAGAAAGTGCTAGTAGGCATCCACTGATGAAATAGAAGGTTCCGAAAGCTGCGTTAGAAGTTGGTGCAAATCTAGAAGAATCCAAAAACGGTAACCAAACTTCCGGGAGGCATAACTTTTGAAACGTAGCTCCGATTGATGAACCGTTTACATTTTCAGAAAGCTCTCGAAGTGCTCTATAGCCCTATGGACAAGCTTCACTCATCACTCATTTTTCGACCCTTTTTGAGGTCATTTAATGCCCCAAACCTGACTTTGAAGCATTCTTAGGAGGTCTCCAAAACTTGAAAAACTGCAATAACTTTCAAACTGTGGGGCCTATTGACCTAATTCTTTTTCTAGAATGCTCTAAATCATTATTACATTCATCTGGCCAATTCACACCTTCTAGTTTACCAAAATGATGGTCCAAATACATGCTCCTATTTTTTTGGGATTTTCAAACACACTAATAGTTGAACTATGAGAGTTGGAACCTTTATTTGAGCCAAATGGGTATCCAAAAATGTAAAGACATGAAACATAAACTAAGTCTAAGTACATTTTTTTGGGTGACACAGGATTGCCCTTATACCTCTAGATGCTCCTGCATTAGACACCCAAGGTAGATTGAAAAGTGACCCTATCACTTTATGGATGGTAGAGGAAATCCCAAATGGGAAACCTCAGCTGCTGAAATCCAAGTTGAGTCCTTGATCGGTCATCCTTTCCATTTGACCAAATACTCTTCATACTGCCTGTTTCTGGTACTCCTACCCACACGATGATCTAGAATGTCTTCTATCTCCTCCTTCTTAGAAGTAGGAATTGGACATGGCTCTAACACCAGCTCATCATCTGCACCATCATCATGATACTCTGTTAAATCTGCAATGTTGAAAATGGGAGAGATGTGAATACCATCTGGCAACTCCACTTCATATGCATTTCTTGAGTCATGTTTCTTCAAAATTTTGCAAGGGCCAAATTTCTTCATTTTCAGTTTATTGTAAGTACCAGCTGGAAATCTTTCTTTTCGTAAGTGTACCATGACTAAATCTCCTACTTGGAATTCCTTATGTCTTCTCCTTTGGTCATCCCTAGCTTTATACTCTTGATTCATCTTGGTTATGTGTGCCTGAACCTCCTCATGTAGACGCTTGATATGTTCAAAAAATTCCTCAGCTTCAGCACTGTCCTCTCCCCTTGTTCTATCTTCCTCAATTCTGGTGCAGTCCTTGGGCTATTCCCATATACAATTTGAAATGGTGATTTTCCAGTACTCCTATTTATAGAGTTATTGTAAGAAAACTCTGCTTGTGGTAGAATCAAATCCCATCCCTTCGGCTTATCCCCAACTAAACATCTCAGCAAATTGCCCAGACTTCTGTTTACCACTTCTGTTTGGCCGTCAATTTGTGGGTGATGCGTGGAACTGAATTTCAAGTCTGTTCTCAACTTTTTCCACAATGTCCTCCAAAAATACCCCAAAAATTTAGTATCTCTGTCAAAAACTATACTCCTTGGAAGACCATGTAGTCTTACCACCTCTTTGAAAAACAAGTCTGCAATATGGATAGCATCATGAGTTTTGTGGCATGGAATAAAATGTGCCATTTTGGAGAACCTATCAACCACCATGAATACTGAGTCATTACCCCTTTGTGTCCTTGGAAATCCAAGAAAAAAATCCATACTTATGTCCTCCCATGGCCTTGATGGAACAGGCAACGGCTGATAAAGACCTGTATTGTGACTACACCCCTTGGCAACTTGACAAACCTGGCAACTTTGTACGAACTTCTTCACATCCTATGAAATTTGAGGCCAAAAATAATGTTCTCTAAGAATGGAAATGGTATTATCTCGACCAAAATGTCTTGCCATCCCTCCACTGTGTTTCTCCTTAATCAGATTTTCCCTCATGGAACTCCTTGGAATGCACAATTGACTACCTTTGAACAACATGCCATCCTGAATCAAATAATCTAACCACTTTGTTCTATCTACAGCAACAGGCTCTTTACAAGCTTTCCATGCTTCAACAAAATCAGGATCCTCGGGGTACAAATTCTTGAGTTCATCAAACCCAACTACTTCAACCTGCATTACTGTAAGCAGTGACTGTCTCCTACTTAGTGCATCTGCAAGCCTGTTAGATTTTCCACTTCTATGCTTCAACACAAATGTATAACTCTGCAAGAATTCTACCCACTTCATATGCCTCTGATTCAATTTACCTTGGCTATTTAGGTACTGTAATGCCTGATGATCAGTATATAAAACAAATTCCTTTGGCAATAAATAATGCCTCCATTTCTTTAAGGCCTGAACTATTGCATAGAACTCTTGATCATAAACATAATACTTCTTCTTTGCATCATTCAATTTTTTACTAAAATATGCAATAGGCTTACCTTCTTGGCTTAATATAGCCCCAATAGCACTACCACTAGCATCACAATCCACCTGGAACACTTTTCTAAAATTTGGAAGTGCCAACACAGGTTGTTATGTTACCTTCTTCTTCAGCAATTCAAAACTTCTCACAGCTGCTACAGTCCATTTGAACTCTTTTCTATCCCCTCTTATTGTATCAGTTAGGGGTGCACATATGCCACTGAAATTCTTAATAAACTTCCTATAAAAACTAACCAGACCATGAAATGATCTTATCTCAGTAGCAGACCTTGGAGTGGGTCATTCCAAGATGGCTTTTACCTTCTTTAGATCCATTTTTAGCCCTTCAGGTGATATAACAAACCCCAAATAGACTAACTCCCTTTTTGCAAAGACACACTTCTTTAGATCAATTAATAGTTTCTCTTCCCTTAGCCTTTCAAGGACACTACGAATATGCAGTAAATGTTCTTCCAAAGTCTTGCTGAAAATTAAAATATCATCCAAATAGAAAATAACAAATTTTCCCAAGAACTTCTTAAGTACCTCATTCATGAGCCGCATGAAGGTGCTTGGGGCGTTCGTCAATCCAAAGGGCATGACTAACCACTCATAAAGACCCTTTTTGGTCTTGAAGGCTGTTTTCCACTCATCTCCTTCTCAAATCTATATCTTATGATAGCCACTCTTCAGATCTATCTTTGTGAAGTACTGAGCTCCACTCAAGCAGTGCATAAGATCATCCATCCTTGGTAAAGGAAACTGGTACTTGATGGTTATCCTATTTATCGCTTGAGAATTTGTACACATCCTCCACTCTCCATCCTTCTTTGGTGCAAGTACTGCAGGTACTACACATGGACTCAGGCTCTCTCAAATTAAGCCCTTCCTCAACAGCTCCTAAACCTGTCTATTTAGCTCCTCTGTTTCAGTAGGAGTCATCAAACTAGCTCCTGGAATCAAATTTATCTGATGACTAATTTGCCTTACTGGTGGCAATCCATCTAGAACATTATCAGAGATAATATCTCCAAATTCCCCTAGTAAATTTGAAACTTCAAATTGTATTTCACTAATACCTTCTTTATCTTTCCTAGGAATCAAAGCATAGCACATATGCTGATGTTTGATGCCATATAAAAACTTCCTTCCATCAACAAGACAAATCCTAGCACTGCTACATACCTTTTCACCTTCCTTTTTCATGGACTTCAATTTGTGGCAAACTCCATCCTTTGTTAGAGAGTATGTGTTTGCACGTCCATCATGCACTGCATGTCTATCAAACTACCATGGTCTACCCAACAATAGATGGCAAACATCCATCGAAATAACGTCACAGAGAACTTCATCATGGTAACTCCCAATTTTGAATTTTACTAAACATTGTTCACTTACCAGGAGCTTATGATCATCTTTTACCCAAGAAATTTGATAGCGCTGGGGATGTTTCTCCCTCTTGAGCTTTAGCTTAGAGACCATCTCTTCTGATACTTGGTTATCAATGCTACCACCATCAATGATCACGTCACAACATTTATCCTCACACTTGCATCTGGTACGAAACAAACTCCTTCATTGTCCTGGTTCATTCTCACCACTTAGTAGGACTCTTTCATTTACCAAGGTCTCTCCTCTTTTTGCATCCTCTAAATGTGATGATTGTGCATCTTCATCCACATGAGCAACCCTAGCTTGGCCCTCAGCTCTCCTATCTATCCTTCCTTGTCATTGAGGGCATTCAAAGGCACGATGACCTTCTTCATTGCAATGGAAATAGGTACCACGGAAGCCTCCTCTTCCTTGTCCACATCCTCTACCTCTTCCTCTTTGATTTCTAAAGTCTTGATCATGGGAGCGGTTGAAACCCTCATTCCTTTGGTTTCTACTAGTACCCACATCTTCATTTTTCTTTTGGGTTTCATTGCGGCCTCCAGATGATCTACCACTTCCCCTTCCTCCTTGACCACGCCCTCTTTGTCTTCCTTCAAACCTTTTATTCAGCTTCTCTTCAACTCATAGGGCAAACTGGTATGCTTCTTCAACGCTGATCATTCTTACCAGACTTAATTCCTCCTGGATGCTAGGTCGCAACCCACTGATATAATGAGAAACCTTCTCCTTATTTTCTTCTGCATGCCCCGCTCTAATCAAGAGTCGGTAAAACTCCTCTATATATTCTTGGACTGATCTTCCTGCTTGCTTTAACCCATGCATCTTCTTAAATAGATCAAGCTCGTAGTCCACATGAATGAACTGCTTCTTCAATTTGTCCACCATGCAATCCCATCTTGTGATCTTCTCCTTTCCTCTTCTAAGTCTTTCCAGTTGAACCTCTTGCCGCCAGATTTTGGCATGGACTTTTAGTTTGGCCTTTGCAAACTTAACCCTATCTGGGTCCCTTATATCCTCATACTCAAAGTATTCTTCAAGTTCATTGATCCAATCGATCAACTCATCTGGTTTCAGATTTCCTAAAAATATACCCACTTCAATTGTAGGTCTTTTCCCAAACTTAGTAATGGCCCTAAAAAGCCTTTCCTCTACAGGATTCAGAACTTCCCCATCAACTTCCTCTTCTGGTCCCATTACTTCCTCTTCATTTTCATCCTCACTATTGTCACCTGCGGCAACATTTGATCCTCTACGAAGCTCCTCTTGCAATGCTTGTACCTGCCTCTGGAGGGCTCTAACCTCCTCAGGATCAATAGCTCTAGCCCTTTTGCCATGCTCTCTTCGTGGAGGCATCTTCTAACTCGAACCCACAACCACATAGTCCTGGTGCAAACTGCCTCACAGTCGGCGCTCTGTCTACACACTCAGGAAAACTTGCTCTGATACCATTTGATGGTGACACAACCCAAGAACAAAATGGACACAATAGAAAAGGGAAATTATATTAACTGAGAAAATAAGCTAGTACAAATAGTACAGAGAAAATAAACTTCAGAACATGCCCTAAGGGCTTACAATAGCATAAATCTGGAGAATATTTCTCCTTTTAGCACCTCCTCTCAAACTCCACTCCGAACTGCCTTTTACAATGCCAGAAATCTCCTTAAATAGACCCCAGAGGGTTAAGGACTAGGAGTACATTCTAGAAAGTGCTAGTAGGCATCCACCAACGAAATAGAAGGTTCTGAAAGCTACGTTAGAAGTCGGTGCAAATCTAGAAGAATCCAGAAACGGTAACCAAACTTTCGGGAGGCATAACTTTTGAACCATAGCTTTGATTGACGAACCGTTTACATTTTTGGAAAGCTCTCAAAGCGCTCTATAGCCCTATGGATGAGTTTTTCTCATCCATTTTTCGACCCTTTTTGAGGTCATTTAATGCCCCAAACCTAACTTTGAAGTGTTCTTAGGAGGTCTCCAAAACTCGAAAAACTGCAATAACTTTCAAACCGTGGGGCCTATTGACCTGATTCTTTTTCTGGAATTCTCTAAATCATGATTACATTCATTTGGCCAATTCACACCTTCTAGTTTATCGAAATGATGGTCCAAATACATGCTCCTATTTTTTTGAGATTTTCAAATGCACTAATAGTTGAACTATGAGAGTTGGAACCTTTATTTGAGCCAAATGGGTATCCAAAAATGTAAAAAAATGAAACAGAAACTAAGTCTAAGTACATTTTTTTGGGTGACACAAGATTGCCCTTATACCTCTGGATGCTCCTACATCACAATTCCTTTGAATTATTGATGGAAAGATTATTCAAGAAAGTCTAGTGACTCAAAACCTTAAGCAAAAGTTCATGGTCAAAGACCAAACCTCAATTATCTTGATATGCTTTTCTTTTTAAAGAGAATCTAACATTATTTAAAATATAGAATGATAAAACATTTGACACTTCGTTCCACTAACTGGTGGTTATGGTTGATGAATGTATTATCATTGATGTCAAGGTTTTGCAATCAAGTTTGTTGAAAAGTATGACATTGACAGTGATATGATTATTAACCAAAGCATGTGAGTCAAATAAACTCAGTTGACTAACCAAGCAATACAAGAAGGAATTGACAACAATTGTTTCTATGGAGACAAACATAAAAGAAAAGGATTTCATGAGTAATTAATAAAAAATGTCCAAGTGAAAAAATACCCTCTTCCTTGTCACGTATAGTGAAATATATCTTTGGCTAAGTATTATCATGCTTACAAAAAGTGTGAGGGAGATTATGCAGCAACATGAAGATAAACCTTAGCAAGTTCTATAGCCTATACATGGAAATTAATGATAGAATTTAATAGTAGCATATCATGGTCCCATCAAGTCAATAAATATGTAATCATGTAAACCATGATACAAAAATCACCAAGTTAATAAAGTTTGGAAAGAAACATATTTCAAATACACTCCAACATAAATTAGGGGCTCGATAAAATAAGAAAATTGAAAGAATCAATAAATATTTGATAGACACATACAATGAAGAATGGACAAATATAAAAGGAAGTGAATTATAAGACTACTATGAAGATCTTAAGTAATCATTGTATAGTGATAATTAGTGGGAACAATTGTTAAGGAAATGAAAATGACAAATACATAATGGTTTCAAATAAATTACAAAGATTTAAATAATTAGTGTCATTAAAGTTCCTAAAAAAATTTAAAAAATTATGATAGAGAAAAGGTAGTAGTGTACCTAATTTAAATAGTGACTTAAACAATTCATAAAAAGAGACAACCTGATATATTTTAGATGAGGCATCACTTCAAGACAATTGTTGTCATGAAGAAATAAAATCATCTGGGATATGCAACATTGGCATATGCAGATTTTCTCAAAGCATGTGGAAAATATATAGGGTTGATAAATAAAATATCAAGGCTACAATAATCAGCATCATTGACGACATTAGAAAAATGATTTGAAATCCTCAAGCACACAATAAGGAATCTTATATACTCAAAATTTAACTAAAAGAAGTTTTAATGTGGTAATGTTATTCAAGGGGTCAATGTTGATGCATAAGCCAAATAGAATACAACATATTGAAAGTACATTGACACACAATAAAGTATGGGTTGAAAGTAAAAGTATGTTATTAACAATATCAAAATGAAATACTATTGATTAAGTATGTTCTAAAGAGTGGGTTGGGCAAGCAAGGTTTTGATACCAAAGGAAAAGGTGAAGCATCTAGATTACATAGGGTCTTCCAAGGGTCTTAGAAAAAGTTAGAAGATGATAACCAAGAATGTATTTACCCAGAGGCACATTGTAGAGGTAATTTGATTGATTGAAAGAAAATGCAAAAATCAAAAAAAAAAAAAAAAAGACAAACAAAAAAGAAGCCTGATTTAGCAAGCAAGAAGAAAGAAAGCAGCAAGAACAAAATAAGGTTGACCCACAAGATAGATAAAATCCTAATATTCTTACAAGCATTATATTGGATAGCTTGCTCAGTAGATCAAATGCATTAGCTGATCTAAATGCAAGAAAAGTATGTAGACAAAAATCACTTTAACCGTAGTTCATAACATAAATAAAGAAGAAAAATAAAGGCATCTAACACACTAAATCCTTGATTCTACTTTAGAGTAAAAACAAATACAAGAATAATAGGAGCCTATGGATCATCTTATCAACTAACATGGGTTGTATAAACATAACTAGAAAAGATACTTAAAGAACAAAGTTATCCATTGTTAAATATCAAGTAGATCATCATTTTACTTGGGGAATGTTTAATAAGATATCAATCATGTGTAACTATGTTATTAAGATCTAATACTTTAGGAGCTTTTCTAATATAGGTCAATGATTTAGCATTAATTATCATGAAAAACCCAATATTTTCACTCCTAGTTGTTAATACTAAGATCAAGTCCCATTCTTTTCTACTATAGTCAAGCTCCAATAGAAAAATCCTCAACCTGCAACTACATCATGCATTTGAAAAACTTAAAGAATCTACTTGAACAATGAATGCAAAGTGTAAGAAAATGTCTCACAAAGAAAAACTCTAAGGTCCCTATACAACTATCAAATAGTCAAAAGAATTCTTGGTAGACTATAAGTATGCAAATATTTCAAGAATTAAATAGCAATCAAATTTGAAATACACTCTTCAATTCCATTAATAGGTCATTACATTAATATGGTTCATAAATAATGGGAACAGTGCATTTCTTAAATGCTCATCCAAGAAAGGATGTCATGTGCCAAAATTGATGTTCCTACTTGCCCTCACCAAAACAAACTTTCTCAATACTCGAACATTGAAACACAGAACCCCAAGTTGCAGTTTTTGATTAAAATCCTAGGTTTGAAATTGGAATATAGAAAATTCCATGGAGAAAATTGAATTCCTACTACTATCAATACTAAATAAAAACTAAAATTGTTCTACCTGAAAGTGAGGTTTACTCATCTTGTTGCAAGTCTAGTGCATTGAATAAGCCATTTGGGTGTAGTGTGAAGATTGAGATGAGATATGTCATGTGAAACACACCAAGATGTGCCTCAAAAGATCAAAACATCTCTAGTATTCAACATCATTCTCATGGCATTCTCATCTTTATATGTACTTATAGTATGATATATAAACTCTGCCAAATCACTAAATGAGAATGATAGAACAGGTATCCCTCTCTTCAAGCTTTAAGGGCTTTGATCCCTACCCTTGTGTAACCCTAACCTCCCACATTCTTCATAGAAATTGACAATACAGACATTAGGATGTGTGCTTGTAAGAACTTTCTCATCCTCTACACTGTGGGTTGCTCAAATAGCCTTGTCGACCAAAGAAACAAAATATGGAGGAATAGGCAGTGGAACTACATAGTTGTATGAAGAGCATATCTTTTTGTAGTGGTGTGAATCGTTTTTGCAACACTTTTTGAGGCACATCATCCACAAATTCTTTTTCCACCTATAGAAACCCCCTTCACCATTACCCAATCTTAAACATGTCTTCACAATATCAATTTTTTTTTCCTTCTCCAACCAATTCTTTAACAACAACATACCACTATTCAATTTCACGATTGTATTTTGGTGTTCACTTGTTTCTATTACTCTACAAAAATCAAGCACTTCTACTAAAACATTTCAAATAGTGCATCTAGATATGTCAATTTTTTCCATTGTAGTATTTAGAACAATGCCTCTACAAACATCAAGTTTTCCTCTTGCTACCCTCCACATTTGCCTCATGTCAAAAGAATTGGCTAAATTATATTGCAAATGCCCTAAATATTTTTGGCTCAAATTTGATCAACACACTCTAGTTTGATTTATAATGGTTTTGAACTCCATAAGAATGACATCTTCACAAATGGTTACTAATGTTTCTTTCAAAATACTTGTTGTTGAACATGTTGGTTGAGTGTGCCAATGGTGACTAGGAACTTGAGCCTAATCGTACAACATAGTAATGATGAATAAGATTCAATAGAGCCTCCATTACAATGAAAATATGCTAGAAATGAGATTTGTAGAGATGGATGATCAAAAGAACTGGAAATTATTATTCTTCACTATGTTTTTATCTCTAGAATATTTGATCTTTGCTATGTCTTGTTTTGTCTGATGTGAATTGTTTCTTGCTACAGAATTTCCAATGTATGATCTTGAAATTTAGTTCAAACAAGAGTACATATAGAAAATAAGATCCTTACTACAACATGCATAACAACATACAAAATTTACCATTGAAGTTCACAAAATATCTTCACAAGGTCTGGTTATGAATTCCTTCATGCATCTAAACCTTTCTTCTCTCACTTAGGTGGTTTGCAAGTGCCTTATAGAAGTTCCAAAATTATGAACAAATGGTAATATTAATTCTAGAGTAAAAGAGATTCTTAGCTTCATCGCATTCTTCAATAGATAGATTCTACACTCTCATACAACCCTCCAAAAACTCAGTTTCCCTCAACAAAAAATTTTGAACCCTTGTAAACTACTTGCAATTTCATATGTATATATAAGCATTCTATATTTTTGATAATCAATTTATTTTCATATTGCATGATGTCTTTTAGTAGTGTTGTAATTCTTTTCTGAGCTAATAAATAGAATACAAGATCCAAAAATGACTACAACTATGCATGTTCTTGCTACATTAATTGAAGGATCACTAAATGTCCCATAATCTTTTGCTAATGAATCCTTCCTTCTTCCACCTTTGATCACTCCTCGCAATAAAATTTGAAACTAAAATTTATGCTCCAACATAGGGCATGTAGTAACTCTTCCACAAGAAAAATTATAGTACTAGTCAAAACATCTCAATGCAAGAAAGAATGAATTCATAACTCAACACCAACTTCTCTATGGTTCATGACTCAACTAAAACTAGTGTTTTACTATTGACAACCTCAATGTCATTATATAGCTCAGTTGGATTTACTAAGTTGGTAAAAAGTAATATAGGCATAAGCTCAATTGGTGTTTAGGGTAAGCTTTAGTACACCCTTAACAAAACTTCAAAGGGATTAGTTATTTCCTAATTAGCATGTATTTTGCACCAAAGGCATCTAAACAAGTCAAATTATGCACTATATCATGGTATTCTCATTATTAGTTAAGATTCCTAGACATCTAAAATCCATAATGCTCAAGTCCATGCACAAGATAGAAAAGGCTTACAATTTAAAAGCACATGAGACAAGACAGTAAATATTTATATATGAAAAAATTTCCTACTCAATTGATTCAAAAACCTAGTAGTTGCCGTATATTATAGAAATCTAATTAAAAAATTTCTAACAAGAAATAGAACATTTTCTTAACACCATCATATCTATAAAAGCATTTTTAACCTTAGACTATTTAAATCAAGAGAAGAGTCATACATCAGTAGCACATAAAAGCCAACCATATGATTTGCAAATTCCCATATTTCTTATAAGTGACAGAAGTAATTATTAACATAGAAAGATAAGTTACCTTGGGAATACTGCGTCCATTTTTTCAATTATATATAGTTGTGACTTGACCTAAAGTGTTCTCCAAAGCCTTTGGCTCTACAACTTCATCTCAAGCAAGGCAACCTACAACAACCCAAATTAATAAAAAAATGTTCCTTCTTGCATTGGCTTCAAATATATCACTTCAAAGTATGAAACCAAATAATTCTCCAAGGCTATTCAAGTTTCTTGGTAATCAAATTAATTTTCTCAAAAACCATAAAGCAACTTTAAATGTTGGGGGAAAACACAATATTTTTTTGCTAGAGTTGGATGCTGGAGATCTTATGGAATATAGCTTAAACATATTTGATATTTGTTTTCACCTACAACCCTAATTGCATACAAAAAGTAGGGAGAATAAAAATACATAGGAAAGAAAACTGTATGTTCAAACTTCATATTAATAATTAATTAAACAAAATTTGGTAAATGGGGCCAACTGAATCGATGTCATCTGTGGTGCATCAGTGTTGTTGGAATATTAATTGTAGTTGACGTTTGCCCCTAGAGCCAAATGCCCACCTACCACCCCTGACAGATTGCATAGTCAAAACAAAACATGAATGTGGTAGGTGAGTTTTTTGAAATTTTGAAAAGAGGGGGAAAATATTTTCCCAAAGAAAAAAGGAATGTTTGATTCATTCATTCTAAGAGACAGAGATGAGAGGAGTTGCAGAGCAGAGCAAAGTAGAAAGAAAGTGATCAGTAGATCCAATCATTGCAGAGATAGAAGGAAGCTTGTTATGTGACTGCAGTTGCATGTACTTCTTTGTGTCATTTTATATGTTTAAACCTATGAAGTAGTGATTGCTCCAAGAATTATTGTATGCAGCCATTAGAGCTACAAGTTTAAATTTTTTGAAGTATTAAAGTTGTTTAAAGTTTTAGGGTTATTTTAAGGTTTTCTAGTTGAAGTCGAATGCTCCCAAATTTGTAATGATTTAATCAAAGTTGAATAGAAAGTAAGTAGGCATACTTGAATCCATTGTTCTTCTTCTATTCATTGCATTTGAAAAATTTATTTAGAAGCTTCATACTTTGGCTCTTTGATTTTTAATGGTGAAAATATTCATGTTATAAATCTTCACTTGGTCAAGTCTTGTTGAAGTTTTTATCTTTGCAATGGCTACCAAGTTCACTCAGTACCTTCTTCTACTGAGCTCCACCCTCCAATGGCTACTGAGTTCACTCGACATCCACACTACCAACCTCACTTGGCATCCATTCGTGTCGAGTTGTTCTTCATTTTTCGAGCTCACTTGGCACTCTCCTACCACTTGAATCCTTAAGGTGCCTAGCAAAACTGGCACTCGACAATAGATTTTTTCAAGCATTATTTAGGGTTGTGAAATTGATTTTTACGGTGGGCAATATATTTCTCACATGGTATCAGAACTTTGAGGCCCCACATCCAAAGTGAGTTAGGACAATTTGTTCTTGGGATATTTGACATGGCAGGAGATGTAGGAAAGATATGGCAGTAGCCTTCACCCTTCAATGGACAAAATTATAATACATGGGCAAAGAAAATGAAAATCATAATGGTTGCTAATGATTTGTGGAATTTTGTGATTAATGGATTCAATGATATGACAAACCCAGCTTAGTATGTTGCTCTCACAAATGTACAAAAGACTTAGTTGAAAGAGTCAAGGAGGAAGGATGCTAAGGCATTAAATTTGATTGAGGCAGCAATGATAGAAATAGTTTTTCCCAAAATTTTAGTATCAAATTATGCAAAGGAAGCATGAGATATCCTTGAGATGAACTTCAAGGGGACTGACAAAGTTTCTACAATAAAGCTACAGAATATAAGGAGGGAGTTTGAGAACCTTCAGATGAAGGAAAATGAATTAGTTGTAGATTTTAGTTCAAGGACCTCCAATGTGATTAACCAACTGAAGTCAAATGGAAAAGACTATCAAGAGTAGAGGATAGTGGAAAAGATATTGAGGAGTTTACCTCATAAATATGACAATTTGGTCATGACCATAGAAGAGTCAAAAGACCTCACTATTTTGACAATGGATGAGTTGATGGGTATTCTTCAAACCCATGAGCATAGGATCAATAGATCTACATCTTCTTATTCTAGAGAGTAAGAATTTAAGGCTCAGTCAAATCTAAGAGGAAGGGGAAGAGGAAGAAATGGCTCAGGCAGAAACTCGAGGTAATGGAGGACAAAGAAATATTGCAGCAGAAAGTTCAGGAAGAGTAGATGGAGCAAGTAGCTCACAAAATACTTCAAGAGGAGGTAAAAAAAACTACAACTCAAATAGGAGTAATGTAGAATGCTACTACTATCATAAATATGGGCATTATGCAAGTGAATGTTGGAAGAAGAAAAATGATCAGTCAAGACAAGAAAATGTGGCTGATGTGAACATGGGAAGTGGAAACAATGCCACTACCTTCATCATGTGTAATGTTGGTGGAGAAGGAAGCCCTGAAGTTTGGAATCTTAATAGTGGATGTAGCAACCACATGAGTGGTAATGAAACTTTATTTTTATTTATTGAAAAGAGTTTCAAATCTGAGATTAAAATGGGTAATAATGGAACCCTACCAGTAGTGGGAAAAGGATCTATTATGGTTCGCACCAAGCAAGGTGAGAAGAAGGAAATACAAAATTATGTATTTTGCCCCTAGGATGAAGCACAATCTAATGAGCATTGGTCAGCTCATTCAAAATGGATACAAAGTGCTGATGGAGAATGATAGGTGTGTCATTCATGAAAAGGATGGGACCAAGAACTTACTTGCACTAGTTCAAATGACAAAGAACAGAATGTTTCCTTTGAGGATAGAGACATGTTTCTCATCTCAAGTTTGTGCTACACCTTCCACACAATCAGCTCTAAGGAGTGTGATTGAAGACCCTTCATGGCTATGGCACCTCAGGTACGGTCATCTTAGCTATGCATGTTTAAATTTGTTATCAAATAAAAGAATGGTAGAAGGTTTACAATGAATATAAAATTCACGTGACAAGTGTGAGGCTTGTATTTTGGGTAAGAAACATAGGCTTCCCTTTAATTCTAGAAATTATAGGAGGGCTAGATATCGATTAGAGTTAGTGCATACTGACCTAGTCATTCCTATGCAAGTTACTTCCATTGGGGGGAGTACTTATTTTATGACATTTATGAATGATTTCAGTCGTAGGACATGGGTTTATTTTTTGAAATTTAAATCTGAAGAATTTGATAAGTTTCTTGAGTTCAAAGCCCAAGCTAAAAGAGAATGTGGACACTATATCAAGGTCCTAATATCAGATAGAGGAGGGAAGTATACCTCCAACTCTTTTGTAATTTTTTGTAGGAAACATGGCATAAAGAAAGAGCTCACAACTAGCTATACACCACAGTAGAATGGAGTGGATGAAAGAAAGAATAGGACCATTGTTGAAATAGCAAAGAGCACGATGAAAGAGAAACATCTCCCAACTGAATTTTGGGGAGAGGTTGTGGCAACAGTAGTTCATGATAGAATCCCAATGGAAGCATGGTCACGAGGAAGATGGACAGTTGAACACTTAAGGGTGTTTTGATGTGTTGCATATGCACATGTACCTAAACAACAAGATGACTCTCTCAAGAGATGTGGAGTTTCTTGAAAAGCAGTCTTGGTATAGAACGATTGATGAGTCACTGAGCCCTTCTAGTAAAGTGCCAATTATGAATGAAGAAGATGTTGATGAACAACAAGAAGAAGGAGTAGATAGAAGAAAAGGCAAGAAGCCTCGGTCATTTCTAAGCTCCTCTAGGCATGACCGAGTGTCAGTGCCAAGTAACAATGAAGATTTTGATCCCAAACTCTCCTCCCTATTACCAAGAAAGACCAAGAGTCCTAGGGAGATATACCAAGATGAAAGGTATAAAGATTATGATGAGAGTGTTAATTTTGCATCATTTTCTCATAGTGATCCAATATATTTTGAAGAAGCTGTTAAGGAGAAGAAATGGTGTAAGGCCATGGATGAGGAGATAGATGCTATAGAAAGGAATGAGACATGTGAGCTAACTGAATTGCCTCCTAAAAAGAAAGTGATTGGAGTGTAATGGGTCTACAAGACCAAATGCAATGCTGAAGGTAAGATTGATAGGCATAAGGCAAGGCTGGTAGTCAAGGACTACAAACAATAGTATGGCAGAGATTTTGATGAGACATATGCCCCAGTTGCAAGAATGGAAATCGTGCGTACTATCATAGCAATTACAGCTCAGCACAAATGGAAGGTATTTCAAATGGATGTGAAGTCCACCTTCCTAAATGGTGTATTGAAGGAAGAAGTCTATGTAGAGCAGCCACCTGGTTATGAAATTGGAGGTGAAGAACACAAGGTGTATATATTGAAGAGAGCTCTTTATGGGCTCAAGCAAGCTCCAAGGGCATGGTATAGTAGGATTGACTCATATTTGATGAGCAATGGCTTTAGCAAAAGCAATGGTGAGCCTAATCTCTACATCAAGGCAGCAAATGGAAATGTATTGATTGTTGTCTTGTATGTAGATGATTTGATTTTTACTAGTAATGACAATGCTCTAATTGGTGAGTTCAAAGAGGTCATGAAAAATGAATTTGAGATGACAGACCTTGGTCTCTTGAAGTACTTTCTAGGCATAGAAGTAAAACAAATGCATGATGGCATCTTCATCTCTCAAGAAAAATATGCAAGGCAAATCTTGGAGAGATTCAAAATGTAGAATAGTAAGCCAACCCCCACACCAATAGCTATAGGTCTAAAGTTGAGCAAGAGAATGGATCCAACACGATACAAGAGTATAGTTGGAAGTTTGATGTATTTGACTGCAACTCGGCCAGACTTGATGCATGCAATAAGTTTGATTTCTAGATTTATGGAAACACCAAAGGATTCCCATTGGCAAGTGGGAAAGAGGATCTTAAGGTATGTGAATGGTACCAGGGGTTTTGGAATTTTGTATACTGCAGCAAATAATTTCAAGTTGATGGGTTATATTGATAGTGATTGTGTTGGAAGTTTAGATGATAAGAAGAGCACTTCCAGATACATGTTCCATATGGGATCGGGTGCAATTTCATGGGCATTTAAGAAGCAACCTATTGTTGCTCAATCTACAGCAAAGGCTGAATACATAGTAGCAAATGTAGTAGCATGTCAAGATATTTGGTTAAGGAGGATCTTAATAGATTTGAATGAAAGGCAAGAGGATGGAACCACAATTTATTGTGACAACATCTCATCTATTGCATTGTCCAAGAATCCAGTCTTTCATGGGAGAAGCAAACATATAGATATTAGATATCACTTCATCAGAGAGTTGGTGGATAATGGAGATATCAAAATAGAATTTTGTAAGTCTGAGAAGCAGCTAGCAAACATTATCATAAAGCCATTAGGCATAGAAACTTTTGTACACCTAAGAGAGGGTCTTGGTGTAGTTGATGTGGATCATTAGTAATCCTTGGTTGTTTGGCTCGGGACAAAGGGGGAGTGTTGGACTATTAATTTCAGTTGACATTTGCCCCTAGAGCCAAATGCCCACCTACCACCCCTGACAGATTGCAGAGTAGACAGAAAACATGAATGTGGTAGGTGAATTTTTTGAAATTCTGAAAAGAGGGGGAAAATATTTTGCCAAAGACAAAAGGAATGTTTGATTTGTTCATTCTGAGAGACAGAGAAAGAAAGTTCAATAGAGTAGAGAAGAGAGAAGTTGTAGAGCAGAGCAAAGTAGAAAGAAAGTGATCAGCAGATCCAGTCGTTGCAGAGATAGAAGGAAGCTTGTTATGTGACTGTAGTTGTACGTACTTCTTTGTGTCATTCTGTAAGTTCATAGTTTATTGTTTGTTTCAACCTGTGAAGTAGTGATTGCTCCAGATATTATTGTATGCAGCCATTAGAGCTACAAGTTTAAATTTTTTGAAGTATTAAAGTTGTTTAAAGTTTTAGGGTTTTCTGGTTGAAGCCGAATGCTCCTAGATTTGTAATGATTTAATCAAAGTTGAATAGAAAGCAAGTAGGCATACTTGAATCCATTGTTCTTCTTCTATTCATTGCATTTGAAAATTTTATTTAGAAGCTTCATACTTTGGCTCTCCGATTTTTTAATGGTGAAAATATTCACGTTATAAATCTTCACTCAGTCAAGTCTTGTTGAAGTTTTTATCTCTACAATGGCTACCGAGTTCACTCAGTACCTTCTTCTACCGAGCTCCACCCTCTAGTGGCTACTGAGTTCACTCGGCATCCACAGTAGCGAACTCACTCGGCATCCATTGGTGCCAAGTTGTTCTTCATTTGCCAAGCTCACTTGGCACTCTCCTCCCACTCGGCTCCTTAAGGTGCCAAACAAAATTGGCACTTGGCAATATTTTTTGCCGAGCATTATTTAGGGTTGTGAAATTGATTCTTAGGGTTGGTAATATATTTATCACAAGTGTGTGGCTCCTACTATTCACAATACATTGTAAATATTTTCTTTTGTGAAAGGCAAGATTAGATTTTAAAAAGAATAGAAAACTCTACAAAAAATTCAAATAAAATGCATTAGCAATCTGTTGAGTGAATCACTTCTTACAATTACTATGTAAACTTATCTAAGTTGTTAGACACCTTCTACGTGATTGTCTAGGTTGACATATGCTTCAATGATGAAGGATGTCTTCTTTCATTGTATCTTTTACACCATTTATATTTTGTTTTTTTAAATTATTGTATTAACTTTTACATTAAGATGAAGTATTATTTCCCAAAAATATTGATAGTAGTGTTATGACATGTAGTCACACTATAGCAACGTGTAAAATTATATCTTGGACACAAAACTCGATTTCATTATAGTGTAGTAGTAGAAAAATGTGTCCAAAACCCTTATATCTCAATAGAAAATGTTGAATTTGATAGTCGAAGAGCATCATTTATAATAAATACGTATAGAAATTTTGAAGATGAAATTTGCATTACCATGAATTTGAGTTTTTGTTGGGTAGTTGTTTGATAATTATAGCTTCCTATTGATAGTTACAACCTCTTAACCCTTCAATGCATCCTATATATATTTTTGCATTCAATTGATTGAGGGTGTGTGTGGTGATCAGGTTTAGGGCATCATATTTGATATGTCTACCATATTTCAAGAAAGAATTTTTTTTGTGGGGAGGCAGTATATATGAAAAGATTTAGGTATATATGAAAAAATTTCTCACAACACTAGTGACAACACAAGTGTTATGACAGAACCAAGTAGTATTAGAAAAAGATCAATTGAAAAACTAAATGATTGTACTATCAATGTGGCTAATTCTATACCAAAGTCTATTGAAATTGCCAAAGTGAGATTTTATTGAAAGAGATAAGAGTAGTGTTTGCACAGGTAGTAATAGCAGCAAGGTAAGTGATGAAAGCACCTATAGTGATTTAAGTAGTAGTGCCAAAGAGTCTCACAAGTCGATTAATCAAAAATGGGAAGTCATTCAAGTGGTTAGAATGCGGAGTTGAATTTTGCAACTAAGCCATTTCAGATTGCTTTAAAATATATGGTGTGGCGAGATAGACAGTGTTTATCATTCAGAATTAAGTGGTACAAGATGCTACTTTGCAATGAAGGTGATGGACAAAGGCTCTCTAGCAAGTCAAAAAACGTTGCTGAGAGCTCAAACTAGAAGGAAAATACTGCAATCTCGTGATCATCATTTTCTCCCTACATTATACACTCACTTTGAGACAGATAGGTTCTCATGCCTGGTTATGGAGTATTGTCCAGAAGGAGATTTTCACACTCTTGGCCAATGACGAGGAAAGCAATTGGCACATGACACTTGATCTGTATGATCTGCTTTTTTGTTTTGTGCAATTGTAGACTCATCGAATACAAGATTTTGGTTCCTTGTTTCTGATGCTTATCTTGATGAATAATTCATAGTACTTCTTGCAGTTCTCTGAGGAACAACCCCTGTTCTACTTCCACTTTTGGAAGTAGGTGATTGTAATGGGACTACTTCATATAATGGGTTATTCACTGCACCCTTCAATCGTGACTTCTGATTAGCTTCTTTTGTGACTTATGAAATGCCACCTTCCTTAGATGCTTGCTCCAACATATTTTTCTTCGATGGGAGTACATTACCCCTAGCTTCAACTTTTGTTTTGCAATGCCTACTTCTTGTGTTCTAGAAGTACAACTTTTTCTATTTGCAGCTTCAAGCTAGTTGTATTTAGTGCCTAGGTAATTCCTTCTACACATATCTTCCTGCCTAACAGGAGGCTGACTTGCATGACTATTTGAAATTTTCTTCTGATGATCTGGATGTTTCCATTAGTCAAAATGTATTTTTCTCAATGCCATTCATTCATGCAAGGCCATGAATTCTATAACAAATAGAAGATACACTTTTTCAGTCTCTTCCACCATACTCCTCTAATTCCTTTAACCTCACCACAAACAATAAAGCTGCATCTTTTCTATAAGGCCATATGTTGTGTAGCCTGTATCAATATGTAGTTTGCATCAACCAATAGCTTATGCTGAAATGATTACGTTCCTGTGTTGTTGAGATCGCAGAGAAGAGCAGATGGGTGTCCTTGTTTGTTGCTGAGACAGAGCTAAAGAGTGGATGAAGAGGAGAGTAGAGTCCCTTTGGTTCAACGAGGAAAGCTTCCTGATCAAAGCTAAATTATGGTTTCTCCCTTCATTAAATTAAGAAAGTTTCTATCACCCTTTATCACTGTTATTCATTGACCCAGAGATAGATTCTCTGCCACAAGTTTTCATGCATAATATACCGTATCTATGCTTATTGATACTTATTTTCAAAGATTTTGTCAACAAATACTAATTACCTAGGGCTCCACTCAGCAAAAAAAATCTCCATATTAAATGATATTTCAATTAATGTTAAAATATCTTGTCATTAATGTTAAATAAGAATCAGATTGGAACCAAAAAAAATTTAATCATTGGATTGTTTGAATGTTGATAACATTATATCACTATTTTAAATTAGGGAAAAACATATTTTCAATTGAAACTAATGGATACCTAGTATGTTTTGTTTGGATCTCTGCAAGTAGAATTGTTGATTTACTGACCATGGTCTGATTTTATAGAATAATTGGTTTCTCTTTAGTAGAGATACATGGGTTTCCATAATTGGTTACCAGACACAGATTCTGTTTGATAATAACAATATTGAGGGTTTTTCTTTGATATACGACGTGAAAAGTTAGCTCAATGTGTTTGTTGTTTGTTATTCACCAGAAGACTTGTCACATAAAGCATCATCTGAATGGGATGAAAACAGCATCTAGGATTCTTCCTTGCCTACAAGTAGAAATCTCAGTCCTCACAGCAACAATGACAATGCAACTATTATGACAACACCGAGTAGTGTTAGAAACAACTCAAATGCAAGACTAAGTGATGGTACTAGCATGATGACTAATTTTATACCAGAGACTAGTGAAAGTGCCAAAGTTAGTGAAAAGGGACATTTTATTGAAAGTGCTAAAATTAGTGCTTGCAGAGATAGTAATAGCAGCAAGGTTAGTGATGAAAGCACCTGCAGCAGTTTAAATAGTAGTGCCAGCAAGCCTCAAAATTCCAATGATCCAATATGGGAAGTCATTCAAGTAGTTAGAATGCAGGATGGAATTTTGGGATGAAGCCATTTAGATTGCTTAAAAATCTAGGATGTGGCAACATAGGCAGTGTTTATCTTTCAGAATTAAGTGTTACAAGATGTTACTTTGCAATCACGATGATGGGGAAAGGCTCTCTGGTAATTCAGAAAAAGTTGCTAATGTGATTACGAAACTTTGTGGAAACTCTAAAATGGGATTTAATCTCCTTATCTATTGTCTCCATTATTTTCTATTTTGTACCTGACCAAATGAGTGGTTCATGAAATAGAGATGAAAAGTTTCTACAGCGCGTTTAATCCTGTGATATTATAATATTTTATTTATACATAATGAATGGTGTTGCTAGAATATATTAGTGTTTTTTGCCACAACTTCTATGTCACTGATTATTCTCTATTTTTGGTTGAATAAGTAATACTCGTTTTAATTTGGATATATGAAAAGCTAAGTGCATTCCTCAATCGATCAACACCATACCATTTCCTTGACTTCTTTTACGCACTTGTTATGTTTTTATCCTATGCATATGCAAGGACTCCTACATTTTTTTGAGAAATATTAGCAACAATTGCATCTTAAAATCTGTGAGATGTATCATTTCCCAAACTCGAGTTGATAACTATTCAACTTATTTCAAATGATAAAGATGTAGCTGCTCCAGTATTCGCTATAATTCCAATTATGTTTTAAGATTTGCTGGGCCATTTTTTGGAATTCCTGGTTGTTTACAGCCCTATAGACATTCCAGAAACATATAGAGATGTACAAAATAATATTTCCTATGCATGAAAAATGGTCTGGCAACCATTTTGTAAGTATGCATAGGCATTTTCGGCTGAAGATTGCCTCCAAAACTATTCAGGATTAGCAAAAACGTGATTCAGCTTTTCAATAGTTTCAATTATCATTGTATTTTGATGAATTTTTCAATATCGTTAAAAGAAAGATATCTTACCTTATTTGGAATACCTGATATCTTCACGATTTATATATTTCTCAAAGAAAATGTATTTTTTTCTTTACTTCCAACTTGGTCTTCTTTTAAACATGGCTCAACAGTCTTGAATAATATAACACATTTTACATGCTTCAGAAATATATCTTTTAATCCATTAATATATTTTCTACTAGTACACTTCATAGAGAAACATATATTCCTTTTAACTCAAATTTGGTTCTACTTCTTCAAATCATTCATCTCTATTCTCCAATTTTTTCTTTTGAAATATGAAGTAAACTTTGTTCTTTATAAAAGGATGGGGTCGATCATTTTATCAATATTTCTTAAGTTTAAAATTATTCAATAAATTTCATAAAGGAAAACTATATGGTAAAACCAATTAGTTAAATTTCTAAAATTATTCAAGGTGATAGCTCCCGAGGTCTTTTTTTGCTCTGCTAGGGTTTTCTTGCTACATGTGAACTTTCATTTTTTTTTGCGTATGGCCCTTCCCCTGCATTCCCCTTCTATCGGCACTTGTCATACCACATTTACTGTGGGAGCTTTAGGTTAGGATATAATGGCTCCGGCCAACAGTGGACTAGTTGTTTCTGGTATTCACGCTGCTGCTTCGGACTACTATGGCACCGCCACTGAACAAACGCCCGCGCAATTTTGTCCCGAAGGTCTTCCACGAGGTAATCCTGATATTGTCCTTCCTTTGCAAGAATTTGATGTTGCATGTGACTAGTTAGAATAACATAACTTGATAGGGTATTTTGTTGGTAGGACTCCCCTTGAAGCTATGTTCAGAGAATGGGTCAACAAAAGTTGGAGTCCTCATGGAGTCTGCCTTGACGTTGTGCAAAACCTTACCAAAGGCTTTTTTTATTTCGCTTTTCTAACCCGTCGCAAGAAGACGCGGTTTTTACCAATGGCCCTTGATTTGTGCGTTCCTCTCTACTTGTTTTTCAGAAATGGTCCCTAGACTTCTCTATCTCGGATGATAAAAATCTTAAGGTTCCTATTTGGGTCAAATTCCCAAGTCTACCCTTGCCCTGCTGGCCTTTTATTGAGTCTATTGCCCAAGCCCTTGGCAAAGTTGTTACCAAGGAGCCAGAGAAATTTTTTAATGCTCGCCCTCAGCGGCGTGTTTGCATTGAAGTTGATCTTTCTAAAGATCTCAAGGATTCTGTGGAAATCCATATTGGCGCTTAAACCTTCTCACAAAAGGTGCTTTACTTGAACCTACCTAACACCCGTTATAGGTGCCAGTCTGCGAAACACAAGATCAGGGATTTTCCTTTGGCTATGCCTAGGGTCAAATCCCAGCCTAAAGCGACGCCTGTCAAACAAGTCGAAGGAAAAAAAGAAGAATGGGTTACTGTTGGGCGCAAGGGCAAGCCTGCCTTGAATCCTTTGGCCCCCAAGCCATCCTATGCAGCAATTACCGCAATTCCTCCTGCTTCTACCAATGTTTCAGTGCCTGCTAGCATGGAGACGCCAGTGGCTTCCATTACACTTGTTCCGATTTTGCAGGTTTCAAACCCTGCTGGTTCGCAGGGGATTAAGGCAGCCGCCAAGGCCTTGTCCTTACCTGGGGCTCATTCTCCTCTTGGAGTCTCTTTCATAGTACCACTAGCAACAAGTCATTCTCGCAGTCCTCCTAGACATGCAGAGATATCAGGGGTAAAATGGCAGGCTGTAAGTTCAGAGGATTTTCCGTCTGACTTCCACCTGGTTTCTACCTTTTTGCAGAATAGTTACTCCTCTCTAGAGGACGAGGATGATATGGAAGAGTTCTCATGAACTTCCTCTCTTGAAATGTTTGAGGTCTTACAAACCTCCCCAGAAAGTACTATGTCTGGGATAACCGTCATAGACTTGGGAATTTAAATTTTCTTTGCCTGCAAGAAGTTAAGATTTTTGGTTTCATGCTTTCTGCTACATGCCATGTCATTTGGTAAGATAGCGTCATATTTTCTTCTCAGCATGAAGCTGGCCGAGGTGGTGTAGTTACTCTCCTGTCACCTCGCCTTCATTCTGCTATTATCTCGCACGGTTCTAACCCCACACATCGTATTATTTGGCTTTTGCTTTCCATTAACAATCATTCTTTTGGAGTCATTAATGTTTATGCCTCCAATGATGCTGTGGAAAGTGCACAAATGTGGGTTTGGCTTGCTGACAACTTGCCGCCAGCTACTTGGGTCTTGTGTGGGGACTTCAATATGGTTGAAGTGGCCTCTGACAAAGATGGCATTCTACCTTTCCGTTGGACAGCTAGGGAAAGAGAAGCCTGGTTTTATATGCATTATAAATTGGGCCTTTTTGATCCCAATACTAACCGCCCTCATGATAGTGGGGTCTGGCGCACTTGGTCCAATTTTTGAGCCGATCCTGACCGCATATTGAAATGTCTTGATCGTGCTATGATATCAACGCAATCCTTTTTTTCCTAATCTGAAGATCATGATCTACCTATCATTCCCCTTACAGATGTGACATTGTCAGACCACTATCCCATATATTTTGGCATTTTTTGGCAAACAGCTATCCCCAAAGTGGCCAAGTCTCAATTCTTCCTCAACATGACTCTGCTATTGCATGCTTCCACCATCTCGCACATACAACGTGTCTGGAATTTGGAACCACATCCACATTCCCATTTAGGTTGGATTCAATGGTGGAATGATGCCATTACCAGAATGGCTCAATTTTTGTTCATCTACGGGCATCAACTGGCAATTTTTAGAAAATGGTCTTATGAAGCCAACACCCTTGCCCTCAAAAAAGCCTCTGAAGCACTCACCTTCAACCCCTTTGATGTGGATCTTCAAATTCAGCTTGCCAAACTTCGCCATGAAAAGCAAATTGCTGATAACTATGCTGCCCAAGGAGCTCAAATCAAAGCCCATCTCCACTGGTTGGAGGTTGGCGACAAAGCCTCGAAGGAGTTCTTCCAAGCTCTCTAAGCCCGTCATACCAATGTTGGGATTAAAAAACTAAAATAGGGAACTGATGTTCTTTCTAGTCTACCTGACATCCTACAAGCTTTTGTTCTTCACTATGAGAACATCTTTGCTTCACAGGGCCATTCGGTTGCTCAAGAGGAGGCTCTCAGAAAGTGTATTACTGTTAATCCAAATCGCCTCGTGGTTGAGCAACGCACTTTCTATGAGCAACTTCTTTCTCTCCGAGACCTTAAAGAGGCAGTTTACTCCATGGCAGATGACAAATCCCCTAGGTGTGATGGATTTCCCTGTGAATTTTACAAACATCTTTGGGAGAAAATTGGTCCTGATCTGCACAAAGTCTATCTTGAAGCATACCATTCTAAAAGCTTAGGAGGGATCATAAATAAAGGCAATATTAAATTTATACCTAAAGTTGGTGATCCTGAGGACTTCTACAATTGGAGGCCCATCATCCTCCTGAATGTGTCTTATAAGATCATTGCTAAGGCTCTCTCTCTCAAAATCTGCCATATGCTTCCTCTAATTGTGCGGCCTAAACAAACTAGCTTCATCAAATCCAGGTATATTCTTCACAACATCATTGCTATCTGGGAAGGTATGGAATGGGCTCGTAAGTCCAAGCAGTAGGCTATCTTTTTAAAGATAGATTTTGCTAAAGCCTATGATCGCATTGAATGGCTTTTCATTTTGGCTATGCTTCAAGCTCTAGGTTTTGGTCTCAATTTTTTTCAGTCCATGGAGATGCTCTTTGGTGATGCTAATGCTTGCATCACGATCAATAATTCACAATCTAAAGCTTTTGGACTTTTTCGCTCCATGAGACAAGGTTGTCTGCTAGCTCCAGTGCTTTATGTCCTTGCAGCTGAAGGTTTTGGTTATTTACTTGCTCACTCTATGTCTTTAGGACTGGTCCATGGCATTTCCTTGCCTGATTCTTCCTCCTAGTTAGTGAATGGTCATTTTGCTGATGATTCTTTTCTTACTCTTCTTGAAGACGAAGAAAACATCAAAAATGCTTTAAATTGTCTAGACACTTTTTGTCAAGCCTCTGGCTCTGCCATTCAATGGCATAAAATGCTCTGCTACCAACAGTCTATTGGGTGATGCGATGCGCTCCCCTGCCCACAGGTGGTTAATTATGTGGTGTTCCATGTTCACTAAAAGTCATGGCTTTTGGCGCAATGGCAAATGGGCCCTACAATTGGTATCAGAGCCTGGTTTTGGCTTGGTCATGGGTTCAAATCTCCTCGGTGCCTTCCTGACCCGCGTAAGCACTTGGTATGTGCATCAAGGGGGAGATTATTGGGTAATGCGACGCACTCCCCTGCCCACAGGTGGTTAATTATGTGGTGTTCCATGTTCACTAAAAGTCATGGCTTTTGGCGCAACGGTAAATGGGCCCTACACAATCTTTTTTGCCAGCTCCACCTTAGTTCAGCCAATTCCAATGGAAATGGGTTACTCATGGAGAAATCTTCTGCTTTCTTGGCATTCCCTTTGCTTTCCAAGCTTCCCCTATGGAACTTTGGAATGTTGTGCTTACAAAGATTAGCAAAAAGCTTGATTATTGGATCACTAAGCCGCTTTCTCTTGCTGGTAAATTCCAGATTTGTTCTAAGATTTTGGCTTCCACCCATGTGTATTATTCTTCTTGTTGGGCTCCCTCCAAAGCTTCCTATCTCAAATTAGAATGTTTGCTCAAAGATTTTCTTTGGGCCTCTGGTTCTGACCATCATGGTTTTCACAGAGTTGCTTAGGATTTCTGTTGTCTCCCAAGGGAATCTGGGGGTCTCGGCCTGCTTTCCACTTGGAAGCAAGGCCTTGCCCTCTATGCTAAATGGATTATCAAAGCTATTTCTGGAGATGAAGCCTAGAAAATTCTTGTTAGGCATTGCATCTCTTCAGGCTTCCCTGCTAACAGACCGGCGTGGAAGGGGATTAGTTTTCAGACCCTTCTCACTATGCGTGAACCAGTAGTCATACAGGGCTATTTTGTTATTAAGAGCATCTAGAAAGCCTGGGAAGCTGTTAAACCTTGGCTTCGTTGGGCTGGTGATGAGTTTCTCAATGGGCTGTCCTTAAATCAACAGAACATTTGGTGATCTCCCTTGTTTGCCTTCCAAGGTACTTCTCTTGCCAAGAGTCAAGGTGCCAGTGCTCTGCGTTTCTTTAAACGTGGCATCCGCACTACCAAGGACATTTTTTCAAGAGTCACCATGAATTTCAAGTCATGGGAGGATATGCAAGTTCAATACCGCCTTGTTCGTGTCGATCGCCAAACTTATGACCTTCTGTTGTCTTCCATCCCTATGCACTTACTTCATAAAGTGGGGATTCAGTCTGTTCGTCCTTGGTGGTATGATTGGAAGTAGTTTCTTGCCACTCCATTTACCAATTATAAGCCCAATATGGGACACAGATGGCTTTCGCCCCACTTTCCGATGATGGACATGCTTAATCAATGGTGGCATTTGCATTCTTCGCTTTCTCAATGGAGAAAACGGTTCGACACCATTTGGAGTGCCATTATAGAACCTAAGATTGCACACTTTGCTTGGTGCCTTGCCTTCCAAGGTCTTCCCCTGGGGCCTCGGCTCAAGCACATTGGGGTTCCTGATCCCAGATGCCCCTTCTATGGCCAACTTGAGTCCTTTTTGCATATTTTTTATTTTTGCAAGTGTGCTAAGAATTATTGGCACTAGATTCATGATTTTTTCAAGCCTTTTAGGCCCGAACATTTTTCATGCCACATGATCCTGCTGGGTGATTCTCCCAGATTTCCTCAAAAGTTCTCCCAAATTTGGCATACTTTCAAGATGGAAATTTTGTTTTCTCTATGGAAAGATAGGAATGTAGTTTTATTCACTCACAGTTTTTTGGATGTTAACATTGCAATGTACACTAAGGCATGCATTTGTAACAATGTCATTATGCAGATATAGGTGCAAGCTAATAAAGTTTCCCTAGAGGTTGCACACTTACAGGAATTTTTAAATCATTGGGGCAATGTTCCTTGCACCATTGCCAGAGTGCCTTCGAATGCCTCGGTCGATGCCTCCTCATCTTACGGTCGCCATTCTCGACGCAAGTCCTTTGGCCACCATTCACAAATGTCGCACTCCCAAGGTCCCCACCACTGCTCTCCCAGCAGTGGTCATGGCGTTTGGAGGCACCGCTCCACTTCCCCACCACATGGTGGTTCTGGATGGTCCCTGGCTCCCCCCCTGGGCGGGCTTCTGGCCGGTCTCCGGCTCCTCCCCCTGGACGGGCACACTCTGGCAAGTTTCCTCGGCTGGCCTTGGCAATTTCTCCTCTGTGGCCAGACAAGAAGGATGCGGAGACTGCGACTACCCCAGATCCTACTGATGCTACTAACGGCTGGATTGTTCCCAGTCTGCCTCACAATCCCACTGATGCGTGGGGATTTCCTTATAAAGATGATCCTCCTCCCTCTGCTGGTACTGCCTTGGCAGCTTGAGGTTGTTAAAAGTGTGTTTTTTTTATGAATAGTTTATAGTTTTTGGCTGAGGCCATGTTGTTTATTCCAGCTTCGACCGTTTGAACTCATTCGCGGGGTGATCTTGTATCCCCCAACCCCTTTTTTGTGAATTGTAATCTTAGTAAATTGTATTAATTGAAAAGGACTATTCATCAAAAAAAAATATTCAAGGTAATTAAATCAAATAATATTTCCTTCAACATCTCTGTAAATATTGCTCAATAAATTTGTACCTAGAATGAGTCTATAATACTTATCTGATGAAGTAGAGAGGTTGTAGGAACTAAATAATATGTTGTATTATAACATAAGGATCTACAAAGAGAATTAGTTTATATAAATAAAATCATAGTGTGGAATATTAGGGACAGAATAATATGGTGTGCTATAACATAAGCATCTGCAAAGAGAATTAGTTTATATAAATAGTATCATAGTGTGGAATATTTACCATCTAGGAGATGCTCCGATCATTTTCTTTAGCCTATTAACACCAAAAAACTTGTATTTACTACAACTTTTGTAAGATGACAAAATATTAAATGGAATCCTTAATGTGAATTTTTGCACAATTCATCTGGTGTGATCTTGCATCACAAATTGTAAAATGCATACATACCTAAAAATCAAAAACTTGAAATATGCATCAAAATTAGCTTCTGAGAATAAGAAAGGTGAGAACATGTTTGAAGATGGGGATTACACATGACTGTTTATGAATATGCTCTTTTGGGCATGGAATATGGAAGCCTAAATTTTGCAAAATTTAGGGTTCCAACAGGATGCTTCCTTGCCTACAAGAAACAATCTGAGTCCTCACAACGAAAGTGACAACACAAGTGTTATGACAACACCAAGTAGTGTAAAAAATAGCTTAAGTGAAAAACTAAGTGATGGTAATAACAATGTGGCTAATTCTCATTTGTAAGGGGGGATTTTTATGAGATTGTTGCTATGAGCTATTGAGATGATAAAAGTTTTCATTGAAGCTTGGTGAATACTTGATGTTTCTTAGTGCTTGTTTGTTTTCCTAAATTTCTTCAAGCCTAGTTAATGTGTGGTGATTACAATGAAGAGTATGATGGTGTATTTATGAATTCTTTTGGTTCATACTTTTGGCATTTTAGTGATTCTAACTCATTGTGCAAAGGCAGCCTAAACCCGTTACATGCATGTGTTTAACTTCTATCATTCATATATGTTGTTCTTTATGATGGTGTATGTGGTGGTATGAAAATCTTTGGCATAACACTTGAAGATTGCACCAGTTCACACATAGTTGTAGTATAACTTGGTGAAGTGAAGCTCAGTAAATTAAAAAAATTGATTGAGGAATTTGTTCACCAGAATACTATTTATTGTCATCACTACCCTTAAGATTAGAATAGAATTCTTGAACCCTATCCTATTTAATTTTTGCATATTTTGTAAAATCTCCAAAAAAATACTTCATTGCAAAACCTTAAGATAGCTTCCACATCCAGTATGGTTTGAAATGATTATGAATAAAAATGTAAGGTGTTTTTTTTATCATTAGCAAATCACATCAACCACTGATCTTATCCACAGTGAAGACTTGGCATTAAAAGAACCTTGAAGTCATCGTATGATCTTCTAACAATCTTAGCATACATGAGACTTTATTCAAGAGAGGATAAGATATTTTGATATTTTGTTTGACTATTTGGTGGGTCATAAAACACACATCAACAACCTCCAAACCAATTAATGCATAGGGTTTCTAATGGCACTATAATTATAATCTCTATCATCAAGGGTTTCTTTCACCCAAATTCTTAGTACATTTTGGATTAACTTAATAAATCATGGTAACAAGTAAATATTGTTATGTTGCTATTTTAAAGATCTGTAAGGCATGTGAAAGGCTAATTCTCGAAGCTGAAAGGAGGTTTTCAAGTTGTAAAACAAAACATTGCCAATAAAAGGGAACTAGAAGAAACCAAAAAGCTATCTCCGGATGTTTTTATTATACACCTGTAATTTTAAAATTAAAACACCACAAATAAACAAACTGATACACTTTAATTATCTTGTAATGAATCCCTGTTACACTTGTTTAGAAACCAATTTAAAATGAGGTTTCACCTTCTGATCTCAGATTAGGGATTGTATCAAATTCATTGATTTGGAGCAAAAAGCGGCAATAGTAATCAATAAGGTAGAAGAAAATTGTAGTGAGGGGCAGAGATTTAAATTTTGTTTGGTTGTCCATGATAGAAGCTTCAAAATTCAAGCTGAAATAAATAATTACATGACAGAGTACAACAGTCAGTTGAAATAATTTTCACCATGGCTATGGGGTCACCAGAATGCACGGGACCTTAGTCTCGGTGTCATGAGAGTATAACGGTATGGAAAATATAATTTATTAATCATACCAGGAACGTGAGACCATGTGGTGTTTTGGAGTGGGTGATGGCAGCGTCAATTTGACTTTCTCAGATCAACAAAGGAGGCCATAATGCTAAAGTCTTCTCCTAATTATCATGTCTTTGTTGATCTCCCACTCACATGTACAGGATGAATATGCACGCCCAGACAGCTCTTTCATAATTATACACCACTTTGGGAAAAATGTAAACATCATCCCTAAAATCTATTAATAAAATGTTTGCATTCGACAGTGCTCGAGGATCAAATTAGAAAGGTTGACGGATGACTTTTTGAGTGAAATACCAGCGGATGGATGATGGAGGTAGGTCTCTTTCCCTATACATTGACTCCCATCAGTGGAGTCGAGATTGATTTCTTGAATGGATCATCTAGCGACAGGATGTGCAAATGTCAATGTTTATGAGGAAAATCCTAGTGGTCATTGGAACGACAGATCTAATTAATATATGGAGGAGGAGATATGAGCACATAATTAGTGGCTATGAAAAAGTGAGTGAGAGTATCAAGAGGTGTGAATATTGCTCAAATATTATAGCATAGGTCACTAGGATAGCAATGAACTTTGAATCAAGTGAACTAATTCCACTAAAAGAATGGTAATCACTACGAAGAGAAAGAAGAACTGGATGTAGTGAATGCAAAGGATTTTGAAGAACCAGAAGGGTTAGAAAAGAAGCGGCACATGACTGCTGTTTTCGTTGGTCATGTCGGTAGCAAAAGCAGTGACAACCATTGATGTTGAAATTTGGAGTGCCGAAGGAGACTGGAAAGTTGCAAGAGTTGGGAGGAGATATACAAACTTTTTCATCTATGAGGACAGCAGAGCAGATTAGTTTATACAGAGCAAAGCAGAATACCGCAGGTCTGTTTCAATAACATTCCGAACATCATTGTGTGCGTGGGACCTAGGGTCTTTAAAAAAGGTCGTAAGAAACAAGAGAGGAAGATGTCCAGAAACGAAAGGGCAGACAAGGACAGACTTGGATGCTTCTGTGCGGTGGGGCCTAGGGTTTAAAATAAAAAGGGGTCGTAATAAACAAGAAATGAGGACGATCAGAAACGAAAGGGCAGACAAGGTGTGGAGCGGGAATTTTGGATGTTCGAGCAGAAACGTTTTTTCAAAACAACATAGCCGAGGGTTGCAGACACAGGGTGTTTCACGGCTTCATGATAGAGATGGAGATGTCAGGTCTGGTTTGACAGATATTCCTCAAGTTCATACCCCTCACACACCTCAATGGGTCTTCCAAAATGGACAATGGATCGATCTGGCTTGGGATCGCAGTATCTCTTCCATTCAATCATCAAGGTTTGGTCAGGACTTTCAGAGTTGCCCGTTTGCAGTTAAATCTCGAGTGATCAAGGACAATGCGTCTCAGGGTAATCTTCCGCATATCTTTTATAAGAAAGCTACAGTTCAACCGGCAAAACCCTTCTTTGTAAACCCTAGGATTTTTCCGAAACGGGTGGTCAGATCGCCTCAGCCTCCTTTCGATATATGTGAAGGTGCTCCTCTCGATGGTCCGAAGGATAACCAAGATACTCCTGTTTTGAGAAAGGAGGATGAGTCTCCTGATAGCCTGAAGGTCACCCAAGATAATTCTCATCTGAGATTAGAGGATGTTTGCCCTCAGAAAGATGTTGTTGAGCAACTTCCTATGCCTGCAATGCATTGGAGCGCTGGAGCTTATCAAGATTTTGCAAAAATATTTAGAACTAAAGCCATAGTCCAGCCAGCAAAATCATTTTTCAAGAACCCAAGATCTCATCTTCAGAACCGGAAAACAGGATTTGCATTGAGGAATTATGGTTTTCATCGGCAGAATACTTGGCACAGAAATGGAGATAGCCTTAAATACGAACCTGGAGAGGCCGGATCTGATCTCTTTTGGCAGCATCCTCGACATAGGCATGTAAAATCACACAAATATGTATCTGGGGTTCCCAAATATCAAGGAAAATCAAATAGAACAGAGCAAACCGCCTTTGCTAGTAAATCAGGCAAGGAGGGATGTAGAGGACTCCGAATCTATGAGGATGTGGAGCCATTAATGGCAGCTAAAGCAAGATCACATAGATGGAAAGCACAACGGTCATACTCGACTGGCCTTCAGAACACATCTAGGGCTCAATCTAATCCAAAGATCAACCAACCGGTTCTTGATATTTGCCATGGATCACCATCAGATGCATCAGTCTTTAGCAATGACCAAAGTGTGCAAAAGATTAGGGAAAGTGTGCCGCATTAAGCTGGACTCCTTTCCAATCCAAAAGCAGCTGCTTACTTGTGGAGGAAAAAACAACAGATAATTTCAAATGGGTCAAACTTGCAAATAAAAGGGTCAGTCTCAGGGCAAGACAAGAATATTTTAAAGAGGAATCGCGAAAATGCAATTTCATTACAAGACGACCTTATCGCCCCTCATGTCCGATTATTGAAGGAGACGGCGCTGATTGGTAAGTACTGGGACTCTTCTTTACTTGTTGAAGATGTTTTGTTATGGGCTAAGTCTAATTGGAAAGGGGTTAAGGAAATATTCTATTTAGAATCTAATTTCGGTTTTTTCGTTCCATTGTTTGAGTCCAAAATTCATAGAGATAATGCTCATAGATGAAAAAATTGGTTCTGTCTTAGATCGGGCTTATTTACAATTCCTTGGACTCCAAATTTTTTCCTAGATTCTGCAGTTTGCAGCTATATGCGTTTCTGGTTATCTTTTCCTTGTATGCCCATAGAATATAGAGATCTGGACATTGTTGAGCTTATAGCCAACAAACTGGGAATATTTTTGGAACATGACCTGATTCCATTTGAAGATTTAAGGAGAACTGTTAGAGTATACATCTTACTAAGTCTTAACAAACCTTTCCCCGATCAAATAAGTCTAGACTCTATATATGGAACATGGAATCAAATCATCAATATTGAAGATGCCAAAACAGTTCAGCTGCATGAAGAGAAGTTGGGTCATTTTATCCACCAATGTGGTGACTCAAGTAGTGGGGCTATTGTGGTTTGTACAGATCCCTCCTCAAATCCTTATAAATGTAACCTTATTCAAAAGGGAGATGAACACCAGTCACTTAATCATGAAAATGATTGTGATTTGATTCTTGAAGAGGCTTTGTCATGCAAGGATCCTCTCGTGCATTCTTCTACCTATAGCCCCTCTCAGTATAATGACAACAATGCTATTTGCGTTGGGAAATTTTTTGATCAGACCTGTCCATTCAAGAACTTCCCTTCAACATATAACTCTACTTCAGTATCAGCCTCCAAGTATATATTAATGAATGATACTTTGTTTAAGTTGGATTTGAACTTTACCTACTTGTTTCCATTCAAGGAAATATTCTACATCAGCTACTTCCAGTATTGCAAAATTTGTTGCTAGGCTATCCTGAATTTGGTAACCAGTTGGCCCAAGTTCAGCCGCTTGCATTGCCCATCTCTCCTCAAGGAGCTTGCCAAATCACATGCAGGGATTATAGGGAGTTAAATGAATCAACATCATCACTTGGTAAGTATCAAGTAGTAGAGAATATGGTGGAATCTGAAGGAAAATTAAACCCAATGGTTCAACAAATAGTTTTTAAAGTGGCATATGATTTGATAGGAGAAATTGCAGAAGACGAATATTTTGGCAAATTTAAGGATTGCACTACCCCTTTATACTCCTTTATACTGCAACATTGATCTTTCATGCCCACCAAAATTCAGTCTTCAAACTATTTGCTTTACACCAGAAGATAATATTTATGAAGAACCATCAGAAGAGACTCAGGAGGAGTACATGTCTCAAAATAGCATGAATGGTGGAGATGCTTCTCTATTAGAATGTAAGGATAGTTTTGATTTTTCTAAGATTTTGTCAATTTCAAAAACCCCTACAAACAAATTGATAGCAGCTGGAAAAAAGTCCCCTAGGCCCAAAGGAAGAAAATCAAAAAGCACAAAAACTAAAGAGGAGATTGAAGCTAGTACCCAATCCACCATAGTAGAGAAATTTACAAATCTGAGACGTTCTACGAGAAGAACCAAGCCTTCTTCTCAACTACAATGAAGCTGATATCATGGAATGTTAGAGGCATTAATGCCTCTGACAAAAGGCTTAGGGTCAAACAACAACTTGACTCTTCATAAGTTGACATTCTACTATTACAAGAAAAAAAACTATCAAATGAGAATTATCACAAGACATTCTGAGGATGGCCTAAATGGCATTCAACACATAGCCAAAGCTTTGGTGCTTCAGGGGGGCTTGCAACTCTTTGGAATCTGAAGACAGTTATTGGACAGTTAGTCTCTCAAGGACCGAATTGGCAACTTCTTTCCTTTCAGCACTACAATCTGTCTTTCATGCTCTTTAACATATATGGTCCATCTTCCACTGTTGGGAAAGCAAGATTATGGCAGCAACTATCATATATGTTTTAGAGATTTCAAGATCAAAACATTATTTTAGGTGGGGATTTCAATGCAATAACATCTTTACATGAGAAGAAAGGAGGTATTTTCCCGCCATCTAGAACAATGGAAGACTTTGTGGCTTTCATCAATGACAACTATTTATTTGATGTTATTCCATCTAAAGGCACCTTCACATGGAACAATAAAAGAGATGGGTTTTTTCAAATTGCAGAGCGGTTAGACAGATTCCTTGTTTTCCCTAGTTGGAAATTGCAGAACTATGCCCTTTCTTTTGATATTCTTCCTTATTCAGCATCTGACCATTTTCCTATTGTCTTAAATCTTTCCAAAGAGTCTGATTATAAATCTTTTAAAAAGCCCACATTTATGTGGTTCAGACACTCACATTTTCTTGCCCTGCTATGTCAATGGTGGGTGAGTTTTCCAAACCATGAAGCCACTAAAATGTATAGTTTTTATCACAAAATGCAGTATGTGAAGGGTAGGATCAAACATTGGAATAAACATGTTTTCAAAAATATTTTTCACCAAAAAAATTGTGTGGACAAACAGTTGCATGTGATTAATGAACATGTGATTGTCAATGGTTTGGATTTAGACACATTTTTTAAACAAAAGAATCTTCAAGTTGAATGGGAAGAGTTGTGCAAGAGAGAAGAGGAATTTTGGAGGTAGAGATCAAGAGAACTTTGGCTTGAGGAGGATGATAAAAATAAAAAATTCTTCCATATGTTAGTTAAGCAAAGAAGGGCTACAAACACTATTTTCGAGATTGAAGAAGCTTCTTGAGGTAGATTACTTAAAGAATCTCAGGAAATCAAGGCCAAAGGGAAGACTTTTTTTTAGATTTTGTTAACTCCACAGACTGATCCCTATTCATCTCATATTTGTGATCATGAACTACTTGATGTTAGTTTCTAGAGAAGACAACATACAATTAATGGCCCCATTCACTATGATGGAATTACAACATGTTGTCTTTTCCTTGCCTCCAAATAAAGCCCTTGGCCCTGATGGATTTACAACACTTTTTTTCCAAAAATGTTGGGATGTGATTGGATTTGATCTTCTAGCAGCAGTGGAAGAGTCTCAAAAAAATGGAGCCATATTAAAGAATTTTAATACCACAAATATTGCCTTGATCCCCAAGTCCAAAATGCCTAAAACTTTTTTAGATTTCAGACCCATTTCATTGTGCAACATAGTGTATAAAATAATCACAAAGGCAATTTACATGAGATTACAAAGTATCTTAACCAAAATTATATCTTCAGAGTAGGGAGGTTTTGTGCTAGTTAAAGAAGTAATGGAAGGGGCCATTATTGCACATGAGACTCTACACACAATCCACTCCAAACAATCTCCTACTATGATGATCAAGCTTGACATGATAAAAGCATATGATCAGGTGCAATGGCCCTTTTTGTTTAAAGTACTCCAGAAGTTTGGTTTCAACACAAAATGGTGTAAATAGATCAAATCATGTATCTCTGGTGCATTCTTTTCAGTCATTATAAATGGCAAGTGAGTTGGTTTTTCCAAATCCAGCCAAGGTGTACGACAAGGTGACCTATTATCTCTAGCACTATTTATCATTATGGCTGAGACATTTAGTAGAATTATTAAAGCTAAACAAGTTCAACAAAGATGGGTTGGTATTTAGATCAAAGGTACTCCTTTTGCAATCACTCACTCATTTTTTGCTGATGATACATTGCTATTTGGGAAAGCCAATGTTTAGGAAGCTAAGGTAATTAAAAGAACTTTAGACTTATATCTTGAAGTCTTGGGACAAAGGCTAAATGTTAAAAAGTCAAAAGTATATATTTTCTTTACCAATCCAATGATCTTGAGAAAATTGATCAATATTCTTGGTTTCTCTCAAGAACAACTACCATCATTATATCTTGATATCCCTTTATTTGCTAGTAATAATAAAGCTATTTTTTGGAAACCAATTGTAAATAAGATCAAGAGCAAGATCTCTAGTTGGAAATATTGATTGCTTTCTCTATCTGGGAAAATTATGCTAGTCAAATCTGTCTTAGCTTCTATTCCAAACTACTCTATGTCTTTCCTAAAAGCCCTAGCTAGTATTATCAGACATATTGAAAAAATTATAAGGAATTTTATTTGGAATAGCAATATGTCTGATGAGAAGAAAGTCCCTTTGATCTCATTAAAGGAAATGATTTATGACAAAGACAGATATCTTCAAGGGATATCATTACAAACTTTGTCTCCTGGTAGGTGCATAATGGTGAATCAGTGAAATTTTGGGAGGATTCCTGGCATGGTTTGCCTCCATTATCTTATGATAATGATTTGAGAAATGTTATTCACATAATCAAAGACAATTGGGGTGAATTTTTGATAGACTATGTCCTGGCTGTTGAAAGATTCTCTGGTAAAGTCTTTTGGAAAGATCCCTTTATTTTACCATTTTCTTATAGTCACAAACAACATTTGTTCAAAGTCATGACAGTAAGAAAGATATTCTTGAATAGTGAAAATGATGTCTTAATTTGGGCCCCTTCTCCAAATGGCGAATACTCCATTAAAGCTGGATACCGAGCTTTGAAATTGGTGGAGCAGTATGAAACAAAACAACAAGCATTTTCTTTCTACTAGAATAATACAGTTTTGCCCAAAGCAGGTTGCTTGGCTTGGCTTGCACTTCGAAAAAGAATTTTAACCAGCGACAGGCTCCAAAAACTTAACATATCGTAGCCTTTTCAATGTGTCTTATGCAGTGAAGATGTGGAAAATCTAGACCATTTATTTATTTAATGTTCTTTTGCCCAACAATGTTGGAATTTTGTCATGCAAAAACTTAACCTTTTGATGCCCCTACCATACACATTGTGGGAATTATTTCAATCTTGGCCAATCCTCTTCTCTAAATCCTTCTTTGCTTCCATTTGGAAATGTTCTCCTACACTTGTCATTTGGGCAATTTGGTGGGAACGTAACAAATGAATATTTAGAAATGTTACCAATTCCTTAGATTTGGTCCTTAAGGGTTTAGTAAAGTCAATTTTGGAAGTGGTCAATGCTCATGTCAAAGATAAGATCAGCAACTATAGCTTCACCCAATGGGATAACTCCATCCTTAAAATATGGAACCACATTTCTATCCCTCCATTTATGGCCTCCTCTTCTCCAAACAACCATGTTGGTAGATCTCAAATCAAGTGGCTACCTCTGACCAATGGCTGTATTAAAATGAACTTTGATGGATCTTCAAGAGGCAATCCCGAAAAAGCTGGTTATGGCATGTGTTTACGAAACCATTTGGGTGAAGTTCTTGCATTCAAATGTCTCTCTTTACCCTCAAGCACGAACAATACAGCAAAGGCACTTGGATTACTTTATGGTTTGGTTTTGGCCAAGAACTTGGAATTAAAAGTGATTCATATTGAAGGTGATTCCACTCTCATCATTAATGCTTGCATCAAGAGACAAATCATTAACTGGAGAATCAAATATATCATGTCTAAAATCTGGTATTTGATCGACTCATTTGATTCTTGCCTCATTTCACATACTTACAGAGAAGGAAATTCGGCTGCCAATCTTTTAGCAAAATGGGGATCTGATGGCATTGATCTTGATTCCACAAGACTAAGTATCCATGTGAAATATTTTCAAGATTTAGCACACATTATTGATGGAGATAAAGAGCTTTATGCTACTACCTAGGAATTTGTCTTGTCAATGTAAATGTAATTGATATTGATCTACTCTTTTGTATTGGGTATGAATTGGGGTTTTCTTTATGGATTCTTTCCCTAATGAACCCTTGAATCCGGTATATTTCTATCTATATGTATTTATATGGTGCCTTTGCCACCTTTGCTTTTTCTTTTTCTTTTTTTAAAGAAAAAATTCCACTAAAAGAATAAATTAAGAGATCCAACAATAGAATTAGCATGTGAAAAATGTCTTGACTTACTCTTACTATTTTATTACAAATAAGACAAACCCAAAAGGAGATTGAGAAAACTATAAATGAACAAAATGACAAATTGGAGCTCGTACCTAATTACACACATCTTAATGGTAACCAAGGGTGCACCAAACTAGATTATCACATCCTCTTCTTGCTACTAGCATGGCTACATTGAAGGCTTAGTTGGCTTAGTTGTTTGTTGGGTTCTTATTTGGATGTTGTGGTGTGGTTTTTGGATTGGTCATAGGTCTAGAACATAAGACATGAAAAGTAAATGACCTAATTAAAATTAAGTAGACAATATGGAAAGGATTAAACAAAATAATGGGATTTTATTTACATAGGAGATAGTCCATTACATTCACCCTTTTGACCAATCACTTACTAAGTTTTTTCTAATGAAATATATTGGACACTCTCCATCAAAACATTGTGCAATGAGCAACAAAAATTCAATCTTCAACAAATATATTAAATCACATTCAAATAACCTCTCAATCTATCAAAGAAATTTAGCATTGGAAATTTATAATTCATTGAATGACATTTCATCAACTTTGGCAAGGTGTGTGTGTGTGTGTGTAGCAAAAGGAAAAAATGAGATATGTTGTAGACTACAAACTCTCTAAAAAGGGGAGTTTGAAGGGGGTGTGAAGGGTTGAGAGAAAGGTCAAAAGCAAACCACAAGAAGTCAAAGTGAGCCAAACAAGGAATAGAAGAGAAGAAAATAGGACTCAAAAAAACAATTAAGAAAACCAAACAAAGGGGACAAAAAACACTAAGAATATCACAACCTGCACAGTTATACCCAAAGTGGATATGTACATTATGTTGGCTTAATTTCCTACTTTGCTAATACTTCTTGTTGTCTTGAACTAAATAGTTCATGATTAATTTGAGCATTCCCTATTATGTTTTGTAGCCCAGGTAACAAAATAGTTCTTCAAACATGACAAGACAATTTTATATGCTTCTACATTGACTTAGAAGACATATAGAAAATACCAAAATTGAAATAGACAAGCTAATACAACCAAGACACTTGAGTAATTAGTTATAGAACATACTGATATTTACTTGTAATACATGTGATATAATATAACCCTATAGATTTACCATTTATTTTTGACTTGATACTGTAAAAGAAGAGGATTTACAAATACAATTATTCTGGAGTGCATGGATTGTTTGTCCTTGTCGTGAAAAAATTAACACTTGTTAAGTTTGGAAATCCGCTTGACCCTTGGACCTACTTGTACAAGTGCTAGTTATAAAGTAAACAAATAAATAGAGTGATATATAATATGTATGCCTAAAATCAATACACATTTATAATATAATTACTAATAATGAGATCATATGAACCAGTTAGTTAGTGACAGAGAGCGGATGAAGGAGTGATAAGGAAAGACTTGAAAACAACGGGGAGGAGAGGTTTGTTTGTAGGTAATGTTTAAAATGACTAAATGACTGCAGGCATTACACAGTTGTGTTTGTTTATGGCTGTTTGACTATGTTGACTCGTCATCTTCACTACGAAAGAGAAAACCTACTTTTAAAGTTACTTCCGATCCTTTGGTGCAATATGATTAAATTGTTTTAAAGCGATTCGTTTTGCGCCCTCAGTTGCAGTTTTTTAACAATTAATTCGTTTTCACCATTATAATTTTATTTTTTATTTCTTATTTCAGCGCTCTTCCAACCACATTATAATGTGACAGATGAGTTAATCGGGGAAGTTTATAGATGAGAGAAAACCTACTTTAAAAGCTTCAATCTTTTTCATTTCATATTTTTAATATGTATTTGCGATATTAATCTCAATTATTTGCCTAAACTAATTGTAAACTATAATTAAAGCAGTTAGAATAAGCCCACGTTTAGCGCCTGACAAGTAAAAATATATAGGTATCATGAAAAGGTTAGAAAAAGCATTATAATATGGTGTATAAAGATCGGTTGTAATAAGAATATTGTATCTTCCTTGGAGACAATTACAAGATATATTGTATTACATGTTTAAAGTTTAATTTTAATATAATAAATATCTTTTGTTGAACTGATCAATAGATTCTCTAAGTTATATATTTAATATAAAAGTAATTTCTATGACATGTTTAATTAAACATTTTTCTGTGTTATCATTATTTAATGCGTACTTTCTAAAATGGTGTTTTATATAGATGAAAAGTGTTAAAGATAATGAAATAGGTTGTATTCTTATGAAGTAATATCTAATAAGATCTTGTTAATTATCTATTACATATAAAACTATTGTTTATGTGTATTAGGTCAATTGAAAACAAAATGATAGCTTAAACAACCTTTTTTGAAAAGTAATAACACTTAAACAAATTTAAAAACAATATAATACTCATATACAGATTTCAAACTTAAATTTTGATCCACATTATATTCCTACTAAAATAATATTAAGATGAAAATATTGTGTTAATTGACTTTTGAAAACCATAAGACAGTTAAATACATAAACATTGTAAATAGTTAAAGAGGTGATTGAAGGAAAAAGATGAGGTAATTGAAGGAAATGAATGTTTCAGTCCAAGTGGATGGAGAGAAGGGCATGGGAGTGGAGAAGCCCTATACCTAAGGAGACCTCCTAGTGACATGTTTTAAGGGGACTAAACTCTTGTTTGTATGCTTAAAATCAACATCCCACTATACAAATAGGTTGGGAAAGTTAGAATAGGAAAATCTCAAAGGTCTTCCAAAAGGGTGTCTAGATATGAAGTTATTTTGCCACCTCTTTTATCCTTTTTCTAAGTTAAGTGCCTAAGGGTGAGCTTGGAGGCCTAATTCCTTATAGCCATTCTAGGCCTAAATTTGAGCAATTTCTTGAAATTGATATAAATTTTAATAGATTTTTGGTGGTTGAGATTTGAGAAAATCTCAAAAACCTTGGGAAAATCCTCTCTCTCCGTGTTGAGTAGGTTGTGACCATATGTGGGTGGTTGGTGTAGGTGAGTCATTAATGCATTTAAGGAGCATTGCTAGGATGAAGCTAAGTTTTACATTGGTGTGGACAAGTTGAAAGAGGAAGGGATTGGGAGTGTTATCCTCCTAAGTTAGGGTTAGTGCAAGAACCCTGTTAGGCTAGAGAAGAGGCCTAGAGAAGAACCTAGGAGAAGTTAGGGTTAAAGAGAAAGACATGTACTTATGTCAGAGTGGTATCAGAATGCCAAAAGATTTGGGATTATGGTTGCATGGTTTAGACTTCAGAAGAGTCAATGAGTGAGACAAACATGGTGACTAATGCAAAGTTAACCAAAGAGATGGGTGAGAAAAATTAGAAGAACCGAATCCTTGAAGAATCCCTAGAAGAAATGAAGACTAGGCTAGAAGTTGTTGAAGTGGCCAATAATAAAGATGAAGAAGGTGGGAGTAGTGAAAAAGGAAAGGAAAAGGTTCATAAGGAGGACATCATACCTAAACCAGACCCTATATTGAATAAACAACCATTCTTGAAGTCCACCAAAGCCTTAGGAGGAAAATCCCTAGAAGGAATTACATTGTTTAATGGAAAGATGGACACTGATACACTAATGGAATGGATTGAGGGGAAGGAGAGTCATTTTGAGTGTGAAGGTGTCATAGAGGCACAAAAAGTGAAGGTTTCCATATCAAGACCTAGAGGATCAACATTAACATGGTGGAAATACTTGTAAGATGAAAGGGTTAGCATGAGCAAGAAGCTTATAGCCAATTCGAATGTTATGGTGACCAAAGTGAAGGAGAACTATCTACCAATAGATTATGAGATATAGTTGCATAGAAAGAGGCAAGGCCTAAAGTAGAAAGGCTTGGGTGTAGCCTCTTACAAAGAGGAATTCCAAAAACTATGCTTGAGGTCCAAGATTGAAGAAGAGAAACCTATTAAGACAAAAAGATACTTAAGTTGACTCAAGTATAGCATCTAAGAGGAGCTAAGCCTATGGACCCCTACAACTATTTAGAAGTATCATCAATTGACACTTAAGGTGGAAGAAAAGAATAGGAAGAAGGGGGATTCAAACTTCAAAGGTAGAGGCAAAGGAAGAGACCAAAGAGAGCATAGAGGTGGATACCAAGGCAAAGGTAGTGATTAAAGAAACCAAGGTGAGTTTAAACTAGTAGAGCAGGGTAGTGAAACTACTACAAGGGGAGGTTACTCAAGAGGAAGAATCAATCAAGGAGGCTCAAATAAGGGTAGAGGTACAAGTAGGAGTAACTCATATTTTTCAAGAATGAGGTGTTACACTTGTGGTCAATTGGGCCACCCTACCTATAGATGTCCTAACAAGCCTACTTTTTCAAGTGGTTATAAGAGGGTTGCTTATGTTCAGGAGGACACCATGATTAATAAGGTATATGAGGTAGATAATATTGAGTCAAAAATGGTTGAATAACCACCTCCAAGCAGTTGGATCAGGTGTAATGGAAATATATAAGGCCTCCCTCGACTTGTAGTAGGTGTTGGATGGCATTGTGAAAGAATTTTGTGTAATAAGAAAGCATATTTTAGTGTTATTTTGACCATAGTATGACATTTTTGCTTCTTAAGGGTATCAAATGGATTGATTTCCGTATTGTAACTTATTCATGTGTTGGTATATGTTGTTAGGTAGTTCTTTGTGTGATTAAGTAGGCTATTTAATCCATTTGATTTTCTTCTTGTAAATATTTTAGTTTTAGTTAGTTTTTGTCCTGAACTAGGCAGTTTGGAAACATAGAGTCTTAACTCACCTTTCTACCGTGGAAATGGTACAGTCTCTTGGAATGTGTGAGAAGAATCCTTAGTACTATAGGCATGCAAGTACTTGGGCCCTAGAAAGTAGTTTTGGCCAGGTTTTAGTGATGCCCTAGGTAAGCCAAGTGAACATGGTTAGGCATCACATAGATTAAAACAAAAGATGAGGCGATTGAAGGCAATGAATGCTTCAGTCCAAGTGGATGGAGAGAAAGAAATGGTAGTAGAGAAGTCCTGTACCTAAGGAGACCTCCTAGTGACATGTTTTAAGGGGGATTTGAATAAACTCTTGTGATTTCTATCAACAAATTAGTAAACCCTTGATTTTAGTCTTAAAACCAACATTTCATTATACGGACAGGTTGGGAAGTGAGACCAGGTGAAATCTCAAAGTCCACTACATTATTGAGGTGCCTTTTTTTTGGGTTGTTAGAACATAAAGACGATAAGGCACACGGTTCTCCTCAACATTAATTTGAAGATGCAGGCAGCGTATAAAATACACAATTTATTTTCCACCACAGACACAAACATTTTGAGTTTTCGAATCCCTCTTCGAATTCTTTGCCATAAGATCGTGACTACTGCGGCCAACCACTAGAGAAAGCAAAAAGTGGAGTTGGAGCGAGCAACACGGGGAGGAGTTGGGTTGGGTGACCAGGCACGACATCCACATTTCAGGTGACCAACTTCCCAACTATCCAGCGATCAAATTTTCCGTCACAAGCAGGAGCGTGAGGAAATTCCGGTGGGCTCTCGCCCACAAGTGAAAGCCTGTCAGCAATTACTAATAATGAAATCATATAAACCAGTTAATTAGTGACAGAGAGCGGATGAAGGAGTGACAAGGAAAGACTTGAAAACAACGGGGCGGAGATGTTTCTTTGTAGGTAATGCTTAAAATGACTAAATGACTGCAGGCATTACACAGTTGTGTTTGTTTATGGCTGTTTGACTATGTTGACTCGTCATCTCCAATAGGAAAGAGAAAACCTACTTTTAAAGCGACTTCCGATCCTTTGGTCCAATATGATTAAATTGTTGTAAAGCGATTCGTTTTGCGCCCTCGGTTGCAGTTTTTTAACAATTAATTCGTTTTCACCATTATAATTTTATTTTTCATTTCAGCGCTCTTCCAACCACATTATAACGTGACAGGCGAGTTAATCGGGGAAGTTTATAGATAAGAGAAAACCTACTTTAAAAGCTTCGATCTTTTTCATTTCATATATTTAATATGTATTTGCGATATTAGTCTCAATTATTTGCTTAAACTAATTGTAAACTATAGTTAAAGCAGTTAGAATAAGCCCATGTTTAGCGCCTGACAAGTAAAAATATATAGGTATCATGAGAAGGTTAGAAAAAAGCATTATAATATATTGTATAAAAGTAGGCTGTAATAAGAATATTGTTTCTTCCTTGCAGACAATTACAAGATATATTGTATTATATGTTTAACGTTTAATTTTAATATAATAAATATCTTTTGTTGAATTGATCATTAGATTCTCTAAGTTATATATTTAATATAAAAGTAATTTCTGTGACATGTTTAATTAAACTAATTTCTGTGTTATCATTATTTAATATACAATAACGAGAAGTTTGAGAATTTATATTAACTATTTTTCAAAAGTGTTGAACTACATTTTTTAATTGCAAAGTATCATTTTTTTCAGATTAGGTATTATAATTTTGTAGTTTTGATTATAAAACAGGGCAATTATATATAATATCTATCTTGAAAGCCTCAAACAAAATGATATCTAATGGCATTATCTTTTGTTAATTATAAGTTAAGTATCATAAAGTTTATTTATTTAATGATTGATTAGTAAAAACTTACGTACTTTTTAAAATTGTATCTTATATAGATGAAAATTGTTAAAGATTAATGAAATAGGTCGTATTGTTATGAAATAATATCTAATAAGATCTTGTTAGTTATCTGTTACAAAACTATTGTTTACGTGTATGAGGTCAATTGAAAACAAAATGATAACTTAAACAGCCTTCTTTAAAAAGTAATAACACTAAAACAAATTAAAAACAATATAATACTCATATACAGATTTCAAACTTAGATTTCAATCCACATTATATTCCTATTAAAATAATATTAAGATGAAAATCTCGTGTTAATTAACTTTTGAAAACCGTAACACAGTTAAATACATAAACATTGTAAACGGTTGAATCTAAAAACATTGTAAGCAGATTTTTAACTGCGACAAATATCATGACTGTTATGAACTTCACTTTTTGTTGACCTAAACATGCTCAATTGGATCCACTGTGTTGGAATTTTACACATACCTGATCGAAAAAGGTTGCGAGAGGAAATCATTCACGCGTGAAGTGACGTGATGCACTCCAAATCGTTCAAAAGAAAGGGGTGAGCGAAATGATATTGACCTGTCGCAGGGAAGACACAAATTTGTTATGTATTTAAAACATTAGATGCAAACATATCATGTAGGGACCTTACTTGAGGTTTTTGTTGTCCCAATAGAAGATAGCGGGCAATATGCCGACGGGGACGGAAGCTCTTATAATTATCAAGTATTTAACTTTTTCTACACCATGGATTTCCATCACCATTGCGATGTCCATTGGGTTGGTATTTGTTTAGGGTTGCATCGCGATGTCCACTAGGTTGATATTGAATAAAATGATTCAACTTCTGTAAGCTAGTTAGCTATATGATGCCCTTATAAATATAAACCTAAATTCACAAATGAGTAAAAGAAGACATATGTTGGGTAGAGAAAACATAATAATCAATTGATAACATTGGCTTGTTAAGCCAAATAGAGGTCAAGCATAAACAAGAGCTGATTTTCATTAAATTATGAGAGCTTGAGGTTGTTGTGGACAAATCATGAAGTTTTCATTGCGTTGATAAAGGTTATGATGTTATTAAATGAAACAACGAAATTTAAAGTTAAAGTTGAAGTTACATGTGCTCATATTCCAAATTTTTATTTTTTCATAAATTAGAAATTATGTTTATGTTATATGGTTAGATAAGAGGAGAACCACTCCAATTTATCATTTTCACATAAATATCTATGTGATGAAATTGATAATATTCTCTTTAATGATTTTAATGACCAGTCAATAAATACACTATGTGATTGATGTCATTGAGATATGGTGACACTAAGTTCTTTAACTCAATTAGTGCAACTACAACACTAAAATCTCCAATATAAAATATGTATATTTTTTACAAATGTATACAATTTATACCTAAAATATCATAGATTTATGATTATTCATTTCACCTTTCATTGATATTTATAAGGTGTATGCCTATATGTATTGGCTATGTATTAATGACTCAAAGAAAGAAGCAACTATTCTTGAATTCATCTATTGATTAATTTGTGCTTAGACATTAAGACTAGAACATGCATTGTAGCAATTTCCTTTCTTAATTTCTATTTATTTTTATCAATCAATTTGAATATATTAGATAATGTTTATTCTAAGTAATACTTCAATTTTATAACATAAAATAGGGGAAAAAAAATTACAAAGTCCATAGTTTAAAACTAAACATTTAATTAAAAAATAAAACAAAATTTGTATCAATTCAAGTAAACACTTGATCTATCAAATTACTTTTGTGTATCTCCGTTTGGTTGCTGGAATTAACCTGAAATAAGGAAACGGGAATAGGAAAATCTTATTCCCGTTTTCTTATTCCAGATTAAGTCCAGCAACCAAATGGACCCTAAATTGAACAATAAAAATTATAGGTATGAGAGTTGGCATTTTAGGTTTATGCACCAAGATAATCAAGACTTTCCTCGGTCTCACATCTCACATTTATATAAGTATGATGTGCATGATGATTTCATCGGCGTTGTCAACAGATCCTCTACATTGAGTGACATCAGAGCCACACTTTCATTATAGCCACCATTTTTTACACCTCCTGGCATCCATGACCATTTGGTCTTATGACTTGATCCACGAATGTTCTTTTCCTTTGATTGTCTCAACACTCGCAACAATTTAATTATTTTGTTATGTTTAGAATGTGACTCAGACATAACATGTGGGAGTTTTATGTAGCTCGTGTATGCCCTTGCTAAAAGCATCAGTTGAATATTCCTACCCTCAGTGGAAAGCCAACTAGGCAATAGTGGGTGGGACTGATTACTTTAATCGCATGAGTGGAGAGCATCGTGAGAATGAGAGTTCATTATACAAATGCTAACGTGATGAATAAAAAGCATAAAATGGAAAAGAATCTAATAAGCTCGAAGATCCTGTGTATAGGATCTCATGGTTTGAGCATAGGAATCAAAATCCTGTGCAGAAGCTTGACGAGAATGTCTTATGCATTGAGCATCATTTGGTTGATTTGAACAAGTGTCAGTCATGCATCGTGCATCCACGTGAAATTCAAACAATATTTATTATTAAACTAGTCATCTAAGCAATCTTAACTGTTAAACAAATTAATTAGTATACACAACTAGTCAACAGCGAAGATCACACAGCCGCACAATTTAAGGTGTGGTATAGTTGGAGAGAACGTGTACTGAATACAAAGCTATCCGTACACCAACCATTTGAGGCAATACAGAATCCAACGTACATCAACAAACTGCAGCTATTTAAGCTCTTTACCGAATGTCCTCATATGAACAAAATACGGCCACAAAATACAAGCAGGGGATATACGTTACAAGGATCTCGTACATCAAACAGCAAACTGAAACTCATATCTTACCAAGGGGGCAGATTTTTTTCAAAACACTTCTTATATAGTTTACGGTTTAGTTGGATGTATAGTCACGGCTGTGCATCATTGTCTCACCAGTCTTCCACACAAAACATCTTTTTGTACCACACAACTTTAAAAAACTGCCAACTTGCCGGGTCCGTGCGTTGAAACAAACAGATCTATGCGGCCAAACCTGCTGTATGTGTTGCAATCAATTAGCCGAGATAAAAGAAAATCGTTGATTAAAGTAGAAACCTTACAAATAACGTGGCGTAGTCCGAACGAAAGTGCAAAAAGAACTGAAAAGATGACGTAGCGCTTTTCTTACCACTAATTCTGGCTCTGCAGGAATTCTGTGTCACTCCACCACTTCTTGCAGTCATACACAGAACAGAAGGCCTGCAAACACGTGAGAAGCAGAAGAATCCCCGCGGCCAACAATGTGAGGAACTGCCATGACCCAAATATGTATTTGTTCACGTACTCCGCTATGGCAACGCTCCATCTCCTGTTGTAATGCGTGTTCACATCGGCTATTACCTTGTCTAGATACTTGACCTTCGTCAGTTTCACACATTTGCCCATGCCGTTCCACAGACTCGCTACTTTCGCGTCGTTTGCCAGATGATTGTAGATAATCCCGCTGCTTCTCAGCAGCTTCACATCTTCCACATTGTCGATGATGCCGTTCATGAAATCAGTGTAGCGAGTGAAGATCAACGCACCAGGCGCCGCCGAAGCTTCGAAAGCCACCAGATTTCTGAGTATCACCTCTGAATTGTTATCCAACCTCAATTTGGGAAGATACAGAGTTGCCGTCTTTGTGTCGAAGTGTATTGATGTGAGGTCTCCCTCTGTAGCATGGAATGTCACTCCTGCTGAATGTAAATCGGCCACAGAGGGAACCTTGAGCTCGTCCCTTGTTGGGGGAATGTCCACCGTTGATCCTCCCCCTTCTCCTTCTCCATCTCCTTTCTTTGTTCCTTCCCCATCTTTCTCGTCTTTTACAGATCCGAAGATTAGAGTTAAGGGTCCCTTCAAAGAACTCAAAATCGGCAGATTTCCCAGAGTAGAAAGAAGCCGCATGGGAAGCTTCAACACAAATTGCACGATCCTTCCTTGGAATACACGCTGAGGAAGCGCCGTCAGACGTCGAATAGGGCCGACGTTTAACTTGGACAGAGCCTCCCATGCCGAATTCAGACTCTTTTTAACAAATGTTGCGTCCGGCAACGCCTCCTTTTCGGTCTCAATGCCCTCAGTGTCGCCATGGTCTATAGCTGCCGCAGGGACAATGGCATAATAGAGCACCTCCAGCACATGACCCCTTTCTTTTATGCGCAGCCTTGAACTCTCCGGCATCTTGAACGTAAACGGTGACAACGCTTCACAGGCAACAGCTACCAGATTACAGAGCCCTTCTTCTGCCTTCTCCTCAGAGCCTAATTGCATCTCCAACAGCTTCTGCATTATGAACAACGGCACCTGATTCTCGAGCATCATCAGATCTCTCATGATTGCGTTGTGGGTAGCGCTCCTGCCAGATGGATCTAACACTCTGCCCAGCTGCTTCACCTCAGATATCACTTCCTTGGCGCCCTGATCGGCCTGTTTGACATAGAACTGCAAGCACTCCAGCACGAACGAGGCGTCCAAAGCCATGAGCCACGCCAGGGCCTCCTCTGTGTAGTCGAGGTATTTGTGATAATAGCTCCGGATTCGCCACTCGTGCTTCTTCAGTTCGGCGACTACGGAGTCGAACTTGAGACCTTCAACTCTCTGCTGAAACCTACGGGCCGCAGCCACTTTGTATCTCTCCATTTCGTACAACTCGGATCTCCACTGGTGATACGGCCCGATTGAGACGGTCTGGGGAACGTATGCATCGGGCTTCACTGCCAGTAACTCCTTTGGCACATTGAACACGGCTATGCAGAACTCCTTTTCCTCTTCTTTTTCTGCATCTACAACGAGGCCATCCCTAATTGAGATAACCCACCGAGATTGATCGATCTTTACTTGAACAGAAGTATTTGAAGCCATGCTTACGGGGTATTCAGGAATCAGGGAAACCCAAACTGGCAGTATGCAGAGGGGATAAGAAAAGACTGGTAATCAATAGGGAAGAGGGGTCCATATTTAAGCAGCTCAGCATACTTTTGATAATTAATTCGCATTTAGTCATTCCCACATGTTTCATGCTTCAATAGTGACTCGTAATGCGATTTTTAGACGCGTCCAGCCTGTAAATAATGCTCCATTACAAGTTGTGGGACCAAATTCGAGGTTTCGATCTCATCTAACGAATATTATATTTATAGTTACACGAGATTAGAAGAAAAAACATTCATTTCCTAATTTAGAACTTCAAATCTTGCTACCTTTCCCAATTTAATATCTTGTATAAGAAGCGGTTACAGTTAACATTACGAACAAGCCGTCTAATTTTTCAAATTTTTCTGAATTGGACGGATATATAATTTAAATTTCCTGTTTTTGTGGGGACTGGATTTTTTCCCGATTAGGCTCGACATCACGTTATACACGCGGCGCACATTTTCACGTTTGAAATATGTTGTGAACCCTCATTGTTCTAGCGTTGGTGAAGTGCTTTGTCATGACAGAGACGGTAACGGGCCAAATAAACATTTTTTTTTGAATTAAAAGAATGAAAACTTACAAAAGTATTATCAAATTCCTTGATTTAACCTCACCAGGGGAAGATCGCTTCCAAGATAATGCAATTTCTATAAATCCGTATAAATTATATTATTTATCAGCTTCGAATGGTCCCAGTTTTGCAGTACAAGATAATACAAGAATAATCATGATGGGGATTCATTTGTCTTTAAATATATTCAAATTATTAATCAGTATTGTTTTTAATTGGACAATGATAAATCATTATAAATAAATAATTATAAGGGTGCGAGAAAACAACATATTGATCAAGTCAAAACAAATATCAATATGTAAAGAAACTTTAAAAAACTTGGTGGAATCAAAATATTGATTAAGAATTGAAAAGTAACAATAAATAAAGACAACGAAAACTATTATCAAGGCTTTATCGACATTAGCAACATGTAATATTATCTTATCTACAATGTATTAATTAATTCAAAATATTCAAATTTAACTTTCATTCGATTTATTATGCACATGAGCTTAGACAAATATTAGTTTGTAATAAATAGACAAAATAAAATAAGAGTAATAAAAAATTGAGTTAAAGTTAACAATAGTTGTCTAAGTGTTCATTAAACTTGTTCACTCGTTTAAAAGCGAGCATTGTAAGATTCGGTCAAAGTACCTTGAATGGTTATTGAGATTGGGTATATAGTGAATAATTTAGTATAAACGTGTTTAAAGTTGTTGATATTATGAGTATCGTAATAAGTGAAACAATCTTACGACGATGTCATTTAATTAACAATTTTTTTTTGTGTTTTTTTTTTCGGCATTTTATCATTATGCAACTTATCTTTTAGTTGGATTAAATTCTTGTAAAAATTTTAATTAATGAATAATAAAATATTTGAAAATTTGAAAAATGGAAATATTACATGTAATTGAAGCAAATTTCTTATAAAGAGTCAATAGAGTTGTATTATTCTAATCTTTAAGTATATCTTGAACTTTATTTTAATTTTTGAAGACTTGATCTTTAGTGGACTCATTTACAACCATTCAACTCTATGAGTACATCATAAGCCATTTGACATTAACATATATTTTAATTTTGGTGTTGTAAGAATTTATTTTTCATTTGAAATAATTTGTATTATATCTTCTTAAAGTTTTAAATTGAGTTGACACACACATAGACAATATATACATCACGAATATTTCTCTATGTTTTGAATCCATATAACACTTATTTGAACATTTTAGATTTAGAAAAAGCTTAATATTGTTGTAACTAATTTACATATTAGCAAGTGATTCCTATCAATTAAAACAAAAAATATATATTCTTTTTTCTAAATAGGAGTTAACTCAAACATTTTGGCCATATGATTAAACAAGTAGAGAACCATAGTAGGGCCTACAACATCATGTTTTGAGATGTCTAACTTAGGAAAATGAACCCCATTTTGTAGTGGTATTTGTTTGATTCATTTATAGGATGAGGGATAGTATGATGTGCACTCTTAGAATCTAAGTTTTATTAAAACTAATTGTAAATTTCTAAAAATATATCTTAAGAATATATTATAATGTTGTTTGAAAAGAAAATGATTAGCTATTATATAAGTTTTTAGTTATGTAAAAATATATTAAAAATTCTTTACAAATGAAACTAGTATAATAATTTAAGGCAAGATCTTACAACACTTGACTTTGAGCTCTTACCCATAAGATAAAAGAAAGAAGAAGAAATTAGTACAAATAGCTTAAATTATTATTAACACAAATTAAACTTCTATTAAATTTAAAAAATACTCTTTTCCAATTTATTTCTACCTTTTTGTACTTCGGGATCAGCCCCCCTTTCTTTTGGCTGCTATCTAATACTTCAAAAACATCTTTGAAATTTGAAAAATTATAGATTTTAAAGTTATAAAATAATAAAAAAATATAAATATAAATTTAATTTAATTAATATTTATAATATTGATAATATTTTTATATATGAATAAATAAAATTTAAAAAAACTTATAGTATACATTTCAAATGTTTTAAAACTACTCTCCTCACCCTCACATGTCGCATGTTTTAGTGTTCATAAAGTTCAATCAACTTATACAATCATAAATTTTTTATGGGGTAGCTAGAATGGGACAAGGGTTAAGATAAGAAAGAATCGGTAAATAGTCTTTGTGAACATAGGACTTAAACATCACACATTAAGGTCTGATTTTTAGACTAAAAGTGTTAAAAAGTCAAAGTTGACTTATTCTTCGAAGCTTAATTTCTTACTTAGTATATGATGTTCAAGATTGATCCTCAAATTCAGCATGTACAATTCAATTATAGTGTAAATTCATACTGTTCATATCTGTTAATGAAAAGAATGAAAAAAATTGGTGTGTAATGGAGCCGAAACAATTTTGAAATGGTCTGGAATGGAGCTGAAACACAAAGGCCGGCGAGTCTAGATTCGTAGAGTTTGATCCACACAGATGCCGGAAATCTACTTACAACTCTGCATATTCAGGTCGAAGTAAAATTGAACTGTTCAATTATTTTAATGAAAAATATTTTGTCAAATATGGCAGGAACTACAATGCAGTACAGCTGTTTGTTTTAGTCTGAGCAAGTTACTTTTGCATGCTTTTTTTATTGGAAAAAATGCATATATTAATGAAATACCTCTACATTCTTGATGGTTTGCGAATCCACCAAAAGTGATGGAAGCTTATAATAATGTATAGATATAATCCACTTGGTATTGAATGGGGTTGGGAGTGGATCGAATAGGTGCAAAATTCTTGTTTCTTTTGGATTATTTAATTTCAACTTTCTCAATAGACAACTAATGTATATATTAGTTTATTCAAAATGTTCTAATCGTTTTTCATATTCTGTTTAATTTTATTTATATTTTATGATCTATTGTATGTTTTTGAAATATTAGATAGCAGTAAAAAAGATGAGGGCTAACTTCAAAGTACAAAAAGACTGAAAAATCGGCTAGAAGTTATTAAAGTATAAAACTGAAATAATACAAATATTTAACATTTTTGTATAACAATTCAATTGATTTTATTTAATTGACTTAAATTTAAAATTTTATAAAGCATTTATTATCTAGTAATAATTACTAAATGTAAGTTTTATATAGATAAAATTATATTTTAAATTTTAAAATCTGATATAAAACTTAAGAGTTTATATAAACATTTTATGGATAAAGAAAACAAATAGTTTAATCTAAGATAAAGTAAACTTGTCTCCCTTTCCAGAGTACAAGTACTTCATCACTAGATCAATTCAATCATTAACAAGTGCTATGTAGTGGTAAATGCTTACATTGTAAGTAGTACAATAATTTATTTTATAGTAGTAATTCTCATGTTACTAATACTTGCATTATTTTGTTTTAATGTAAAGTGGGCCAGGCCACATGTATTAGTAAGTGAGAGTGGAACTTAAAACCTTCTACATTGAGGTCACCCCAGTTCATCACTAGACTACAGTTGGGCTCTCAATACTTGCATTGTTAGTTGTAGAATAATTTATTTTATAATAGTAATTCTTATTTTATTAAAATATTTATCGGTGTTAAATATATTTTAAGTAATAATTACATTTAAAATAGTAAAATAACAATCACTATACTTATAATGGTTGAAATATTTATTTGAACTATAAAGATAATTTGATTGAGATGCTATTTTGATTCTATGAATGGTTGGATTTCTATAAAAAATTGTAAAGACGAATATCTTTACATTCCTCTAAATATTTTTTTGGGTCATTGTCCTATGTAGTCTAATAAAAAAAAAATTAATCTTGATAAAAATGAAAATATTTTCCAAATTGTAGACATAATGTTTTATACTTTAACCTCTAAATATATACAACATGCATATTCAATTTTTATCAAGATATTTTAAAATAAATATATCTATATTATATAATTTCTATTTTTTTCTATTTTATCAAATTTAATTACTATTCGGCATAAATGAATTATTGTCCAGGGAAAAATTATAAATTATTAAAGGTTTAAATGTGTATAACGACAAAAAATAATTTTGATGGGTAAGAGACCCAAGTCAAGATTAATTATTATTATGTAATGTAATTAATAAGTAGACTCAAATCCAAGAGCTCCTAGATAAGAGGCTCACAATTTACTTTTGTGTTGTAGGCTCTTGCCTTATAATGACAACATTTTTATGAAGCCAATAGTAACCAAGAATTGTTGCTAGGATTTTATGCACACTCCATATATTTTGTTCAACAAGTTGACAAGACGAAAGAGTAGGCAATCATAATACATCCATTATTATATCTAATATAAACCTTAAATTGTTATCATAAGTAATGGCAAAAACAAGGCATATGAAAGACCGCAAAAAAATTATCCAATGAATTGAGCCAAAATTGCATTACAAATTTATAAAATAAAAAAATAGTTATTAGACTAGATTAGTGTGTGTGTGTGTGTGTGTGTGTGTGTGTGTGTGTGTGGTAAACATGTTGAATAAACTTATATATAATTGGTCAAAGAAAAATTAAATAATAACTAGTAAAGCAATTTTCATTTCAATAGTATTTTCCTACTAAGAAGTACTAATAAGGACAAAAGGTAGTTCATCATTCATTAACCTAACTTTTGAGAGTTTTTATTTTATTTTAAGAAAATAGTTACTAAAATATCGAATTGCATAATCTTGGATCATATAATTTCTTGGTGTAGGAACACCTAGATAAGGCTATCTAACATCCTAGGGTTCCTAGTTGACTTTCAGCTTGTAGTGACCTTAGCCAAGACGCTAGTATAATAAAGGGACCAATGAGTCCTAATGAGTGTCTTTGCCATTAGGAGGTGTAAGTAGGTCATTATAAAATGCAAGGTCACATAGTTGTCCAAATTTGTTAAGTGTGAGGCAATTGTTATCATTCTTGTCAAAGATGACAAATAGGCATTTAGAGGGCTAGATTAGTCAACCAAGGGGTGGAATGATGTGGTCATCTTATAAATGTCTTATCTATGAAATTTGTAGAGTTTTAGGGGGTTTGGACTAAGATGGTCTACCTAGGACAAAACTTGTAAAGTTTCTTGAGAATTTTGCAAAATTGTAAAAGATGTCATGACAACTTTTATTGCACAAAGTGCTTGATTTCAATTAGATGGTTGAGTAACCACATCCAAGTTGTTGGATCAAGTGTAATAGACCTATATAAGGACTCCCTAGACTTGTAAAAAGGGTTGGACAACATTTTGGAAGAATTTTGTGTAATGAGCAAGCATATTTTAGTGTTATTTTGACCATAGTATGACATTTTTGGTTCTTAAGGGTGTCAGATGGATTGCTTTTGTACGATAACTTATTCATGTGTTGGTATATGTTATTAGGTACTTTTGTGTGTGATTAGGTAGGTTTTTTAATCCGTTTCATTTCCTTCTTGTAATTATTTTTATTTTTTCTTAGTTGTTGTCCTAAACGAGGTGGTTTGGAAACATGGGGTTTTAACTCACCTTTCCACTATGGTAATGGTACAGTCTCTTGGGATGTGAGAGAAGACTTCTTGTTCTATAGGCATGAAGGTAATTGGGCCCTAAAAAGAAATTTTGGCCAAGTTGCAGTGATGCCCCAAGCAAGCAAAGTGAGCATGGTTAAGGATCATCAAAGATTAAAACAATAGATGAGGTGATTGAAGGAAATGAATGCTTCAGTCCAAGTGGATGGAGAGAAGGACATGGGAGTGGAGAAGCCATATACCTAAGGAAACCTCCTAGTGACATGTTTTAAGGGGGCTTTGAATAAACCCTTGTGATTTCTACCAACAAATTAGAAAACCCTTATTTTTATGCTTCAAATAAACATCTCAAAGGTCTTCCAAAAGTATACCTAGATATGAAGTTATTTTTCTACCTCTTTAAGCCTTTTTCTAAGTTAAGTGCCAAAAGGTGAGTTTCGAGACCTAATTCATTGTAGCCATTCTAGGCCTAAATTGGAGGAATTTCTTGAAATTGATATAGATTTTAACAGATTTTTGGTGGTTGAAAATTGAAATAGTCTCAAAAACCTAGGGAAAATTCTCTCTCTCCATGTTGAATAGGTTGTGACCATATGTGAGTGGTTGGTGTAGGTGAGCCATTAAAGCATCTAAGGAGCATTGCTAGGATGAAGCTAAGTTTTACATTGCTATGGACAAGTTGAAAGAGGAAGAGATTGGGTGTGTTATCCTCCTAAGTTAGGGTTAGTGCAATAACCCTGTTAGGATAGAGAAGAGGCCTAGAGAAGACCCTAGGAGAAGTTAGGGTTAAAGAGCAAGATGTGTACTTACTTTCAATTGGTATCAAAGCCCTAAAAGATTTGGTATTGTGGTTACATGTTTTAGACTATAGAAGAGTTAGTGAGTGAGACAAACATGGTGACTAATGTAGAGTTAACCAAAGAGATGGATGAGAAAAATGAGATGAACTAAATCCTTGAAAAAGCCCTAGAAGAAATGGAGATTAAGCTAGAAGAAGTTGTTGAAGTAGCGAATAATAGAGATGAAGAGGGTGGAAGTAGTGAAAAGGGAAAGGAAAAAGTTCATGGGGAGGACATCATACCTAAACCAGACCCTCCATTGAATAAAGAGCCATTCTTGAACGTCATCAAAGCCTTAGGAGGAAAAACTCTAGAAGGAATTACATTTTTTAATGGAAAGATGGGGATTAATACACTGATGGAATGGATTAAGGGAAAGGAGAATCATTTTGAGTATGAAGGTGTCATAGAGGAACAAAAGTGAAGGTTTCCAAATCAAGACTCAGTGGATCAACAATAACATGGTGGAAATACCTACGGGATGAAAGGTTCAACATGGGCAAGAAGCCTATAGCCAATTGGAATGTTATGATGACCAAAGTGAAGGAGAATTATATGCCAGTAGATTATGAGGTACAATTGCATAGAAAGAGGAAAGGCCTAAAGAAGAAAGACTTGGATTTAGCCTCTTTTATAGAGGAATTCCAAAAACTATGCCCGAGCTTGAAGATTCAAGAAGAGGAACCTATTACGGTAGAAAGACACTTGAGTGGACTCAAGCAGAGCATCCAAGAGGAGCTAAGCCTATGGACCCCTACGACTACTTAGAAGTATCATCAATTAGCACTTAAGTTGGAAGAAAAGAATATGAAGAAGGGGGATTCAAAATTCATAGGTAGAGGTAGAGGAAGAGACCAAAGAGGGCATGGAGGTGGATACCAAAGAAAAGGTAGTGATCAAAGAAACTAAGATGAGTTTAAACTAGTAGAGCAGGGTAGTGAAACTACTACAAGGGGAGGTTACTCAAGAGGAAGAGACAATCAAGGAGGCTCAAATAAGGGTAGAGGTACAAGTATGAGAAACTCATATTTTTTAAGTATGAGGTGTTACACTTGCGGTCAATTGGGCCACCCTACGTATTGATGTCCTAACTAGCTTACTTCTTCAAGTGGTGATAAGAGTGTTGCTTATGCTCAAGAGGATACCATGATTTATAAGGTATAATGAGGTAGATAATATTGAGCTAGAGATGATTGAATAACCACCTCGAAGCAGTTGGATCAGGTGTAATGGACCTATATAATTTGCCTCCCTTGATTTGTAACAAGGGTTGGATGGCATTATGGTAGAATTTTGTGTAATGAGAAAGCATATTTTAATGTTGTTTTGACCACAATATGACATTTTTACTTCTTAAGGGTATCAAATAGATTGATTTCCATATTATATCTTATTCATGTGTTGGTATATGTTGTTAGGTAATTCGTTGTGTGATTAGGTAGGCTATTTAATCCATTTCATTTCCTTCTTGTAAATATTCTAAAGTTTTGGTTAGTTGTTGTCCTGAACTATGCAGTTTGGAAACATGGAATCTCAACTCACCTTTCTATCATGGAAATAGTATAGTCTCTTGGAATGTGTGAGAAGAATCCATTTACTATAGGCATGCAAGTACTTGGGCCCTGAAAAGAAATTTTGTCAAAGTTTCAGTGATTCCCTAGGCAAGCCAAGTGAACAATAGATGAGGCAATTGAAGGTAATGAATCCTTCAATCCAATTGGATGGAGAGAAGGAAATGGTAGTGTAGAATCACTCTACATAAGTAGACTTCTTGGTGAAATTTTAAAAGGGGGATTTGAATAAACCCTTATGATTTCTATAGAAAAATTAGCAAACCCTTGATTTTAGTCTTAAAATCACCATCCCATTATACAAATAGGTTGGGGAAGTGAGACCAAGTGAATCTCAAAGTTTTTCCAAAAGGGTATATGGATATGAAATTAGTTTGCCACCTCTTTAAGCCTTTTTCCGAGTTAAGCACCAAAAGGTGAGTTTGCAGGCCTAATTTCTTGTATCCCTTCTAGGCCTAAATTGGAACAACTTCTTGAAATAAACATATATTTCAATGAATTTTTGGTGGTTGAGGTCTCAAAACCCTAGGGAAAATCCTCTCTCTCCATGTTGAGTAGGTTGTGACCATGTGTGGGTGGTTGGTGTAGGTGAGCCATTGAAGCATCTAAGGAGTGTTCTTAGGATGAAGCTATGTTTTACATTGGTGTGGATAAGTTGAAGAAGAAGGGATTGAGAGTGTGATCCTCCTAAGTTAGGATATAGAAGACCCTAGAAGAAGTTAGAGTTAAGGAGAAAGACTCATCCTTACATCATTTCTCCATTTAATATATTATTTGAAGGAATTTTAAATTTAAGTTTTATTTTACCTAATTTTACTTTCATTTCGATCGAGTAGCATATATATGTATGCATGTATGCATGCATATATCCATGTATGTAGATATTTATGTTTATAAACAAATGTACATGCATATGTATACATGCCTGCAAATGTATACCTACATATATGCATTTAATACATATACATATATACATCTAAATATATGCATAAATCTCTATACATATAGATATATATGTATATGTATATATATACACATGCATATATACATACACACATAAATGTGTATGTATGTATACATGTAGGTACATATATATGTATATATCTATGTATGTATTCATGTCTAAAGCATATAGGTGTGTGTGTAGATATATATGTGTATATATATAGATATGTATACACACACACACATATACATACATACATACATACATATGTTTGTATATATATGTATATATATGTATATATATATATACACACACACACACACACACATATGTACATACATACATACGTATGTACATATATATTTATGTATATGCATGTATATATGTATACATATGAATGTATATGTATATATATGTACATATGCATGTATATATGTATGTATATATATGTATGTGTGTATATATATACTTATATATGTATGTATATATGTATAAAATGTATATGTGTATATATATGTGTGTGTACATCTCTCTCTCTCTCTCTCTCTCTCTCTCTCTCTCTCTATATATATATATATATATATATATATATATATATATATATATATATATATATATATATAAGAAGTGTATGTTGTGTATTTTTATGATTCTTCTGTATCAATATCTTTGTTTTTGTATAGAAATATAATTTGGAGTAAATTTTTAATTTAAATAATTATTTCAATTTTTATATTAAAATGAATTTGTAGGTATAGTTTGATTCACTCCTAGTTAACATTTTCTAATTAGATAGTGGGGAGAGGAGATGTAAAATGGTTCCAACATGTAAGGGTGAATGGTAGAGTTTTTTTATTAGCATTAGGAATGTGATACTAGAAGGAAACAACATTAATTTTGGGGCTTTGGTAACAAAAAGTGTGGGTCAAAATATTGTTAATCCTAAAGAAGAGGGAAATACAGATAATAAGTTGGTATCTCATACTTATCCAAGATGATTATTTATTCCTAGCCATTACCAAGTGGGCTTTGGGATGCAAAAGTATAAAAAGAGTATTTTGGTACCCTTAGAGGTAAACAATAACAAATTAAATGTTTGGCTAGACTTGGACCCAATGCTTCAAAATGGTGATAAGGGTTCCTCTATTTATAGATCTTAAAAAATATTGTATTAAGGTGGGGTTAAGAAGGAAGAATCAAGGAGAGTCAAAAACCTTGAGAATCTCTCGCAAATCTTCTTTGATCTCATTGAGTAATATTTCTTATCCTAAGAGAAATAAGTATGATATTTCTATTATAGATTCTATTGTTGACCATAATACTTCTCTAATAACATTCTCATTAGTACGTAATTACATCAATTTGTGAGACCTATTATAGATATTATAATATCATTTCTTGAGAGAAATTGGAGGCTTAATGGATAGAAGCTTCTCTTTGCAAAGAATATTTCTTGTTTTTGTTTTATTGAAAATATGACATTTTTTATGTCACAGTACATGGGTTTTTGAAAGTCCACCCAGGCTTTGAAGAAATGGACACCAAATAATTTGATTTGGATATTTTGTTTGACGTAGTCATAGTGGGTAAGTATTTTAGGATAATCTTTAGATATTTGGAATGAGTTCATATATTTAAAGGTGTTTCATGTTTTCAAAAGTGTGCAAATCTAAGGTGGATATCCTAAAAGAAAACTTGAATAATACAAGGATGACAAAAAATGAGAACATTTTGAAGTATAATAAAGGGATCAAGGATGTGGTTACTACTATCACATAAGCCGGTGGGACTCTTGAATAAGAATATGTGGTAAGATATTTTTTGAGAACTTTGTTACCTCAATATGGTAGTAGGGATTCAAATATTCCCTTGATGCTTTGATAGTGACTACAATTGAGATAAAAAAATTGATAATAGTATGTCTTAGGTCAAAGCTAAATTTAAGTCATCTGTCACTCTTGCTCTATCAAAGAAAGAAAGAGATGATATTAGTTTTTCTCATATGACACATGAGTCTAAGGGTTATGAATCCATTATGTCTAAAGAAATTTAATTAGAAGATATGGAAACATTACTTTCTAGGAGGCTTCCTAGACTACCTTTGAAATACTTTTCATGTAGAAAGATTAGTCATATTTATTCTAAATACCCTAATAACATGAAGGATGAGAAAAGGAAGTCCAAAGAAAAGGCTAAGAAGGAATTCTATCTAGAAGAAGAAGGTGAAATGGATGAAGAGTTAGATGGAAATGATTAAGAAGATATTATGGTAAAGGAGAATCCCTTTACAATTAGTGAGAAAGCTTTAGTTTCCATAATGAATTGTACTAGAGTCAAGATAATTATTAGTGGATGATATCCTCGTTTGACTGGTGACAAAATAAGGTTAATCAAAATAGAGGAATGTGATGGATGATCAATAAAATTTCTTAATGATGCTCCCTAGCTAGTAAAAGGTAAATGTTTCATTGCACTAAATAAAAAGAATAATTGATATTATGTCTTCTAGGTTGAAGGTGTGAAAGATAACTTGCTAAGTGTTTTAAAACTAAACAACAAAGGATATGTGTTAAATTTCATTAGAGGTGTATTCAAAATTCTTGATAAGTTAAGAGATTTGATTTCTACCAAAGAACAAATGACAAGTCATGTGTTCCATGTCAACACTATTGTCAATTCTAAGAATTCTCCCATGTAGTGTTGTCCTTCAAAAGAAGTTCACTTTCAAGATTATTCCTTGATTCTATACATATTTCTAGTCCCTACACTCCTCATGCTAAAAAATAATATTGTAGGGAAATTTAACGTTGAATTCTACTAAGGCATTTGGGTCACAAAAAGCCAAGTCCTCTTAAGGGAATTTCAAGATCCTATCTCTTTCCATCATGCTCAACAATTGTTGGAATAAATTTTGGTTCAGGATCATTCAATCCAAGTTTATTCAATTCCTGTTGTTATTTATATAACTGCTCTTCCATATAAAAAATTGGTTTATACAAGAATTCTTAACAAGATCAATTGAGTCAAGCATAGGGTGTTTTCCATCCCATTACCCTCCTAAAATCTAATTGTTCTCCCATCCCTAATCACCCATCTAATACCCTTCCTCAAGATTTTCTAACTATTAACAACATTAACCCATATCATTGATCCATATGCGAAGTCATTGTTTAAAAGGTGGTATTGGAAAGGATTCTCCCTTAAGTATTTAGCCTTCATAGTCCTACACCAACTTGCCACATTTTGAATCAATCTCCATCCAACCTTCACCATAAGTTCCTTATTAATATCAACAATTCTCATCAAATTTAATCCCCCTCATGATTTAGGTTTGTAGATGTTCTACCAAACCTTAAGGCTCGTACTAGATTTCTCCTTTGTTCCTGATAATGTGAAATTACATTGAATTTTCTCTATAGTGCCTCTAACTTTAATAGAGATTTTAAATAGTGATAAGAAATAGACAAGAATACCTGACATGGAGGCTAAGAGAAGTTGCAACTTTGAAGTGTTGTTGAGCACCTTCCCCTTCCATCCTACAAGCTTCCTCTACATACATTCCATGTAATCAAGTTCCAAAAATGGGGAGTGACCTCCTTAAGAGTTGGGGGTAACCCAAGGTAAGTGTCAAGCAAGTTTTGTTGGAAATATATTTGATAGGCTAAGTTATTGAGAAGGGAGGGGGGAATCAGTAACCTATAAAATTTAATCCTTTATTAGAAATCAATCTTTCTTGTATATTCTAATGTAATTGCATGCATGAAAAATTGAAAGCATCAAAACATTCATAACACTTTTGACACACAATATGGTAACCCAGAAACCTTCCAAATAGAAAGTAAAATTGGGGTGGGGATGATACCCACAAGCTTTAGTACTACAGTATAAAGTTGGCATGTTAAGACTTACAATGATCACTTTTGTTGATCTACGCTGTTAGGAGCAATAAGTACTGCTAGGTCCACCTTGCAAAAGGATTTACAAACATACAATGAAGTATGCACTCGGTAAAGTGATTTAAAAAATGCTATTAAGTCTACCTTGTAAAAGGATTGAACTTATCCACATATTAAGATGAAACAATGGCTGATCTCTAATCCATAACTTGGTTTTCTAAATGAGATTCATTTGAGTGTGATGATCACCTTGCTGTGACAGATAAATATTTGTTGCTCCTTATACTGCTATAGCCATTGTACTTCACACTTTTGTTCTTCTCAACTTGATACATTACTTCCATATGTTGGAAATTCTTTAGAATAACTAAGAGGAGGGGTGAATCAATTATTCAAGTCCAAATTTTCTAATAAAACTTTTTCACTAAGTAAAGTGACCCCATTAAATTGTTCATGCATCCAAGCTTAAACTTTCCTAATTAGCAATTTATTGAAAATCAACATGCCAGAATAAGACATGAAAGATCAACGCATAACATAGTGATTTATGTGGAAACCCAATTTGGTAAAAACCAGCAGTAGCATGCTACTCAATTCTCACTCTTCAAAAGTGATGCCCTATGAAAGGCATGCCCTACTAAAGGCTAAAACACACTATTAAATGTGACCTAGTTAAAGGATTTAACCACCCTGTTAGAAGTGGGCCTGGTTAGAGGACTTGAGAACATTCACTTGGAATGCCACCATATTAAAGGATTTGCAAATGGTTGTTAAACCAACCTAAGTCCATAGGATTTTACCCTAGCTGATATAATTGTTAGAGAGTAACAACAAGGGCTTTTGACCTGATACAACTCACAACTTTACTTGCAGATTTCAAATCTTTTTTCAGCTCACAACATTGCTTCGCTTCAAATCTTTGGAGCTCTGATAGCTTGTCCCTCTTTCAAGCTTCATCTCATTAATTCTCCATGCTTGATATACTAGTATAATATCCTAAATGGCCACTTATCGAAGCAGAGTCTCTATGTTTTGTTCTTCCTTCTTAATGCCTTCTCCTTAACACCTTTCAACAACTTCGCAACTTGGCATCCTAGCCACTCTTGCTTCTTAGCCTTTGTCTCCTTAAATAGGAGTTTGGAATACTTTTGCTACTTAAATCTTCCACTTTTAATTTTAGTTCGAATGAATTAGGAAGGATTCAATGAATCTACCCCATATCTTGTTTCTTCTAGAAACATCATGAAGAATCCTCTTGAATTCACCCAAAAATGGTTTACCTAAAAAAATTTTTCCTACAGCTCATCATCCTTATCCTCCATTTGGTTCACAAAATTTAAGTTAACTAACTTGTCGGCTTAGATTTGGCGAATCTTGGACTTTTCAAATAATGCAGTAGCTCAACACTATTGAAATTCTGATGCTTGGCACCTACTGTGTTACTTGCCACCAACTACATTTTATTGATGCTCGACACCTACTATGGATTCACTAGCATCCACTAAGTTTTTCTGATGCTTAGCACCTTCTATTTCACTTGGCACATGCTAAATTTTGCATTTGCTCAGCACTAACTAAAAATCTGCTTGGCATGAACTAGCTTGCTTGGCACTCACTAATGAACTTATTCAATCTTTGCAGACAACCTTGTTACAACTTATACTTCTAAAGTTTCTAAGTGTGGCCAACCTCTGTTTCTTCAAGTATATTATCAATACATCATTTTATCATTGTCTTAATTGATCCTTGCACTTCATTACAAAACCATAACTCAACCTTTCCCTTAGGTACTTTTGTTACATCTTATTGATTAAATCCTCTTCATCAATCAACTAAGTGATAGTACTTGGATCTTATAAGAAATTTCTATTCTAGCAAATAGCAAGTTTGGCATTAGTGACAAAACAATGATTGAAAACATTCTTTACCAACAATCTCCCTCTTTGCAAACAATCTACCTTCTTCAATAGTGGTCTTTTCAATTAGATTTCCAACAATCTCCCTCTTTGGCATTGATGGCAAACCAAACTGATCAACCAAGTTATCAAAATGCTAACTAGGTTAAAACAGTAAAACAAATGCTCGCAAGAAATTGTGTTACCATTGCTATTTTCATCAGTTTTCACATCTCCCTCTCTAATCTTCTATCCTGATTTCTTTCCTTTTTCTTCTTCCTCTTAGCTACTATTTCCTTTTTGCTATTTCTTCTCCCTTTGCATGTCTAATCAGTTCTTGCATGACTCACTCTTTTCTGTAGCTTACTACTTTGATTAGCTCTGCTCTTCCTCTTAACTACTATTTCTCCTTCTTACATTATTTCTCCTTCTACATGCATTGATCCTTTTGATCTTTTGTGCATTTGATTCTATTTCTATTGTTCAATTTCTACTCTTTCTCCCTCTTTGACAATAATGCCAAAGACATTATTTCAGCATCTTATCATGCAAGTGTAGCATTTGCAAGAACTTCCAATTTCTCCCTCTTTCACCTTGCTTGTGACTGATTTGGAACTTCAATACTTTAGTTACTTCAGGCAAAAACCTAAAGTAAGTATTCTCTGCATTAATTTGTAACATTTTAACAATCAACTCATTTGATGTAGGGCAATCTTGTTGTTGCTCAAACAACATTGGATAGGGGTATCACCCCTAACTTATCTCTAAGATACTCAAATGCATCTTTAGGTAATGCTTTTGTGAAGATGTCAGCAATTTGTTCCTTTGAGCTAGCATATTCCATCCTCACTTGCTTGTCTTCCACCAATTCTCTTACATAGTGATACTTAATTGCAATGTGCTTTGTTTTGACATGCATCACAAGATTCTTTGATATGTTGACGGCACTTGTGATATCATAATAGAGTATCACAGGTTCAATTACCTCTTCCTTCATACCTTGCAATAGATGTTGGATCCATAAAATATTGGTGCAATTGATGGTAGTGGCAACATACTCAGCTTCTACTATGGACAATGAGGTACAACTTTTCTTTTTGCTAGTCCAAGTGACCAATCTTTTACCTAAGAAAAGTGCTCCTAGACTGGTGCTTTTTCTGTCATCAATATTACCTCCCTAGTTTGCATCAGTGTAGGCTTTTAACTCAAACTTTTCACTCCTCTTATAGTATAATCCAAAGTCATATATTCCTTTTAGGTACCTCAATATTCTTTTTACTGGCATCAAATGATTTTCTCTTGGGTTTGCAAAAAATCTTGCCACTATTCCAACAGCTAATGCAATGTCTTATCTACTATGCACAACATAGTGTAACTTTCTAATCATTGATCTATACATTGTCTAATTTACTCTAGTTGATTCATCATTCTTGGATAACTTATGTCTTATTACCATTGGCATACTGACTGATTTTGAATCTTCTAAGCCAAATGTCTTGAGTATCTCCTTGATATATTTTGATTGGGTCACAAATATGCCATGCTTCAGTTGATGTACTTGCAATCCAACAAAGAATTTGATTTCTCTAAATATTGACATCTCAAACTCATGTTTCATTTGATCAACAAATTCTTTGCAAAGGGCATCTTTTCCTCCAAATATTATGTCATCAATAAAGATTTTAGATATTAGAATATCTTTACTTTTTTTTTCCCTTGATATATAGGTTATTGTTATCATCTTTTCTCTCAAATCCAATCTTTACAAGATATTTGTGTAGTCTCTCATACCATGCTCTAGATGCTTGCTTCAAACCATAGAGTACTTTATGTAGTTTGCAAAACATATCCTTGTTTTTGAAATCAACAAATCCCTCTATTTGTTCTATGTAGATTTCCTCTTCTAGTATACCATTCAGAAAGGTAGATTTTACATCCATTTGGTAGACTTTGAAACCTTTGTAGGCAACATATGCAAATAGTGTTCTCACTCCTTCCATCCTTGCAGCAGGGTCAAATGTTTTCCCATAATCCAATCCTTCTTCTTGTGCATAACCTTTGCAAAATAGTCTAGCCTTATTTCTTATGATCTCACCATTCTCATCTAGCTTGTTCCTAATTACCCAGTTGGTACCAATCATATTTTTATTAGCTGGTCTTGAAACTAAAGTCTAGGTTTTGTTTTTCTCTATCTAATCTATCTCTTCTTCCATAGCTTTATGCCAATTATCATCTTGTAGTGCATCTTTCACTATTTTGGATTTAATCTTGCTCAACAGACATGATTCATTCCTTAGTCTATTCCTTGTCATTGGTTTGGCTTCCTTGTCTCCAATGATTTGTTCAGTAGGGTGATGTCTTCTCACATACTTGGATAGTCTTGGTTTTGTCCTTCTTTCCATGTTTGATCTTTCAGCTTCAGAGTCACTATGCACATCTCGTTCAAGTATTTCATCATCTCTCTCATGTGTACTAATTTCAAAATCATAATGTGCATTATCTCCATTCTATAACCCAGCTTTTAAATGTAACTCGACATTCACTTGTAGTGACTTGACTGATACTAAAATTTATTGTTGATTCCTAACTTGATTTGTAGCTTCATCTCCAGTAAGCATTCCTTCATAGAAGTACACAAAGGATTTATATTCTTCTAGTTTCTTAGTTGCATCAACCTGAGCTTCTGCATGCTCATCAAAATTTACATCTGCACTCTTCACAATCTTTTTAGTGTTAGTATTCAAACATATATATGCTTTACTTCTAGTGGAGTATCCAAGGAATATGCCATCATCACTCTTTGAATCAAACTTGCCATTTCTAGTATCTTTAAGAATATATCATTTATAGCCAAACACTTTGAAATATTCTACCTTGGGTGAGTGACCATACCATAATTCAAAAGGTGTTGCATTTGTACCTTTCTTGACTTGTACTTGATTCAGGGTGTAGGAAAATATACTTATAGCTTCTCTCTAGTACTTCAGAGCAACATTTTTCTCCATCATTAATGTTCTAGCACAGTCTATCACTAATCTATTCCTTCTCTCCACAATGCCATTCTAAGGTGGAGTTCTTGGTGCTAATGTTTGTCTTTTAATTCCTTTGTCATTGCAAAATGTCTCAAACTTTTTTGATGTAAATTCTCCTCCTCTATCTGATATTAGGCACTTCAAACTCTTTCCTATTTCTTTCTCAACCCTAGCCAAATACCACTTAAACATTTGAAATGCATCAGATTTTTGTTTTAAGAACATGGCACTCATCATCCTGGAGCAGTCATCCACAAACAACATTATGTATCTATCTCCTTAATAGCTTTGCACTTCTATTGGGCCATATAAATCAGTATGCACTAAATCTAGTACTTCTTTGGAAGTGTAGGTTTTTCTTTTGAAACTTGACTTGGTCATCTTTCCTTCTTGACATTGTTTGCACATTGTATTTTTAGGCTTCTTTAGTTTAGGCAATCCTCTATTTTTCTTCATTTTGTTGATGCTAATCAGATTATCAAAGTTGACATGACATAGCCTTTTATGCCATAGCCACACATCATCAAGTTTAACAATAAGACAGGTTGTATCTTCCATATCTAGGTAAAAAAAAATACTCCTAGTTTGTTCTCCTTTTCCTATTAGATTTTCATCAGTATCATAGATTTTGGTAGATTTGTTTCCAAATTCTACTTTGCAACCTATATTGCCTAATTGTGACACACTCAGCAGATTGTATTTCAATCCTTCAACATAGTATGCATTATTACAAGAAATTTTTCTTGTAAGTTTAATTAAACCTTTTCTTTTGATTAGACATGGAGCATCATTTCCAAATCTAACACAATTTCCATCATACTGGGTAAAGGTAACAAACTTACTTTTGGCTCTTGTCATGTGATGTGAGCATCCGCTATCTATGATCCATTTGTCATTTTTGTTCACACAGGTTACCAATGTTATTGCTTCACCTTCATCTGATTCATCCTTCATGACTACATAGACTACCTCATCATCATTTTCATCATAATCCTCTTCTTCAATAATGTAGCACTTTTTTCCTTTGTCTTTGTAATCTCTGCTATCATCTTCTCTTACGTTCTTGTTCTTGTTGCCTTCTCTATAATTTTTCTTCTATGTGCATCTTGCAGCACTATGTCCTACTTCATTGCAATTAAAATAAATGATAGGAAGTTGACCTTTGAATTTCCCTTTGCCTCTATGAAATCTTCTAGCCAACAATGCTTCCAATTGTTTCACATCTTTTCATCTATGTTGTTGTCACTATATGCATACTTTACCATCTTCTTCTTCTTCTTTGGTTTCACCTCCTCAATGTCTTTTAATAATAGCTTGGCCTTGAAAGTAGATTCAAGACACTTAGGTCTGTAGTTGTCAAAGTAGGACAACTCAAATGCAGTGAATCTTCCAACTATTCTTTCAAAAGTTAGCTAGTTTCCTGGTACACACCTTAACTCTTGGATGGCTAAAAATATAATAGCATAGATGGGGAGAAAGGTTGTTAAGAATTTTCTACTGATAGTATCATTTTCTAATTGACCACCCAAACTTCTTATTGCACTTACTACTTCTTTCATTCTAGAGACATATTGAGCAGTATTCTCACCTTCCTCCATTTTCAAGTCATCAAACTTTCCTCTAAGGCTTTATCTTTTTTCTCTTTGAACATTCTAATCTCCTCCATAAATATTCGTCAAGGCTTTCCACATTTTGAATGCAGAGTTACATCCCTTGATGTCATCAAATTTAACATAATTGAGGGCAGAGGCAATCTCTAGCATTGCTTGATTGTGCTCCTCCTTTTTCTTCATATCTTCTATAGTGGGTACAACAAGATCAACATGTTCTACTTCAATTGAGGATTTTACATAATCACTTATTGATCCAAGGTACAGCTTTATTAACTTTTTCCATGTAGTGAAGTTATCTCTGTTGAGCTTGGGAATGTCTCTCTTGGACATCTTTGGTCTTCCTACTTCTAGTACCTTTAAGCCAAATCAATAGATGGCTCTGATACCAATTGTTAGAAATTCTTTAAAATAACTGAGAGGGGGGGTGAATTAGTTATTCAAGATCCAAATTTTCTAATAAGACTTTTTCACCAAGTAAAGTGACCCCATTAAATTGTTGATGCATCCAAGCTTAAACTTTCCTAATAAGCAAGTTACTGAAAATTAGCATGCAAGAATAAGACATGAAAGATAAACACATAACACAGTGATTTACATGGAAACCTAATTTGGGAAAAACCACTAGTAACATGCTACTCAATTCTCACTCTTCTGAAGTGATGCCTTGTGAAAGGCCTACCCTGTTAAAGGCTACAACATACTGTTAAATGTGACCTAGTTAAAGGATTTAACCACCTTGCTAGAAGTGGGCCTAGTTAGAGGACTTGAGAACATGCACTTGGAATGCCACCCTATTAAAGGATTTACAAATGGTTGTTAAACCAACCTAAGTCCATAGGATTTTACCCTAACTAATACAGTTGTTAGAGACTAACAACAAGGGCTTTTGACCTAATACAAATCACAACTTAACTTGTAGATTTTAGATCTTTATTTAGCTCACAACATTGCTTGGCTTCTAGTCTTTGTAGCTCTGATAGCTTGTCCCTCTTTCAAGCTTCATCTCCTTCAGTCTCCATGCTTGATATACTAGTGCAATCTCCTATATGGTCACTTATTGAAGCAAAGTCTCTATGCCCTATTCTTCCTTTGCAATGCCTTCTCCTTGACACCTTTCAACAACTTCACAACTTCACATCCCAACTACTCTTGCTTCTTGGCCTATGACTCCTTAAATAAAGAAGTTTGGAATACTTTTCTCGCTCAAATCTTCTGCTTTTAATTTTAGTTCAAATGGATTAGGTAGGATTCAATGAATCTACCCCATATCTTATTTTTTCTAGAAACATAATGAAGAATCTTCCTGATTTTGCCCAAAAATAGTTTACCTAAAATTTTGTGCTTCTAGCTCATCATCCTTATCCTCCATTTGCTTCACAAAATTCAAGGACAAACTTGTTAGCTCAGATCTAGCAAATCTTTGACTTTTCAAATAATGTTGTAGCTTAGCACTATTGAAATTCTGGTGCTTGGCACCTACTGTGTTACTTGGCACCAACTACATTTTACTAATGCTTTGCACCTACTATGTATTCACTCGACATCCACTAAGTTTTTTTGATGCTTGGCACCTTCTATTTCACTCAGCAACTAGATTTTGCATTTGCTCGACACTAACTAAAAATATGCTCAACATGTTCTAGCTTTCTCGACACTCACTAATGAACTTAGTCAAGCTTTGTAGATAGCCTTGTTCCAACTTATACTTCTAAAGTTTCTAAGTGTGGTCAACCTCTATTTCTTCAAGTCTATTATCATTACATCATTTTATCATTATCTTAACTAATCATTGCACTTCATTACAAAACCATAACTCAATCTTTCCCTTAGGTACTTTTGTTACATCTTATTGACTAAATCCTCTTCATCAATCAACTAAGAGATAGTACTTGGATCTTATAAGCAATTTTCATTCTAGCAAATAGCTGGTTTGACATTAGTGAAAAAAAATGATTGAAAATATTCTTTATCAACAATCTCCCTCTTTCCAAACAATCTACCTTCTTCAATAGTGATATTTTCAATCAAATTTCCAACACCATACTATATATTGTATGTTACAAAAACACTTATTAGTCAAAACTGAATTCAAAAAGTTCAAGAACACCTTTTATACATCATCTTGTGTCTCCAACTTGGTAGAGTACTTAGTTTTTGAGATTTTTAAATATTGCTTTTATTTAAGAGATGTATCTCTAAGTATCTATACATATATGATATGATAATACTCCCCCATACATATATATATACAATATACTTTACATCTTTTTAGATTGGATATATAAATTTTCTCCCCTTTTATGTATCCTACATCTTATATTATATCTTCTCCCCTTTACAATATACATCTTCTCCCCCCTTTTTGACATTAATGCCAAAGATGTATGTTGTATATTGTATAGTAATGCCAAAATGTGACAAGAAATTTGAATGCACCTTTAGAATCAGTGCCATTGTCTTGTCCCAATTTTCTTGCAATACCTTGCATGTGTGCAATGCAACTTAAACTTCTATTGAAAGTTCTATCATGCAATCTGCAATTGAGAAGTTGTTATCATGGATGAGAGTTTTAGCATGTGAAATATGTTTCTACAATGCATCCATGTTTGGGAGAATCATGCCGTGTATGTTTACCAATGTAGCTCTTATTTTGACTTCTTCTCTTAGTAATTATACCTACATATCTATTAAAAATCTAATCTTTGTGTAGGAGACATAGCTGTAACTTGGGTCAAGTTGCAACTATTGTGCACTTGTCTTTATATCTTCATCAATCTCTGAAAGTTTATCTTTGATTTCCTTGGTGAAAATTGAAGTATCACAAAGTTTACCAAATAATGAAGTCACATTCTTGCAAGAGGTCTCCAATGAGCTTAGAATAGTAGATAGATATACTTGATGAATTGCAATCTTTCATGCAATTAGCTCCAAAACTTTATTCTCAAATTTCTTCTCATCTCTCTACAACAATTTCTCCTATCCATTTAAATCTTTGTTGAATTTTTGGACTACCTCTTCTAACTAAACCAAATTTGGTTGAGAAGTGTCAACCTTCATGTTGAGTGCCTCTGGTAGAATATTCTTTGCATCTTCAACAACTTGAAAATATTTCTTTCTTTCTTCTATAAGCCTCTACTGCTTAGCTTTCTTTTGAAGTAGCTCTCCAAATATATGCATTTGATTAGGATTATAATTGGAGATATCCCAATTTGAAATAACAATCTCCTTGTCAAGATAAATTTCCTCTTCTTTCTCTTTGACTTTGCGAAAAAAAATTGTACTCGATTGAAGCTTTGTCTAAACTATCTTTGTACTTATTATTTGCATACCAGGAATGGAAACAATGGTAGAAATAGTAGGAGTGGCTGAAAAAGTAGATACTAAACTTATTGAAGAAATACCTTGTGTAACCAAAATTGAGGGAGGAGGAAGTGTTGTTTGCTTGGTAGATGAAGTGCTTGTCACTTGTGTCAATGAAGTACTGATCAGAGCAGGTGAACAAATTGATTGAGTACTTGTACTTACAATTTTTGACACAATCAATCCTATGGTAGCTTTCTCTGAAATTGTTGTTTTTAATGCTTCACTCAGAGAATGAGGAAGTGGGGCTTTGACCACTGCTACAATTTTCTTAGGGTTGATCTCCTCTATGTTTTGAACTTCAAGTATATCTTCCTTGATAGCTTCTTTTCCCTAGTCCCATTCCTCATCAACTATATTATCATTATGTATTACTTATTCATCATCAATTTATTCATCTTTGTCATGTTCATCATCATCTTCCTTGTCACTAACATTAACAATAAAATCACATTGTTTGTGAAGATTTTAAATGTTCTTCCATGTGTTGGTAGCATTGTTTACGACACATTCAATCTCATTGATCAAAATTACACAAATTTTAAACTTTAAGGTAAGCTTTTCATCATTCTTCTTTAAGGATTCTTTTACTTCCTTATAACTTAAGCCTAGTATGCATTGCCTCAAGGTCTACTCTTATATCTCTTTAGCAATTTTCCTTGCATGCTCCCATCTTGGCTTAACTTTCTCCATTAATTCACTTGGAATCTACTGAACAAGATGGTCTAGAGAATATTTCCATTTTCCCATCTTAGACATAACCATGTCTTTAATTTGCTTCTACTCCTCTACAATTTTGGTTTCATACTTAATGATTTGAGGTCTTTTATGCCAACTCTTGAATCTATTTCTTTCAATCTTTCCTGAAAGGTGGGTGGAGGCTTCTTGAAAATTATGTCCTCTGCTTCTTCACCCATCTTTTGTTTCATCTTAGATGTTCTCCTTGTGAACACAATAGTAGATGGTTTGGCAGCTTTAATTATAATAACCTTACCTTTCTTCTTTATAGGTTCTTCTTCTTCCAACTTTTCTTCATCTTCTACTTCATCATCCTCAATGTCATCTCGTTTTCCTTCAATCAATAGAAGAGTGGAGCTGGTTTTCAATTTTGCAATTCTCTTCTTTCCTTTGTTGACTACCTAAGGGATTTTTATTCCAAGTTCTATTAAATTGCCTTTGCTTCATCATAGGTGCTAAATTATGCATCTTTTGGGTCAATAGGCTTATTTAATAGTGCTTCAATAATTTCATTGGTTTAATCAATGTTAAACTCATAACCTAGGGGCTTGACCCATACATTTCTAAATCTAACTACTTGAATATATACTTTATCATAGTCAACCATAAAACAAATATCATCTTTGTAATCAGCAACAAGTTTTTTTGGTATCTCAAATATGTTATTCATCTTGTCCTTAAATGCATCAAAGTAGTTATCTATAACACTAGTATAGTTTTCTCCCAATTTAGCTATATATTCATTGATCTAATAAAGAATAGGTACATCCTTCCTCCATACAATAGTTTCTTTAGATGGAAAAAACTTTTGCAGATAGAAAAATAGACAAGTTAAGAGTGAACCATACTTACAAGGATTGTTCGTTAAAGTTCTTGTACTCTCCATATTTTTTTTGAACTGATTCAACATCAACTCAGCAAGGTCAAGTGACAAGTTATTTTTGACCACTTTGTATGTGAGATCCATTGCTTCACATGATACATTGTTGAGTGTGCTCGAGTTATATATTTTGTGTGCCATGACATGTATCCCAAACTTAAATTCCATATCTGTAACATAGATAATTTTCATTCCCCTTCCATCCCACTCGACAAGGGTTTTCTTTTCTAGCTTGACCCAACTTAGGGTTTTGGTCATTTTAGCTTTTGCCAACCTTGGAAGACTAGTGATCCTATGGATCATCTTCTTGTTTATCACAATACATTGCTATAACCACAACTGACCATTATGCACATGGCTAAGGATAAATCTTATCCATTTGATCTAAAAATCTCATGGCATGTGCAGAATGTGAGTCAAACCCTTTGCTTCAAGGTGTTGATGCTCTAGTTTTAACACACCATTCACACACAATTATCTCAAGGATTAATCCATTTCCAAAGTTTCAATACCTTGAAGAGCACACCAAAAATGAAAAATAATATCATTTATCAATAGTACCTTTGATGGAATTTAAGATTGTGCTCTGTTTAGATCTAGGGTTTCTACAAAAGTCAGACTCGGCTTGAAGTTTGGTGCCTGCCATTCCACTCCTTGAACTAACATTTCTAATCCTTTCTTAGATTTTCTGCTAGTGGATGCCATTTTCCTCAGTAGGGTTTGAGAGAACATGAAAATCTTTAATAGTAATTTATTGAGATTGCTCGGATGCTCAAAAACTAATTTGCACAAATAGCTCTAAAAAATTCATGGTGACAAATGACTTCAATTTTGTCTTTTTTATCAAATTTTGCCTCTCAGTCACCATTAATTCCTAGTATGATTGTTCATTCAAATGACAGACTATCTTCCACTTCACTTGCATTAAGTTCCTAGTAGAGTCATCCATGACTCAGTGACCACATACCAATTTTAGTAGCTCTTGACCTTGCTCAGCAAGGTCTGTAACCCAACTTCACTCAATAATGACTGACATCTCGTTAAATGCTCAGTGGTCCCTTTGCATCTTGAATTTTATATGGATCTTTCATTTTGCTAACTAGAACTAATGTGAGATTTCTTCTTTAGAATCCTAGTTTGAGTTCTCCTTGTGAGAGATCAAGTGGAAATTCTTGAGTCACCCAATTCTTGAGTGACATGTTCATCATTGCTCAAACTTGCATTCTTAGAAAATTTTGGAATCCATTGGTGTCTCATATGTTTTATAATTTTATCAGCCTTCACTTTTTTTTCATCTTCAATTCTTCTAGTATTCATAAAGTTCTTGGCAAGATGACCAAGTTCTGTACAAATGAAACATCTTCTAGTAGTATCTTTTGTCCTTATGTGATGTTTTACACAATTCATTCCAATGTGTCCAAATTCTCCATAGTAATGATATCTGTACCAAGTGTTATAGTCCCAACCAAATATAGCTTTTACAATCTATTTTACTAGGTTTAATAACTTAGTTTTGCATTCTAAAGAATCATGCCCATGCTTCTTACATTTGTGACATTTGCCTTCAAATTTAGGTTTATCTTTGCATTCATTAGCTCTATTACCATGTTGATTGCAATTGTAGCATTTTCCATTGAATTTAGCTTTCCCATTTCTCTAAGATTTGTTTGATGTATGGCCTATCTTACCACAATGACTATAAGTAGGTCTTTGATTCTTTTGAGATCCTTGCTTAGATGATTCACCTTCTTCTATATATCCAATTCACACTTTTCCTTTTTTGTTTGTAATGGCTTTTCTCATTCTATTGATTCATGTCTACTTAAGATTTTATCATCCTCTCATTGGTTTACTTTTCAGTGTTTAGGTCATTCGGAAATCTTTCATTTTTTGTTCTTAGATTCATGATTTCTTCATTTGAATTGGTGAGTTGATTAATGAAGTCTCCTGCTAAAGGGATAGGTGCTGAAATTCATTGTTCTTTCCTTCTATCTCTTCTTTTGTCTTGTTTTTTCTCTTCCATGACTTCACACAATCTTATTTATTGAATTTCTTGCTCTCTTCTCAGCTTAGATCTTCTTGAAGATTTCCATTTTTCTCTAATAGTTCTTTAATTGCTTCATTGGCTTCATTTAAATTTATTGAATGGATGTCTTCAATGTAGAGTTTTTCCTTCATTTGGATTGCAAGATCTTTTCTCATTTTTTGGGATTGAGAGAGTTCTTCCTTTTCTTTCTTGAGTTTTCTAATAGTCAATTCCAAATCTAGCTTCTCATTGTCAATAGCCTTATCAAGTCTAAATACCTCCATAGCCTCTGATCTTTGCTCAAGTTGTTGAACTTCTTTCTTGAGAACTACAATGCTCTTATACCAATTGTTGGAAATATACATGATGGGCTAAGTTATTGAGAGGGGAGGGGTGAATCAGTAACCTATAAAACTTAATCCTTTATTAGCAATTAATCCATCTTATATATTCTGATCTAATTGCATGCCTGAAAAATTAAAATAATCAAAACATTCATAACACTTTTGACACACAATATGGTGACCTAGAAACCTTTCAAATAGAAAGTAAAACTATGGTGGGGATGATACCCACAACCTTTACCATTGTAGTATAAAGTTGGCCTATTAAGGCTTACAATGATTAATTCTAATGATCTACCCTATTAGGAGTAATAAGGACTGCTAGGTCCACCTTGTAAAAGGATTTACAAACATTAAATGAAGTATGCGCTCAGTAAAGAGATTTACAAAAGACTATTAAGTCTACCTTGTGAAAGGATTTAACTAATCCACCTATTAGGATGAAATAGTGGCTGATCTATGATCTACAACTTGGTTTGCTGAGTGAGATTCCTTTGAGTGTAATGATCACCTTGCTATGATAGATAAATCTTTGCTGCTCCTTATACTATTGTAACCTTTGTACTTCACACTTTTGTTGTTCTCTACTTGTTACAGTACTTCCATACTAAATAGTGGATGTGATACAATACATTACATATATACTAATCCAAATTACAATTTAACAAAGTTAGCTACAATACAAGTTTACACAATATACACAAGGTTGGCCCAACTGAAAGAAATTGAGTTATGAAGACTAGCTCGGTGAGGTTCTAATACTTGACATCTAATGTCAATTCTCTTCATTGTCATGCATTCAATAGATGTAGAAGCTTGGTCCATACTAATCACTTCCAAGTAATCTAAACTCAGTTTGTGGTGGTGACTTGGTGAATACTATGAAATTCAGCATATAAACTGAATCACTTGATTCACACTGCATAGCTTAGTCAATGCTATCACAATGAGCTCAGTATAAACTAAATCAGTTGGCTAACACTAAGTGCTTGGTCATCACTAGATTCACAACACTGTAACCATGAACTTGGTAAGCATTGCACAACTCAATTTTCACTAAGGAACTCGACATACACTAAAATGCTTGGTTTACATTGCTGATCACCAAATTGGTAGAAACTACTCAGCGCAAACTAAATATTGTTCCTTGAACTTGATAGCAACTATAGAACTTGGTAAAGCCTAAAATGCTTGATTAACATTGTTAACTATACAATAAGCTTGGTAGATACTATCTATCTGAATAAGTACATGTCACTAATTTAATAAATAAGATTATAATGTCAACAAGTTTACCATTTGACATTGCAATGTAATCTAATTTTGTAGGCATCTCTTAGTATTGAAGAAATATATCTCTCTTATAATAACTAATGTGTTTTCTCAAAACTTTTGGCATAATTATCTAGGAGTTCCTTCCAAAATGTGGCTTCTCTGATTAAAGAAATCCTATAGATAAAGGTATCATCCACAAATTGTTGAAGAACCTCAGAGGGGAGTATAGTTGTAGGTTTCATACCTCTTATCCATCATTTGTCCACCGTGGCCAAAAAGTTTCTTCCAAGCATCTCCACGACAATGATGAATAAGTAGGGGGAAATTTGGTCCCCTTGTCTAAACCCTCTAGTAGAATTAAATAATCTACATAGAGTCCCATTAAGAAAAATAACAAATTAGCCTCCTTAATTAGTAGAATAAATCCCTTCCCAAAACCTAGCCTTATCGAAATATCAAAATTACAATCAAACTTAAATTTTTCAAACACCTTGGAGATGTCTGATTTCATTACCATAACTAGGTTATTAGTTTTCTCCATAGAATGCAAGACTTCATGGAAGTTAATAGAAGCATCCAAAATCTGTCAAACTAAAACAAATCCATTTTGAGATGGGATGATAAACTTATCCTAGAGGGGCTTTAGCTGATTTACTAGAATCTTGAAAATAATTTTATGCACCATATTATAAAGGTTAATGGGCTAAAAATGATCTATCCTAGTGGGCTCATCGACTTGTAAAATTAGGACAATGTTGTTGGAAATAATTGTGTATTGTGTATTGTCATTGGTGTTACAAAAAATGTCATATCATTTCTAGTTAGTGTATGTTGAGATCACTCAAGCATTGTAGATAGTTTCTTGTGTCTACCAAGTATTCTAGAGTTTTCCTAGTTTAGAAAATAGTGTCTACCAAGTTCAGTCAAGTGACAAAGGAAAGTTTACAGAAGTTGAGTGTTAACTAAGCTCACTTAGTTAATGAAGGAAAAATTGGATGGAACCAGTTTTAACCGAGCTCACTTGGCTACCAAAGGAGCTTTGTGAATATGTAGTGTTGACCAAGTTCACTTGGTGAACATAGGAAAATGGAGTCAGCTTATGAAGGATTTTCTTATTTTTGCATATTAAGTTCAAATGAATTATTTGTCAGTTCTAGCTAACCGAGGATATGAATATTAATCATTCTAAGTTGTATTCAAGTTGACTTGACAATGTGTAAGATATAAATATAAGGTCAAGTTGAGGATTGAATGAGTGTAACATAATTGAAGATTTTGATGATGCTTAGAGGAATAAAATTAGAAGGATAAGCAGAATATCCTTGGTGAGCTACAAAGATAAATCTGATCAGGAATGATCAAGTATATATGCTAGAATTAAGATTTGTAATTAGTAATTTGATTGCATAAAAAATTGGGTCATCTCATTATTATTCTCTAACTATTGTAGTAATGATCCAAATCTCTTAATAGAGTTGGCTTAATAGCTATCTGTAAATCCTCTAACAAGGTGACATTTCTACTTAAGTGTCTAAAGATCTCTAACAAGGCCACTCGTAACAGGGTGATTATATCCTCTAATAGGATCACACCTAATAGTATATTTTGTAACCTTTAATAAGGTTGGCTCCTAATAGGGCTCACTTCAGAAGAGTGAAAATCAGTAACTAGTTGCAATTGGTGGTTTTTTCCAAATTGAGTTTCCACATTAAATTTTGGTGTCAATTATGTTTATGCTATTTGTTTTATGTGTATGAAACTAAGTTAAAGTAAGATAAATCATAGATAATATCTTAGGATTTTCATGTTAAGCATTTGCCAAGTTATTTTAGTGTTTACCAAGTTACATCATTTGTTAGTGTAAACTGAGTGCCTGTGTACTTACCGAGTCACATTAGAGTTAAGTTTACATAGAGTGTGATTTGTACTAACATCTAAGGGATCTAGGATATATTTTTATGGTAACTAATTCACCCCTCCCCTCTTAGTTACTCCTCTTATATTTCCAAAAATTGGTATCAAAGCTCTTGGTTCTTGTAGAGAAGGTTTCAAGGACCTAAGCTAAAGATCAGGATCTCTTATAGAAGAGAGATTCCCAAGTTGAATAGAGACAACTTTACAATAGGACAAGGACTTATGAGGTTACATTTGGCAACTATCAGTGATTTAGGCTGCCAATATCTTGATAGTGAATACAAGACTCCTACTTGAACATTATCAATTGAAGATATTACTGAAAAGAAAAATCATAAAATTTTGATGCTTGACATTCCTTCTACTCTTAATTATGCTAAATTTGATGAAGTCAAAAGTTTCACTACAACTTATTATATGTGGAACAAACTAAAAGCCATCTAGAGGAGATGATATTGTAAGAAGAGCTAAAGTCAAAAGTCTCAGATGAAAATTTGATTAGATGAAGATAAGAGAAGATTCAAAAATATTATAAAATATGTTGAGTAAATTAAAGCAAGTGTGCCAATAGTGGCATGTTGTGATGGTTAAGTTGTCGTGTTGATGTCCTTGCCATCAAGTTTCAAATCTCATGGGGATGAGGTCCCTTGTTTGTGGCCTCACTGGTTCATAGCTCCAGGTCAAAGCATTTACCCCTCTTTAAAAAAAAGAATTAAAGCAAGTGTGTGTGCAATCAAAGCATCTAGAGGATACATTGATGAACAAACACTTGTAAGAAAGGTACTCAAAACCCTTCTTCCTATCCATGTAATTAGAGTATCTGCTATTCAAGAGATGAGATGTGATCCAAATAGCAATATAACTTTGGATGCTCTAGTTGAAAGATTGACAACTTTTGAATTGGATAACTATGATAACTATGTCCCTAGTTCCAAAGGTATTGAACTTGCATTTAAAACCAAGCTTGCACTCAACAAAATGGGTAAGAAATAAAATTCTAATCAATTAGAGAGTGAAGAAGAGGAAGAAAGTTCAGACAATGATCTTGAAGTTGTTGAAGCCCTACTTGCAAGGAAATATTTCAAAGGTAGAGGAAAGTACAAAGGTAAGATTCCTCTAATCTATTTTTTGTGTGAAAAAGTTGGACAAGGTTCCCAAACAGAGAAGACAAAGATGGAAAGAAAATCAATAAGTTCAAAGGCAAGAAGGAATTGAAGAACTACAAGGGCTATAAGGACAAAGGTAGGAAATCATGTTTTATGGCTAAAGATTCTAATAACAGTGAAGATGGATGGTATACATTGTTGTAAAATATGAATCAAATGATGAAGAGATAAAATAACACTTATCTCTCATATTAGCAAAAATGATACATAGATTATTGATAGTGGTCATTCACATTGTATGATTGGTGATAAAGCAAAGTTTGAACACATGGAACATTATGATGGTGGTAGTGTGAGATTTGGAAACAATGAACCTTGTTGCATAAAGGGAAAAGGTTGTATCTCATTGTAATATCCTCCCCTGATTTGAACTTTGACTTGCAGAAATTTAACTTAAGGAATATTGTCAAACACTTTGTATGCAAACTCATAAAGCTAATTTCCTCAATAAATTGCTTTCCAATGAGAAAATTTACGAACAACTATGAAGTGACATTAAAATGCATAATACACATCATAACATTTTCACAAACACTTGGTACACATTCAATAGTATATGAAAAATCTAGAAACTCTTTCAATCTGCTAATAAAGGGTGATTTTTAAATGTAGATGTGCACTTACAGCTACCTTAAAGGCTACAACAACTATTCAGACTTATATTCAACAATTATTATGCAAAATATCAAAATTTGACAGAAGAAACCTAGAATTAGTGGTCGTAGTATTTTGTAGATGTAGTCCGCCAGCCCTCCAAACTTCTAATTAGCCGAAAAAATAAGTAAACTTGATACCAACACTGTTCATGCCGTACTGTAGCAAAATACTATTCATGCCGACTGTAGCAAAAAATAACTTCAGATCTGCACCTCAAACCCTTGTAAATTTCTTTATGCAAACGCCCCAAATGAAACCTAGTGTGTTTCCTGAAGTGAAAGCACCCTTGATCCTCCTGACTGTGTCTTCCAACAGCGAAGAGAATGCTAGCAAAGAGGGATTCTGTCCTCCAAGCCCAATAATCAAATATCCAACAACATAACATTAATCTTCATCCAAGTATACAAAAAAAATAGTTCTTCCATTTCTTTTATAGTGTTCTCACAAGAGCTCAATCCTTCGTTTTCTCAATGTGGGATAAAAAATAACTCCCTTTATGTACCTTATGTCTCCAATGTGTTATAAAAATAAAGGGAACTCTTTTAATTTAAATATTTCCCACAAACTATAGTCTATGCATTAATAAAGTTAAATATTTAAATTTAACTTTATAAAATGGCTTTATCAATGCATAACAAATCTTATCAATGATAAATAAATCTTCTTGTCGATTTTAAACAATTACCATCGACATACCACTGTGACTGAATGTCCGGCCATGTCCAAGATGACTTACTATAAATAGTAAGTATGCCCAAAGTTGCCTCAGAACCCCTCAGAAAGACTTGCAACTGAAACTGTCTAGGCGATATGGCCTCTAAGCTCCTTTAATGTCCTAGTTAGCCTACGAGACCGTGGGGAAATAGGCTACTAACAACATCATGCTATGAATGCTAGAAAGGGGACATTACAGTCCGCCCTTCCCAAAATTTCTTGTCCTCAAGCAATTTTAGCTCTAGATGCTGCAATATCTGCTCATTTTCCCAAGTAGCATCCTCAACAGGTAGGTTCCTCCACTTCACTAGATACTCCCTGATAGTCCTCCTACGAAGCACCCTCTCCCTGGAGTCAAGTATGGCCTCGGGAACCAAGATAAGCTTCCCCTCATCATCAAGAGGTGGCAATACTATTGAAGGCACCACATTGTGACCCAATGCATTCTTAAGGCATGACACATGGAACACATTATGCACTTTACTATCTGCAGGAAACTCCAACTCATAAGCTACTTCGCCCACTCTCCTGATTACTTTGAATGGTCCATAGTAGCGTGGTTTCAATTTCTCTGCTCCACTCTTCTTGAGAGAGGATTGTCTATATGGCTGTAACATGAGGTACACCATATCTCCCACCTCAAAAGACCTCTCAACCCTGTGCTGATCAGCATATTGCTTCTGCTGATTTTGTGCCTTTTGCAAATTTTCCTTCAAGGATCGCATAATGTCCTGACACTCCTGCAAATTATCCTTGGCCTTAGGCACCTTGCTGTCCCCAAATAACAAATCCAAAATATTAGGAGCATCATACCCGTACAGTGCCATAAAAGGGGACATTTGAATAGACATATGGAAAGAGGTATTATAGCAGTACTCCCCTAGATGTAGCCACTTCACCCAAGCCTTCTGCTCTCCTACAATGTAGTTTTGAAGGTACCCCTCAACCCATTTGTTCACTATCTCTGTCTGCCCATCAGTTTGGGGGTGGTAGCTAGTACTCGGAGTGAGCTCTGTTCCACATAACCTGAACAACTCCTGCCAAAAGTAGCTCATAAATCCGCTATCTCTATCACTGACTATGCTCCGTGGTATCCCATGTAGTCAGAATACCTCTCAAAAAAATAGTTCTGCTGTTTGTGCTGCTGAATATGTAGACGAAATTGCAAAGAAATGTGCAAATTTCGTCAATCTGTCTACCACAAAAAAGATACAATCCCGACTCTATGCCTTGGGGAGGCCTGTGATAAAATCCATGGAAATGCTATCCCACTTCTTCTCTGGTATGGGTAGGGGCTGTAGTAAACCACCCGAAAAAGAATGTTCCTGTTTGTTCTGCTAACACACAGGGCATGCCCTAACAAACTGAAGCACCTCTGATTTGAGTACTTTCCAAGTGAAGCGCTCTCTCACCTGTCGATATGTCTTAAAGAATCTGGGATGTCCTGCCATTGGTGAATCATGAAATGCCCTCAAAATCTTCTGCTTCATAGCAGACCCGGGTACTAAATAAATCCTTTCCTTGTAGATGATCAAATCATTTACAATAGTGTATCGACTATCTTGAATAGCTCCCTCAATAATGCTAGATGCCCAACTATCCTTAGCATATTCTGCCAAGATCATCTCTCTCCAATCATCCATGACTATCCCAACAGCAAGCAAATGAGGCCTTCTAGATAAAGCATCTGCAACAATATTTTTCTTCCCTTTGACATAGGCTATGTCAAAATCATAGGCCTATAATTTACTCACCCATTTCTGTTGCCTGTCATTAAGGTCCTTCTGTCCGAGGAAATGTTTCAAGCTATTATGATCTATTTTTACTGTGAATTAGCTTCCCACTAAGTACTGCCTAAACTTAGCTAGTGCGTGCATGATTGCTAGCATCTCTTTGTCGTAGATGCTATAGGTTCTCTCCACACCTCATAATTTTCTACTCTCATATGTGATGGGATGCTTGTCTTGCATGAGAACAACTCCTATGCCCTCTCCTGAGGCATCACACTGCAGCTCAAAGGACCTGGTGAAATTTGGAATGGCTAAAATAGGACATGTACTCATTAGCTCCTTAAACCTGTCAAAACAATCCTGAGCCCTCTCTGACCACTTGAAACTATCTTTCCGTGTCAAATCTGTAAGTGGTGCTGCTATCTGTGAAAATCCCTTCACAAATCTGCGGTAGAACCCACAAAGCCCAAGAAATCCCTTGAGTTGTGAAGTGTTCCTCGGTGGTGGCCAATCCAGAATGGCCCTGATCTTGTCTAGGTCAACCCGAACACTTCCTGCACTAATAATATGCCCTAGATAGAGAAACTCTTTCATCCCAAACTCACATTTACTCATCTTGGCATATAATGACTCCCTCTCTAGAATACTGAGCACTGTATCAATATGCTTCAAATGTTCCTCCCAAGTACGGCTGTATATCAGTATATCATCAAAAAATATCAACACAAACTTCCTCAACTGATCTCTGAACACTCTATTCATACAGGACTAGAAAGTGGCAGGGGCATTTGTCAACCCAAAGGGCATGACTAAGAACTCAAAATGTCCATAGTGGCATCTAAAAGTTGTCTTCTCCACATCCACCTCTCTAACTCGTATCTGATGGTAGCTGGATCTCAAATCAATCTTGGAGAAGTAGCATGCACCATGCAATTCATCAATAAGCTCATCGATGCGCGGGATAGGGTATCGGTTCTTGATTGTCTTCTTGTTTAGCTCCCTATAATCAATGCACATCCTCATTGTACCATCCTTCTTCTTCACAAATACTACTAAAGAAGCGAAAGGACTTTTTCTTGGCCGTATGTGCCCCATGTCAATCAACTCCTTAATTGCCTTTTCTATTTCATCCTTATATCTCTTCGGATGGTGGTAAGGTGTGATGATAACTGGCTTAGCCCCTTCCTCTAATTCAATAACATGCTCGATTCCCCTATTCGGGGGTTTCCCTAGAGGTATCTCACCAAACACCTTAGTATGTTTGATTATTATTTTTTGTACATCAGGTGGATACTCTAGTTTATGCTACTCTGTCATCTCAGGCATTACTCTAAACTCTGCTGCCCACTACACCTGATCATGTCTAAAGAAACTCTGCATCTGCTTGAGTGACACCACTCGAAGTCTCCCATCTGACAAACCTCTGAGCACTATCTTCTTACCATTTTCCTCAAACCTCATTTCCATTTTCTCAAGGTTAAATGTGAACTCTACCAGAGACTTCATCCAGTTCATCCCAAGCACCATATCCTGATCACCAATGTTGACCACAAAGAAATCTCATGTCATGTCATAATCTCCCAAACAAAGCTGCAAGTTGGAGATTTTCTTGGTACATTCAATTTTGAAGCCATTGGCAACCATCACCTTAAATCCCCTATGCTCCTCTGTATGTAGCCCTCTGCGTATCACAAACTTCTCATCAATGAAATTATGTGTCGCCCCTGTATCAATGAGTGCCACAACTCTCTGTCCATCCAAGGTTCCCCTAACTCTGAAAGTGATGGCCTCCTATATACTTGACAACTGAGCTATCGTGTTATCACCACGTGCTTCCTCCTATGAAGAACTATCATCATCTCCATCTAATTCAGATGACTGCTCTGAATCTCCATCTACTGACTCTTCGGCTGAAAAGTACTCCATCTACTTAGCTTTTGCTTTCAATGGACACTTATGTGACAAATCCCAAGGCTCCCTACAATGAAAACAAAGCTTCTTCTTCCTAAGATCATTAAGTGTCTCATTGTCCAACCTCTTACTTTCCTCCTTAGCTGGCTGAACCTCTTTATGAAAAGGTTTCTTGTCCTTATCTTTCCTTGAAGGGAAACTCTTTGCCTAGAATTTATTTTTTGAAGATGAAGAGGAATCCATGTCATGAGCTTTCTTAATGGCTTCCTGCAAAGTGGGAGGGTTGAGAGATTTAATCCACCTTCTCAACGGATCAGCTAACCCATCCATAAATAGAACTAGTATCCTTCGTTTAGATACATCTGTTACTAACACTACAAGTTTCTGAAACTCTAAAATGTATGTTTCCAATGAGCCCCACTGTTTAAGCTGAGCTAACTCCTTGAAATGGAGTTCTGGATCCTTCCTATCAAAATGTTCAATCAGCCTCTCTGTAAACTCCACATATGAGGTAATATTTGCATGTCCCATAGTAACCATACCATGATGCCACCACTCGTGTGCTAACCCATCCAGATGAATTGCTGCGTACTTAATAGCTTCTTCCTCGAGCATAGGCTTCAATTGAAAGTATGTGTCAAGCTTTTGAACCCAAGCTCTTGCTGTAGACTTTCCTGAGCCATCATAATATGGTAACTCAAGTCTCCCTACTTTCTTCCGTAGCTCATAGCTCTGGTTCCTGTCATGTCCACGTGGCATATGTTTCATCCGCACATCCATATACTCCCTAAAGGTAATTGCAGCAGTAAAATCCGGCCCTCTGGCTTCCCAATCTCTCCTCAACTGGTTCTGTGTATCAATAATCTGGGGCTCTGGTACGAGTTGCTCTGGAGCTCTAGGAGGAAATGTAGGAATCATGGGCCTTGAACTCACTGTCCTAGCTTGTTGGGGTGCATGACCGAAATTGTTCCCAACTTGTTCATCTCCATTATGTGTCCCATCCTGATCATTTCCATTTTGATTGTTACCATTCTGATTATTTCCTCCACCCATGTTAGCATTCAACCCCATTTGACGAGCCATCATATGCATCATAAGATCCAATCTCTGATTTCGTTCCTGTGCCCTTTGTTCTGCTACTCGCTGACCCTATACCAAGGTCTCTAATAACTGTAAGAATCTTTCCTCTCCAGGCTCTGGACCGGCATTCTCGCCTCCACCTAATCTTGTATTCCTGTCATCTCGGTCACCCATATTGCTGTCTTGATCAAAGAATACCTCCGCTGTGTCTGTATGACTAGATTGTATACCCCCCTGTACATATGAACTAGACTGTTTGCTTTGCAGGTCTAAACTCCTACTTTGTCTTGCTCTGGTATTGCAGAAATTATAAGGCCCCTGTCACATGCTCAAACATAAATGCTCTGATTTTAGTGTTTTGACATTTCATCAAACACTTTCCCCTCTATCCGCCAGTTCCAAATTTCCTATAAGACCTCCACAGGATGGCAGGACTTATAGCTCTGATACCACTGTAATATCCTCCCCTGATTTGAACTTTGACTTGTAGAAATTTAACTTAAGGAATATTGTCAAACACTTTGTATGCAAACTCATAAAGCTGATTTCCTCAATAAATTGCTTTCCAATGAGCAGATTTACGAACAACTATGAAGTGACATTAAAATGCATAATACACATCATAACATTTTCACAAACACTTGGTACACATTTAATAGTATATGAAAAATCTGGAAACTCTTTCAATCTGCTAATAAAGGGTGATTTTTAAATGTAGATGTGCACTTACAGTTGCCTTAAAGGCTGCAACAACTATTCAGACTTGTATTCAACAATTATTATGTAAAATATCAAAATTTGACAGAAGAAACCTGGAATTAGTGGCCGTAGTATTTTGTAGATGTAGTCAGCCAGCCCTCCAAACTTCTAATCAGCCGGAAAAACAAGTAAACTTGATACCAACACTGTTCATGCCGTACTGTAGCAAAATACTGTTCATGCCGACTGTAGCAAAAATTAACTTCAAATCTGCACCTCAAACCCTTGTAAATTTCTTTATGCAAATGCCCCAAATGAAACCTAGTGTGTTTCTTGAAGTGAAAACACCCTTGATCCTCCTGACTGTGTCTTCCAACAGCGAAGAGAATGCTAGCAAAGAGTGATTTCGTCCTCCAAGCCCGATAATCAAATATCCAACAACATAACATTAATCTTCATCCAAGCATACAAAGAAAAGCTCTTCCATTTCTTTTATAGTGTTCTCACAAGAGCTCAATCCTTCGTTTTCTCAATGTGGGATAAAACATAACTCCCTTTATGTACCTTATGTCTCCAATGTGTTATAAAAATAAAGGGAACTCTTTTAATTTAAATATTTCCCACAAACTATAGTCTATGCATTAATAAAGTTAAATATTTAAATTTAACTTTATAAAATGGCTTTATCAATGCATAACAAATCTTATCAATGATAAATAAATCTTCTTGTCGATTTTAAACAATTACCATCGACATACCACTGTGACTGAATGTCCGGCCATGTCCAAGATGACTTACTATAAATAGTAAGTATGCCCAAAGTTGCCTCAGAACCCCTCAGAAAGACCTGCAACTGAAACTGTCTAGGCCAAATGGCCTCTAAGCCCCTTTAATGTCCTAGTTAGCCTACGGGACTGTGGGGAAATAGGCTAATGACAACATCATGCTATGAATGCTAGAAAGGGGACATTACACTCATTAACCAATGAAATTAAATGTGACAATGCTTACTGGATTGAACGACTAAAGCATAATCTACTGAGTGTGGCACAATTGAATAACATTAGATTCAAGGTAGAATTCATGAATGGGAAGGTCAAAATATTGGATGGAAAAGGTAATCTAGTTAGGTCTGGTAAACAAACAAAAGGTAATCTATTCTATCAACATCTCAATGAAAGTTCATGTTTTATTGCTCAAAAAGAAGAAAGTTGATTATGGCACAAAAGATTATGTCATGTGAAATTTGATAATATGGTCAAAATAAGTAAAAACATAAGAGTAAGAGGTATTCCTAGCTCAAGGAAACCTGATATGGGTCTATGAAAAAATTGTCAAATTGGTAAGATGGGAAGAATTAGTTTCAAAAAAAGATCTATTGTTCTAAAGAATTCTTAGAACTTGTACACATATAGACTTATGTGGACCTATTGGAATAGAGAGTTATAGTGGAGCTATGTTTTTCATTCTTTTTGTTCATGATTATTTTAGAATGATGACTAGAATGTATCTAAAAGAAATTTTTGAAGCATTTCAAAAAAATTAAGTGGTATATGGAAAGAGTAGAGAAAGAAATTGGAAAGAAGCTAAAATATTTGAGATCAGATAGAGATGGTGAACTCATTTCCAATGAGTTCATTGAATTTTTCATTGAAAAAGGAATTAAGAGACATGTATTAGCCCCTCGTACACCTCAGTAAAATAGTACTGCTTAAAGAAGGAACAAATTCATCATGGATTATGCAAGAACATTGATGATAGAAAAAATGTTGCAATCAAATATAGGAAGGAAGCAATCAATACTGCAATGCATACCTTAAACTGAGTATAGTTGAAGAAAGACTCAAACCAAACTTCTTATGAACTATGGTATGGCTACAAACCTAATGTAAGTTACTTAAAGTATTTGGTAGCAAATGTTATATCCTGAAAGAATCTAGGAAAGATAAATTTGATGTCAAAGGTGATGAAGGCATATTCCTAGGATATCCCTACTGAAGTAAAGCATACAAATATTTGAATTTTTCTACTCATAAAATCATAGAAAGTGCACATGTGAGGATTGATGAGATTGCAAAAAAGAGTGAAGAGGAAAGTAGCAAAGAACCTAAGGATTATAGAAGGTTTGTGTATTATGAACCTGATACATTACCAAATCTATCTGGAAGTCAAAAAGCTTCACCTCCCAAGTCCCCAAAATCTCCAAAAGCTACCGAGTTGCATCTAGTGCAACTCGATTCATAGTCTAGAGGACCCAAGTCACTATCAAAATCTACTGAGTTGTCGCTAGCAAAAACTAAGTCTGATGGACCTGAGTCTCAAATAGTGGGACCCAAGCTTAATATAGAAGATCATGAAGAGGTCAGTGGAAAAAACTCTGAATCCAAAGAACATATGTTAGCAAGATATGTTAGAAGGCATCATACACTTGATCAGATCATTGGAAACAAGTCAGATGGAACAATAACAAGAAACAATTTGAAAGGTACATGTTTGCTTGCTAAATTTGAACCTAGATATGTAAAACATGCTTTCGATAATGAAAGTTGGATTGAAGCTATGAATGCAGAAATAGAATAGATAGAAAAGAATAAGATTTGGACTCTTGTTCCTAGACCCAAGGATAAAAATGTAATTGGCACAGAGTGGGTTTTTAGAAATAAGCTAAATGAAGATGGAGAAGTTTCAAGAAACAAAGCAAGGTTAGTTTATAAATGTTATTCTCAAGAAGAAGTATTGATTATGGTGAAACTTTTTCTCTTGTTGCAAGATTGGAAGGTGTTAAAATTTTACTAGCATATGTAGCATATAGAGGATTTAAAGTTTATCAAACAGATGCAAAACTACATTCTTGAATGAAATTTTTGATAAGGAAGTCTACATAGAACAATCTAAAGGTTTTGTAGATCCTAGCAAAAGAGATATGGTCTAAAAATTACACAAAGATTTGTATGGATTCAAGAAAGCTCCTAGAGTGTGGTATGAAAGACTTCATAACTACCTGATAGAGATTGGTTTCTAAAGAAAAAATGATAACAACAATCTATACATCAAAGAAGGACAAACAAGAAGATTGTGTTGGCAGAATTTTTTTTGGATGACATTTTATTTACAAGAAATGATGACTTGTGCAAATCATTTTTAGAAGAAATGAGTAAAGAATTTGAGATGCCTATGTATGGAGAGATAAAATTCATTGTTGGATTGTAGATCCAATAGAAGAAAGATGGTACCTACATTACTCAATCCAAATATATCAAGGAGATACTAAAGGAATTTGGAATTCAAGATTCAAGACCAATTGGAACTCCTATGTCTACTGGACATAAGATTTCCAAAAATGATAATTCCAAGATTGTAGATCAAACCAAATATAGATCAATGATTGGAAAATTGCAAAATGTAGTACACATAAGGCTTGATATTGCATTAGTAGTTAGTATTGTGGCAAGATTCTTAGCAAATCTCAAAGAAAATTACATGATGGAAATCAAAAGAATCATGCGATATTTGAAAGGTAATGAATAATATGGATTATGGTATAGAAAAAACTTGGCAACTTGGATTTGAAAGAATTCACAAATGCTGATTGGGCAGGAAGTGTTGATGAAAAAAAGAGCACCAGTGGTAGAACATTCTTTCTTGGTAAAAGACTAGTGTCTTGATTAAGCAAGAAACAAAATTTTATTTCTTAGCCCATAGTATAGGTAGAGTATGTGGCACTAATAGTTTTTTGTTCAAATGTTGTTTGGTTCAAGCAACTGTTGGTAGGTATGAAGGTAGAAATTAAGGATTTAGTGGTTATCTTCTATAATAACACCAATGCAATTAACATATCAAAGAATTCTATGATGCATACCAAAACAAAACACATTTCTATAAAATATCATTTTTTGAGAGAGTTGGTACAATATAAAGAGGTAAGGTTGCAATATGTGAATACTAAAGAACAAATTATAGATATATTCACTAAGCCATTACCTAAGGATGCATTTCTATATCTAAGAAGTAAGTTAGGGATCATTCCCCTATCTAGAGCTCACTAAATGAAGTTTAGTAATGCATCAACTAGAGCATGTTGAAGATGAGTTAGTTGATGCAATATTAACAAGGGCAGATTACAAATGAATCAGTACATAAAGTACATTGATATTTACTGAATGATTAACTAAGGATGCATTTATGTATCTAAGAAGTAAGTTAGGGGTCATTCCCTTGGCTGAAGTTCACTAAATGAAGTTTAGTAATGCATGAACTAGAGCATGTTGAAGTTGAGTTAGTGGATGCAGTATTGACAAGGGCACATTGAACATGAATTAGTACATAAGGTACATTGATATTCATTGAATATTCTCTTTGGCATGAGATGTCAAAGAGGAATAATTTTACTATCATATCTCATAGAAATTTTATAAAGATAAGAGAAAGAGATGCCAAAGAAGGAAAATGAACTTGGTTTGATATCAAAGACAAAGTTTTTCTAACAAAGGGAGAAACTGAAGGCAGAGGGAGTTCACACTGATAGAGGGAGTTCTCATGGATGAGAATAAAAATGAAACTAAGTATATGTTCCTTACTTTATTCTCACTCTAAAAATTTCATTGCATTATGACATATTGTGTTTCGATCAATGCTAAAGAGGGAGATTGTTAGAAATAATTGATTAATTCTATATTGGCTTTGATGTTACACAAAATGTCATATCATTATCAGTCAGTGTATGTTGAGATCACTCAAGCATTAAAAATAGTTTCCTATGTCTATCAAGCATTCCAAAGTTTGCCTAGTTCAGAAGACAATGTCTACTGAGTTCACTCGGTCAATAAAATAAAGTTTACAGAAGTTGAATGTTAACCGAGCTCACTTGATTAAAGAAGGAAAAGTTGGATGGAACTAATGTTAATCAAGCTCACTTGGTTATGAAACAAAATTTGTGAATATCTAGTGTTGACTGAGTTCACTTGGTTAACACAGGAAAATCACTTTGAGATAGTATCTACCAAGTAGGGTTGACTAACAAAGGATTCTCTTGTTTTGCCATGTTAATTTTAAGTGAAATATTTGTTGGTTCTAGCCAACTAAGGAGATGAATACTAATTATTCTAAGTTTTATTCAAGCCAACTTGACAATGTGTAAGATATAAATATAGGGTTAAGTTGAGGATTGAATGTGTGGAACATAATTGAAGATTTTGATGATTCTTAGAGGAAGAAAATAAGAAGGATAAGAAGAATATCCTTGGTGAGCTGAAAAGATTCATTCAATTAGGAAGGATTAATTATACAAGCCAGAATTGAGATCTATAATCAACAATTCAGTTGCATCAAAAATTAGGTCATCTCATTGTTACTCTCTAACCATTGTAGCATTGATCCAAATATCTTAATGGAGTTGTCTTAACAACTATTTGTAAATCCTCTAAATAGGTGGCATTTCTATTGAAGTTTCTAAAGACCTCTAACAAGGCCACTCCTAATAGGGTGATTAAATTCTCTAATAGGGTCACACCTAACAATGTGTTTTGTAACGTTTAACAGGGTTGGCTCCTAATAGACATCACTTTAGAAGAGTGAAAATCTATAGCTAGTTACAATTGGTGGTTTTTCCCAAATTGGTTTTCCACATTAAATCTTGGTGTTAGTTGTGCTCTTTCTATTTCTTTTATGTGTATGAAACTAAGTTAAAGTAAGATCAAACATAGATAATATCTTAAGATTTTCATATTAAGCATTTGCTGAGTTATTTCAGTGTTTACCAGTTATAAGATTTGTTAGTATAAACCAAGTGCATGTGTATTTACCGAGTCACATGTCAGAGTTCAAAGTTTGATTTCTACTAACATGTAAGAGATTTGAGATATATTTTTGTGGTAACTAATTCACCCCTCCCCTCTCATTTACTCCTCTTATATTTCCAACAAATGTAAGCACAAGTAAGCTCCTTCAAGAATCTTCCTTTATTTATGAAATCTCTAGCTCCATGCATGAGGTCATATTTTATGATTTCCCAAAACTCCAAAAAGAAAGAAAGGGATCTAAGTCATATGGGCCTAGGGCCCTATAGTCTCCCATGGAAAATATTGTCACTTTCACCTCCTCAGCTTTCACCCTCTTGACCAAATCATTGTTCATACCAACATCCACTACCAGGGTAATGATTATCATAAATTCCTCAATTTTTCTTAAGGAGCACAAGATGATTGTAGATATCCAAGAAGTGATTGAAAGCCCAATTTTCCAAATCTACTTCTTGATCAGTAAGTTCCCTATTTTGATCATCTAACAGCTTAGTTATAGTGCTCCTTTTTTTGTGCTTAGAGGTTGACCTATGAAAGAAAGAAATAATCATATCCCCTTCCATGAGCCATTGAATATGTGATATTTGTTTTGAGAAAATCTCTTCCCTCTCCACAACTTCCTTCCACTTAGTTTCTAGATATTTTTCTTTCCCAATAGTTTACACAAAGATGTCCCCATTAGCTATAGGGCTTTCAAAATCCTCATGCTTCTTCTTAATGTCCATTTTTTGTTTAAAAATGCCTAGACAAAGGTTGATTTAATCCAACTACACACTTATCTATTAATTATTTCAAGCTTCCTTGCTATCCTATACATGCTCTTCCCTTCCATCATAGTGTTCCACCATTTTTTGATATACTTATTAAATTGGGGGTGTGAACACCACATAATCTCGTATCTGACGGGTTTATGAAGTAGAGAGTTGTATTTGGGCCAACTAAAAAAGATCACAGAGTTAAAGATTTTGGTGATGAAAAAGGGAGAATCTCCCATTCTTCAAATATTTGGACATGGTCGAACCTTACTTCGATAAGGTTTCGTCCCATTCTATTATTAGACTAGGTGAGTGGATATCCTTGGAGGTAAATATTAAGGAGGTCATTGTGCCTAAGGAAGTCAGTCAAATCATGCAGTCTCTTATCTAGTAATCTTCCAATTCTCCCAATTTTTCAAAGGGATAAAGTGGTGAGGTAAAATCACCAACACAAATCATCTTAACAATTTGAAGAGAATCTAATACCCTAGAGGCCTCACCCTAGAATTGAGGCCTTTGAGCCCTTGTGTTGGGTGCATAAAAATTAAGTAAGAGTCCTCTATAATCCTTCTAATTAAACTCCACCACAAGGAAATGTAAATTTGAGAAAATCTCTCTATCTAAAACCTTATTGAGGTCCCATATAGTAGAAATGTCTCCAAAAGCACCAGTCACCTCTCTATAAGAATAGGTAGCAATAGATGAGATGTATGCCACCAAGATTTCAATATTCCTAACTATTATTTTAACTTCCTAAATAAGAATAATGTCTACTTTATGATATGTAGTTTTCTGCATAATTACATACTACTTCCTAGCACTATTAAACCCCCCAACATTCCAAGAAATGATCTTCATTTCGTATGTCTCCAAGTATCCTCCAAAGTAAGAAAAGTACCTTCAACAATGTCCCTTGTAGTTGATTTACTATGATAGTCTTCCCTGAAGGTCTCCTGACCTTAGAATCAAAGTCCACATGAAGTTTAATAGTTCCCTGTGTCTTCCTTTTCACAGTATTCCACCCTCCAGAAGGGTCCCCCATAGGTAGGCTAGGGGTCAACAGGTAATCCAACATTGTTGGAGACAGGGAAAGCACTTCCTCACTAATAAAAAAGGACACCATTAGGGAGCTTATAGGTGAAGCTCATTCCCTCCCTCCCATAAAGTTTTTAGAATGGTTTGGCTACATTTCTAAAAGAAAAAACATAAGAATTTAATTTGTTCAAGATATTCAAAACTAGAGTTGAGAAGGGCACTACTAAGATCCTAAAAAGTCTAAGATCAAATAAAGAAATACAGAATAAGAACTCAAAAGAAAAATGTATACACCTAGGAATCCTCAACATAGCAATATTAAAAAGGAAATTAACGTAACCATTTTCAAATTTATAGGAATACTGATGATAAAAAAATGGTATACTTTATATGCTTTGGAGAGACACTATGAGCACTATATTATACACATTAAACCAACTATAGGTAAAGAACAGTACAAACAATATTCCTTATGAGCTTTGGCATGGTCACTCACATAATGTAAATTATTTAAAAGTGTTAGGGAGTAGATGCTACATTAGAAAGGATACAAATACACAAAAAAATTTACCCTTGGAGAGAAAAGGGGATATTATTTAGATATGATTCAAAAAAGAAAATATTATAAGTGTCTTAAGAACAGAACCAAAAAGATAATATGAAGTAAAAATGTGAGAGTTGATGAATTCCCTAAGATGATTGATTAATCCAACAAGAAGGAACCATAAGACAATAAAGCGATTATATATGTAAAATCATTAGAGAAAGTTTCTTAAGATCTAGATAGCAAAGACAACAAAGAAGAACTAGTACAAGCTAAAGAAGAGGCTCCTAGAAATGAAGTTGGTTACCAAGGTATGTGAGGTTGAATCAATCTACTGATAAAATTATTGGAGATAGAAGTTATGATGTTTAAACAAGAAAGGAAGGTAAGAGAAAGTACATGCTTTCTTTCTGAATTTAAATCTAAATTAGTGAAAGAAGCTCTAAAGGATGTTGACTAGGTGAAGGAAATATAAGAAGAGTTGGACAAATTAAAGAAGAACACGACATGGACACTAGTTCCTAAATTAGTAGATAATAATGTGATCAATAAAGAGTAAGTTTTTAGGAATAATATGGATGAGTCTAATAAGGTGATGAGGAACAAGACTATAATTGTGTGTAAACATTTTGCACAAGAGGAAGGTTTAGAGTATGATGAAACATTTCCACCAATGGAAAAACCCGAAGTTGCAAAGATTTTTTTTACATCTTTTGTATATAATAAGTTCAAGGTATACTAGATGAATATTAACTTTTTATTTGTTAATGGGGTATTGGAATAAATAGTGCACATTGAAAAATCTAAAGGGTTTTTGTCATCATATGGTTCAAGGATATGGTGTCAAAGATGAGGAAATATATGTATGGATTGAAGAAAGAAAAAAGGGCATGGTATGATGGAATGTATTTATATATGATCAAAATTAGTTTCCTCAAAGTACTTGTGATTATAATAAGATGTATTTGAAGATTGATATGGATGACAAATAGTTGATTGTAGAGACCTTTGTAGAAGACATCATTTTTGGCAGAAAATGATGAGTTGAGCATTGCATTTATAGATGAGATGAAGAAGGAATTTAAAATATCTTGATGATTAATGATATAAAGTTCTTTATCAGATTATTGATATGATAATTTGGAGATAGAATCTACATCGTCTAGTCGAAGTGTGTGAGAGAGATCTTGAAAACGTTTGGGTTAGAAGACTTAAAATTAGTTGGTACACTTGTGATGAGAAATTGCAAAATATGTAGGGAAGATAAGTCCAAGGAAGTGGATTAAATTTATTTAAGGGAATGAATTAACTAGGTGAAATAAATGACTATATAATAAAATATTAGTAGTCTCAGAAAATATAGTAGAATAGAAAAATACAACAAGCTATGTAGTGACCTAAAATGGAAACTTAGAAGTGGACTCAATGAGTAAACTAAATCTAAAAATATTCTAATAGGGAGAACATTCATTGCAAAAAAATTTCCTTGTAATAAAAAAATTGGAGTGTTTAATTCTAGAGATCTATGATAGTTAACTGTACCAATCAAAATACTTCTAAAAACATTTTGATAGTTGTGCAACCTTAACCTACGCACAACAATATAGTGAAAATTTTGTAAAAATATATTTTCCTCAATTAAATTCCTATCTAGGAATCAAACTTGTAAATAAAATAATATAGATCTTAAAGGAAACTAAATTATGTAAAGGTAAATATTTTATCTACCTTTCCAATACATTCATCAATAGATATTTAGATCACACATATTATTAAATAGTCTTGTATGTTTCCTCAATTGTAGTTACAAAACTTTGAATGTATAAATGATTTGAGGATTCCTTCAAAAAGTTATGGTTTTATAAATTTTACTCTGAGATATCTAATGTTATTTTGATTGATTGAATACTTGATTTGAATTGATGCATTAGATTAAAAAAATGATCTCTATACTTTCTTGAGAGCTCCTATCCATGACCTTATAATGTTAGAGAGGCTCGATACAATGGATAAGATCTCTTTCAAAGTGGGTTCAATTATTAGAGAGATTATATATCTTGGATGCTTTTCTTTACATCTTGAAATCAACTGATTGTTCTAATTACATAACATACAACCAAAATAACTAACAAGATCATTAAAAAAAAACATCAAGCCTAAGAGGTGGGAAAAAAGGAATTCACAAGAGGTGAATTCAAAAGGATATTGACTATAGCCATAACCACTAGGAACCAGGTCATGCAACTAGGATATTACAATTTGAAAAACATATGGGTTTATGTGGGAATTCTGAACTAGAAACTAAAGAAAACCCCTTGCACCAAGGAAATAAGGGGCAATGAAGAGAAAAAAAATCCAAAGATGAATGGAAAAGAAAGAGATTAGAAAGAAGGAATCCTGGGGAATCAAACAAATAAAAGGAGAGGGAAGCCACTCTAAAGAGAAATGAGAGAGAACAAACAACCGAAGGAAGACATCTAGTGAGAAAAAAACTTGCCACCTAACATCTCTACAAGGAAAGGCACCCACAACCATAGAAATCTTCTTAACAAAAACAATCCACCTCAAAGGAAGCTCCCACCTCAAATTGAAACCTAAAAGAAGAAAACATCAAAGTTTATATAACATAAACCACAAAGAAACCAAATGATATCTCACATCCATAGATGAGGACTCTCCCTTAATAAGAGCCTTGCATGGATATAAAAAACCAAAGAAGAAATTCAGAATGAAAAAGGAAGAAAAGGGGGAAAGAGAAAGCCCCTCAACAAAAACTAGCCTCCTAAAATTATAGCTACCAAAGAGAAAGGGGTAGAGCAAAGCCCTCTCAAAACCACAAAACAAAATAGAGAATGGTAGAAGAGGAGAGGAGAAGATTCAACAAAGAATCAAAAGCCTTACCCAAGGGGAAATATCATTCAAAGCCTCCAAAGTGTTCAGCAAGAAAACTTAGAACTAGAAGTACCTTGTGATCAAACAACATTTGAGAGAAGATGTCGAACCCACACAAAAAGGAGAGAATGAAGATCCCCAACCAATAGCCATAGGGTTCCCCTATACTATAGAAAAGAACTAGGATGTGCCCCTATGAGCTAAGAGACAAGCCCACATAACCATACAACTTGTAAAAAACTTGAGCCCTAGACTGGAAATCCATATAGGTCTCCACCATCATCCTCCAAATTTGCTAACTTCCCAATGCTATTAGAAACACAAGCATAGCCCCTTCCCACCACTCATTATTGTATATGTATACAAAATTTTATAAATAATGTGATTGTTTAATTGCTTCTTGGTTATAATTTTTAATGGATTATAAATGCCAAATATGAAGAAATAGTATTTTTATATACCTAATCAAACATTACTGATTGAAAATTAAGAAAAGGGATAGTGTGATATCTAATTCTCCACTAAAACATACAAATGAGGATCTTATACAATTTTAGGTCCAATCTTTTAGGACCAAATTAGTGTAGGTATTTTCCTTCTAGGAATGAAATTCCTTGCATGTTTTGTTCCTAGGAAAAAGAAACAAAGTTCAAATGCAAATATAAGAGGATATTACAAAAGATCAATAAAGGCAAGATAGATAAATAGATCAAGAACAATGAACATAAAATATTATTTTTAAATATATCCAATGATTAACTATGAATGCAATGATGGGTGCTAACTTGTTAGGATGATATATTTAGCACCCACTTTAGTGGTAGTATGAAGAAAATCATGCTCATGGTAAAGTAGATCAATACATTAGAAAGATCTCATTAAGGTAAAGGAGAAAAGGAAATACCAAAGCTCTAGGTGACTTATGTCCTCATCAAATACAAAACCAAGATAAAAGACACAATTTCTGTGCGTGCGTGTGTGTGTGCACGCGCTCACGCACATGCATGCAAGTGTGAGTGTGAGTGTGTAACTAAGTGAAAGTATGAGTGTATGTGTGTGTGTGTGTGTGTGTGTGTGTGTGTGTGTGTGAGAGAGAGAGAGAGAGAGAGAGAGAGAGGATAAACTACTCTTGATTTATAATGGATCATGCAAAGGGAACATATTTCTACAAAAGATGGTAGTTTGGCAAGCTATAACATTTTAGTCAACCCATCAAAAGGCAGGAGTCCTTAAGGAAAGCTTTGTTTATATTAAGGGGTCTACAAAAAGAAATGAGTCTAATGATGAATGAATAAAGGAATGATTAGTCTTAGGATACATTGAATACTAATCAAGTCATGATAGTAAAGGATGAACACAAAGAGAAAAGACATTGATTGTGATAATAGAATGACAATAATAGATAATGGATGCACTTAACAATAGGGCATAGGTACCAAAATGAGGAGAGAGGGGGTTTTTATATATATCTCACAATATTTTAGTGGTTAAAGACTAAGTAGGTTGACTACTATACTAGACATCCAACTAAAACATTGACATAGATTTCTATGAAAAAATTGGGCCCGAATCTTTGGGGACATAATGCTAATAGAATCGTGTACCTTGGAAATTGATCCCAAATTTAAAATGAATGCCAAGAATATAGGGTAGATATAGAAATACTAAGTATAGTCCAATCCAAGGTTAGGATAACTTGCAAAGGCCATAAATAATATATAGAGATTAGGTAATGAATTGAATTATTATTGGATGAGAAGTAGGGGAGCACTACAAAATGTATTGGTTAACCTTAACTTTGAAAAAGATTGAAAGGAATCAACATTCCCATTTTTAAATTTATGTATCCATTAAGTGGCATATGATGTCCTACCACAAACAATACACATATGTAAGTACAAAACAATCCTTAAATTGTACACAAATTATGTTCTTAGAATTTAGGACCATACAAATCTAATAAAATCTACTTAACATGTACATGATCATAATCATCACATCCAACATTATATTAGCTAGAAAATTTGTTGTTGACAACATCACATGAATAAAAGCCATGCATAAAATATTGCATTGTGAATGAAATACATTGGCACAAGCATAATGATAACCATAAATGCATAAATATCTATGATAAAAATTATCCATAAACACACCATACATGATTACCATTAAAAGGAATCATATATGCTAATCATTAGCCCTTAAATATTGGTGACACCTAAGATGTATGCATCTTAGTGCTAGAATGCCCAAAATACATCAATAGACAAAGGATATAATAAGTTCTATAAAATTATGCCACTCTCTATCTAGGCAGATTGTATAGTTCTCCTAGACCCTCTAGCTATGACCCCTAGCATTAATGGTAGTAGTGGGAGTCATATACTAATTAAGGCACTTGATGCACCATTGATTACGATTGTACAAAAAGCTATTATTTATATATTGATTCTCTCTGAGCATTAACCCTACCATCCTCTATAATTATAGAATATATAAAAATCCTATAAGGGCCCCATTATTACCATGAATATCCAAACCATTGTGCTTGAAATTCCTATATGTTTTTAATCATCTCTATTCTTCTCTCCTCATTGCTTTTTGATCTTGACATCTTGTCTTGACCACACCTCTTCTCTACTATCAACTAAATTATTTTTCTTTTAGAAGTCCACAATTAGTAATGTACTTTAGACTACTTGTTCCTTAGTGGTATACACCCAACACTCATATTTGAACCTCTTATTCTTTGTTCCAAGGTGTACTTTAGATTCTTATTTACCTCAATATTATATGTTTAACTTTGACCCCTAAAACTACACTCTTACATTTAAAATTCAATATGAAGTGCTTCATCCCCCACTAATTCATGAGAAGTGACTCAATTATTTTGGGACGTAATTATGAAACTAAAGTTCTATATAAATAATAAACATCCATAAGTAGGAGACATTTTTTTTAACAAATTAAATTGGGATATTGCTAGTAGAGCTCAACTATTTTGGTTAAACCTATTGATCACTCATCATATTTAAATCATTCTATAAAATTGTTATTTATCAACATTTATTTATTTATTCAGCCCAAAACATTATGTCAACCTATGAGATAAAAAGATTAAATACAATCATTTGAATTTATTTACCATGTCTTTGAAATTTGTGAAATCTACTCAATTGATGAAATGGATTAACAAATGAAAGAGGGAAGAAGCTACTAAAATTTTATTTCTAACAAAAGAATTTCTAATCCTATTCATCATTGTCTTTTATATAGAAAATGTTAAAATATTTTTTAATAGGAATGTTTGAATGTCAAGACTGTACATTAAGGATAATATATAAAAAATGTTAAAATTGTAAGATAATATTATAATTCTAATTCTAAGAATTAAAACTAATGAAAAGATTGATTATTCCTTAATTTATTTTAAATTCTTAATTTTATTTTTATTAATCAATTGAATTTTTTTTCAATAGATATAAAATATAATAAAATAAGATTTTATAAAAGACAAAGTTGAGTACCTTAATTTATTTCAATCTTTTTAATAAATAATATTAAAATGTTCTTATACTCAATTAATTAAATTGAAAAAATATTCCTTCGTGCTTGTCATTATTTTCTTATGAGATATAATTTTACTTTTAACTATTTAACTATTTAAAAAAGAATATATTTCGTCTTTTGAAAATATAATAAGATTTGCTTGTAGATTGGATAACACCCCGTATGCTAAACTAGAATATTTATTTATTTTGTTAAAAATAAGCCCTAGTAAATGCGGTGATGCTCGTAAAGTGGCGCAACTGGGAAGCTCAAAACCTGGTTTAACCGACATAGAAAAGAAACCAATAATTCTCTCCAATGGCAGGCAAACTTCTTTCTGAAGAAGGCATCAAAGATGCACAAGTAAAATGTTGCAACTAAGTATATTACTCACTACCATGTTGTCTCGTGTCCTAGTCCGCGTTTCTTCTCATCTCCTCGGTTTCTGAGCATTTTCTCAGCTAGAGTCGATCATGGAACCCAAGAGTGCCATAGAAGACAAGAATGATCTAGACCGCTGGATTGTCCAGGTAAGGGATAATCTGATGATAGAGGAGGAAGAACAAGAAGAAATGTGCGTCTCTGTGTTCAACGTGCCCAAGGATTTGTTGTCAGCTAAGCCCGAAGCGTATACTCCGCAGTGCGTTTCGTTCGGGCCGTACCACCATTTGCGATCCGAGGTGAACGAAATGGAGAGGTTCAAGGTCGCTGCTGCTCCGGCGTTCCAGAAAAGAATTGAGGGTCACACCTTCGAGTCTGTCGTAAAAGAGGTCCGAAACTACGAGCGCCGAATTCGGAGTTGCTATCACAAAAATCTCGAATACACCGACGAAGTGCTGGCGTGGCTCATGGCTTTGGACGCCTGCTTTTTGCTGGAGTGCTTGCATTTCTTGGCTAAGAGGACTTACCAAGATTCTGATGAAGGAATTCACGTGGCGAAATGCTTAGACCCATTCGGCAGAAGCGCTACCCACAACGCCATCGTGAGGGACGTGACAATGCTGGAGAATCAGGTGCCGCTGTTCGTGCTGCAGAAGCTCTTGGAGATGCAGCTCGGCTCAAGAGACATGGCAGAAGAGAGGCTCTGCGATCTGGTAAGACTTGCTTGCATAGAATTTTCTCCATTTCTGTTCAACGTTCCCGATGGCTCGAGGCTGCGTATAGGAGAGAGGAGTCACATACTTGAGGCACTCTATTTCTGTCTCGTCATGTCTTCCTGCAAATGCGATCTGATGGCAAAGGGCGATGAGGACGAGCAGCCAGATTCATTAGACAGAAAAAGCGTAACGGAAGAAAACAAGAGCTGTCTATGGAAGGCTTTAACTTCGTTGGACATCGGCCCCATTCGGGTGTTGAGGAAGCGTGTGCTGAAACACAGAGTGGTGCAGTTCTTGATGAAGTTGCCCATGCGGCTTCTGTCGCTTCTGGGGAAGTTGCCAGTGTTGCGCCTGTTGAAGGGGCCCTTGACTTTTCTGTTTGGATCCAGCGGAGGAGAGAAGGATGATGAAGGAAGCTCCTCTCTCGAGACTCCGCCAACACGGGACGAGCTCGCCATTCCGTGTGTTGCCGATTTGTACGCCGCGGGAGTGAAGTTCGTCCCCACTGACGGAGACCTCACCACGATTCGCTTCGACCAGGCGAGCGCCACTCTCTATCTTCCCAAACTGAGGTTGGACTCGAACACGGAAGTGATCATCAGAAATCTGGTGGCGTTCGAGGCTTCAGCGGTGCCGGGTGCGATGATATTCATTCGCTACACGGATTTTATGAACGGCATCATCGACACGGACGATGATGTCCGAGTGCTGAGAGAGAGCGGGATCATTTACAACCACCTCGAGAGCGACGGCAAAGTGGCGAGTCTGTGGAACGGCATGGGTAAGTGTGTTAAATTATCCAGAGTTAAGTATTTAGACAAAGTTATTGCAGACGTGAATAGCTATTATAAGAGGACATGGAGCGTGGCTGTGGTGGAGTACATAAAGAAGTACATATTTGGTTCATGGCCGTGTCTCTCTCTGCTGGCTGCGCTCATTCTCATACTCCTCACATTTATGGAGGCTTTCTGCTCTATATACAACTGCAAGCGCTGGTTCAAGGACACCAATTTATTTCAGGAGTAATGGCAGAAGACTTCATGCCTTATCGTTAGAGGCTCTATATTGTTACATTGAAAAGCTGTTATTGTTATGAATGTGCTGTGCTGGCACGGACCCCATATGTTTTTGCTTTATGTAAAGGAAACATCGTTAAATACAATCGAAACGTTTATGTTGTTCTATTTTTTATGAGTAAATAGAATATTGAGCTCGGTATAATAAAGGCATTAAAGTAGATAACTAAGATTGCATACTAGACACGGAAACACCCAAAGTTTTTATTTTTCATTATTGAATAGCTATATCAGTAAATATGCGACTCAGTCGACTTTTTTTGAATTATTAAATATCTGCATTAGTAAATATTCCTCCACTTTAGTCACACTAGGGAGCCTAGTGAATCTCATTTAAAGTTGCATTCGACCTTTTAGTTATTCTTGAGCTTCGATTTGTTTAATACTTTCTATTTATAATTTCAGTCTACCCTAGGAGGGTTAAATTATTGTCGAAGGTATATTTCTTCTTTTCTTTTTTTTGTTTTTCGTTTTTTTTTTTCATTAATTTCTATTATTAATTGTATAGATTTTTTTTTTAAATAATTGTGTATTTTTAAATAAATATTTGATTAATAAAAAAATTAACTTTTTAAAGCAATAAAAATCTTTTATAATTTTTAGTTAATAAAGTACAAATTATACATAATTAGAATATTAAAATTTTATGAAATAAATTACATTTATAATTTCATTAACATAGTAGTAAAATAGACTATAAAACAAAAACAAATGAAATTTGTTGCCATAGTTCTTGTATCTGCTATATTGCAAAAAAAATCCATCTTTGTTTTGAGTCAAAACAAGTTCAAATGTATCAAACTTCAAGCTTTGAAAGGACTAATTATCGATTGTATTTTCTACAAATTTTTGATCTTGATGCACCAGTTTCTTCTCTGGCTCCATCCAATTCAAATTTTTGAAATCCAGTTCCTAAGTCAAAAGTTGTTGCAGGTTAATGGAAGGAACAAAAATACATGTTTTCCACTTAATCATTAACCATTAACCTTTAAAAAGGTTAAGGTTTGAGGTCCAAAACATGCATTTAACTTTGAAATCTTAACCTCTCCATCAAAAAGAGGTTAAGATAAATTTCCAAAACACATATTCTGAACGATTAATCTTTAAAAAGGTTAAGGTTTGGGGTCCAAAACACGTGTTTCACTTTGAAATCTTAACCTCTACATCAAAAAGAGGTTAAGATAAAAATTTAAAACATGTATTCTAAACCATTAATCTTAACCTCTCGTCCAGAAAGGTTAAGGTTAGAGGCTCAAAAATCATATTTTTGATATAGTTATTAACCTTTTAGTTGATAAAAGTAGAAAAATAAAAAATGAAAAGTAGAGACAATGGGTTTAATGCAAAGTCAAAGAAAAGGCTTCCAGGTTTGACAAAGCTCTCAAACCTCCATTTGCAAATATATTGAAGAGATCCTGTTCTATGGAAATTCTTGATTACAAAACACCATCAAAGTCATCATGACTATTGGTTGATGGAATGCCAAATGTGGGATAGATACAACTACAGATGTCAATCATGAAAATCTTTACAATTATTTGGCAAGAAATATAAGACAGATAGATCGAGCATGATAAATATCAAACAAGGGAACTTAACCATAAGTCTTAGATGGTTGTCGGTAATCCAAACATGTAACTTTCCTGACAAGTTAATCTCTGCCATTTCCTCAGTCTAGTCTAGATGTAGAAAGATTGGTTGGCAAATGATGAATCATGTGGGCAAAGACATTTTGAATGTCATTGGTTATTTCATCTTGTTCATGAGCTCTTAGTCCCTTCTGACAATTAGTGTTCAATGAACCCAAGGCCATACACAGGATTCATGAAACATTGTGTTTGATGAAACAATGAAATTTGTAGCCCAAGTATTTTACACAATGCATTGAGCGTAGGTGAAGGTGGTGTACAAATTGTCTAACAAAATGATCTTGACTTCAACCTATGAATTTTCTCATCAAACAAGCACAAAAAAGATGCATGAAATAAAAGCACTGAAACAATGAAATTTGTAGCCTAGAGTATTCAAAATGGTGGAGGATACAACAACAAAGTGGCATGTTAACTATTTGACAGAATGTTACTAAACAACTTGTGTGCCTAAAGATCAGCGATATAAGAACAAAAATAGAGACAAAGCATATGAATTATTTGGTGGTGTCCTTATCCTATGAAAGGCATAACATGTGGTCTGCTTTTATCAAGTAATTCAATCCACTCTCCTGTGGCTCTCCTTAATCTTCCAACTCACAACACTCGATGGGAACATAAAATAAATACAAAGAATGGCATAAACAAAGCACGCAAACTATTTGCCAAAATGTTTATCTAAATCTACTCACCAATTTTTGAAGGATTGGGTGATATACTTTGAATGTTAAGTAGACATGTATGCTTTGAAATAACATGGCAACTTAATATACATCAGACCTGAAAGCATAAACACACCCCAAATTGGTGTAGTCATAAATAAAGAAAGAAGTTATATGTTTAAGGAAAATTCAAGCTTCAGTACATGCTGAAAGCCACAGATATTCATCAAATTACCTTAATATGATAATCTGAGCGATGCATGGATATTTTATGAATAAGTTTCCAATTGAATTGTGAAGTCTTCAATTTGTGAAGTACATTGAGGGAATTGAAAGCATTTAAAGTAATCAACAGGAAGGATCAGTAGCTGAACAATGAAATACAAATATCAAAGGCTAGATTATGCTCCCATTTTAAAAAGTACATTGCATACATTGGCGATACCATCTTAGGAAGTGTTTTCCTTCAAGATTTTTGGTTGTCTCTTGAGAGCAAGGATAGGACCCCTTTAGCTAGAAAAAAATTGAAAAGTAGCAAGGATCAGAAAGTGACTTGGCAAAATGTAGCCGATGAACTATAAGAAATGTCCAAGTTAGATACAAACACCCTGTTTCTCAAGAAAATTATCGCTGATCCAAGTGATAATTAGGCATGTATCAAGAGTAAAAGTATTAATTGGAAGATGATAAATATCAACAAAGGGATCACTGAAATTGAAAAACTAATAGCTTCATGTGAATAGTTGAAAATGAAAGTTGTGGATCAACTAGTCTCTATTATCACAGGTGGAGCAATAGTAAATGATCTTCAACATATTGATTGCCAATTTCTTCTTGATTCCTTCAGCATCAAAATTCATGCAGAAATGGAGAACCGAGTGTCAGATGTTGAAGCTATGCTAAAGTTCAGTCTAGTCGCAGTCACTCTAGAAGATAGCAATATTTCATCCTATCAATAAAAGTCAGACGAGATCTAGGATAAGTGCTTTATGGCCAAACTCAAAATGGAGAACATGTTCATTCCCAATGATATTCAATGGTTATCATCCTCAATGCATATAGGACTTTTTGGGAAAATTCAATCATGTCTAGATAAATAGAGTCATAGCTAGAAGACTAGTGATTGGATATATATGCATTCTTAAAATTCAAGCTTAAGTTATGTTTTTAGAGTTTTCCTTGTATAGGTTATTTTTAGTGAGGTTAATTAACCTCTCCAAAATTACATATTTTGGAGGTAGTTATTAACCACGAAAGGGGTAGTTCTTAACCTCTATGTTTATATAAGGAGTCATTTTTGGCTTTTTAAATAGATTTTTTTGATTTTAGAAAAATGGAACAATATGCTAAAATTTTGATTAGAAGATAATATTTGGAAAGTGTGTACAAATTTTGTCTTTGTAATAAAAAATTCTTTTCAAGTTCTTGGTGCAAGAAAATAAAGGAACATGCAATCTGAGTTCTCTTCTTTCAAATCTAAATTGTTAGAAATATTGATTCTTTTTGTAGTAAGCATTTTCATGGTATTGTGTAGATGTTTATAAACCTTTGGATCAATATTGTGCTAGTGATAATTCTCAAGTGTAGATCTTGATTTTTGTAATTAGCTAGTTTAAGTTAGTCTAGGAAAGCTTTGAAGTTGTTTGGTGCATTCGTCACCAATGGCTTTCTATTGATCTTTTAAAGTTTGATTTCATTTTTATTTGTAAAACTTTGAAATTATATCATACAAGGGAGCTTACACACTAAATGTAGAGGAAGGTTACATATCAAGTGCCTACCCAACTATTGTGAACAATTTGCCACATACATTCTGTTGGGCCATTTTACAGTGACAAATTTGTTTATCAAAAAAATTATAGATAATAAATTATAGTAGTGTCTATTAACAAAATATTTTTCAAATAAACTACTTGACATCTATGTGTTACCAAGTTTCAAGTAAAATCTTTCTCTTGAAATTATTCAATTAAAACGCTTTCTTTCAAAATTTATGTGTTGTATCCTAACCCATATTTTATAAAGACTTCAATAAAAAGACCTATCTCTATTTGATATTATTTTTTAATCCAAGTTTCAATTGTCCAAGAGGGCTTATGGTTTACTTCAATAAAATTTGTTATGTTATTGAGTCACCTTTCACCTATAACATTTTACTATCAATTTGGTGACCCAATGAAACTTTCTAACAAGTCCCACTAGCTTTGGCTTATTGGGTGCTCTGGCTACCGATGAGGAATGACACCACTAAAATGTTAGTAATGTAAGTTTATAGAGAAGTTATTATAGTCATTTTATAAGGTGCTATAAGAAATTATTTTTTACTGTATTGATATCAAAGTAAAATATTCATTTATTGATAGAATGACTATCTTAAATAAAATAAAGAAGTTCCAAATTAAAAATTAATATAAACTTTATGAAAACATGAAATTTTCAAATTTAAATAATTATAATTGATTTTTTTTTTTAAATCCTTAAATCTCTATGTAAAGTAGTAATTGGAGTTATCAAAATCTAAAAAACAAGTAATTGTGATTTAAATATCACTATCCTTTCAAATTCTAAATTCATTTAGATAATCTTGGCTAAAAAAATTGTGCACTTATTATTTTAGAACAACCAAATCGTAGTGCACTTGCAAATTTCACTTTCAGGCTGATATTTTTTGAAACAAAAGTTGCCTTTAAAAATTATTTATACAATCTAATAATTATTTCTTTGAACATGTATGGAGCAACATTAGTAAATAAATGGTTCCACAAATCATTTCTAACAAAAATATACCTCATGTAACTATTCATTGACCTAAGGGGTTGATATGCTGAGTGAAGAATATATTTAATACTTGATGTTTACTAGTTACTATTATCCTTTATGCTCAACCAAAGTGATTATTGTCAATGTAGTTGGAATGAAAATAATAGCATGAGAAGTATTAGAACCCTTTGAGATCATGATTTGTATTAGTTTGATCATTTGTAATTTCATATGTATATTATGATGTATGCTATTAATAGTCTATTAGGTGTTTTTCTTAAAAGATACAAGGTTTTACATTAATGTTTGAGAAGATATTTCTTTCATTTTTTCTAGTAGTCTATATTGTCTAGATGACGAGATTGTGTTATGAAAACCTTGTTAGCCCTAAGTTCTAATTGTGGTGATGTTCTATTAAAATGACCTCAAGGGTTAGTTGAAAATATACTTGTTAAGGCATGTACATAGTAATCTAAGGATGGAGTTCAATTTTATATTCCATATAGCTAAAATTTATTTTTAAGATTGAAAGTGTATTTAAATTATACTTCTATGTTATCTTATTAACATGCGTAATTTGTTAGGAAAATTTAAAAATAAAATTAGTTGAAGCATTTTATTTATAATATTTATTTGTCCAACTAACTCCCTAAATTTCTTATGTAATAAAAATCATACATAATTTCTTTTTTAAAATTGTAACTTCAATTTTAAATTTTTTTTTTTTTAAGAATGAAGTTGATAAATTTAAATATATTCCATATCTACAATTGAAATAGAAAAGAAGAATATAGTATTTTGACATAAGATAATAATTATATCGTTATAAATTTTGATTCTTAAAAATTCATATCTTAACCAAAAATCATACAAGTTCAATCTTATTCCTTATAAAACTTATAAAACGTGCAAGCCTATAATGATTATAATTTTTTTTTGCCAACCAATCCCACTAAGACTCTAAAGTGATCACGCCTATTGAAATGCAATCGCTACAATGAGATTCAAATAATTGCTCATGACCATGGGCTCTTGTCTAACAAACTTGTTAGAAATGGAAAAAGAAATCTGTAAATAAACAATACCAGGAAAGAATCTAAGTGAGTAAATGCATGAAAAGATATTACGATAAAATAGGAGAGAGAAAGCTTCAAGCTCCAACACCATGAGACAAGATATTTGGAAAGGGGAAAGCAAAGAAAACCCCTTGTGACATTATGAATGAGGCATGAAAAGCCTAAGAAGGAAGAGAGAGAGAGAGCAAGAGAGCTATGGCTCATACAATACTTGAGAAGACGAAGAACCCTCATTGTTAAATGAGAGAAGAGGGTCATCTCTTAAATAGAGATGAGAGAGAGGAGTTGGAATGTAACTCCCATGTCTATGAATGCCACCATTCATAAGTGTGTGAGGCCAAGTGTGAGATTCCTCTTAAGGAGGAATAATCTAAAATTAGAAATTACAATATATATTTGTCCTCACATATTTCACTAGATGACAAAATAAGATGTAGTGGAAAAAAGGACAAAAAAGAAATATATTAGGATACCTTGGCTTATATCCTAATATATTACAACAATAAATAAAGAAGGTCTAACCTTGGTTTATAAACATACCAAGGAAAGATTACAACTTCTAACACCCCCCTTTAATCTTTACTTGGGGTAATTACATCAAAGGGTATTAAACCCATAATTTACAAAAATCTGCAACTTAATCTTCAATATGAAGTAATTTGATTGTCTTCAAGCCATATGGAACATCTGTAGATCCAAGAGAAGTACATGAGTCCTTTGAATGTGATCATGTGGAAGCATAGACACATCTTCATATGTGGAAAGCCAAGAAGGTTCCTTGATGGATCACCTGAAAAAAAAACAAGACAAATATCCACAAGTAGAATGCCATCATATATGCAAATTCGAAATCCTTTTGAATAAGGATAAGAAAAATCTCATAGAGAAACAATGAGTAAAACATGTTACCACAAAACAATGGAGATAACCTGATATCAAGATAAAGTATATGCTCAAAAAATTGTCAATAAGGACAAATTGAGTAAAAAGCTTCATCAATGCTCTCATGAAAAGTATATTATACTAATGCACAAATAACCACAGACAAGGCCAACTAATGATACTTGCATCAATTTTGCATCAATCACGTGGATATAGACAGTCCACTTAATGAATCATCCCACTGCAAGCTAATGGGGGCATCCCTCCATAACATGCATGATTCATGATCTAAGCAATAATGTATGCAGATCATTATCACATTAATATATGAAAATAACATAAAGGAGAGACATGCTGATCAAAGTAGAATTATCATGATTTGTGTTAGGATAATCAAAAGAATGGATTATGAGGATATAACAACATATTGCTTTCAAATTGGATCAAATCATCTAAATTTGGAGAGAAAACTCCAATAATAGCATCCTCTTCATGGAGGAACAAAAATGGAACAACATGGAGGGAAACTCCATAAAAGTATTATCCTATCAAAATGGAATAGATAAGATCAAATGGAGGGAAACTCCATATAAAATGAGTGCATACCAATATAGGATGGAGGAATACTCCATGGGCCAGATAAGGAAACTATGTATCAGTTATACTGAGGGGACCTACATAGTTATCCTTGAAAAAATATTAAGCTCCCTATGCAACTCAAAAAAATCATATAAATCATGTATATCAATGGTATAAAACCATACATTGCCAACATGGGCATAGAATAATGCTATAAAAGCATAAAAGTGCAACTATGGGCACATCAAAATATCAAAATGAAGGCAAATGTGTAAGATTACTCATAATCCAATTAAGTAAAATGAGTTAAGGAAGATCAACTAAATATAGATATCAGGTATAAAACTCCATTGAGTGTAAACATGAGTATTTAATTCATTTTGCAAAGGTATATATTAATTTCTGAATTATTATAGTCATAAATTATATATTTATCTGGGCATATATGTGGGCCCCCATATATACTCAAATAAATATACGAAAAGAGATTGGTTAAAGAAAATAATCACCTTTCCATACTTAATATTTTGGAAAGTCACAATTTATAAAAAGTCACAATATTTACCTTGGTTCAAAAATATAACCTCAAAGTAATAAGAACATAAAGTCATGGGGCAAGAAAAGATCTCCCCATTTTTCTCATACTATGCCTTCACGATGGAAAGTGATTCAAAAAGAATTTTTTTTGAAATAAAACATTAAGAAAGATATAACTAAAAAAAACTTAGTAATTAATGATAGAGGTTAGATCTGGCAGATAAGAATATACTAAAAAAAGTTAAGAAACTTTTCTAAAAAAAGTTTGAATAAAAGCTTGTAATGATAGAATATTGCACTTGTCTGACAATGAATGATTACATGCCAAAAATAGGTTGACAAGAGGCAATAATAAAAGTAAATGATGCTCTTGTCACGAGCTTAAAAAAGAAAAAGAATCTTCCATGTAAAGACAAGAAAAGATGAGCAATGATCTATTTTTTTTAAAAAGACAGAGAATAATAATTCTACAAAGAATATTCTAAACATGCAAGAGACAAAATTAGAAACTTAAAATGTGCAAACATGAAAAGATGAAAAAGCATAGTCTTTTTGATATCCTCTATGACAAATTTCTCTTATTTCATGCAAGATATCATAGAGGATATCTTTGGTTAAAGAAAATGAAATATCTCTTATTCGCAACAGATTTTCAAGGTATAGATATATAAAAAAAAATTAAATTCAAGAAATGAAATGGATTAAAAATATTTTAAAATATGAGTAGACTAAGATATGAATTTGAAAAAGATAGGAAAACCTTTTGGCGGCAAGCCTTCCAAAGGGGGTTAGATGAAAAATAATAGAAAATAAGAAGTAACCTGCACAAATTAGAGCAAACAAAAGTTAATTGGATTTGGCGGTAAACCAGCCAAATCTAAATAAAATTCAATTTCTTCCATCTTAAGAAGATTAAAGAAGAAATTAGTGAAATCTCTCTCAAGAGTCTCCTTCGAATCGTACCTTCATGCAAACACTCAAAAAAAAGATTAAACTGCTCTGATACCATGTTAGAAATGGAAAAAGAAATCTGTAAATAAACAATACCAGGAAAGAATCTAAGTGAGTAAATGCATGAAAAGATATTACCATAAAATAGGAGAGAGAAAGCTTCAAGCTCCAACACCATGAGACAAGATATTTGGAAAGGGGAAAGCAAAGAAAACCCCTTGTGACATTATGAGTGAGGCATGAAAAGCCTAAGAAGGAAGAGAGAGAGAGAGCAAGAGAGCTATGGCTCATACAATACTTGAGAAGAGGAAGAACCCTCATTGTTAAATGAGAGAAGAGGGTCATCTCTTAAATAGAGATGAGAGAGAGGAGTTGGAATGTAACTCCCATGTCTATGAATGCCACCATTCATAAGTGTGTGAGGTCAAGTGTGAGATTCCTCTTAAGGAGGAATAATCTAAAATTAGAAATTACAATATATATTTGTCCTCACATATTCCACTAGATGACAAAATAAGATGTAGTGGAAAAAAGGACAAAAAAGAAATATATTAGGATACCTTGGCTTATATCCTAATATATTACAACAATAAATAAAGAAGGTCTAACCTTGGTTTATAAACATACCAAGGAAAGATTACAACTTCTAACAAAACTAACCCATTTCTTAATTTTTAGTCCTGCCTATTTATAAGTGGATACTATAGTTTTTGATTCACTATTTGGTATTAACCTTCATTTTGATAGTTGTGCAGTGTGCAAGAAAAATCATTTATACTATGGTCTAGCTAAAATGTTTCATTAAATGAATTTTTTGAATATAATTTTCTTATATTTGATTGGATGTGGCCATTATTCCAGGCAATCCTTTTATTTTCTTATTAAATAAATTCAAGTGAAAATACAATACTAAGAATGGTGGCATTTGACAAAGTGAAAGGCAACAAACATGTCATTTTAGAGGTTTTGAGTGGCATTATGTTACATGCCTCATGACATATGTCATCACACTATCCTAAGTTGGTTCCACCTCCTCCATGTGTAACTTCCATTTTTGGCAAAATTAGTTGTGGTAGAGATTAGAACTTGAACTAAAATCAGGTTGAGGCTTTTGTAATTTCTAGCTTTCATATTTCTCTTTTGATTATTTCCATTTATAAAATATATGACTATCTCGCTTCAATTTAAGAACTTATCTTACTAATTTGTTTATTTGCACAAGAAGACAACTCCAAAAGATTTAAAAAAATATAGTTCACAATGTATGGAAGAGGCTTGTCTACTTTTAAAATCTTTCAAATAGAAATTATCTTCATTGTTTAAAGCTTTAGGTTGAGAGTTATTCCTATGCCTAAATTTCAATTTTAGGGTTTAGGGATTTTAGAGTTTTCATATTTGTTTATTTAATTAGATTCCTCTCATAACCATTTTTCAAGTCTTATGCAGAAATAATGAGATTATATTTTAAAATGATTGATAGCTTCTTGTTTCTTCAACTCTATCATATTCATATTAATAAAATAATAATTAATGATATTCATTTTTTTACTTTTATATATACATACTAAATTATAAATTCAATAACTACACTTACATCAAAAGTTCAAAAAATTTCATAATCTATTTATTTATTAGAAACTAAAATTTATTGTTTCTATTTGAAATAAAAAAAAAATCTTTTATATGTTTATTTTTGTTGAGTATTAATATAAAGATATGCACAAAAATAAGTCTTCAACATTTATGTCAATAAAGATAAGTTCAATGCGATTTAACAAATAACAAATAACAAATATGAGACTATTTTTATAATAGTTTCCTAATATTTCTTATTTCTTCTTTAACAAAATCTAGGAGTCTTGAATTCTCACCAACCCCTCTAATATTCAAAATGGGATACAAGAGTGTGAGTGCATTTGTAAATTTTCAGATGAATTTAAATAAAATCTTAAAAGAAGCTGATGGAATAATAGAGAGAATAATTGAATATTTTTAATATGTGAAAAAAAGGACCATTGATCTCCTCTTATTATGTAAAGAAAAAAAATACTTAATAGTTTTAGAATCAACATTATAATTTAATGCATAAAGAAATCTTGGTAAGATTTTTAGATATAGGTGGATACTTATATTTTTCCATTAGTGTTGTTCATTTTACTATTCTTAAATTCTAAAACTATCACATTAATAAAAAAAGAGAGCACAAGAACGTATACACATTAAATTTCTATTATTTTTTAATGAAAAAAACTTATGCACTTCTTATAATCTATGATTTATTAAAAACTAAATTATTTTCAATTTTGACAAGCTCCATTTTGTTTAAACTCTGGTACATATTTGACAATCTTCACAATCTTATTTATCCACTAAGCGGGACTCCAGCTCTACGAAGCTCTTATTTTTTTAAAATATACGGTATATGGATTGGATATTTTGAACTTCAAAAAAAAGGACTTGAAAAGAGGAGTGAAATATGAATGAAGATTTCAATATTAAATATAGTGTAATCTCCTATTTACATGAGATATCTTTCAATACAACTTTTACCTTGATCAACCGTAAAATTTTCGGTGGTGTATTTAATTGTGTGATATCACTATTTCCTACCTTCGTACACAATTATTTCATTTGTTGGATAATTGAATTTACAACAAATCCTTAAATATTTAGGTATCCAGTTGCGCGAGAAGAATTTCCCCCTTATGGAGCACTGTACCAGAAAACTCAGTTTGAACAATAAAAAAATGGGTAGACACTAGTTTAAAGCAAAAAGAAATTCCGTTCTAGCCCTGCAAAAACTTTGTGTCGGTCGACCAGCTCTTGCAGTCATAAACTGAACAAAAGGCCTGCAAACACGCAAGTATCAAGAGTATGGCAGTAGCCAAAAAGGTGAGACACTGCCACGAACCGAATATGTATTTGTTCATGTACTCTATCACAGCCACGCTCCATGTCCTGTTATAATGTTTGTTGATGTCTGCTATAACTTTGTCCAGATAATCAACTTTACCCAATTTCACACAATCACCCATACTGTTCCACAGGCTTGCCACTTTCCCTTCATTTGCCAGGTGATTGCAAATGATCTTGCTATTTACCAGCAGTCGAACATCTTCGTCCTTGTCGATCATGCCGTTCATGAAATCTGTGTAGCGAGTGAAGACCATCGCACCGGGCGCCGCCGAAGCTTCGAAGGCCACCAGATTTCTGAGAACCACTTCGGAATTGGCATCCAGCTTCACTTTCGGAAGATAAAGAGTGACAGTCGCTGGGTCGAAGCGAATTGTGGCGAGGTCTCCGTCGGTTGGACGAAATTTTACTCCCGCTGAGCATAACGCAGAGACCGAGGGAATCGACAGTTCATCCCGTGTAGGAGGAGTTTCCACAGAGGACGATTCAGTTTTCTCATCTTTCTCCGTGACCGCAGACCCGAAGAGAATATTTAAGGGTTCCTTAAAGGCGCGCAGGATTGGGAGATTACCAAGAACAGAAAGAAGGCGCACGGGTAATCTCATCAAAAACTTAATGATTCTTAATTTAAGCAGACGGCGAGGAAGCGCCGTGAGACGTCGGACAGGGCCGATGTTTAGGGAAGAGACAGCTTCCCATCCTTTTTTCAGAGCCCCTGTTATGTAAGTCGTGTCCGGCAACGCCTCCTTTTCCTCACGGTTTTCCCTTACACTGGAAGCGTCCAGCGCCGCCGCAGGGACAATTGAGTAATATAGAACCTCAAGTATGTGAGCCCGCTCTTTTATACGCAGCTTTGAACTCTCAGGCATCTTGAACATAAACGGGGACAATTCGTCACAGGCAAGACTTACCAGATTTGAGAGCCTTTCCTCGGCCTTTTCCTGAGAAGCCAGCTGCATCTCCAGAAGCTTTTGCAAGAGGAACAACGGTATCTGATTCTCAAGCATGCTCAGATCCCTCATAATTGCATTGTGAGTGGCGCTCCTGCCAGACGGGTCTAAAACCCTTCCGAGTTGCTTCACATCGGAGGAAACGTGTGAAGATGCCTGATCCGCCTGTTTGACGTAGAACTGCAGGCACTCCAACAGGAAGGAGGCGTCCAAGGCCATGAGCCAGGCAAGGGCTTCCTCCGTGTAGTCGAGATACTTGTGATAGCACGCCCTGATCCGCCTCTCATGCTTCTTCATCTCGCCGGCTACATGAGACTCGAACGCACAGTCCACGGGAATCCTCTTCTGGAACCTTCGAGCGGCAGCCACTTTGTATCTCTCCATTTCAGACAGCTCCGATCTCCAGTGATGATATGGCCCGATAGAGACACATTGTGGGACGTATGCTTCCTCCTTCGCTGCCACCAACTCCTTGGGCACAGTGAAAATGGATATGCACATCTCCTTTTCTTCTCCCTCTTCGCCATTCATTCGAATGTCTTCCTTGATTTGAACCACCCAGTGGTCCTGATCGATCTGCATTCCAACTGAAGAGCTCAATTCCATTATTAAATTAACTTGTTCGACAAGGATTGAGGGAGAGTAGGAAAGAGATCAGTGAAGTTAAACGGACAAGCAAAGACTGGACAATATGTGAAACAATGCGTCAGAGGGTTCTCTATTTAAGGGCAAGAAAACGTAGGATTGTATAGAAATTCGTACACCTCAAACTTCACGTGTAAAATGCTTTGCACTGTGGATCTACACTATAAAATTGAAAGCCGCCTACTTTCTGTGTTACTGTTACCTCGCAATAACGATAGATGTATTCTCAGTGCGTGAATCTAACGCCTTTTCTTTTTCATCGTTACTGGAGTATGAGCACGACTTGATATACCAAATTCATTCTATCACGTTATCTACGCAAAATAATACAAACGCAAGCGTTGATATCGATTATTTCATTTGTTTTCGTGGATATTTTTTCGTTTACTTTGTTGACACATTGATTCTAAGCCAATACGTGCTCCCCACGCAAAACGAGTAAACTTTCAAGACTGACAAGATGGTGGCGTTAGATGATTGGAAGTAATTCTAAACCGGATAAAACAGTATGTCACGTTTTTTATTTTCTCAGGTAATTATAATATAATATTGAAATTTATGAAAAAATATAACAAGCAATTCCGACACGGCCACGTTACAAATGTGTAGCAATGGATTGGGTGAGTTACTGTCCATTTTGTAGAAATTGAGGCAAGGATCTGCTAGCAGTTATCGACGTGAGCTACTTTCTTGGTTTGTAAGTGACAGGTCCAATACTGTGATTATAAGCTTCGTGAATGTGAACAGCAGTTTTGCTTTAAAATTGGAAATTAACTTTTCAATATTTTTACATTAAAATTAAAAATTAACTTTTCAATTTTATGCGAGACATTCAAAGAAGCGTTGTGTTGCTTTCCGCTGTAGGTTTAAAAGGCTATCATGAAGATACATTTTTTCTTATTGGCATGCCTAACATAGTATGCATGAGTGATTAGTAGTCATATTTATGAGACTGAACCATGAAAGATAATGTTAGTTTTTATAAGGGAGAACTGTAATGGTCATTGTTGCATGTTTTAACATGTAATGTTTTTTTTTTAGCTTCTCATAAATATTTTTTCAATAACTTTTATATTTCATTTTTTAGAAATTTAATATTCTTAGTGTACAATTGAACTCAAAATAAACTAATAAAAATTATATAATATTATTAGTCATGCAATATGTTCATATTTAATTTATTGATTACATATTTTTAAATTAATATATTAATAAATTAATTTATTCAAAAAAAATTTTAAATTAAAATTTAAGATTTAATTTTAATGAATAAAATTAAAAAGTGATTTTAATTATTATCATCTTATTTTATTTTATTACTTTTAAGCATTTAATATCAATTTTAAGGTTGTTAATCATGGTATTCTTTTATAGCCTTCAAAATTATAATAGTATTTTTTTTGTTATACATCATATTAACTTTTTTCAAAGTGTAGTATATTTATATTATAACAATTAATTAGATTTATCATTCATCCTAAGGCAATATTTCGAAGAGAGCAAAAAGTATATGAAAAATGTTGAATCTTCCATAAGTATTATTGAATGATGTCCCACAAATTTTAATTTTTTCAACAAGAAGAAAATTTTATTCTATATATAAAAGCTCAAAAGTAGATGTCTAATCTTACATACTTGGAAGGCTCAAAGATTAGCTTTGAATTATTAAACAATTGTATAAGTAAATATGCAAATTAGTCAAAACCACTGTCATTTCATTTTTAGTCACATTCGACCTTTTTAATATGCTTAATCATGAGATTTAATTAATTTAACAATTTCAATCTATCAAGTCACGATATAAATTATTGTGGCAAAATATCTTGTTTTAAATGAGTTCTAATATGTATTTAATTTTTTTTAAGGATACCCCTCTTACTTTACTATTTAGGACATGCATGTGGTTAAAGATGTTATCACACAAGAAATTAATGTGTTCATGGTGTTGTATATTCCACATGACTAAAGTGTTGGAAGTTATTTTATGCAACACATTTGGTCTCAATGCATATGATTCCACTACTCTTTATTCTTGGATTTTCAAATTCAAGGAAGAGCTTGTGCGATGTGTCCACAACACCTTCACAAAACTTTGATGTCATGAGAATGTTGTTGAAGCATGTTGAAGCAGATCCTCATGGAATTTTCATTTTTGTATAATCTAATTTGTCATTCATCATACATTATCTCTTTGTTTCTTCTTTACTTTTTATGTGGTTGCTTAAATCATATTTTAGAAAAAAAATCTATGTAAAAACTAATCATTATTCCTTATATCACAAGTAGATTACATTCATGAAAATTTCAAAATAGTCTTCTGTAGGCCTCACTCAAAAAACTACCAGAAAGCATGGGGCAAATAAAAACTAGATAGGCAAAAAATTTAAATATGGTATTGAAAAATTCTAATAATTTTTTCCTAGAGAAGGAAACCTCCATCATGGTGAAACTCACCTTTTTTATTTGATTAAACATTTACATAACATTTTTACATTAAAAATAACTATGAAAATTTGAATAGATGTGAATTTAATAAACAATAATTTATTATTCATTTCATTTTCATTTGATAGCTTCTAATATTTTATAAGTTAGAAACACTAAATAAAAACTAAAATTTCTATACTTTTTCCAATGTTCCAATAAGATGTGTTGACTCCCAAAGATGCCCACAGGAGGTCAGTAGGGTGCCGGGGGGTGGTGGTGGTGTGGGACAATGTGATGTAGGAGCATCCTGGGTTGCACTGCTATACTGCATATTTTCAATTTTTATCTTACTACTGAAACTGGGTTTTGTTGAAATTGCATTTTCTGGTTTCTAGGTGCCTGTTGCAGACCATGTAACTAGTTATCCTCAATGAATGAAGAGCTATGCACTTAAGGGATTCAAGAAATCCTAGATTACTATCTATATTCTAGAGTGCAAGTCCTAACTCCTTATGAGTTGGGAGGTATGGAAATTCTCCTGGAACATTGATTCCTGATAGTTCTGCTCAACAGTTTTCTGTGCCTAACTTTCATAGTGTAGGCACACTTTTTCTTGATGAATTAGCCTTTATGCACAAAAGGGTTTGTAGAGGACCTAGATATCTACCTCCATTTCGAAGCACAAATCTTAATTCAATCAGAGCTAGGAGATATCATAGTTTTTCTCAGACATCAATTTTAGAATAGTTAATTACTGATGCAGGCTAACTTGTGTATTTAGTTTAGGTTTGTTTTCATTTAATATTTGCTAAGAGGTGACTTGTGGCTTCTCCATGTTCTAGAATGATTTGTAATCTATTTTGGATAGTATAAATAGAGTTTTTAGGCAAGGAGCTAGAGAAGGGAAGATTTTTTAGGAAGTTTTGAAGAGGATTGCAAAGTAGAACAGGAAATTGTGAATTTGTTGTTGATCTTTGTGTATGAATGTATTGTGTATCTAGTCGTAACCTAGAAGGCCTTATAGCTAGGCATGTATGTTGAATATTTGAAGAATCAATGAAAGTATTTTATTCTCCTTCTCCTTTGGTTGTTGTTCTTTTTGTTTGCTTCCATTGTGTTCACTCTTGCAGGGTGGTTCGGAGAGTTGGGTGTGCCATTAGCCCTAGGTTTCCCTATCCTTCATTGTGTCAAGCAATATCAGATCTTGTGGTGATTGGATCATGTAGAACCCTGATTCAGATTTGGTTGTAGGCTGGTAGATCTGTGGATTTGACCTATAACTTGCAAAGGGTTACAATCTTGTAGGAACCTGATTTGTAAAGATGGTTCGTGGCAAAAGAAATGCTAATAATGCTATATTGGATCAATAGAGACAAATTGTAGCAAGATTAGATGCTATGGAGATAGCCCAAAGGAGAGGAACAAATCTTGATGATGTAAGTGATGATGAAGCAGCAGCACCAAACCATAATCTAGAACCTAAAGAAGATCAAGATGAGGAAAGATTGTTGAGAGTGTTGTGTTATTCTCAGAATGGTTTTGACATTTGAGTGCCAACACACTTAACCGCTTTCTACATTGAAGTCAAGTAGCCTTTAGGTGCCAAGTGATCTTTAGGTGCTGAGTGATCTTTAGGTGCCAAGTAAAGATCAAGTGCCAAGCATGATACAGGAGCCGAGTGATATTTAAGTGCTGAGTCATAGACGATGCTGAGAAAAATAGAAATGCAACAGGATCCAAGTGAAATAGTTTTGTTACATGTGTTAAGCATCAAAAATTAGTAAGTGTTGAGTAACACAGAATGCACATATGATTTTGTAACTTCACTAATTCAAATGTAAACTATTTTTATGGCCAACATTGAAGGATCTAGAAGGATCAAATAGATAAGATTGAATCTTTTATTTTTCCTATGCAAACTACATGTAGCCAATTAAAAAATGAAGAAGGCATGCAACCAATAAAAAAAGTTCAAGGAATGAGCAGGAAACAGAGATTCAATATGGATTGTAGATCCACACCTAACCCTAAGTCTTCAAATGTCTTTATAAGGAAGAAAAAATCTCATTGTATTATGAATGGATGAAGGAGTGTATGGGGAAAATATAGTGAAGTTCAAAGTGAAGAGTAAAAAGACTTAGAGGAAGAGAGTAGCAGTTAGACATTCAGTTGATTAGAACAAAGCAAGGAATACGAACAAATATCAAATCTTAGAGGATCACGATTAGACAAAGTAGATCAAGTGCCTGTATTCAACAATCAAGCATTGTAAGATATTAGGTTTATTATTTTTAATACTCTCTAGCCATTGTATTAGAAATGAAAACCTATGTTGATAGGTTAACTTAACAGCTATTTTGTAGATCCTTTGAAAAGGTGATTAAATACTTTAACAGGGTAACATTTCATGTGAAGTGTTTGTAAATCCTTTAACCAGGTCACTATTTACATAGTGTAAAGCCTTTAACAGGGTAGACCATCAGAAGTGGTTAAACATTATTGCTGCAGTAATTTTGTGGGTATCATCCCCACCCCAGTTTTACCTTCTTATTCTTGGAGGGTCTCTGGGTTACCAAAATCTCAAGTGTTATGTGGTGATGCATGTTTGTTTCTCATGATTGTTTAGTGTTTATATGCATGCATGCTAATTTCAATTATATGTTATTAAGGATTTAAAATAGGGCAAAAGCTAGTACATCTGATCCCCTCCCCCCCCCCCGTCCCCCCCTCTTAGAAGCATTCTTACCATTAAGACATCCCAACAATTGGTATCAGAGCTAAGTTCTCTCAAAAAGAAGCCTAACAGCTTGGAGGAAAAGATCTGAAGATGGAAGTTTTCAAACTTGGAAAGATCATTGAGAACCAGGTGATAGATGTGCATCTTGCTCTACACAAGATAGAGGAAGTTAGAGAGGAATTAAGAAAATCCTTGAAAAGAAGGAAGGAGATAGCTATAGCTGAAAATGATATAAACTACAAGGAGATTGATACCACACAAGTGCTTTCCAATGGAGACACTAAAGAGTTTGATGCAGCAATAGTAGAAATGGTGGAGAAAAATAGAGTTCAAGCAGAAGAGATAAGATCTCTCAAGATGGAACATGAATCATAGGCCATAATGTTATGTGAAATCACCGAGCAAAAGAAAAGAGCAGTTGAGGATAGAGTCATGATGGAAGATGACAAAAGGAATCTTGCAAACAGACTTGAAGAAAAATGTACTAAATTTACAAGGATCTCAAACATGCAGATGGGTACACTTGCCCAAATGATGAACCTTCATCATGAACTCAATATGAAAGATATTGAGATCTCTACTTTAAAGATGAAAAATGGACAACTATAGAATGAATTGAATAGAGAAAAAGAAAAACCAAAAATCTCAACAAGTCAAGTGAAGCTATAAAGTATTTTGAGCAGTTACTGAAATCCCCAAGGTCTAACCATGACACTCAAGGATTAGGATATACCAACACTGAAGAAGGAGAGTCATCCAAGACTGTAGAAGAAAGAAACAACAAAGGTAAGAACACCAAACCTACCTATCATTTCTATGGTAAGAAAGGACATACCTCTAATGTATGTAGAAGCAAGAATGCCCATCAACATGATAAGCCTAAGAGTCCAAGCTATTGTGATATGTGCAAGAAGCAAGGACATCAAGCACATGAATGTAGAACTACGACTATCAAGACACCAAGATTTGAAGGTCACTGCTACAACAACAAGAAGTATGGACACAAAGCCTTTGAATGTAGATCAAAGTCTATGTGGACACCAAATCAGCATGCAATAAGGAACAACTATGTAAACCATTACAATTGGGAATACAATACAAGGCATAGCTGTCATTATTGTTAGCAATATGAACATATCCCTAAAAATTGTATAAGGACACACTTCAGAGGGAATTATAGCAAGTGGCTAAGTCAAACTACTTGTTTCAGCTGCTTGAAAAATAGTCATATCAGCAGAAACTATCCTACAAGGTCAAAAGCACCAAAAACTAAAGCCAACAAAGGAAAAGAAAATATTGATGTCGAAAAAATAAGAGGACAAATGAATAAGACTTGGAAGAATAAATATGAGTGCATCACATCAAGTGAAGGGATCACTTCACCCAATGGGTCAAGCGATTACACTTCATCAAAATAAACATGAATAGATGCATGGGACTGATATACAAAGTTATATCATACGCCAGTCCCAAGACAAAGAAGTACTAAAAAGAAGAAATCAACATAAGCAAAGATGCCAAGTCATAATATGAAGATTCTTACAAAACTATCAAGTTGTCCTCAGAGGTCGAGTAAAACTATAGTGGGTGTCGAGTTCCTAATAGCAATTGAGTTGATGACTGATGCCGAGTTGAGTAACTCCAATCGAAGCTGAGTGAAGTGGAAATGTAGTGCAAGCTGAGTAATGTTAAAAATCTTTCAGAAGCCAAGTGGGTAGTTGAGCATTTATTGCGATGGAAATAGGGTATATTATCATGATTTTAATCATTTTCCTTCATCGTGAATGAGAAGCAAAGAAGAGAAAGAGAGTGGAGCGACTTCATAGCAAAGAATCCAATATTCCAAGTAGATTCCAACCTCTTACAATGCATTTTGATCGATCTTGAGTTATTTTCATTTGTGTTGAGCTACGCAATTTCACATTTCTTTGTAAAGGAAACCCTAGTTTGCACAAATGACTTCGATTTATAAGAAAACCCACGACAAAGAATCATTTGAGGTCCATCTAGTATCTAATGAGGTTAAGCAGCCTAATTTCCATCCCATCCCTAAAGTTGCATATAAGAACGATCCCGTCGGAGTGCTTTCCCACATACCCCCGAAAGTTGTAATGGTTAAGGAAGTAAGGAGATGTTATAACTTTAAGATAGGAGCCATAGGAGATATGGAAATAAGGGAAGCCTATGAGAAGTTGTCTGTCAATGGAGTTTTTAAGGATGAATATAAAATTGCTAAGAGGAAGGGTTTAACATGAGCTTTGGGTTTTCCCACTGTATTTAAGACAGAATGGATTAGACTTGTGTTGAGTAGAATTCATGATGGTAGTCTGTGGTTAGAAGATGTTCCCATAAAGATCACAAAAAGAATCATTCATAGGGTAACTAGATATCATACCCTAGATTGGTACAAGACCTTGAGAAGTGATTCCAAGGAGGTTATTGAGAAAAAGAAAGGTGCCAAGTAGAATAAAAGAGGAATGACAATTGACACCATTCAAGATCCTCTCATTGAATTTGTTGTTAGAGTTATTGCCCATAAATTCTATGAATCCAGTAGACTCAACAGTGTGCCTTGTATTGCAGTAGATGTAGGCTACAAATTGGTGAAAAAGGATAATACTTATGATCTTGCAGAGCTGCAACTACAACAGATTAATGAAAACTTAGCAGCTATAAGAAGGACAAAGGGTGCCCAATGCAATTTTGGTGCAATTTTGGTTTGTATATTCTTCTATGGTCAGAATGAATTTCCTTCTTTTGGAAAAGTTGCATGGAGAAATAATAAAACTATCATAGCCCAAATTAATGAATATATAGAACAAATGGGAGACAATTTTGACACAGTGATGACAAGTTATTTTGAAGATTTTAATAAATTAATGAAGTAAAGACTCAAGATTCTAGTTTCTTTAGTGGAGAAACATGTAAATGATGTTTGTTTTCTTGTAGATATTGACTATACCTATGTACAAGCCATCATACCAAGAGTGAGATGGTTAAGGCCTCTTGGTTATGAGATCAACATAGATGAAGCATCTATAGCAATAACTGCATTATTAGCAGAAGAGATAGACAATAGTGCCCCACACTTTGGCACTTATGATGTGGTAAGGTCAAAGGTGGATATGGAGTTAAAGACTACCTCCATGCTCAAGAAAAAGGATAAATTGGTTTAAAAGCTAAAGGCAACACTTGGTGAAGGCATAGCAGAAGGGGATGAAGAAGATGAAGAAGAAAAAGGAGATGAAGAAGAGCAAGAGCAAGGACCACCTGCATTAACCCAAGGCATGGGTGAAGATGTTGAAGAAGAGGAAAGTGTAGAGAAGGATGCACCAAAGGTTGAGCCCAAGAAAAGGAAAGCAAAGAAGAAACCAGTTGCATGGCCTAAGGCACATAAAACTATGACAAAACCTAGCTTAGTAAAGCCAACTACAAGGGTAGATACAAGGGGAACAGCCAAAGTAGAAAAGCAACAAGAAAAGAAGAAGGTAATAGAGTAAGGTGGGCCTGCAAAGTAGAAGAGAAGAAAGTTTATTGAACCACAAGAGTCAGAGGAAGAAGAAAAAAAATCTATGAAGAACAATTTAGAATGGTAAGACACTCCACTTCATCTAGATTAGAAAGCATTTGTAATGATATTAGAGATAATGCAAATTTGTCTAGTCTTAAGACCAAAGAGTTCAATAAGCTCTCTATAGAACAACAAAACATAATTGCAGAGTCCATCTACACTATGATGGCAAAGTTCAAGAGTACTCCACTTGAACTTGATGACTCAATACCCAAGGAGCTAAGCACATTAATTTAGAATAAGTGGCATTACTGCCTCAAAATGGAAAAGGAAATAAGAGAGTCAACTTTGGCTCATGTAATGCCAGACCTTACGAAAGGTCAAATTAGTAAGGAAAGAAAATTTGTACCTAAATAACGAGCCTTCAGTATCCTGCAGAATCAAATTGAAGATGTTGTCAAAAAGTCAACACAAATATGGAAGGTAATCTATGGATTGACTATAAGAAAGGAGGGAGAAGAGGACCCTTTTGAAGGGAGAAATGAAGAAGAAGATATTAATGAAATTGAAAAAGAGGAAGATGTGGTGAAAGATGCCCAAGAAGGTGAATAGGCAACAACTGAGGAGTAGCAACAAGAACAGAGTGTCCAAGACACCCAATTGCCACCACCTAGTCCTCCACATATTGCAACTACACCTATAGAATTTGTAACAATAAAGGATGTTCCTAACACCTCTTCTTAGAACATCAATCCACTCACTACAGAGGATCTCAAGAAGATTCTTCACCAAACAACATTGCAATTATAGTTGTGTACTAGTCCTGTTTTGGTGAGTGTAGAGGAATTGCAAAAGGCAGTAGCTGAAATTACCAAGGAAAAGGTGAATCCACAAGAACCACCTTCACAACTGCCTACAACTACTAGTACTCAACCTAAAGAGAACGAAGTCAAAGATACAACTGCTAAGGTTGACACTTCAGTAAGTACACCTATAGAGGAGACATCAAAAGAGCAAACTAGATAGAAAGATACCTCTGTATCTATAGCACAAACACAAGGTGCATTGCCTAAGATAACTCTCATTAATCAAGGTAGAAAAGAACATGACAAGAAGGGGAGAGCCCTAAGGAGGAGTAGCAAGCAATTCAAACATTGGCTAACTTTCCTAGAATAGTGACTCCCACTGAAACTTCATAGCAGTCGAGCTCTGCAGTACCATTGCAGATATTTGTACCAGGCTCAATTTCTACCAAGGTTGCAAGGGTACTTTTCTAGGAGACCCTACTCTTGATGAAGAGATAGTCATTCCCAGGTATGACTTTGACACCATGACCATTGCCCAAATGACTAAAGTGCAATCAGGCACTTGAAAGGAAGAAGAAGCAAGAGGTACTTAGGAATGAGTAAAAGTAGAGGCAAGCATTAGTAGAAATTAAGGATATATTTCTAGATGCTTTCAATTTATAGGTACCTGATGAAACAAAGCCCATAATGGAGCAACTAGCCAATATAGTGGACCGGGTACAAAGTGAAGACCAAGAGACCAATTTAAAACTAATGGAATGGTCTAAAAAGAAATTTCAAGGGAAAGTAAACAAGAAAACTGCAAATGAAATAGCACTATGAAAACTTGAACTGGCCAAGAAAATTGAAAAGGTCAAACAAGTACTTGAGAATATATTCTCATTGTACAAAAAGTTGTGCGACTTCTCATATTTCACACAAGAGACTAGCTAGAGGATAATGAGCTTGGAGAGGAATCTAAATATTTCAAGCATGCAGCTACTAGCTCAAAGTGAGAAGCATTTTTCTCAAACGCTTCGTACTCAGAAGGAATTGGCTGAATTGACAACAGAAGAGAGCACAATCAAAGCCAAATTTCTATAGCTTCAATCTTCCATCACCCCAGATTTGGAAATCCTCCATAAGGAACAAGCCTATGCAGAAAATGTTCTAAAGAAAGACCATAATTTGTCTACTTCAGATGGTCTTGTTCATCTTACTGCAGAGACTGCCATCTAGTAAAAATCTCTTGAAATTGCTTTGAGTAATTGGGATGCTTCTCTCAAGATGATTATGGAGGTAAATAATACCTTTTTGGCAAAATATGGTCTTCACCCTTAGAACCCTTTGACATAAGTGTCAAAAAAAGGGGGAGATAAAGAGAATGGGGGAGATGAGATAAAGAGGGAGATATAATGTTATATCAGCATTCAATATGAGACATATTCAACACAAAAATTTTGTTTAGCAAGACAGAACAGATAATGGTACAATCAACTCAAGGGGAGTTACAATAATTTTGCGATTAGTGAATGTACTCATAAGGTCAAATCAATAATGCTTAGTTAAGTGTTTTTGAAACTCATGTCAAAGGGGGAGATTGTTAGTCTCAAAATGGTTTTGACATTTGAGTGCCAACACACTTAACCACTTTCTACATTGAAGCTGAGTAGCCTTCAGGTGTCGAGTGATCTTCAAGTGCCGAGTGAAGATCAAGTGCCGAGTGACTTCAGGTGCCGAGCATGATATAGGAGCCGAGTGATATTTAAGTGTCGAGTCACACACGATGCCAAGAAAAACAAAAATGCAACAGGAGCCAAGTGAGATAGTTTTGTTACATGTGCTAAGCATTAGAAATTAGTAAGTGTTGAGTAACACAAAATGCACATATGAGTTTGTAACTTCACTAATTCAGATGTAAACCATTTTTATGGCCGACATTGAAGGATCTAGAAGGATCAAATAGATGAGATCAAATCTTTTATTTTTCCTATGCAAACTACATGCAACCAATTAAAAAATGAGGAAGGCATGCAACCAATAACAAAAGTGCAAGGAATGAGCAGGAAACAAAGATTCAATATGGATCGTAGATCCACACCTAACCCTAAGTCTTTGAATGTCTTTATAAGGAAGAAAAAATATCATTGTATTATGAATGGATGAAGGAGTGTATGGGGAAAATATAGTGAAGTTCAGAGTGAAGAGTAAAAAGACTTAGAGGAAGAGAGCAATAGTTAGACATTCAGTTGATCAGAACAAAGCAAGGAATATGAAAGAATATCAAATCTTAGAGGATCACGATTAGAGAAAGTAGATCAAGTGCCTATATTCAGCAATCAAGGATTGTAAGCTATCAAGTTTATTATAGCTAATACTCTCTAGCCATTGTATTATAAATGAAACCCTATGTTGATAGGTTAGCTTAACAGCTATTTTGTAGATCCTTTGAAAAGGTGATTAAATCCTTTAATAGGGTAATATTTCATGTGAAGTGTTTGTAAATCCTTTAACCAGGTCACTATTGACACAATGTAAAGCCTTTAACAAGGTAGGCCTTTAATAGGGCAGACCATGAGAAGTGGTTAAACATTATTGCTGCAATAATTTTGTGGGTATCATCCCCATGCCAATTTTACCTTATTATTCCTAGAGGGTTTCTGGGTTACCAAAATCTCAAGTGTTATGTGGTGATGCATGTTTGTTTCTCATGATTGTTTAATGTTTATATGCATGCATGTTAATTTTAGTGATATGTTATTAATGATTTAAAATAGGGTAAAAGTTAGTACTTCTTATTCACCCCTCGCTCTTAGAAGCATTCTTTCCATTAAGACATCCCAACATGTTGTCTAGGACAAATTCAAAGCCTATTTTAGAAGTTGTTCCTTATGATAGAATGTTGGATACCAATGATGTGTTAGATTGGATCTTAGATATGGAAAAGTTCTTTGAGTATGAAAACACTCCTGAAAATAAGAAGGTGAAGATTGCAGTTACTAGGCTGAAAGGACATGCCTCACTATGGTAAGAACATTTGCAAATTGATAAACAAAGGAGAGGAAAGGAGAAGATCTAAACTTGGCCAAAGATGGTGAACAAGGTAAAGAACAAACTACTTCCTACTGATTACCAAGTTATCTTGTTGAGAAAGATGCAAAATTTGAAGCAAAAAGACATGACTTTGAAAGAGTATACCAAGGAATTCTATAGATTGGAGATTAGGTCTAGACATGTGGATGATGATGTTGAGAAAATTGCAAGGTATATAAATGTATTGAGATTTGGAATTCGAGATGAAATAAGTTTTGTGAAATTGGAAATTGTGGAAGAAGTATATCAATATACATTGAAAGATGATGAGATCTTGAAAAAGAAGCATGAACAAAGACAAAGAGGTAGATGTGGTAGATTCCAAAGAGGCAGAGGTAGATCCTATAGAGAAGGTAGCAAATCTGAAAGTTTTGTACAAGATAAAGGCAAATCTTAAGGAAGAATGATGACAAAGACAAGACCGAGTGGAAAGGTGGTAGTTCATACCAAGGAGGTACTAGATCTTACTGTAGAAGAGGTAACTCTTATCATAGAGGTAGTTTTCGATAATTGTTTCATATGTGGTAAATAAGGGCATAGATCTTTTGAATGTAGATCTTAAGAAAGTGGACAGAATAATAGAAATGCTATGATTCAAGAAGGCATTGAGAGTTCACCAAGTGGACCTGAGGCTAGAGAAAATTTGTTGGTAAGAAGAACTTTATGTAATAAGGGAAGTGACATGGAACCTATTTTAAGGAGAAACCTTTTCAAGACTAGATGTAAGATGGCTGGAAAATGCTGCAAGGTGATCATTGATAGTGGAAGTTCTACAAATTTGGCATCAGAAGAGCTAGTTATAAAGTTGCAATTGCAAAGTCTGGAACATCCCAAACCTTGTCATGTTTCATGGATCAAAGATGAGCATAAGCTATTGGTAAGTGAGCAATGCCTTGCGAAGTTCAAAATTGGATATTACTTTGATGAAGTTTTGTGTGATATTATGCCTATGGATTGTTGTCATATTTTGCTAGGTAGACCTTGGAAATATGATAGATATGTTGTACATGATGGAAGACTAAATCAATATACTCTTTGGATAAATGCGAAGAAAAAAAAATTCTTGTCTTTGATTGAAAGTCCAGATGAGGTGAGCTATACTGCAATAAAAGTTTACATGGTTAATGGATAACAATTTGAAAAGGAAGTGAAGAAGAATCAAATTTGTTTTACTATAGTTCCTAGAGGACTAAATGTTGGTAATAATGACCAAGTGATATCAGAAGCTGGTAATGACAGAGTACCAGAAGAAATTGCAAAATTTTTGAATGAGTATAAGGATATTGTTGCTGATGATATTCATGATGGTTTACCGCCATTAAGGAGTATAAGTCATTGTATGGATTTGATTCTTGGAGCTAGTTTCCCAAACAAAGCACCATATAGATTGACACCTATAGAGAATGAAGAACTTAATAGACAAGTGCATGACTTGATGCAAAAGAGATTAATCAAAGAATGTTTGAGTCCATGTGTTGTACCTACTATATTAGCACCTAAAAAGAATGGATAATGGAGAATGTGTACTGATTTCAGAGCTATTAACAAGATCATAGTGAAATATAGGTTTCCTGTGCTGAAGATGGATGACATAATGAATTTTTTGAGTGGAGAAAAGTATTTTACCAAGATTGATTTGAAGAGTGACTATCATTAGATTAGAATCAGAGAAGGTGATGAATGGAAGACTAATTTCAAGACAAAAACTAGTTTGTATGAATGGTTAGTTATGCCTTTTGGTTTGATTAATGCACCTAGCACTGTCATGATGTTGATGGATGAAGTTCAAAAAATATTCTTGGGTAAGTTTGTGATTATTTATTTAGATGACATTTTGATATTCAGTAATACTAAGGAAGGACATCTTGAACATATTAGAAAAGTATTGTATAGGTTGAAAGAAGAAAAGTTGCTAATTAGTCTTAAAAAGTGTTCTTTTATGCAAGAGGAGATTGTGTATTTGGGATTTGTTATTTCAGCTGATGGGTTGAAGATTGATCCTAAGAAGGTTAAAGAAATTTTGGAATGGCCTACACCTGAGAATGTAGGGGAGGTAAGATCATTTCATGGTTTGGCTAGTTTTTATAGAAAGTTTATAAAGAATTTCAGTTTTGTTTGTAATGTTATGACTGAGATAATGAGAGGAGATAAAAAGAACTTCAAGTGGACACATGGAGATGATAAGAGTTTTGAGACTTTAAAACAAAAGGTTTCTAAATTACCTATATTGGCTTTACCAGATTTCAATAAAGTGTTTCAAGTTGAATGTGATGCAAGTGGTAATGCAATAGGAGTTATATTAAGTCAAGAAGGTAAACTTGATACTTTCTTTAGTGAAGAGCTGAATGATGCTAAAAGGAAGTGTTTTGTGTTTGATCAAGAATTTTATGCTATTGTCCAAGAATTGAAGAAGTGGAGAAATTGTTTGATTCCTAAGGAGTTTGTGTTGTATACTAATCATAAAGGTTTACAATACTTGGGAAGTCAACATAAATTGAATCAGAGACATATGAAGTGGGTTAAGTACTTGTAGAGTTTCACATTTTTCATTAAGCATAAGAGTGGAGTTACTAACAGAGTTGCTAATGCATTGAGTAGAAGACATTCTTGTTGATTGAAATGAAGGTTGAAGTTCTTGGTTTTAATGCAATTAGATTTCCACAATCCATGATTTATAATGCTAAGTTTCTGGAATAGATTGTGCATATAAGTTTCTTGGTTTTGATGAAATGAAAGAGTTGTATGATGTTGATCCTAATTTTTTTGAGGCATAGAGAGAGTGCAGAGCACCAAATCTAATAGATCACATAAGTAATTATGATGAGTATTTCATTCAAGAAGGTATGTTATTCAAAGGTATTCAGTTGTGTATTCCTAGAAGTTCTATGAGGTTGAATCTGATTAAGGAAAAGCATAGTGGTGGATTAGCTAGACATTTTGGAATTGACAAGACATTGAGTTTGCTAAAAGAGAAGTATTATTGGCTACAAATGTATAAGGATGTTCATAATTTTTTAAAGAGTTGTGGAGTTTGTCAAGTTGCAAAAGAAGTGAGTCAAAATACTAGTTTGTATACACCTATTACTATTCCTAAGAAACTTTGGAATGACATCAGTATGGATTTTGTTCTTGGATTACCTAAGACAGTGAAGGGATATGATTCCATATTTGTTGTAGTGGATATATTTTCTAAGAAGGCTCATTTCATACCATGTAAGAAGACATCAGATGTTGAGCATGTTGTTGAAATTTTCTTTAAAGAGATTGTGAGATTGCATGGATTACCGAGAAGTATTATTTCTGACAGAGATACTAAGTTTGTGCGTTATTTTTGGAAGAATTTGTGAAAGAAGATGGTTATTGAATTGAAATTTAGTTCTACATTCCATTTGTAAATAGATGGATAGACAGAGGTTGTGAATAGAAGCTTGGGTAAATTGCTAAGATGTTTAGTTGGGAATAAGCCAAGTAATTAGGAGATGGTATTGGCACAAGATGAATTTTCATTTAATATTTCTATGAATAGGAGTATAGGGAAGACACCTTTTGAGATATTTACTAAAATGAATCCTAGAGGACTATTAGATTTAAGAGACATTGCTATTGAAGAAAAGAGAAGTGCTACAAGAGAAGAATTTGTTGATTTTATGAAATCTTTGCATAAGGAGGTGAAGTTGAGGTTAGAAAAAAGTAATCAAAAGTATAAGGAGAATGGTGATTAGTTTAGGAGACATCATGATTTTAAAGTTGTTGATGAGGTGATGGTTCATCTAAAGAAAGCAAGATTTCCAGTTGGAACATACAGTAAGCTAAAGATGAAGAAGTTTCGACCTTGTAAAATCTTGAAGAAATTTGATAGTGGTAATGGTTATGAAGTTGAGTTTCCTAATGACATGGACATGTCTCCTATATTCAATATTGCTGATTTATACTAGTATCATGAGTCAAATGATGAAGTTTTTGTATCAGAGGACTATCCTAAGAAGCACATTGAAGAGGTTGAACAAATATTGGATCAGAGAATTAGTAAGAGAACAAGGCAAAAATATTATTATGAATATCCGGTGAGTGGAAGAATAGACCTATGGAAGATGCTTCATGGAATTCTCAATCTAAGTTGGATTCAGCTCAAGTTGTGACATCTCAGTGATTTAGGAGAATCATTTCTTCCAACCCTATTTTTTTGATGTAGGAGCATCCTAGGTTGCATTGCTATCCTATATATTTTTAGTTTTTATCTTACTATTGAAACTAGGTTCTGCTAAAACTGCATTTTCTAGTTTCTAGGTGTTTGTTTTAGACCATGTAACTAATTATCCTTAATGAATGAAGAGCTGAATAATTCAAGGATTCAAGAGGGACTAGATTAATATCTATATTCTAGAGTGAAAGTCCTAACTCCTAATGAGTTGGGAGATATGACAATTCTCCTACAACATCAATTTATGCCAGTTCTACATGACAATTTTTTGTTCTTGACTTTCAGAGTGGATGTGCAATTTTCTTGATGAATCAGCCTTTGTGCACAAATTATTTAGTAGAGGACCTAGATATCTATCTCCAATTTGAAACATGAGTCCTAATTTAATCGCAGCTAGGAGATATCACAAATTTTCTCGAACAACAATTTCAGGACAGTTAATTGCTGATGTAGGCCAACTTGTGTATTTAATTTAGGTTTGTTTTCATTTAATATTTTTCAAGAGATTATTTGTGTCTTCTCCATGTTCTAGAATGATCTATAATCCATTTTGGCTAGTATAAATAGAGTGCTTAGGCTAGGGGCTAGAGCAGGGAAGAATTTTTAGGAAGTTTTGAAGAAGATTACAGAGCAAAACTAGAAATTACAAATTTGTTGCTGATTTTTGTGTATAAATGTATATTGTATCTAATCGTAACCTAGAAGGCCTTATAGTTGGGCATGTATGTTGAATATTTGAAGAATCAATGAAATTATTTTACTCTTCTTCCTCCTTTGGTTGTTATTGTTTGCGTTTGCTTCTGTTGTGTTAACTCTTGCAAGGTGGTTCAGAGAGCTGGGTGTGCCTTTGGCCCTAGTTTTCCCTATCCTTCCTTGTGTCACAATGACATCTATTGGAGGTTTGGAGAGTGTGAGACACGTAATGAACATTTGGAAAAAAATCTCCATAATTTTAGAAGTTAGGTTTTCATTCTTGGAGGAGTAAAATAATGTAGAAAGAGATTGATAAAACCAAGGTGATACACCTAAAATTTTGATTGAGTGTTGAGTTTACCCCATTGTAGGATATAAAGTTATGAAAATAGATCTCTTGACTTAAAATAATTTTCATTTCTAAAATATATAACTCGAGGAAAAGAATGATCTATATGATAATAAAAATAAACAAAAAAAAATGGTATATAGTCCCATCATTAGTCATTCAAATATGCTCATTAAAGTCAAAGTTTTTGCACAAAAGATAATCACAAAGACGATATGGTTTACAACAAAGAACAAAGGGTTCAAGACAAGATTTATTATATTAAAAATACTAAGAACTTGGTGATAACCTCACAAATTGATTTCATCTATTATATGTATAATAATATTTATAATCCATGCCCAAGGATTGTGGGCCAAGTTTGGCCCATCTATCTTGGGGTATCAATGGGAAATCCAATTTGATATTCAAGATGCAATATTTTTTAATCCTAAAATGATGGATTGAGTATAAAAACCTCCTATATATCCTCATTTTGATACACATTAATGATCTACAAAATCACAATAAGAATATTAATCATTCAAGTAATCAAGAGCAGTTGAGAAATCAGATTCAAGATATAAAGGTAAGCATCCAATATCAATTTTCTTAAAGTCTTCAATTCTTCAATATCATTGAAGTCAAAGGAAATAGTATTGATTATAAATAAAAAAATTCTCTCATGTTTGACAAGTAGATAAATTCTCAACCAAGAAAGATGGTTCTTCTATCCAATCACATTCTCCCTCCTTCATTTCAAGTGATTATCAAGCATATCATAATTTAGTATTAAGGTGTAACATTGATAGATATATGGATTGATGGAAGAATTATTCATTCTACCTTATATTTTAAGATTAACTCCTTTATTTCAACTAAATTCAAGAACCTTCATAGGTATGATTGATATCTACATTTGTCCCAGATAGTGTGTGCTAGAAAATACTTTTCTTCATTTTGCTACATGCAAGAATATGTCATAGAGTTGTTGGAAAAAGAAAAGAAAAGATAAAAACTATTGGAAGATCTACAAAACATTAAGCCAAAACTGCCAAGTGTAGATTTCCAAAATGATTCTACACAAAAGTAAACATTACCAAAATAATTTTGTACCCTACGTCTTGTTCCTAGATTTCAGCCATATGTTAAATCTCTATTCTAGTTTATATTTTTGTAAATTTCAACTCTTTGTTGTAGTTTATATCTATATGTTAATTTTAGATTTTTAAAAACGTAAATGAATTTTTATTTAAATTATATTTTCCCATTATTTCATTTTCCATCATTATATATTTAGTGAAATAGCCTTCTCCAATTTAGTACTTGAGTCTCCTCTTTATTATGATTTGAATTATTAGTAATATTTATAACTAATATTATAAGTTCATTAATATGATTATTTATATTCTCTTATACATCCACAAACATGATTTTTATATATAAAAATGATTTTAATTTTCATCTAGATTCATATATACATTTATTATTATTATTATGTATTATATATGATAATATAATTATTTGATATGCATGAATATATATGTGTCCATTAAGATTTGTATGTATAATAATTTTATTGGAGGGGAGTGAATATTAATATCTTATTATTATTATAACTAAAGTTATATCATGCTTATCATTAAGGCTGCTAAGTGGGATGGTCAGAGAAACTGGTCTATTAAAATAATAATCGATGAAATCTGAAGGTTGATGGAAGATTACCATGAGATCCATGTGGCACACATATATCAGGAAGGGAATGGTGCGGCAGATGAGCTGGCCAAAATTGGGCATGGTTTAATGAGATTAGTGGAATGGGAGGACATCAAGTTATTGCCATCATCAATGCAAGTAGTGATGGAAAGGCAACGTACATTCAATAATGCTCCATGAATAATCAAAATAGATGGCAAGTTTCCATTTTTCTGTGTGGGAGTAAGGACAAGGTGTTTCATAAAGGGCTTTCTTGGAAATATTATTTAATGATATGGATTAAAATTTTGACTACCATGAGTATTGATTAATGCCTAAAAAGGACATAGAGGAGGGGTATTTAGTGAGATATAGAGAATGAACTATCAATCAAAATGACAAGTTGTAGAATTCCTGCGCAAATCATAGTTGGCATCGACTATTTATGGAGGAAAAGAGATCGCTCATGGGTAAAAGTACAAAGTTCTGTCACCTTTCAAGTAGACTTATCAGAATGACTGAATTTGAGTATTTCTATCTAAAAATCAACTTTGTCCAAATATATGATCTAGATAAATTCATTCTAGCTAAGTTATATATGGTCTTACACTTTTCCAATTGGAAATGCCTATTAAATGAATGTTTTATACTAGTTTGTGTCCAATTACTAAAGAAATAAAAATTATTTCAGAAAATTTGTCTTTCAATATCTCTTACTATTTTTTTATGATATTTTTTTAATAACATATAAACACCGTTTTATAAAGCTCTGAGTCAAGAATATTCTCATATAGAGTTTATGGTGTTTTAATTAGATATAGTATATTGTAATTAGAAAATTATACAAGTACGTATTTTAAAACTTGAAAAGATGTCAATTTTGAGAAAGAAAAAATATTAAATCATATCAAAAAAAATTTTAAATTATATGACATTCTAGAGAAGAGAGTCCTCTTTCAGAATGTATTATTTTGCTCCTAGTTAGAATGATTTGTTTTCAAAAATGTGGTGAGAGATAAATCTATCAATTTCAAGTGAGTGGAAATTAGAATCATTATAAAAGAAAAAATATAGGTCTATAACTTATTTTTATTTTTGATTGTTCTAGCTATATACGTTATCTATAACATAGTATGAGATTAAAGGGAAATAATTTTATTTCCATCTAGTTTTGTTGTGGGAACTAGACCCCTAATTTTATGCATTTTCAGTAGCTAAAAATTATCTATAAATATTAGGAAAATATATCAATTCTTATTCCAAATACTTATTAAAAATTATATTCCTAAACTTCATCCATTTCTACATATTTCCTTAGTTTACCTAATTTTCAAATTCAAAATAATAATATCAATTTTATGTCATTGAAGGTGAACACTTATACTTTTGTTACCCTTTTCCTTTACAAAAGGGTGACACAGGTTTGTGCTTTTTCCCTCACACGTGTCCCGACAGGTGTATTTTTGTTTTTTGCGAAACATTGTGGAGTTATGATGAGTATGAAATGCCTTTTCATTTTATATTTAGTAACAACCATACCTGCAATAAAGTTATGTCATCTGAAGAATTGGTGGTTGAACTTGGAGAAGTGATGGGTGTTAGTGATCATATTGAACTAGTGGGCATGGAGGAAGGAATCTATAGAAGTGAGACAGTGATGGTTTACTTGTATAAAGGTAACCTCTCACCATATATGGAGGTTCTAGGGAAGCACGATGAGATTGTATGGATGTAATTCTTCTAGACTTCGAAGGACAGAAAGGTAACTATCAATGGAATGAGATTTGAGATATCTAAGGAAGCCATAGTGAGGGTTAGAGAATTTACTATGTAAGAAAAGAAATGGTAGAGAAGGGCTAAGGTCAATGTTGAAGCCAATTTGCAGAAGTTTTCCAAACTCAAGGAAGAACTACTGTGAAAATTTAGAGGGTTTTCACAAGAAGACCTCCCTAAGCCTTGGGAGCCATCTGCTATGCGACCATGTGGTATATCACCCTAGAGGACCTATTTCAGGTAATTTATTATTACCACTTCCCTATTTTGAATCACTTTGGGAATATATATGGTATTTTTGTCCCATATTTGTTATTGAATTTGCTAGAAGATTGTATTTTTAAGGGAAGAAGGAAACACGAGGGTAAAACTTTCTACCTGATTCATTAAGGGCTTATAAATAAACTATATACCCAGAACCTAGCCCAAAACTCACCTCTTATGGCTAACCTTTTTGCCTCATTCACCCCTCAAGTCTCCTTGGACCTAGGCCCTAGCCCTAGCCACAAGAAGTTAAAAGAAAAAGAAAAACCATTCCTAGGAGTCAAAATAAAACCTATGGTCAAAATTACCCTCATATAATATGATGTGAATGCTAGGAAGGGTTCACAGAGCACCAAGAGAACCAATAAACATCTCTAGTTAGAAAATTTCAAGTCCCCCACAAGCATGATTCCATCTTTGAGTCTTCTGACAATGATGTCAAACCTGTGAGAAAGAAGAGATTGTCTCAGGTCAACAAGCCAGCCCCCATCCCTCTTAGCCCTTCCCACATCTATGAGACCCTAGAGGCTACCCTAGCTAGGAGTTGGGGGGGGGGTGTGGGGTGATATCACTCCCACTAGTAAATAAACCAATAAACACACTAGAAATAAAGGGAACTACAATCACAACAAGGCAATACTGGAAAGACTAGAGTAGTCTCTAAAGGACCTAACTGAAAATCAAGCTAGTATATGCCACATATTCGATACTTTGGTGGAGTTCTCCACCAAGGTCATGCACTCTACAGCCACAAATTTATACCTCTTGCAGGTTAGCAAGGAGGAGATGGACCTGGGAAAAGTTACTAAGACCACTCGATCCATCTATAGGTTCGTGGCAGAGGACTAGCTAAAGACCATCTTGGAGAAACTAGTCAAGGTGGAGAGGAAGATGTTGATAAGGATATTATTGAGAAAAAGGAGGAAAAGAAAGGGTAGGAAGAGGGTAGCTAGCCTTGGTTCTAGTTTTTTTTCTCTAACTTTTTAATGCTCAATACTTTGAACTTGGTCCCCCTTGAGGGTTTAAATTTTATGTTTATGTTGATTAATAGTGGCATTTTCTTTAGAAGATGCTAGTTTATTTTATAGTTTGTTATGCACATTAGACAAAGGACTACTAATATAGTCAATTATGCTATGGACATATTCATTTTTATGAATTTTAAAGATGGCATAGGTTAGATAACTAGGAGGTTACCTCTGATTGAATTTTTAACTTTTTTTGTTACTTGGGGTAAGCCCCCCCATTTTTTTTTGGCTTCTATCTAATACTTCAAAAACTTAAGTTATATTAAAATTTCTATTAGTTGGGAATCAATTTCTCTAAACTTACAACAATTAAGATTTCTATTTACTTTGATACATTATCCATTATAGGGAATGGCCAAGGATTTTTTAAAGGTTTCTTTGAAAATATTTGAAAGAACTTTAGATTTTGTTGAATCTTTTTGAACAATTTTTGTGAGGATTTATGTTTGATATTTTTTTATTCTTTTTGTAAGCATATTTGTCACTTTATAAATACATAACTCATCCCAACAAAATGTATGTGGAAAACTATTCCCAATAGTTGGATAGGCCCTTCATATGAGAAAACTTCCTTTGTGTTTAGAGGGGCAAATCCCTTGTAAGGTATGATTTTTTTAATTTTAAAAGGGTTAAGAGGAAGAAAAGTATTAAGATTTTTCACACTTCATTATTTCTTAAAGAATATTGAAATTTATAGTAAGAACTCAAATTGATAAAGATTTTAACTCCATCACAAATATCAATGAACTATGCATACATGTATTAAATGAAGAAACTTTTACTTTCTATATTATAAGCACACTTTTAGGATACCAAGATAAGTACTTGATAACATCTAATCCATTTTCAATTGAGTATTTTTCTTTACCAAAAGAGAGACCATAAAATTTTATATTCTCATACAATGAACATGACTGACAAGATTTTCAACAACCAAAGATATTGAAAATATTTTCAAATAAAGTTGGTTCTCAAATCATGAAGTGATACTAATTCAATAAAAATGTTTTTCTTTCAATTATCAAAGTTTCAAGTGGTCCTTTTACAAAGTGAAATGATCTCTTATATAGACCCGAGGTCAAGAAACTACCCCTTCTATGGTTAATAACTACCTCCCAATCACGTGTTTCTAGTGAGCTTAATTACCTTCTAAAATTAACCTATACAAGGAGAAAATCTAAAAATATGAGTAAGCCAAGAAATTTTAAAAATGTATAAAATATACATCGGATCACTAAAAACTCTTGTTGTGGGAGTCCATAAGTCAATATCTGATAGATTTATTCTTGAAAGTCATGCAAGCATCAAGGATTTCTACAATTTAATCATAATATATATGAATTGATTTTCCATCTAAGTTTTTCTATGAGGTATTTGTCCTCGGTCTCTTCCAACTCATACTAGTATGTTAAAATCTTACAATCGTCAAGAGTGACACAACCTAGACCGAGCTTATTCATAGTTTCTATAATTGGCACTTTATTCTCTCTCTAGATGAATTCCAATAGTAAAGGGATCTACACAAAATTGGAAATTAATATGTTGAAGATCATTCATTTCTGCTACACCTATAATAATCTTAACCACTTAATCTAAGACTTTCACTTTTGTTTGTTTACATGTAATTATTAAATTTTCAAATTCAATGATTCCTTTGCTGATATTTACTATTTTCAGTTGATACTTTTATTCCACATATTTTCTTCACTCCAATTATGAACTTCAAACAATCTTTTATCATTCTATTTATCAAAACTTCTACCATCATCCTACGGGACTTTTGTTTGTTAACAATTTTTACCATAGTATGATCAAGAATACCATCAAGATTTATTAGAGCTGGTGATGTAATTTTTTCTCTAGTTTTATAGGAACTACTAACAGAGTTAATGTAAGATACCAACATTTGAACATGTTCATGAGTTTTTCCTTTGATTTATTTTCTTCCTTTTCCCTTTGTAATATTTGCACTATAGACAACTCAAAATTCTAAAAATCTCCTTCTCGAAATGATGTACCAAGATCTCCTTTTCTCAAAGAGAATTTTGATTTTGTGGCTTCTTACACATTCTTCTCTTTTATAATCCTTATTTTTAATACACATAAATTTCCTAAAGTTCCATCAATGACCAACCTAGACATCACCTTAGTTCTCTTAACTTTTAGTCATTTTTTGGAGAAAGCCAGAAATCACATAAAATAGAGGCGGAACGACTTTGACTACCTTCTTCATCTTTTGTAGACTTTTTTATATCCATGAAGGTGTAGGATCTTGTGATGATACCTATATATTATCTATTTGATGTTCAATGATCACCATTAAATATTTGGTGTTAGATAACTTATTGTCCACTTACATCATGTCAATCAATGATATCATAGGAGGAGAAGAATAATGAGGGGATATTACTATTATAGGTGAAGAAGCAATTGGAATTTATTGTTCAACAACTCTAGGGGATATTTGAATATTCTCTTTAGGCCTATTTTCTTCTTGATCTACCTTCACAACTTTATCTTTAGGCTTTTATCTCCTTTCATTGACTATGAATTCAACCTTGCATGCTTTGGATAAAACAATTGGTTGATATGGATCTTCACCACCAACATTATTACCTAAATTTGATTGCTACAAATTCTTATTCGAGGTCACTTTAGGTTCCTACGAGATGATTCTCATTGATTAGTGTCACCAATATTGCCTAGAAAGATTATGCCCTTTACTTTTAGGTCTTGTAGTTGTACTTTCTATCCTCATTTTTCTTATCAATTATTATGTTCTCTTTATGACATAAGCTTTCCTTTTCTTCAAATTTTTAAATTCCTGAATAGACCAATAAGTTGGTGGGAGTTGCAACAACTCAATCTTATCATAGTAGAAAGGATCAATCAAAAGACATTCAACATCTTCTATAATTGTCACATCAATATCTACTTTGAAATCTATAACTTTCCTTGCAGTAAGCCTCATCAAGTCTCATTTCCTAACTTTGAAATCACTCTCACAATCTTCCAAGAAGTCTTCAAGATATTAGAAGTGACCATGTTTAGGAGTTAGCTTTAGTTCATTGAATCCATAGGCTTTACTTTCATAAGGGAACTACATAGTGTAAAGAAAAAAAATTGATTTTAGCAATGGATCTCTCTATGTTCTTCACATATGTTGATGTGTCACCCTTGTAATGCCAAATGTCAATAGGAAAAGGAATAAAATGTACTCATTGGTTTCTACATAGCCTGTTAATTTTATTGATCTTCTTGCACATCTCAGTTAATACAAGTTTATCATAAATGAATCTAGGTAGCTTGAGGGGGTTATCTTGTCCTAAGATATGAACCAAGTAGAGGTGAACTTTGGGAACTATATGAAGTAACTTCCATATTTTTAATTTCCATTGCTACTTTAAGAAAAATTTCAAGTCCTATGCTTCATTGAAGTTCTCTAGCTATTACCATACTTAATTCATCATTCTCTTTCATGAATTGATGTAGGCTATTCTTGTCCAATAGCTGAGGAAGATGATTATAAATGTTGCATCATCATAGATGTCTTATTTGAAGCTCCAAGAAATTCTTGTGGAGGCTATCACTAATAAGATCTTCCCAATTAATTTGTTTCTTCCCTTCATATATTATACTGATAAATAAAAAAATCCATCCCTCAAACTCATGCTAATCATTGAGTCCCATTATTCTTCTCAGTAGGATTACCATATTTGCCACATCTTCATTTAAAGATGACCTATGGATGTACTTTGTTAATTGGGATTTGTCTCTCCTTGCTTGTGAGAACCAAAATCTGGAAATGGTTTTCAAACACTAAGTTTGATTTGTAACATAATACTCCTTTGTTATCCTTATATCTCTATCAACATATTAATCTCTAATGGGCACCTAGAAAATTATGGCAATAGAAACTATTTTAACACACTTTTCCATAATGGGATGACCTCTAACTCAAGATAATCCTCTTTCCAATATCTTTGTAGCTAAGGGGGTCCTATCACCACTTTCAAGAGATGACCAAAAATCTCACAGGATTACACTTCCTAGGACGGTGTCACCAATATCAAGAAGAGTACTTTTCAAGATAGGAATATAGTGAGGTCTTTCATATTTACATTTCATCTTTCAAATTAAATTTTGGTGTTTACTTCAATTTCCCTATTCAATGAAATCAATCAAGTACCCTCTAGTACACATTAATCATTCTTAAATTCCATATTTATAACTATAACTATATGCATGGACATGCTAAGTGGGTGTGAGGAGATTTGTGGAGATGAATGAATTTGAAAAATAACAAGAGCTCATGAAGAGCTAGAGTCCCTACCTTTGTGTTTTGTAGAAAATAAAAGATGAGCTAGAGCCCTTTCCCTCATGTTTTGTAGTAAATAAAAAAATGTTTTATGCTTATAACTTAGTGTGGGAACATTTGTCACATGTCAGAACTATGGGTCAATATAAGGGGACATCGTCTACCCTAATTTTTGATATAAAATTGTAATCTTTTTTGAAGAGAAAAATTCTATAAGTGCACATGAAGAAAAGTTTATCATAAATTTATAAATGGAATGGAGGTACCACAAGATGACAAGGCTAAGAAGCGTTTAAAATACAAAATGGTGGCATTTTTCTTAAATGAGATTAAAATATAATAATTTATAGAAACAATAGCTATAGTCAATGAAAAAGTAGAAATTTATGTGAAAAAAATATTTTAAAAATAAAATCATCTAAAAAAATTTAACTCTAAAAATTAATTGAATAAATGCTTACAGAAACATTAATCCCTAACTGCCTTTATATATATATCTAAAAGAAAGGCATTGTCTTTGAAAAGATAAAATTTATACAATCATGTGTGTGCCCAAATCATTGTATGCTTCCTCCAATAGTCATTGTTGTACGCTTCCTCCAATAGTTTGCATTGCCTTCTAACAATTTTCTTATAGTTTGGATTTAGTATACCTATGAAATGACATTCTTTCTAGTATACTTTTTAGAAAATTTTGGGATTTGTAGATTAAACATACTATTCATATTTCTTGTTTTGTTTGTGAAGAAAACATTCAAATGATGGTCAATTATAGACAACATAGATTGGAATCTACATGCATGCAATTAAAAGAAGGGTAATCATTGAATTAGTAAAAGGATTTTCCCAACTCATACATTTTGTCAACAAGATTCCAACACTCCTTTCTAAGGATAGATGATTCCATCAAAGTGTTCTTGAATAGTTGCTACAATCAAATGCCTTTCACTCTCAAATTTTCTTTGCCAGTGTGGTCTAAACAAGAACTCAATATCTTAAAAAAACTACTACATGAATTGTTACAGGCAATTAATTATATTTATTTCAATATAAAAAGTTAAAATGTTTATTTTTTACAATCTGTGAAATTTAGAGGAAATTTTTTCAATTAAATTATTTGATATTTTTGTATTAATATTTAGAATATATGATTTTATATAGTTTATCATTAGGGTTCTTAAGTGTTACAAAATCATTTATGTTTCTATAGTATTTAATCATTTTGCTCATTTTGTTAATGGATAGACAAGATGTGAAAAAAGGAAAAAAACTACCCCACAATCTAATTCAAATATGAATCTTCCAAGCATAACAATCTATAATGAAAAGCATTATCTGTATGTTGGATTAGAGGATTAATATAAAAATCTTTGTTAGCATGGTCTACTTGAATTGAACATACAAAATCAAAGGTTTCATGAAAAAATAAAAAATAATCAAATATGTTTAGTTGTATAACTTTAAGTTTAACATTTTTTTATAAGCTTTACTTTATATTCTATTTCTCATTTAACAGAAATGATGTACCATTTCAATTTTGATAATTTGGTAATCTACTATTCATGTTTTATAAATTTAAGTTCTTTTAAATTTAACAATATAGATTTTAAATGGTAATAAGAATCTAATCAAATTTAAGAAAATAAACATAAAATCATTTATACATATTCAAATAAATTTATTTAAATTTTTTAAAATTTAAAATTTATTTATTATATAATATAAAATATAATTGTACAAAATAAAATAAAAATTAATTTATAAAATATTATCTCCAGAAAAAGGTGGTCTTATAAATAAATTTTGACTATTCTATTATTCAAAATCTTTTCTTATTAGCTCTTACTCTTTAACACCGTACATTTATAAAATTAAAAAATACATATTCAGAGAATGCCCCACATAATATAAATACATATTCAAAAAAAAAATTGATCAACTACTAGATCATGCAACAATGTTTTAGTATGGCAAACTAATCTTCTATTAGCCCCATCCCCAAATTAAGGGTACTCATAATTTAAAAAAAAACATAGAGACTGATTATAAATAGTTGGTTAGAAAATTTCCTAATTGAAGAATGAAATGCTATCTGATCTCAACTAGAAACAAGATCTGTCCTAAGGAAATGAAACTTATAAAAATGTCATAAAATATGCATGCTTTTACTTTGGAACATCACTTAAAGTATCACCAGTTATGATAGAAATGCACATTTGGCCACAATTGAAAAAAAAAAGGTTTTAGGGCAAAAGAGTGCTAAAGACAAAGTTAAAAAAAAATTCTTCCATATTCAAATTGAGTGAGACTGTTGATACCCACATTTTTTGATATACAACTCAAGTAAAATTACTAATCAGGTGCAATTCAATTGTGAACTAAAACTTGATATTATGAAGCATTTTCTTTTCAAAAATTACTTGAACAATATCAATAGGGTTCTTGTAGGTCCCTATGACTTTTTACATGGTATAATTCATCACTACAGTAGGCTTTTAAACACAACATAACAAAACATTTCTTTCTAACAATGATTTGAAGGCTAAACTAAATAAAATTTTAGAGAAGAATTGTTTTGAAGAACCTTGTGTAATAATGTGAATGTTGTTGATTATTGTCAAGACCCGAAGGAATTGACAAGCACCGTCGATGCATCTAACTTTGCAGTGCTGTAAGGATGAAATTGATTTACAAAATCATGAAGATAATAATGCCAAAAGTCTCCCACAAATTCCTTGGCACCATCTAACTCCACTCTTCCCATGAGGACAATCACCAGTTGCTGCTATGAAGAGGAAAACCATTTTACAATCCTAAATTTTAAGAAACAAAGAGTAGAAATTTTGTCAGTATATAACTAAACAAAATGATTTCTAGAGAAAAAGAATAAAATCTTATCACAAAAATCTATAATAATGCCTTACCTTGCATGATTATTTTAAGAGATAGAATGAATTGCCATTTTGAGGAGCATATGAATTCTTCTAAAAATTAGCAACAAGACAGATGGAGATTCAAATTCTTGACATGTTAATTTAGAAGAAGTTACTTCCATGCAACCTACACGTTGATGAATATTAATTTAGATAGTTGGAACAACAAACAGACTCCCAAGTGACAAATATCAGTTCAATAAAATCATTTTGTAACATTTGTTGTGTGCAATGTTTTTGTAATTTTCTTACTAGAAAAATAAAAAGACTACCAGGAAAGAGGAGCATAGCCAATCATAAAATAAAAATAAAAATTTAAAATTTCATTTTAATAGAGAGCACCCACAATGACTATAGGATAAATGACATTGTTTGATATTTTTATGATTTCCAAAAAATAGATTAATAGCCAAAAGCAGCTAATAATCCAAAGTTGCCACCCAATCTTCTCCAAGTTCAAGAAACTCTTCCACATGATTGTCAAAATATTGTCACTTCTCCCACTTTTGATCATCTTCATAGTCACCAATGTTGAGCTTGTGCAATCTCCTTAGTTGAACCAATGTAAATACAATCAAACCACTAAGTATATTGCATCTTCTACGTGTTCTTAATATGAAAAGTTTATAAGTTAATTGATGTGATGATCCATTTTGGGTCTTTGGTTAGATGTTTACAGCCACCCTTAAACATCACACACTAAGGGAAGAATTAAGCTTGGGAAGAAAAGGTCAACTTTGACTATTTAACACTTCTGATCTAAGAATTAAGCTTAGTGTGTGATGTTTAAGCCATTTCAACATTTACCATGTTGGATGAGCGCCTTCATTCTTTAGACTTTTGCTCAAATAATTCATGATCATCTTTTGTATAGTTGGATATTAATCAACTCTGGACATATCACCCGGGTTCCCTTTCTATATACTTTGCTTAGGTGATAACAAGCTTTAAAAGTAATCTGACCAGCTCCCCATCAAAGCAAGACATAGATTACAATGGCATCATATACAAGCCATGTGGTTGATTCAGTGATGTCCATATATGGCACATACATCATTCCCTTGAGAAGGTATCCAAAACAATGAATTCTCCTATTGGCAAGTTCTCAGTACCACTTTATATCCCTATAGTAATTTTTATAGACGTTATTTCCATAGATATGCTGACAGTGACTTGGGAGTTGAGCGATGTCTCTTAAGCACTCAGCACTCTCTGACTAATGCCAGTTAAAATTATAAACATTATCGGTGCGCAAAGAAAGGGAGACATGAGCATGAGTTATGCGCATTTATTCAAATAGATCACCTCATAATATCGGTACCCAAAACTTTCTTTGCCCGCATTGGAGAATGATTCACTATAGACAAGTATCTTGACTTTAGATCCAACAATCTTCTTGGCTTCATTCACCAATCAACTATTCAATATGCTGCTGGTCTCTATTTCCAACATTATGTCTTTGTTAATTATTGTTAGTTGGACAGTTGTTATTTCTGACCCGAAAATAACAGCACTATTTATGGGTAGCTTGGATAGCTGTTCATCCTTATCTATGAATAGCGGTTGTATTTATGGGTAGTTTGGACAGCTGTTTGTCCACTTGCCAAAAATTAGTAAATGGTTATTATTTACTAATTTTAGTGATTCCTTTTGGACACTTTGCAACCAATTCTATTATTGGCTGTCAAGTTGTCTTAATCTCAGCCGTTGGTTAGATTTAATCTCGGTCGTTGGTTTACCAACAGGAGTAGTATAGAAAGGGGTCATTGGGTCATTTGGATGTGAAGAAGCATTTTGGAGAAGCAGTTTGCAGTGTTAGCAAATAGTCTTGCAGTATTAGCAAGGGTGCAGTGTTAGCACAGGGATAGTAGTGAGGAATATCAGCGGGAGAAATTAGGAGGTTGTCAGAGTTCTGCCAGTGTGAGGCAAGGAATTTTGTATCTCTTGATTTGCTGAAGTTTAATATAATTTCTCATCTGTAGAACTGGTTTTCCCTTAGGGGTTTTTCCAGGGACAATTTGTCCGAAAATATTGTGTTGATTCTGTTGCGCATTTCTTTCCGTATTTTAAGTGAAGTTGCAGTTGTGTTATTTTTCGATATTAGCTGAGAATTTGTTTTCAGCAGTTTAATAATCATTTATGATAGGAGATTAATAATCAGTGACTGCAATAGTTTGATTTTTCACAATCTTCAAGTTCCATCGAGCCACGATGATGCTTCATTTTTCTTAGACTTTCCTTGCGTGTCGATGGAGATAATGTGTGGGTTATCTCACCTTGAATATTTCAAACCTTGCCATCGAGTACCTTGAAACTTTATCTGTTTGGTGAAACCCAACTAGCAAATGCTTTGGGCTTATATTGAATGATGCTTGCTATGCCATGGCTGGGAGGTGCGCATGGGCTAATGCGCATGTCCCCTCCAAGACTTTAATACTCTCCAGTGAATGTTTTGATTATGCTATCTGTTCTTGAGCATTGTGAAAGACACATCATGCAGCCTATTACAGAACAATATGTCGCTGGCGAGATTATTAATGTTTCCCACCATCACGTGCTTTGCCTTCCTTTTTTGAATGAGATTCAATATGCCGCGGCTCCTCATCTTCAAACCATCGATTCCATTTCCATTTGCACGTTGAGAACATACAAGGCAAATGTGCAAGAGTGCGGTGGCTTCTTACGACAGGGAATGAATGTGATTGGCTCAGGGTATATTACCAATATATGCATTTCCCATCATACACATCCTTTGGCATACTATAAACCGGTTCATGTATCACCATCTATAGTCACGAACCCTTTATTTCTCCATTCGATGAAGAAAGCTTGCATTTTATCAAGGAGTATAACTAACTTTTATCAAGGTTTATTTACATCTCAATTCTTAACCTCTATCAATTCCAAAAAGCTTAATATTTGACTTTTGATAGAGCTTAATATTTGACTTTAAAAAACATATTATGAGTCTCATGCTTAACCTTTTTAGTTTTTGGAGGTTAAGGTTTGGGGTTTAAAATGTGCATTTGGAATGTTTTTCTTAACTCTTTTTGGGAAGGGAGGTTAATATTTCAAATGGAAATGTTGCATGTTCTAAACCTCGTTGCTTAACCTCTTAAAGTTTTCAAGGTGAATGTTGCAATCAAAAATACATGTTTTGGCACCTTTAATTAACCTTCCATAATTTGAGACTTGGGTGCTGGATTTCAGAAATTTGAAGTGTTGGGTGGAGCTAGAGACAGGTCAAAGGCATTAAGATCACAAGAGCATTTAAAAGATGATAAATTGCTGACTCTTTTAATCCTTGAATTTTAACACACTTGGATATTCCTTAAGTTGGTTAAGATGAAATCTTGGCATAATTGGTGATTAGGAAACTATGCCAACAATTGGCTATATCTGGAGACAAGGACTAACAAGGATGAAGCTATAGATTCACCTTGAAAAAAACAACCTTTTAAAGGATTGAACTAAGAACAAAAATAAGACAATTGAATTGAATGTTACATTTTCACATCAAATTTTCATTTTCTAGATTCTTTCAAAATGTAACATTTACTTCCAATTTTTTTTTGGTAACTTACATTGGGTTTATAGCCATACCATAACTCATAGGGTATTTTGAATGAGTCATTCTTCAATTTTACTCAGTTCAAGGTATGAACTGCAGTGTTGATAGCTTCCTTCCAGTATTTGATAAAAATGTTTGTTTCAATCATTAGAGTTCTTGCACAATCCATGATAGATCTATTCCTTCTTTTAGCTATTTCATTCTGCTTGGGAGTTCTAGGTGTCGATACCTATCTTTTGATTTCCCTTTCAATGCAAAAGTTATTGAATTCATGGGAGATGAATTCACCACCTTTATTTGACCTCAAGCATTTCAGTCTTTTCCCTGTTTCCTTCTCTACTCTAGCCAAATATCATTTGAACTTTTCAAATGTTTCTGATTTCTCTCTCAGATACATGACAATCATCATTCTAGAGTAATCATCAACAAAAGGAATGAAGAACTTTTCTCTAGTATAAATCTCAATTCCAATAGGTCCACACAAATCAGTATGCACAATTTCCAAAAAAAATTTAGACTGATAATTCTTACTTTTAAAGCTAGTCATTCCCATCTTACCAATCTGACAATTCTTGCATAGACCAACCTCAAGTTTCTTTATACCAGGAATGCCTCTTACTTTCTTGAATTTTCTTGTTTTCACAAGTTTATCAAAATTCACATCACATAACCTTATGTGCCATAACCAACTTTCTTCAACTTGAGCAATAAAACATGAACATTCACCAAGTTTAAGATAGAACAAGTTACCTTTAGTTTGTATGCCTAATCCAATCAGCTTTCCTTTGTCATCTAGCAGTCTTACTTTTCCATGCATCAATTACACTTTGAATCTATAATTGATTAGTTGTGCCACACTCAAGAGATTGTGTTTTAGACCTTCAACCCAATAGGCATGATCACATACAAGCTCTTTGGTTAGTGAAATTGTTCCTCTTTCTTTTATGCAACAAGGTTCATTATTTCCAAACCTCACACTACCACCATCATAGTCTTCAAAATGTTCAAACTTAGTTTTATCACTAGTCATATGATGAGAGCAACCACTGTTTATGATCCATGTATCATTTTTTCTCACATGAGAGATAAGTGCCATCTTGTCTACCTCATCATTATTAGACTCATCTTTCACAGCAATGTAAACAATCTCATCATCATTATTGTTAGAATCTTTAGAATCTTTAGCCATGAAACATGTTTTCTTACCTTTGTCCTTGAATGATTTGAAGTCTTCTTTCCATTACACTTGTGACCTTTCTTCTCATCCTTGTTTTTCTTTTTTGGGCACCTAGCAGCAATATGACCAATTTCCTCACATGAAAAATAGATCAAAGGAACTTTACCTTTGTATTTCCCTTTGCCTCTAGAATATTTCCTTGCTAGTAGAGCTTTAACCACCTCAAGATCACTATCATAACTCTACTCTAATTCTTCTTCATTTTTTGATTGAGATTCCTTTATCTTCTTGGCCTTTTCTTTGAGTGAAAGCTTGGCTTCAAATTCTAATTGAATGTTTTTGGAAGCTGGAACATAGTTGTCGTAGTTATCTAGCTCAAATGCAGTCGATCTTCCTACTATGGCCTCTAAATTTATTTTATGATTTGCTTCACATCTTCTTTCCTGAATTGTAGAAACTCTAATTGCATAAATGGGAAGCAATATTCTAAGAACTTTACTTACAACTATTTCTTCGATGATATCTGCTACAAAATCTTTGATTGCACTGATGCTTGCTTTGACTCTTTCAACATACTTGGCAATGTTCTCATCCTCTCTCATCCTCATCTGATCAAATTGTCCTCTTAGACTTTATTCTTTGGCTCTTCTCACATTATCAACACCTCCATATATTTCTTTCATCTTGTTCCACATAGAAAAGGTAGTTTTGCAGTCCTTGATATCATCAAATTCTTCATAGCTTAGGTTAGATGCAATGTCTATCATCATGGTGTTATGAGTCTTCTTCTCAACAATGTCATTGACAAATAGTGTACTAGAAGGAGTCACATATTCTTCATCAAAATATTTCAATCTTGTATCTCCAATGCAAGCTAGATGGTGTCTGATGAGACCTTGCCATGCTAAAATGTTATCCCTATTAAGCCTTGGAATTTCCCTCTTGTAAGACATCCTGATCTTTAGCTTAGATCCTTGAAATCCTTCCTGCAAGCACCAAAAGCTCTAATACCAATTGCTAAAAATATAGATGGAGTAACTGGGGGGGGGGGGGGGGTGAATCAGTTGCCACAAAAACAAAATCCACAGATCCCTTAGATGTCTTAAAACTAGTTACTCTTGTCACTTGGTAGCCACACAAAAAATAATTATAACTCGATAGTTGTACTATAAGTTATTACTGATCTTTAAGCATTCGCAAAGATTTAACATGCATGCATAAGAGAAATAACATGAACACAAGAGACACCAGATTTAATGTGGAAACCCAATATGGGGAAAACCACCAAGTAACTAGCTACCAAATTTCACTCCTCTAAAGTGAGCCTTGTTAGGAGCCAACACTGTTAAAGGTTACAAAACACGCTATGAGGTGTGACCTTGTTAAAGGATTTATACACCCTACTAGGAGTGGCCTTGCTAGAGGACTTTAGAACAATTCAATAGAATTGTCCACCTTGTTAGAGGATTTACAAAATGGTTATTAAACCAACTCTGTTAAGAGATTTAGGAAATCACTGCTACAATTGTGAGAAAGTAACAATGAGTTGACCTAAATGAGATGCAACTGAACTTTGTTGATATAGATCTTTGTTCTGCTTAACTAGATCCTCACTAATAAAATAAATATTTGCTGCTCCTCAAGGATATCTGATCCTTCTTCAAAATTTTCTCACACCTTCTTCTTCACATTTGTATGCTCACTCATTCATCCATCCATTCATACTTTAGAATTCACAACTTGACCTTTTATTTATGCCTTACAAATTATCCAGTTGGCTCATTTATAGGCTACAGTTACCAAAAATCATTACATTAGTCAGCTATATTCATTACATGAAATAATTAAACTTTATTTCCCAAAATAATGAAATCCTTCATTGGCCGACCCTACTCGATAGACACTATTCTAGAAATTATTTCCAATGTTAACCAACTAAAGTTCGGTAAACACTACGAATTTTGTAAAAAACCTTTGGACACCAAGTGAACTTGGTAAACACTAACTTTCCTTTACTGACCTTGTGAGCTTGGTAGAAACTGAGTTTTGCCACAAAAACCTTCGATGCCCAAGTGCACTCAGTAGAAACTATTTCCACAGAGTAACTTCGAGGAATGCTCGGTAGACTCTATAATTTACTTTGCTAACCAACTGAGTTTGGTAGACTCTATCTGATAACTGATATGATATTTGTGTAACATCAAAGACAACACACAAGTGAACAATTGTATCCAACACTCTTTTCATCAAATTCTCAATCATTACGATATTGTTCTAAAGCACTAGCCAAAGGTAAATATTAATTTTTGGTATTAGATGCTTGTTCCATGTCTTAACCTAAATTAGTGGGGTAGGTGGGGGGGCTAGGTGGTGAAGAGAAATTTCCTAGATATGTTGTGTCATTAATAAAATAATCAAGATACATGATTTAAATGAAAAATGCATGAATATTATAGTAAGTGACTTGTACCCATTTTCTTTTCTTTTATATCATATATATATATGGATGTTAGCATCTCTACCTTTATAGAGAAGATTACAATAATGTAATTAAGAACACATCCAAATTATAAGATTCCTTTGGCTAGGAATCCACATGGAAAGGGATTACATCTATCATATTCATTTAGGTGTCAAAGCTTGCCCAAATGCACCTTTAAATATTTCAACCTTTGTGTGTGGCTTTATCTGCCTTATATCACCATCCTCACCAATTATGTTTAGTAGAAAAAGCTTCTACCCTTTAAAAAATTCTCACTATTTCAAGATGAAATAATTATAACAAATAAATGATAATATTTATTCATCTAAGATCATATTTTATATATGCATACATTATCCTTCATAATGTATACATACATACATTATCCTTATATATATGGCAAACTTAGTGAAAATTTAGGTTAGTTTTTGTTGGGTTCCTTGGCAGGGCGTTACATTTGGTATCAAAGCCTGAGTTTCTACATTGGGAGCTCTAGGTTTATTTAGCATATTAATTTATTTCAGGTTCCTTGGTGGGCCATTACACAAGATTTCTCAAATCAACCTATTTTGCAATAATGCATGCACTTGTCTGGTTAACTCATCACTTTCTATTGGTGTCATCATGCGTGCTACCTATTTTTGAAAACCGTCTCCTAGGATCAAGTTGATTTGGTGACTAATCTTCCTCACTAGGGGTAATTCATCAGGTATATTATCTTACATAATATCAAGAAACTCTCCCAACAAATTTGCAACTTTTGTAGGTATCTCCTCTACTTCTTCTTCACCATCTTTTGGAATTATAGAAAAAATACATATGCTCGTGATTCATACCTTTGAGAAACTCCTTGCCATCAAAAAACATATTCTAGCAATGCTACATACATTTTCTTCATTCTCCTTTAATGGGTTCAACTTATGTTTCACTCCCTCCTTTGTTAGAGTGTAGGTATTTTCTCATCTATCATGTATAACATGCCTATCAAATTTCCATAGCCTACATAGAAACATATGAGATATGTCCATCATTTTGATATCACAAAGCATGTTATCATGGTAGCTTCCAATTTTGAACTTGACTAGGTACTACTCATTGACCATGACGTTATGGTCACCCTACACCTAGGCAATATGGCATGGATGCAGGTGTTTTTTCCTCTTGAGATTTAACTTCATGACCATATTTTCTTGCAAAAAATTGTTATTATTTACACCATCAATGATCACATCACAACACTTATCTTCACATTTGTATCAGGTGCAAAAAAAAATCCTCCTTTGATCAATTTCATTCTCTCCACTATGAAAGACTCTCCTATTAAATAGGACTTCTCCTTTTACAACATCTTCAGAATGGGATGATTTTATATCTTCATCAACATGCACAACTCTACCCTGGGTTTTTGTTCTCTAATTTGTCCTTCCTTGGCATTGTGAACATTCAAATGATCTATTCCCTTCTTCTCTACAGTGAAAGAATTTTCCATAGTAACCTCCTTCCTCCGTTTCCAGATCTGTTCCATCTACCTATTCCTCTCTGATCTCCATTGTTTTGATCATGGAAATTATTAGAATTATTTATCCCCTAGTTTCAATTGCTACAACTGGCCACATTCTTTTTCTTATGATAACCACTTGTGCCTCCAAAAGAATTCCCATCAAATCTCTCACCCTGACCTCTAATATTATTTTTGTTATCAAACATTTTTCTCAACATCTCCTAAACTCTTAGGGAAAACTAGTACACCTCCTCCATAATTTTTATTAAAATAAGACTCAACTCCTAAATTCTTAGCCTTAACTCGTTAAGATAATTTAAAACTTTCTCCTTATCATCTTTGGCATAGACGGTTCTAATGAGAATTTAGTATAACTCTTTAGTAGGGTAAGTGCACCAAGTTGTGGTGCCAAAAGGGGGATATAAGTGGACACCTTTTTTCTGAAATCAATAATTTCTAAACTTCAACAAGAATTTGAAGATAGTTATGCTCAAAATTTTAAGATATGACAAAAACAAAAGTCATAGTCCTTTGAATCTAGTTTCTAAACTACTATTTCTTTTTTAGAATGGTTTAGTTTTAGGTCCTCAAAAAAGGGGGCCATAGAAAGTGGTACTGTTTATTCCAAAAAAACATAACACAATACAAAGTGTGGCCTGCATAAAATTTTCACTTTTTTTTTTGAAATTCTTTAATCGCTCTAGTCAAAAGTTACTTAACACTATGTAGTTTATCCCAGATTTTTTGGGTAATTTTATAATATGTATTTTTTTAAAATAATTTTTTTAACTAGACACGTCCCAAAAATGGGAAATATTTGTGTGCTTCCCCTAGAAATAATTGAAAGCTAATGTAAAATCAAAACTTGTTTTTTTCAAAGTGTGTAGAATGGAGTCTAATTTTTAAAAAACTAAGTTGTTGCAAAATTCGATGAATGAGCCAAATTCTACAACCCAATTAGTACATGGCAGTTTTTGACAAAAAATAGACATACATTCAAAAGAAGTTATAGATGAAAGGCTTGAAATAGTTCAAATTAAAAACAAATTATATGGTTATATAGCTAACATAGAGACCTACAATGTCATGTAACCTAATCTTATTGATGCCAATCCACGGGGAATCTTGAAGGAGATAACATAAGAAAAATAAATCATTTTTTTGTATGTTTGTAGCAAAACATGTCTCAAACATGTTTATAAACTCCAAACCTTTGGGTTGGATCTCCAAGTCAAAAGCAAGCCTTAGGCTTGGTTTTAATGCAAAGCTTTGAATAGTGTATATGCCCTATAGCACGTGTGCACTATAGCACGCACGTGCTATTTAAATCTTTTGAATTTGGGTCTCAATAGCATGTGTGCACTATAGTGCGCATGCACTATTGAGACCTAATAAGTGCATAGAAAAGGAAGAAGAGATGAAGAGCAAGAGTAAGAGAAAGGGGGGGATAGTTATTTGTGTGTGTGTGGGAGAGAGAGATAGAGAGAAAGTAGGGGACGGGAGAGGGGAGAGAGAGAGTAGGGGATGGGAGAGAGAGGAAGTGAGAGAGAGTAGGGGTGGTAGGGAGAGTACAGGATGGGAGAGAGGAAGTGAGAGAGAGAGTAGGGGTGGCAAAGAGAGAGTATGGGATGGAGTGAGAGATTGATAGTAGGGGATGGGAGAGAGAGAAAGTGTGAGAGAGTGAGTAGGGGTGGAAGAGAGAGTATAGGATGGTAGAGAAAGATTAGGTAGTGGGAGAGGAAGTGAGAGAGGGAGAGAGGGAGAGAGAGTGTGAGAGAGAGTAGGGGTGGCAGAGAGAGAAAGTATGGGATGGGAGAGGGAAGAGAGAGTAGGGGATGAGAGAGAGAGAGAGTAGGCAGTGGACGAGGGAGTGGGAGAGGGAGAGAGAGGGGGGATGGGAGTGTGTGTGAGAGATCTAGAGAGTAGGGGATGAGAGAGGAGAGAGAGGGGGGAATAGGACTATGTGAAAGAGAGAGAGAGGGGAGAGAGAGATCAGGGGATGGGAGAGAGTAGGTGATGGGAGAGGGAATGGGAGAGGGAGTGGGAGAGGGAGAGAGAGGGGGGAATGAGAATGTGTGTAAGATAGAGAGAGTATGGGATGGGAGAGAGGAAGTGTGATAGAGAGTAGGGGTGGTAGAGAGAGAGTATAGGATGGGAGAGAGAGATTGAGAGTAGGGATGGGGAGAGAGAGAGATTGAGAGTAGGGGATGGGAGAGAGAGAGAGAGAGAGAGAGAGAGAGAGAGAGAGACAGAGTGGGAGAGGGAGAGAGAGAGGAGGATGGGAGTGCATTTGTGTGAAAGAGAGAGTAGGGAATGGGAGAGGTGGGAGAGAGAGAGTAGCTCAAGAGAGAGTAGAGGATGGGAGAGAGAGAGAGAGTAGGTAGTGGGAGAGGGAGTGGGAAAGGGAGAGAGCAGGGAGATGGAGATGTGTGTGTGTGTGTGTGTGTGTGTGTGTGTGTGTGTGAGAGAGAGAGAGAGAGAGAGAGAGAGAGTAGGGGATGGGAGAGAGTGTGAAAATGTGAGAGAGAGAGTAGGGAGGGAGAGAGTGAAAGTGAGAGAGAGAGAGAGAGAGAGAGAGAGAGAGAGAGAGAGTGAGAGTGAGAGTTAGAGTGAGAGTGAGAGAGTAGGTAGTAGTAGAGGGAGAGCGAGTGAGAGATAGAGTAGGGGATGGGAGAGGGAGAGGGAGAGGGAGAGAGAGGGGGGATGGAAATGTGTGCATGTGTGTGAGTGTGAGTGTGTGTGTGTGTGTGTGTGTGTGTGTGAGTGAGAGAGAGAGAGAGAGAGAGAGAGAGTAGGGGATGGGAGAGAGTGTGAAAATGTGAGAGAGAGTAAGGGGTGGTAGAGAGAGAGTAGAGAGGGAGAGAGTGAGAGTGAGAGTGAGTAAAGAAAGAGAGAGTAGCAGCTGGGAGAGAGAGACTAGCTGGTGGGAGAGGGAGTGGGAGAGGGAGAGAGAGGGGGGGTGGGAGTGTGTGTGTGTGTGAGAGAGAGAGAGAGAGATAGAGAGAGTAGGGGATGGGAGAGTGTGAGAGAGAGTAGGAGGTGGCAGAGAGAGAATGAGATGGGAAAGAGAGTGAGAGTACGGGATGAGAGAGAGTGTGAGAGAGAGTAGGGGGATGAGAGAGAGTGAGAGTAGGGGATTGGAGAGAGAGAGAGAGAGAGAGAGAGAGAGAGAGAGAGAGAGAGAGAGAGAGCAAAGAGGGGGAGAGAGAGAGATAGTAGGTAGTGGGAGAGGGGGAGAGAGAGGGGGGGCTGGGAGTGTGTGTGAGAGATCTACAGAGTAGGGGATGGGAGAGGAGAAAGGGTGAGAGAGAGAGTAAGTAGTGGGAGAGGGAGAGAGAGAGTAGGCAGTAGGAGAGGGTGACTAGGAGTGAGGAGTAGGGGATGAGAGAGAGAGAGAGAGAGACAGAGACAAAGACAAAGATAGAGTAGGGGATGGGAGAGGGGAGAGAGAGTAAGGAGAGAAAGGGGGAGAGAGAGAGAGAGTAGGGGATGAGAGAGAGGAAGTGTGAGAGAGATCAGGGGTGGCAAAGAGAGTACAAAGTGGGAGAGATATTGAGAGAAGGGGATGGGGAGAGAGTGAGAGTTAAGGATGGGAGAGAGATATTGAGAGTAGGGGATGGGGGAGAGAGAGAGAGTAGGCAGTGGGAGACAGACTGGGAGAGGCAGAGCAAGAGAGAGGAGGATGAGAGTGAATGTGTGTGAAAGAGAGAGTAGGGAATGGGAGAGGGGGGAGAGAGAGAGAGAGAGAGTAGGCAATGGGAGAGGGATTGGGAAAGGGGGAGAGAGAGGGGGATGGAAATGCATGTAAGAGAGAGAGAGAGAGAGAGAGAGAGAGAGTAGGGGATGGGAGAGAGTGTGAAAATGTGAGAGAGAGTGAGAGTAAGAGTGAGAGAGAGAGAGAGAGTAGATAGTGGGAGAGGAGAGAAAGAGAGAGGAGAGAGTAGTTGATGGGAGAGAGAGAATAGGTGGTGGGAGAGGGAGTGGGAGAGGGAGAGAGAGCAGGGATGGGAGTGTGTAAGAGAGAGAGTAGGGGATGGGAGAGAGTAGGAGGTGGTACAGAGAGAATGGGATGGGAGAGAGTGTGAAAGAGAGTAGGGGATGGGAGAGAGAGTGAGAGTAGGGGATGGGAAAGAGAGAGTAGAGAGGGAGAGGGAGAGAGAGAGAGAGAGAGAGAGAGAGAGAGAGAGAGAGAGAGTAGGCAGTGAGAGAGGGAGTGGGAGAGGGAGAGACAGAGAGGGGGGGGATGGGAGTGTGTGTGAGAGATCTAGAGAGTAGGGGATAGGAGAGGAGAGAGTGAAAGAGAGTAGGCGGTGGGAGAGGGAGAGAGAGAGAGTAGGTGGTGGGAGAGAGAGAGTGAGAGAGAGACTAGGGGATGGGGGGGGAGAGAGAGAGAGAGAGAGAGAGAGAGAGAGAGAGAGAGAGAGAGTATGGGATGGGAGAGGGGGTAGAGAGAGAGAGAGAAAGAGAGAGTAGGGGATGGGAGAGAGAGTAGCTTGAGAGATAGGGGAATGGGAGTGTGTGAGACATATAGAGTAGGGGATTAGAGAGGAGAGAGAGAGTAGGGGATGGGAGAGGAGAGAGAGAGTAGGAGATGGGGGATGGTGGGATAGGGAGAGATGTGTTTTGACATAGTGTGTATGCACTATAGTGCATACGCCCTATAGTGTGTATGCACTATGTTAATTCAACCAAAAATGGTAAAAAAGAAAGTTTGGGTCCCATTTCATCCATTCTCTACTATTGGTCTATTGTGCATTCTGTGTTCCAACAGAAAACATGGGTTTCAACATAGAAAACACTATTTGAACACATTTTGAAGCTAGCAAACACCAAATTCAATCATTGGATGCACAATTTGAAGATTTTTTGAATATTCTTTGTATAGAAGAGGTTAGTGCAATCCTTTTTAAATATTATTTGTTGATATAGAGATACATATTTGATTATAATTTGATGTGTTGTTCAATATATAGTGAATTCTTTGAAATTTGTATGTTTGAATGAAATGTTATTTAGAAATGGTTAGAAATTTGACAAGTTGTTTGATATATATTGTGTATTCATTCAAATAATTGTAATTTTTATATTTATTTGAATAATTTGTAATTTACACATTGTAAGTAATTCAGATGTTTAAATAATTTGACATGCAGAAATCATCATCATGCCAAGGAAGAAACCAAGAACTCAAACAAATGAAGATAGGGAGAGAGATTTGGCAATTAAAAGAGATGAAATAAAACTACTACGTGAACAAAGAAAATTGCAAAGAAATAATGAAGAATTGACTTTCAAAGAGGATCAAGAACCACTGATACAAAAAAACAAAAAGAAAGAATTGTAAAGACAAAGAGAACAAATGAGACTATTATGCCCAAGATGACAACTGAATTGTGAAGCTACACCATCTTCCAATGTTGGACTCATATCATCCTCTCATGTTGAAGAGACACTAATTTGTAGATCTGATGATGTATGCACTCCATCATGTCATGTTGAAGACACAACATCAACACATCAAGTAGGTGATATTCCATCTTTTGCATCTTATTGCCAAGGCACATCATCTTCGGTTCAAGGTACAAAATGCACTCAACCTTATGTTGATGTTCAAAATGTTGAGGGAACGGAAGAGATTATAACACCTTCTAGAATTCATTTTAGAAGACCAAAATATTTGATTGATATATTGATACTAACATTTTAAAATCAATGCTTGACAAGATTAGCATGCATACTTGTCAAAGAAAAGTTAATCATATGTGGAGATTATTTTTTGAAGAATTAAATATTATAAGTCAATGCCAATTATTTGTTGAAATGATAATAAATTTTTAATTTAGGCCTATCATAAAGATTCTTGGGCTAAGAACGATGGATGATTCAAATAAAAAAACATTATAAAGAATCTAATGAGTGCTTATGACAAAGTGGGTTCTAAATCATGCACCAAAGATAGTAATATCACAAGATGAGTACTTACATTGACAATAGTAAGTAGGAAAATGAAGAAATCTTGACTCATTAGAAATACAAGAAAAACATTAAAAATTGGTAGAGGTACTCTAAGGAGAGCCATGCTAAGGCATGAGAGATTGGAAGATCCAACAAAAAATGAGTTATGGACATTTAGCGATAGACTACCACAAAAGGATAAAAAAATTAGTGAAGCTTTGAAATCATTAATCAATTTTTTTTGGAAAAATAACACACATGTTTCCCCTAATCAAAGAGATGTTGTAAGAAGGAGGATTGGTAGCCAAAATTGTGACCCACATGTGAAACATTTTTTGGACTCAACTCAGACACATTTTTTTGCAAAATTTATTAATATGTATCCTACAATTTGAATAAGTCAAAGATTTTTGAGATGGGTAAACCTTTTTATGCCAAGATAAATCACAGATGCACAACTTGCTGTTGTAGGATACATATTGAATTTTTTAACCATTTTGATGTTTTTAGGCATATATCTATGTTTTTGCATTCTAATTTTTTTTTGCAGGATTGTGACATGAATGAGCCACCAAGATCTTCAAGGGAATTCATATCCAAAATTTTATGCGAAATAGGAGATGACCAACAATTTTTTTTGTTGATAGATAATACTAAAATTGCACCATATCAAGATTGTTGCACACTAATATGATCTAGTGAGTTGCACTCATTTAGAAGTTCTGATGCAGTTTCATGGAGTATCCACACACAAAAAATATCATGCTATTGTCCATCATGTGTAGAGAAAAATTAGGATGACTAGGAGTCGACTGAATGGGTGGACACATGGGATATACGAGTTGATTTGGAGCCTAGGAGTTAGAATGGTTAGCACTTCCTTTGTAAATGCATGAGAATTAGGCCTTAAAAATATAAGAAATAGTGAAAATAGTCATATACCTTCCAAAGTAACCTACCCTATCCTTTTGGTATGTTAAGGTGCTCCATAAAGGGTACTCAAATATATAATTTATTTTCCTACTGTTTTGGAAAAAGTTGAAGAAAAATCCTTGTGAGTGTTGTTGAAGGGCTACAAGGCATGCTATTAGGCCTAGTTTGAGGAATATTAAAGTTTTGGTGTCTAAACTATCGAAGAAAGTCTAAAACTTGTTCAAGTACCTTGGATTACATATTTTAGGGCTATCGAATCACATCATAAGACTTTTTGGAGGATAATTTATCATTTCACTTATTGAAGGCACTTTTGGTCACTAGATCCAATTGTGCATTTGGTTGCAGACTGATCCAAAGGGCTTCTAATAAAGGTATACTCTACCCTACAAGTGGACTCCACTCTACATGCCCAATCCTCAAACCTAGGGTTCTAAACTGACTTAGATCAATCACAACTTCTTAGGGACTCCCCTTCTCCAATAGGCCTAAAAAGGAAAACTCTCCCTAGATGGGTTTAGAACTCAACTTTCCTAATAGAAAAGGTTTCTACGGACCTAATCTCTCAAAAACACCCAATTTTAAAGTTCTCAATCCCCCAACAACTGATTTGCATAATTGTTACCAGCATTTCTAATAGGGCTAATCCTAGCTTTCTCGATCAAAATCCCAAAATTTACAAAGGGCCATAGTATATTTTCACCTCGTTAGACACCCTTTATCCACCTCTTAGATATTCCAAAAGATCAAACTTTGACTCTGTTCTAGAACCAACTAACACCCACTTTGAGTCACAGACCTAATTGGCAAGATTAGGTTGGGTTACAAAGGAAGTATGAGTAAATGGGTTCACATAACTAACTCCACCCCTTGGAACTCTTCTTCACATCTAATTAATCCTCTTACACCCTTCACCTAGGTCAAATCAATCAATTTGGAAGCCTGAACCTTCTTTCTTCTTCAAATCTAGACTTGACATATAACAATGTTCAGTCTAAGGCTTGCTGGTAAAAATAGGTAACCTACACCTATAGTTCTAAATTCTTACCATCTTTAAGTACCCTATCCTAAATTTCATTCCCCAAAGTGTCATTTAAATCCCACAATGGAATTACAAGTTAGGATGCCATCTTGAAGAAACCCTCAGATTTAGGGTAAATCTGACCAACCTCTACAAAAACTAATGTAACTTTTGTTGTAGATAAGATAAAGACTTCAAACAAAATAAAATGGAACATAACTCAATCCCCTATCCAACCATACCAAACTTTCACTCCTACCAATCTATACAAGCCATACAAAATTGAAACAACAGAGAAAAAGGAAAAAATTCTTAGTTTTATTCAATGTTTTCTACTTATTGGTCAAGTTAATCACATATAAGTATAAATATCTAGTATTTTTGGATGGCTTTGTGAATATTCTTTTGGTTAGACTTGGAATGAGGTTCTAATTCACTCTGCAACTCAAGATATTCCCATTTTACTAACTGTTGTCCCCATTTTGTGTCATTACCTAGGGTTTCATCTATTTTCCCTCATATCTTGAGATTCCACCATGGGAAATTAATGAAACTTGGTGGAATCTAAGTTAAGATAATGTTTTTTTTTTTTTTTTTTGGTTTTAGGTCAAAATAATGAGGCTATAGAGAAAAACTTGATGCCTTAAGCATGCAAGATCTATGTGTATGCTAGAAATTCGTAGCAACATCTTCCATAACTTGCTATAGAGAAGGTTTTTGAGGCTTGAAAATTGGTATGTGATCATATTTCATGATCCCCCTCATGTTCCAATTTCTAGATTAAAGTTTTTCTCAAGGGGTAGGGTACTTCCTTTTCTAATGGATGCCTAATTGCCTACATTCCTAAGTAAGCCTTAAAAAAAATAGTTGTTGCATACTTCTCTTGAGATCCCAAGGCTTTAGTATTTTTTATAAAACCCAAAATGGTATCCAAATAAGTGATTATTTTCTTTGGGTTGTGAGGAGATGTTTGTGATTTTCCATGTTGAAGGCTACAAGCCTAGTCTTGAGTTTGTGAAGCAACTAGCCAATGAAAGTTGCATAGTTTGAATATAATGTTGGATTCATGTTAGTTTTGACCTAAATAGATGCTTTCCATGCTTGGAAGTCACCCCTAGTCCTTATTTTTATTTGTGGGGTTTTGTGTCAAATAAGCCTATGGGCCACTTTTTAGGCATACAAATGAGCAATATAGGCGATTTTTCAAGGCAAAAAAGTTTTTTATGTTTCTTAGAAGGTTAAAAAGGTCCTTAGGGTCATTGGGTTAAGTTTTATGCATCTAGGAGTTAAGATGTCAAAAATTGCAAAAAATTGCAAAAGTTTTCAAAGCTAAATTGCAAAAATGCTGACAACTTTGCAGGAGTTTGGGAATTGGTGAAGGGCTGAGCATTTGGAAATAAGTTATTTCACTATTTTCAAAACTATTCCAAGTTGTAGAATTGGAATCAAGTTGAAAATGCAAAAATTGTACTTTTTGTGCAAAGTTGCATTGTTGAAAGTTGTAAAAGTTGCTCAAATTTGCAACTTAGTGGGAAAAGGGTTGTCTAGTCTATTAGCTCTCAGTGGCTAGGTAAACCCTATCCCCAACTATGTCTCATCCTGTTTAGTGCTCGGACATTCTCGGGCATGCCAAACTGGAACGTCCCTAAGGGTCACTAAATGCCATAGGGCTGTGATCTTTAATAGGGCATATCTCAGAGCTTGTGCAAGGTATGGATGTGATTCTAGTTCCTATAGGAAAATGTTGTGGAGACCTACAATAACCTCTATCCCTTTTCAAATATCATACTTTATTTTGATTTTGTGATGCCATCTCTGGTGATGTTGAAACTTGTAGTATTGGCTAGTACAAAGTTACCAACTACCAAATCTCTCACACCTTTTGTCGTGGGATCAAACTATCTACTTCGTTAGCTCCAGATGGCTAGGTAAACCCCATCTCCAACCTTGTCCTATCTCGTTCACTGATTGAACATTCTCAGGCACACCAAACCAAAAAATCCCTAAGGGTCACTAAATGCCATAGGGTTGCAATCTTTGATAGGGCATATCTCAGAGCTCGTGCGAGGTATGGATGCAATTCTAGTTCCTATAGGACCATGTTATAGAGTCCTACAATAATCTCTCTCACTTTTTAGAGATCGTACTCTATTTTGATTTTGCAACACCATCTCGGGTGATGCTAAAACTTTTAGTGTTAGCTAGTACAAAGTTGCCAACTACCAAATCTCTCTCACCTTTTGTCGTGGGATTGAACTGTCTACCTCATTAGCTCTAGGTGGCTGGGTAAACCCTATCCCCAACCTTGTTCCATCCCATTTAGTGCTTGAACATTCTCAAGCATGCCAAATTGGAACATCCCTAAGGGTCACTAAATGCCATAGAGCTACAATCTTTGATGGGGCATATCTTGGAGCTCGTGTGAGGTATGGATGTGATTCTAGTTCCTATAGGGCCATGTTGTGGAGACCTAAAATAACCTCTCTCACTTTTTAGAGATCATACTCTATTTTGATTTTGTGATGCCATCTCGGGTGATGATGAAACTTGTAGTGTTGGCCGATACAAAGTTGCCAACTACCAAATCTCTCTCACCTTTCATTGTGGGATCAAATTGTCTACTCCATTAGCTCTAGGTCACTGGTTAAACCCTATCACTAACCTCCTCCCATCTTTTTTAGTGCTTGAACATTCTCAGGCATGCCAAACCGAAATGTCCCTAAGGGTCACTAAATGCCATAGAGTTGTGATCTTTGACGGGGCATATCTTAGAGTTCGTGTGAGGTGTGGATGCAATTTTAATTCCTATAGGACCATATTGTGGAGGCCTACACTAACCTCTCTCACTTTTTGAAAATCATACTCCATTTTCATTTTACGATGTCATCTCTAGTGATGCTAAAACTTGTAGTGTTGGCCAGTACAAAGTTGCCAACTGCCAAATCTCTCTCAACTTTCATTGTGGGATCAAACTATCTACTCTGTTAGCTTTGGGTGGTCGGGTAAACCCTATCACCAACCTTTTTCCGTCCTAATAAGTGCTTGAACATTCTTGGGATTGGTTAATGGATTCATGTTGAGCTTCCAATTGTTGATCGATAGCCATTAAATGAGACAAAGCTAGTTAAAATTTTGTTGGGGATACTTTCGGAGGACTTTATGACATTATTGACACTCCCATCCCCAACTCATAAATAAGGAAAAATATGGAAAAGATGATATGATCTTGTGTTGAAGTAAAATCTCAAGAATTGATGCACTTAATGAGCCATAAGAAACCTACGATGGTTGGATATAAAGGCTCCATACACTAGCCCAAAAATGGAAGCTAGGGATGTAACCGTGCATGTATTGGCATAGTCTCCCTGTGAGGATCCTAACTATCTACTTTTGTTGTTAATTTGGGTATCACTATATCATCCAAAATGCTATGAAGTACTAAAGCATGTAGTAACTTCTCCTATGTCTCTATAACAATCCATCAAATCAAGGAGTCATAAGGTCTTCTCCCATCAAAATGAATAGTTTTAAGGTCTTCTAGGACTTTTAAAACTTTTTCTTAGCATGTTTGGTTGCTTTTAGGCTTTCCTACATTTATACCCTATTGTGTGAACCCTTGAACAAATTTGATATTTCTATAAACTTAATGAGTCATGAGGTCAGAGGGGTCTAGTAGTCTCCTAGGGTCTTGTTAGATGTCATAGGAGGGGTTAGGATCTATGTGTTATAGGTCAATGATTAGAGCAATACAAATATTGTACAATGTTCATGGATATGTGAGCTTGGATATGTGTTGCAAGATGAGTATAGACCTTATGCCTACAATTGCAATACTTTATGTAATGATTTGAGTAAGTTATAAATGTTTAATAAAGACTAGTTGTAGGCTATTGATAGAGAAATATGTAAGGTATTGTTAGTATATTTTGGTTATAACTTGTTGGTGGCCTAGAGTTAAGGTTTGGGAGCATAAAGCATGGTAGAAGACTTGGAATAGTGCATGATTTGGGATTTTCAATTCATTTGGTTTGTGTTGTGATGATCGCTAGCTTATGGCGTATAGATTACTGCTTCTAGGAGCTGATAGGATAGTGTAGTGTATTGTTTAGATTGGCTAGTGTTAATTGATAAGTAAGAATCTAATGATTCATGAGTGTTCTATTCATTCTCATGACAGATGGGTTCATGCAAACCGCTACTCATGCAACATGGGTCAATGAATTTGACTCAGAAACAACATAGTTGAAACTTGATAGAAATATCACAATTTGACATGTTGTGGAATATATATGTTACTTATCAATTAACAAGCTTAAGGGGATTACTAATTAATGTTTCATAAGGAACAACACTTGATGAAGCTTTTACAAATAGAGTTGCAAGAAGAGTCATTTTAACCATGGTGGAAACTTTTTAGTTAAGCACAATTGAGTTGGAGTAGTACTAGGTTGGGTGACCTCCCAAGAAGTATTGTTACTTCACCTCTCTAAGCATCAATTAGATTCAATGAGTGCTAAGTGTTCTATTCATTATCATGAGAGATCAATTCGTGTAAACCACTACACATGAAACATGGGTCAATGAGTTTGTCTCAAATACTACACAGTTGAATTTTGATAGCAATATCACAATTTGACTTCTTGTAGAAATTTCTCCTACTTATCAATAAATGAGCTTAAGGGGAATTCTAATGAATGGTTCATAAAGCACAACACTTGGTGAAGGTTTTGCAAATTGTGTTGCATGAAGAGTGGGTTTAGCCATAGAGGAAACTTTATAGTTAAGTGTGCTCAAGTGAGAGTAGTATTGGGGTGGGTGACATCTTAGGAATTCCATGTACCTCAACTCTATGAGAATCACTGAGATCCAATGAGTGCTAAGTGTTCTATTCACTCTCACAAGAGATGGGTTCTTGTGTCCCACTACTCATGAAAGATGGGATAATGAGATTGACTAAAAAATTACACACTTCAATTCCATTAGTACTATCACAATTTGACTTGTGAAAAAATATCTATGCCTACTTATCAATAACACAATTTGCTAGACCTTTTGACCTATCATGGCATATACATACATATCTAGTTTCAATGGTGATAGATAGATTGATTTATGAGGAGCACACATACACAAATAGGAAAATCTATGAGAAGAAGCAAAGTATTTTTTAATAGGATTGACTAGCATGCTAGACAAACCTCCTAAACCATTCAATTATATCCTTTGTCTAGTTCATACTGAAACACACAAATATTACTAAGGAAATCATACAACTTTTTATTTTTTTTATTTTGTTAATGATGTTCCTCTTGTCATGATTTTGGATTGATAAGGACTCAAGTCTATAGGGGGTTTGATTTTTTCCTGGTCTCTTAAGTTTTGACAAGATTATCTTATGCATTTGATCTACTTTATAGAATTTGCACAAATGAGTTGGCATTACCATGTGACAACTCTACTGCATTATGGAATTTGCTAATTTGCATGCCTTAGGGTTTGAACCAGTAAGTGAAACGTTGGAATCTACCTTCCCTTGTCCTAACCTAATTTTTGGATGCATTGTTTTGGTCTTTCTCATTATATTTTTGTACCTCCTTTGTTAAGGTGACCTAATTAGGGTAATTAGGCCTATATAACAATCCAGTTTTGGAAGGCTTGTAAAAGGCTTCAACACTTGCCCTTTTGGGGATACAAAAAACTCAATAAAGGGTACTTGGAATGCTAATTATTTTCTAAGGTCTTTGGGAATATATGGTACTTGTTGCCTAATTTTTCTTTGGAAGGGCTAGTAGCTTAGATGCTGCATTATGAGGGTAGAGTTAATAAATTTGTGTTTAGGTTGCTATTTGGCCATGGTTCCTTGCTTTTAGTGTTGGAATGAACCCCTAAACATGCTGATCAACGTTATTTGTGAGAATCCATCATTCATGGGTGTGAAGCCAAGTTTGCTAGTGTAAAGTTGTATGGATTAATGATGATTCCTTAGTGTTATTATTGTGTCAAGGTGTAGAAGTTTGGGTGTATAATCTATCTTGTTGGATTGACATTAGCATTGTGCTTATTGTACCCTAACCTTTGCATCATTCTACCTATAAAATTCTATCTTCTATAAGGTACACCATTGACAAATTGTTCATATAAGGAAATATATGCATTGGAATACATGTGAGTGCCCATTACAATTGGTAGTTGATGATGGAAGATCTAACATATGGAATTAATGAAACCTTGAGAATTCTATTATGCTCTACATCACAACTAAACCTTGGAATTAATGTAAGGTATTGTTTTTAGTTTCAGATTTGTTATATGTTTGTAATCATAATTTATGATAAATGTTTAGATGCATCCCATAGAAGGTAGGCTTTAAACATGAACAAGAAGATCATAAATCAATATGACAATGACATAAATTGCAAATGATAAATTTTTGGCTTTAACACTGTTAAATTTTATTGTTGATCAATATTGTATCAAAAATTCAAACTAATTAGGTATTGAATTAAGCTTGATAAATAAATGATAAAGAAGAAAAACTTTAAACATGAAAAAGATCATAAATCATATGATGATGACATATTGGAAATGATAAACTTATTCTTAAACAGTGATAAATTTTATTGTTAATCAATATTCTATCAAAGTTTTGAACTGATTAGGTATTGAATTCAATGTCATACACAAACATATCTAATTTAATGTCATGCATGAACAAACATATAATATAAAATGATAACCAATAATGTCATGTACATTAACAAACACATAATATATTATGATAACCAATAATGTTGTACATGAACAAACATATCATATATTAACCAATAATGTCATAATTCTAATAATGTCATGCATCAAATAGATGTCATACATCAAATATATAATGTCATATATACATCAAATGCATATTGAATATGTCCATTGACATAAAACCCAACATATAAGTCCATTGATGCCTATACATGTACATGTCTATCAACTATATCTTCTCCTTGCCACAAGGGGAAGGAAACAAATCTCTAGAGGCCTTCGATCATCGTGTGGAGGGAGACGGTGGCGATGATGGTGTCCTCCTCACACACTCACTTGTCCTCTTGTTGAGGCTCTTCTCTAACTCGAGATGATACAAAAAAAGTAGATATGAATCAATAATTATTATACATTGAAATTAAATATATATACACACACAATTAATTATTTTCTTACCACCACCATATAGTCACTCTGCAAGTCCACCTCGAAGGCTCATGGATGATTAGGTGTGACAAGACCCTACAAAAATTGAATCAATATAATCACTTATAAATAACATTAGAAATTTGGATACTAACTATTATAAACAACAACTAAAAAAAAGAAAATTCTTTCATACCTTAGTCAATGGTTGTGAACTAGCCATAGCTGTAGCCACTCCACGATCGACAGATTGCTAGAGATGAGGAGTCTCTGATGTCAAGAGCTGCATGCCATACAATACACGTTAAATGTAACATGAAACATGAAACAAATATATTCAAATGAATTTAATTAACATGAAACAAATATACCTCTACAAAGCTCATGTTGCATCTAGGCTCAGAGTATGTAGCGAATGTTGACAGTCATGTAGAGAACTGATGCACATGCATAATTTTTTTTGTCAATCCTTCATATGATTACTTAATAAATATATGTATTCATTTAAATGACTAAATCGATATATACCTCTGGACTCATTGAGGGGACAAAAAATGGGGCTGGGGGATTGCTACTAGCCCACCAACACTCTAACCCTAAATTTTGAACAATGTCAATACATGCTAATTAATTAGTCATTCATTATACATATGAAATGGGATAAAATTAGTTTATTATAATTGTAATTTTCCTTTGTGTAAATTCAAAATGTCTCATTTAGGAACTGATCAATCACTAGCCCATCATCTGAACCATCTTTAGTATGACTGCCAAATGTGCATAAGGATTCGCATGATGTGCACATGTGACAGCAACATGTAGAAGGCTCCTCCTCAACTAATGGACTCATGAAATGAATGAGGGTCTGCATCAAAGCTCTAATAGTCCCTAGAGTGCTAGCCTCTACATGTTCCTTCACAACTAAAGGAATAGTTACATACTCACCCTATGGCTTGACCAGGTGCCCTAACTACATTAGGGTCACGATGTGCCCCCAGCCTCTCAAATGATGACCTCCCACCTCTACCCTGAGAGTCTAATATATCAAAATAATTGGGGATCTCCCCAAGGAAAAACTCACAATACAATTTCTTTAAGAAATACATGGGGACCTCGTGATTATTGCAATGAGGGGCATAAAAAAGAATCCACCATCTATCCCAAAAATCATTTCTAATAGCATCGTGTATGCGCCAATAGATGGGGAATCATTTAGTACCCTCTGTAATAGTATTTTGTTCACCAGGTTTTCTAAATAATGCACATATTCTACCTTTTGGTATATCCTTTTTTTTTAACATCTTGATATGATAATTTATTTGCATAATATCTTTTTTGTTCTTCCCTCTCAACCTACCAAACATCTAATTGACCACTAACATTAGCTATGTGGGTCTTAATGGATTCGAGGGATAATGCCAATTGAGCTCTCATTGGATTGGTTTGTCCACATTGTTTCAACTGACCAATGAGTCCTTCTAATTTAGTTTTTCCTCTTTCTATTTCATTTATTATATTTTCTTGCATGCCAGGGGGAGGTCTTGCAATTAGTTCAAGTTGCAGAATTTGTTCTTCTTCTTGTGGAGGGTTTTGGTTTTGATCATCTTGAGGATTTTGGTTTTAACCTTCTTGGGGATTTTCTAGTTCATTATTAACATTTCCTGATAAGAAATCAATTGAAATCTAAACAAATAAAAAAAATTTATAAAAAATTGAAAAAAACCTTAAAAAAAATATAAAAAACATGTCAAACAATGCAAAAAGAAAGATAGATAACATATGGCATGCTCATGATCTTGATCTTCGATGGTAAGGAGGCATATTGGCAAGGTGGGTGGTAGAAAACTTTTTTGAATGCAATCTGCATACACCCTATAGTGAGGAGTAGGAAAAAAAGTTTAAAATGAATAGGCTACGAATATATAGCCCATTTATAAAAATTGGGTTTTTTTTTATAGCGTGTACATGCCATAGCGCATATGTGCTATCAAAAAATAGAAAAAAAAAATGGTGTCACCTTTTTAGCACTACAACTTTGTGCACATACCCAGTATACTCTTGAACAGATCTTTCTGCTTGCTTCAACCCTTGCATTTTCTTTAGAAAATTAAGCTTATAATCTATGGGAATAAATTGTAGCTTCAATTTAGCTATCACCTTGTTCCATATTTTGATTGTGTCCTTTCTTCTTTTAATTCTCTCCAACTGAATCCCATACCACTAGAACTTTTCATGTCCCTTTAGATTTGCCTTTGCAAACTTGACCCTTTTAGGATACTCAATATCTTCATACTCAAAGTATTCCTCCAATTAATTAATTGAATTAATAAACTCCTTCAGGTTAAGGTTTCCCAAAAATATGTGAATCTCAAACCTAGGTCAATTTTCAATCTTGGAGATGGCCTTGAAAAATCTTTCTAGTTATGGGTTTAAAACTACCTCTAGACTTCAACATTTTCTTCTTCTTCGTTCTAATCATCACTTTCATCTCTTAGAACAAGATTTATTCCTTTGAACATTTTCACTAAGGAACCCAAAATAAATTAACCTAAAGTTCAACTAAGTTAGCCAAACAATTTTTTTTGAAAGATAATAAACAACAAGAGATAACATAGCAAAAGAAATAACTCACATAGTGGTGTTCTAATATATCCAAAGCTCCCAATGTAGAAACTCGGGCTTTGACACTAGATGTAATGCCCTACTAGGGAACCCAAAAGAAATTAACCTAAAGTTTTAGTAAGTTTTCCAAATATTATTTTGAAAGATAACAAACAACAAGTCATAACATAGCAAAAGCAATAACTCACATACATACAACTATAAATAAATAGATTACATCTCGTAAGGGTCCAATGATGTTGAATATATATATATATATATATATATATGTATGTATGTATGTATGTATGTATGTATGTATGTATGTATGTATATGTATATACATATATATACATATATAATATATATGTATATATATGTATATATATATGTATGTATATATATGTATATATATGTATATATATGTATATACATATATATACATATATATACATATATATACATATATATATACCCATATATACATAGATACATATACATATATACATATATACATATATATACATATATATATATATGTTTTATGAATACTAAATTGATACATAAGAAATCTACATCAAAGATAAACCACAAGTATGATCCAATAACATACAATTACATAAGATGCCACATGGCATAACTAAAATACATGATCATCTATTGTACAAGTCACATGGTATGAAAATATCAAATAATATACATCATGATTGAATACGTCATCTCATAAGATCTCCAATAATCAATTATGGAACAACATTATGGAACCATCTAACATAAATACAAGATCAGAATGAAAGGAATCACTATACAAGGACATCTAGCAACAACATCCAACTCTCGTATCTCAATGGTATAAGAAAAAAATACTACCACCCGACCTCCAAGAGCCTAAATGGCCCACTTCCACCATGCTGAGGAGATAAGTCTCAAATGGATATCAATCTAGAAGTCATAACCAATATCTAGGTCAAGAAATCCTAATAGTAATCTATCTTAAAGATACGAAGACACAAGTATCATCTAATCCTAGGGGCAACAAAGACATGTAGAAAATCTACTATGTAAGTAGGCATGTGTCATAACATGAGCCAACTCTAAGGTTATCCTGGTAGCCTCTCTAGCATTTGGCCCCCTAATGTCTCTATGCAACATTACTATCCTTTTGTATAGAAAAGGCATAATGATGAGGCAAGGTTGCTACCAGGAATCTTCTCTACTCCCATCCTAGCATATACTAGCACTCAAGGCATGGGTGAGAAAAAACATTGACTCTTATTAATTCATTTTACTCTAATTTAATGAAATGTTATCACTTATTAAAACAACTAACAATGGTTACCCAAATAGCCTTTATAGTGCTTTGACCTCCATTGAAGGCCACTTTCCAATATACAAATAAATTAATTACCCTAAGCTCATGAAAAGTACAACTCATAAAATCACAATTTTTAGCTCAATCCCTTACAAGCAACTAGAAAGCACCTATAGATAAAACAAAATATTCACCTCAGTCCTTTACAAGGAACTAGAGAGAACCTAAAGATCAATCACAATATTCACCTTAGTCCTATACAAGCAACTGAAAACTACCAAAAGATAATCAATTAATGACTCAAACATTACAACAAGAAAATCACAATAATCACCTAAGTTCTATACAAGCAACTAGAAATCATTACAAGATAACTAATCAGAGCTCATCATAGAAACATGTGAATACATCACCATGGTTGGGTATAAAAGGTCATGACCAAATAATAACCATAACATCATTACAGAACAAAAACCTCCAACCATCTGGTAAACATCCTGACTGGTCAACACACAAAGTCAAAATCCAAAATCAACCCTAGTAAATCATAGACTACATCAAGTATATAACAAATGTTTCCTTAGTTCATTTTTTTAATTGAAAATATAAGATTTCAATTTACAAAAAGGTTCCACATTTTTTCGTTTATTCAAGTACCTATCTACCAACATTTTCTCGAATTCACAATTATAATAAGATTTCTTTAGCATACAAACACTTCATAAGAACTAAACCATTTAACCAAATTTAAATCATATAATAGGTCTATAAAATTCTCTCAAAAAATATAGTTGAATTATAATTTCAATATTTATAAATAGGAAATTACTATTACAACTTTAATGCCTGTATGTATTCCTTAAAACAAAATGACATAACTAAACCTCAAAAAAAAACATGTATTACTAAATCTTTAAAATTATTATCAAATTATTGCTAAATATAATTATTAAAATATCAATAAATTATAATATTTATTAATTTAATATTAACAATAATTAATAATGTAATAATGGAATAATTATTATCAATTTAATAATAATATTAAATAATTATTATAAATAATAATTAATGCATTTAATAAAATATATTATAATTAATAATAATATAATAAAAAGACACTCATATTTTTAAAATCCCCAACATGGGGTAGCTACCACGTGACACTAGGCCTGTGCATGACTGGCTTCTTTGGTAGCCTTGGCTGCTACATCAATCAAGGACAACACAACAACCTTTGCTACCATCATAGCCATGCGATGGGGAGGAAAAGAGAAGGAGGGTGGGGGTGGTGGCCTTGTTGGATACAATTATTTAATTGTGTGTTGTCTTTGATGTTAAACATATGTCATACCAAATGATAGTTAGTGCATGCTAAGCTTACTTGGTTAGCAAAGACAATTTTCCTTGTCTACCAAGCATTCCTAAGCTTACTCTATGCAAAATCAGTGTCTACCAAGCTCACTCGAGCATCGAAGGAATTATGCAAAAAAGAGTGTTAACCGAGCTCACTCAGTTAACAAAGGAAAGTTGAACAAATTTAGTGCTAACTGATTTCACTCGGTTACCAAAGGATTTTTGCAAATTTTTAGTGTTAATAGAGCCTCTGTTGGTTAACACAGGAAATTGCTTCAGAGCTAGTTTTGACCGAATAGGGTTGGCTACAAAAGGATTTTCGTTTTCTTGCATGTGAAGCTTGATTATTTTACCTATTGATTCTAGCCAACTATGGTAATGAATATTGGTCATTCTAATTTGTATTTGAGTCGACTTGACAATCTAGATGATATAGGTATAAGTTCAAGTTGTGATTTCAAAGTGTACAAGTGTGTTGGTTGAATTAAAAGGAGAAAAGAGAGGAAGAAAACTTGAAGGATAAGCAGGTATCCTTGTGGAGAAAAAAAGTGGCATTTGATTAGGAAGGATCAAGTATAAGCAGAATAGAGATTTGGATTCAGTAATTCAGTTGCATCACAATCAAGTCATTTCATTGTTACTCTCTAACCATTGTAGCAGTGATGTAAAATCTCTTAATAGAGTTGGTTTAATAGCCAGTTGTAAATCCTCTAACAAGGTAGCAATTCTATTGAATTGTTTTAAGACCTCTTACAAGGACACTCCTAATAGGGTGATTAAATCTTCTAAAAGGGTCACACCTAATAGTGTGTTTTGTAACCTTTAAACGGGTTGGCTCCTAATAAGGCTTACTTCAGAAGAGTGAAAAACAATAGCTAGTTATATTGGTGGATTTTCTCATATTGGGGTTCCATATTAAATTCTATTGTCTTATGTTTTCCTTTATTTTTCTCTCATGCATGTAAATTAAAGTTAAGTAATTACTGATAACATCTAAAAGATAATTGATTACCAAGTTTCAACAATTTATGTTTGTTTACCGAGCATTAACAATAATCAGTTTTATTAGTCTAAATTTTATTGTTGACATCTAAGGGATCTAAGATTTATTTTAGTGGTAAAATATTCACCCCCCCTCAGTTACTCCTCTTATATTTCCAACAATTGGTATCAGAGCTTTTGGTGCTTACACAAAGGTTTCAAGGACCTAAGCCAAAGATTAGGATGTCTTACAAAAGAGAGATTTCAAAGCTGAACAAAGACAATTTTGTAGCATGGCAAGGACTTATGAAGCTTCATTTGGCTACCATCAGTTATTCAAGTTGCAAATACCTTGATGAAGAATACAAAACTCCTATTGGAACATTATCTATTAAACATATTGCTGAGAAAAAGAACCATAACATCATGATGATTGATATTGCATCTACTCTCAGCTATGCTAAGTTTGATGAGATCAAACACTATAAACTACTTTTAATATGTGGAACAAACTAAAAGAAACCTGTGGAGCAGATGACAATGTAGGAAGAGCCAAAGCAGAAAGCCTTAGAGGACAATTTGATCAAATGAGGATGAGAGAAGATGAAAATATTGCAAAATATATGGAAAGAATCAAGGCTAATGTTAGTGCAATCAAAGCATGAAGAGGAGAAATTAAAGAAGAAATTGTTGTAAGTAAAATTCTTAAAAATTTTATTCCCATCTATGCAATCAAAGTATTTGCTATTCAAGAAAAGAGATGTGATTCAAATAACAAGTTAGGCTTGGATGTCCTAGTGGGAAGATTGACAGCTTTTGAACTAGACAACTTTGACAACTATGTTCCTACTTCCAAAACTATTGAGTCTACATTTCAAGCTAAACTTTCACTCAAAGAAAAAGGCAAGAAAATAAAAGACAATCAATCAAAAAGTGAAGAGGAAATTGAGGAAAGTTCTAATAGTGATGTAGAAGTTGTTGAAGCCCTACTTGTAAAGAAATATTGCAGGAGTAGAGGAAAGTACAAACATAAAATCCCTCTAATCTATTTTTCTTGTAAAGAGATTGGTCATATTGATGCTAGGTGTCCAAAAAAAGAAAGCAAGGATGAGAAGAAAAGCCACAAGTACAAAGGCAAGAAGGATTTCAAAGGTCAAAAATCCTACAAAGAAAAAGTTAAGAAAACTTGTTTTATGGCTAAAGATTCTGATAACAGTGAGGATGAAATTTTGTACATTGTAGTAAATGATGAATCTGATGATGAAGGAGATAAGATGGCACTTATCTCTCATGTTAGTAAAAATGATACATGGATCATAGATAGTGGATGTTCACATCATATGACTGGAGATAAAACAAAGTTTGAACATTTTGAACACTATAATGGAGGTAGTGTAAGGTTTGGAAATAATGAACCTTGTTGCATAAAAGGAGAAGGTCATACCTCATTAACCATTGAACTTGTATGTGACAATGCTTATTGGGTTAAAGAACTAAAACATAATCTACTAAGTGTGGCACAACTAATCAACATTGGATTCAAGGTAGAATTCATGAATGGCAAGCCAAGACTACTAGATGACAAAGGGAATCTGATTGGATTAGGCAAGCAAAAAAAAGGTAACCTATTTTATCTTGATCTTGGTGATTGTTCATGTTTCATTGCTCAAGTAGAAGAAAGTTGGTTATGGCACAAAAGACTATGTAATGTAAACTTTGATAGTATGGTGAAGATAAGGAAACTCAAGAAAGTAATAGGTATCCCTAGTTTGAAGAAACTAGATGTTGGTTTATGCAAAAATTATCAAATTGGCAAAATGGGAAAGACTAGTTTTAAGAGAAAAAATTATCAGTCAGAAAATGTCTTGGAAATTGTGCATACTGACTTATGTGGACCTATTGGAATAGAAAGTTATAGTGGAGAAAAAAAATTCATTCTGTTTGTTGATGACTACTCCAGAATGATGACTGTTATGTATGTAAAAGAAAAATCAGAAGCATTTGAGAAATTCAATTGGTATCTAGCAAGAGTAGAAAATGAAACTAGAAAAGATTGAAATGCTTAAGATTAGGCTGAGGTGGTGAATTCATCTCCAATGAATTCAACAATTTTTGCATTGAAAGAGGAATTAAAAGACAAGTATCAGCCCCCGGTACTCCTAAGTAAAATGGAATAGCTGAATGAGGAAACATATCCATCATGGATTGTGCAAGGACACTAATGACTAAAAATAATGTTGCTATCAAATACTGGAAGGAAGCTATCAGAATTGTACTTCATACTTTGAACCAAGTACAGTTGAAGAAGGACTTAGATAAAACTCCCTATGAACTATGGTATGGCTACAAACCCAATATAAGTTACCTAAAACTATTTGGCAGCAAATATTATATCTTGAAAGAGTCTAGAAAAGGAAATTTTGATGCAAAAGATGATGAAAAGTATATTTCTAGGACATTCCTGCGGAAGTAAAGCATATATATGTTTAAAGCATATATATGTTTGAATTTGTCTACTCACAAGATCATAGAAAGTGTACATGCGAGAATTGATGAGCTTGCAGAAAAATTGAAGAAGAAAGTAAAAAGGACCCAGAGAACTATAGAAGATTTGTTTATTATGAACCTGATACATTGCCTAACATATTTAACAATAAGGAGTTGCAGGAAGAGCAAACCAAATCATAGGGACCTGAGTCACATTCAGAGACTACCGAGTTAGTGCATACTAAGTTTGAAGTACCTGAGCCACAAACTAAACAACTTGACCCTGAAGTTGAAATTCACAATGAAGACAACTTGCAATTCGTTCAAAAGTCAAAGAACCTATATTGGCAAAATATGTCAGAAGGCATCATGCACCTAATCAGATTATTGGAGATAAATCAGATGGTGCTATGACAAGAAGCAAACTAAAAGTTACATGTTTACTTACTGAATTTGAGCCTAGAAGTGTTAAAGATGCACTAGAAAATGAAAGTTTGATTGAGGCTATGAATGAAGAAATAGAACTAATAGAAAAGAACAAAACTTAGACTCTTGTACCTAGGTCTAAGGATAAAAATGTGATTGGTACAAAATGGGTATTCAGAAACAAGCTAAATGAAGATCAAAAAGTATTAAGGAACAAAGAAAGATTAGTATGCAAAGGTTTTTCTCAAGAAGAAGGTATTGATTATGGTGAAACTTTTTCCCCTGTTGCAAGATTGGAAGGTGTTAGGACTTTACTTGCATATGCGGCTCATAGAGGATTCAAAGTATATTAGATGGATGTTAAATCTGCATTCTTGAATGGAATTCTTGATGAAGTCTACATTGAACAACCAAAAGATTTTGTTGATTCTGACAAAAGGAACATGGTTTACAAATTACACAAATCACTATATGGTCTCAAACAAGCTCCTAGAGCCTGGTATGAAAGATTACATAACTATCTAATATAGATTGGTTTTCAAAGAATAAATGATAACAATAGTTTGTATACCACGGAAGGACTAGATAAGAATATTGTGTTGGTAGAAATATTTGTGGATGATACTCTATTTACAGGAAATGATGACCTATTCAAAGAATTCTCTTAACAAATGAACAAAGAGTTTGAGATGTCCATGTTTGGTGAGATAAAATTCTTTGTTGGATTGTAGACACAACATAAAATAAATGGTATCTATATCACTCAATCTAAGTATATCAAAGAGATAATCAATAAGTTTGGAATGGAAGATTCAAAACTAGTTGGAACTACCATGTGTACTAGACTTAAGCTTACCAAAGATGATTCCAAAGAAGTAGATTAGACCTTATATATATCAATGATTGAGAAATTATAGTATGTAGTTCACACAAGGCCTGATATTGTCTTGGCAGTTGGAATAGTGGCAAGATTCTTAGCAAAATCTAGAGAAAACCACATGATAGAAATCAAAAGAATCTTGAGATATCTAAAAGGTACTAAAGACTATGAGTTATGGTACAAACTTGGAGGAAATCTAGCTCTAAGAGTATTTACTAATGCTGATTGGGCAGGAAATCTTGATGATAGAAAAAAACACTAGTGGTGGAGCTTTCTTTCTTTGTAAAAGATTAGTGTCTTGGACAAGCAAGAAGCAAAACTGCACATCCTAATCCACAATAGAAGCAAAATATGTGGGAGCCATAGTAAACTATCCTAACATTGTTTGGTTCAAAAAATTGCTAGAAGGAATGAAAGTTGAAATCAAGGAGCCAGTAGTCATGTATTGTGATAACATTAGCATAATTAACATATGAAGAACCCAGTGATGCATTCCAAAACAAAGCACTTTACTATAAATATCACTTTGTCAAAGAACTGGTTCATGATAAAGAAGTTAGATTAGAATATGTCAATACAAAAGAATAGATTGTAGACATATTCATCAAGCCATTACACAAGGATGCATTCTTTTATCTAAGAGGTAATCTAGGTGTCATTCCCCTATCCAACGCTCGCTGAATAAAAGTTTAGTGATGCATCAACAAGAAGCAAGATGAAGATCAATTAGTTGTTGCACCATACTCAAGAGAATATTGTATATGAATTAATACTCAAAATACATTGATACTAATATGACATGTGTTTTCTTTGGTATGTGTTGTCAAAGAGGGAGAAGTTTACTATCATATCCTTCTGAAATTTTGCCATTCCAAGAGGAAGAAAGTTAAGTAATTCTTTCATAGAGGGAGAATACTACAATGAAGGAAAAGTTTTCTATGTAAAATCAAGAAGGAGAAACTTTTTGTCAAAGGAACTCTTGTTCTCAAATTTCGTTGTGCTATGACATGTTGTGTTACCATCAATGTCAAAGAGGGAGATTGTTGGATATAATTATTTAATTATGTATTGTCTTTGATGTTACACAAATGTCATACCAAATGATAGTTAGTGCATGCTAAGCTCACTTGGTTAGCAAAGATAGTTTTACTTGTTTATCAAGCATTCCTAAGCTTACTCTATGCAAAGTCAATGTCTATCGAGCTCACTTAGACATCAAAGGAATTATAAAGAAAAAGAGTGTTAACCAAGATCACTTGGTTAGCGAAGGAAAGTTGAATAGAGTTAGTGTTGACCAAGTTCACTCAGTTACCAAAGAATTTTCGCAAGTTCACAGTGTTAACCAAGCCTTTGTTGGTTAACACAAGAAATCATTTCAAAGCTAGTTTTTATCAAGTAGGGTCAAATACCAAAAGACTTTATTATTTTTGTATGTGAAGCTTGATGGTTTTACCTATTGATTTTAGCTGACTACAGTAATGAATATTGGTCATTCTAATTTGTATTTTAGCCGACTTGAAAATCTAGATGATATAAGTATAAGGTCAAGTTGTGATTTCAAAGTGTGCATGTATGTTGATTGAATTAAAAGGAGAAAAGAGAGGAAGTGAACTTGAAGGGTAATCAAGTATCCTGGTGGAGCAGAAAATTGACATTCAATAAGGAAGGATCAAGTATAAGTAGAAAAGAGATCTAGATTCAATAATTCAATTGCATCACAATTAGGTCATTTCTTTGTTACTCTCTAACCATTATAGTAGTGATCTAAAATCTCTTAACAGAGTTGGTTTAACAGCTAGTTGTAAATCCTCTAACAAGGTGGCAATTCCATTGAATTTTTTTCAGACCTCTTACAAGGCCACTCCTAACAAGGTGATTAAATCCTCTAATAGGATCACACCTAATAGTGTGTTTTGTAACCTTTAGCCACGTTGGCTCCTAACAGGGCTCACTTCAAAAGAGTGAAAAAAAATAGCTAGTTACATTGGTGGTTTTTCCCATATTGGGTTTCCACATTAAATTCTGGAGTCTTATGTGTTTATTTCTTTTTCTCTCATGCATGAAAATCAAGGTTAAGTAATTACTAATAACATCTAAAAGATAATTGATTACCAAGTTTCAACAATTTATTTTTGTTTATCGAGCATCAGCAGCAATCAATTTTATTAGTCTAAGTTTTATTGTTGACATCTAAGGGATCTGGGAATTATTTTAGTGGTAACTAATTCACCCCCTCTCAATAACTCCTCTTATATTTTAAATAGGCCCTCGCACATGTAATAATATTTTTAATTTTTTGTTATTATATAAACATAAAACCCCAGATCCATATTCCCAAAATGTACAACACAGTATCATATTCTTCTTAAAAAGCATTATTATTACCACAATAATATATTATTACTATTGTATTGATATATATATATATATATTAATTTAATTAAATTATAGATTTGGTAGGAAAATAATTGCAAAATGATCAATTTCATCTTTATTTGATATTCCTTTTTGAAACCCCATCTCGAATCCATATTTTTTTTAAACAATCTAATTGCAAAAATAAGGTTCTCAAATAAGGGTTTCAAATAGTAAAATTATTCATAGAATTTTTCAAGAAACGTAGAACATGAACTTTGAACACAATGGTTTCAACTCAAATAAATTATAAAAACAAATCCATTTAGACACAGAGAAGATAGAAATTTCAAAGAGGAAATTACTGCATAGAACTCAACAAGATCCTACTTGGATCTAGTGTTAATCAATTGGATGTTCAAAGCTCGCAAGAAATTCTTGTTCTTTCAAAAACGCTTTTTCTCAGAAATGTGCTCCCCAAACCCATGTGTGGAGACATGAGCTCTAATTTCTTGATATAGAGCTTTCTCCAATTAGTGTTTCAGTTTTGCAATCACACAAAACCTTTTTGTTTAATATTTTTAAAAAAAAAATTCATGTTAAAACTTTTGCATTTTAATAAAATTAAACTTTATTAAATTACTTCTTTCTCTCTTTTATTAAATCATAAGCTGTCTTTAATAAAATATTTATTTATTTAACCAATAATAATATTTATATTTTATTATAAAATTGATACTCATAAATAAATCATTATTAAATTAAATAAATATAATTATGCCAAAATTAAACTTTAATTAAATCTTTAAATTTAAATATTTTATTTAATTAATTTCTTAATTAATTATGTATAATTAAATTTTGATTTTTCTTTATAAAAATTTCATTAAATTAAATCATTTAACTTGTTTTAATTTTAACTAAAAATCACAATAGACCCACAAATCCATATGAGAAAACTCATATGAAAGACAAATTACCAAATTAAACTCAAGTGTAAAAATGACAAATTTAGAAGAGTAAATAACTCAGATGCTTGTCCTACTTTCTAGGATAACTAACTAAGGTTTAGGATTTGGACTCAAGAACTATCTCCCCTCTTTTACTATTGAGATACTGCAATAGGGCATGCTTATCCTAGCAATCTGCGGAAGTCGAATCCTGATACATACAATCTGCATAAAAGTTGAGTATGTACATATACATATAAATCTTAACTAAAAAGGAAATGATAGGGAGTAGTGTATCTTGTAGATCTTGACTAGAAAGTGACTATGAATCCTTCCCTCAATCAAATCAGAAATGTCAAACATAAAGTAAAGCATACAAGTACACCATACACATGCAAGTATGGGGTAAGTAACCATAGAAACTACATATAAGACACCCATATATCTATCATCATGAAATAACAAAAATTACTATATGAACATAGGGAACATCATCATTGAAATGATAAACATAAACACATGAAATAATTATGTATCATGTAGCTCATCAAATATATCGACTGAGTATGAAATAATATCCAAAAAAGGTGGGTAAACAAGCACCACTAATAGAAAATAGAACCATAAAATAGGCCTGAAAGAGTTCAACAATATAATATGAAAAGTAATCTAGGGTACCTAGGCATTACATCTACCTCCCATGGACTTAGGCTTACTCTTGGAAGCCTACAAAAAACATAAAACTCTAGCACTCACTGTGTGGGGTCCATTGGACCCTTTGCCCTTGTAAGAGGATAAGACTCCATTGAAAAACCCTTTGTGATATACCCATATCTCCAATTGTGGGTTCTAAAGTTGTAGTTCTATGATCCAAGAACTATGGTTTTCATTGAGCTCAATCGGATGACCTATGTCCTTATTGTTTGCCTAAAAAAAGTTCTCCATCAAAACTCCTATACACTCTAGATGTGCTAGATTGTTGAAAACAACCCCCATTAGCATAGGAAGGATTACTCTATGTTAGCTGGTCATATTGATTGCACTTATTGTAGGGAGTGCATGAAAAATCTCTATAGTGTGAACCACTGAAACCACTATATGATGGAGGATAAGATCCTACCCAATGTTGATGATGATTGCCTCTAGAAGAAGAAGGCTTCCTACTACTACCCTTTCCCTAATTACCTTTGGACCCTAATGTTGCAAGTGCTCCCACAAAACCACCATGTCCCAAATTAAAATACTGCTCTACAAGGATAGCCTAATTTACTAAATCCTTGAGGAGTTTAGGTTGGAAAACCATTACATCCCTAATGAGATGATTTTTAATATCCCAAATGAAATTTTGAACCATTAGTGGTGAACTATCACAGGTTCCTAAATAATGCATGAGCTAATAGAATTTCTGGTCATGCTCTACGATAGTCATAGTATATTGCCTCAAACTATGAAACTCATCTACCCTCTACTAGTGTCATTCCTCTAGTTGGAAGAATTCAAAGAAATTAGCAAATAATAAATCCCATGGAATAGTATTTATGTTCATTCCTAGTTTCTTCTCTTCAATGTTCCACCATCTAGAAAAGGTCTATGTTCATGATGACAAACCTCACTTTGACATTAGTGTCAAAGTCCTGCATAAAAAAAACATCTATCTAAAGCAAGTAACCACTTGTCTACCAGATAACCTGTACCAACCCCAGTGAAAGGTTTGAACTTGGACCTCTATAGGTCCTTCATCTCACGGCCTTAGCTGACCTTTGTCTATCACCATGGATGTCTCTCTGAGGAATCCTAGATATCTACCTATCCTCATTCATAGCATGATGTGATCCTTCCTGGAAAGTACCCCTTGGAGGAGGGAGACAGTCTAAGATCATCCTCATCACCTTTCTCAAATTATACTCCTCTGAGTCAGTATGCTCTTCTCTATCACTGTAAATTTTATCTTCTCTTCTCTATCATGGTGAACAAAATGGAGAGATTCAAGGTCGCTACTGCTCAGGCATTCCAAAAAAGAATTAAAGGTCACACCTTTGAGTCCATTGTAAAAGAGGTCTAGAACTACGAACATTGAATTCAGAGTTGCTATCAAAAAAATCTCGAATACACTAAGGAAGCGCTTGCGTGGCTCATGGCTTTGGATGCCTACTTTTTGCTGGAGTGCTTGCATTTCTTGGCTAAGCAGACTTACCAAGATTCTAAAGAAGGAATTCATGTGGCAAAATGCTTAGACCCGTTCGGTAGAAGCACTACCCACAATGCCATAGTGAGGGACATGACAATGCTAGAGAATTAGGTACCACTGTTCGTGCTGCAGAAGCTCTTAGAGATGTAGCTCGACTCAAGAGACATGCAGAAGAGAGGCATTGTGATCTGGTAAGACTTGCTTGCATAGAATTTTCTCCATTTCTATTCAACATTCCTGACGGCTTGAGGCTGCGTATAGGAGAGAGGAGTCACATACTGGAGGCAATCTATTTCTACCTTATCATATCTTCTTGCAAATGCAAACTCATGGCAAAGGGAGATGAGGACGAGCAACCAGTTTCATTAGACAGAAAAAGTGTAATAGAAGAAAAGAGCTATCTATAGAAGGCTTTATCTTCGTTGGACATCGGTCCCATTCTAGCATTGAGGAAACGGGTGCTGAAACATAGAGTGGTGCAGTTCCTGATGAAGTTGCCCATGCAAATTCTGTCGCTTCTGGGGAAGCTACCAGTGTTGCACCTGTTGAAGGGGCCCTTGACTTTTCTATTTGGATCTAGTGGAGAAGAGAAGGATGATGGAGGAAGCTCCTCTCGAGAGACTCCACCAACATGGGACGAGCTCACCATTCCATGTGTTGCCAATTTGTATGTCGCGGGAGTGAAGTTCGTCCCCACTAACGGAGACCTCACCTCGATTTTCTTCGATCAAAAAAGCACCACTCTCTATCTTCCTAAAATGAGGTTGGACTCGAACACGAAAGTCATCATTAGAAATCTGGTGGTGTTCGAGGCTTCGGCAGTGCTGGGTGCGATGATATTCATTCGCTACACTGATTTCATGAATAGCATCATCGACACGGATGATGATGTCTGAGTGTTGAGAGAGAGTGAGATCATTTACAACCACCTCGAGAGCGATGACAAAGTGGCAAGTCTGTGGAACGACATGGGTAAGTGTGTTAAATTATCCAGAGTTAAGTATTTAGACAAAGTTATTGCACACGCGAATAGCTATTATAAGAGGACATGGAGCATGGATGTGGTGGAGTACATGAAGAAGTACATATTTGATTCTATAAGGAAGCAAAGGTGCATAGAATCGCTTTCTACGTTAATCTTTGAGAGGACGATTATGCAAATTCAACCAACTATTGTAGAGATCTCAAGAAATGCATAGTAACATAATCAAAATAATAATGAACACATAACACAGTGATTACCATGGGGAAACCCTTATGGGAGAAAACCCCCACCCTCCAAAACCCGCATAATGTATTATCAAACCAAGATGATTAGAATGCACTTGCAATTCCAGTTCTTACAAGAGCACATCACCACAACTCAAACTCAAAGAGACTCCTTCTAGCACCAGCCTTGCAAATTGCACTCAATTACAAAAACAACTCTCCAAGCCCTCCTTTTATAGTGATTTTACAACCTAGAAACCACTTGTGGTTTTACAAAACCATGGACATAACTACCATGCCGCATGTTACCCATTTTTGACATTTACATTTCCAATGTGGAAAAACAACCAGGTTAAAATAGTAATCCCTCCTATATTCTACTATGGACAAGGAAACTTTTGGTATTTTATATACTCTTTTCCAAGATATAAACAAGTGAAAAACTTCCACAATTTTTTTTTGGAATTTTCCAGAAAAAGATTGCAAGGTTGAGGCACATGTTCTCAACATTCTTCCACTTGTTGAACACCTTGCAAGAGTCAGGAGATCCTAAATATCATGGACTTAATTGCTAGGGGCCGGGAGGCTCATAGACTCTGAACACCATCTGAATTTCTTTGTGCTCATGGGCTTAGTTAATGTATCAGCAACACTCACCAAAGTCTCTACCTTTTCCAGCTTCACCTTTTCATCCTCGACCATATCTCTCACAAAATGATATTGTACATCAATGTGCTTGGTCCTTGCATGAAAAGACAAGTTCTTTACTTGGCAAATTGCACTCTAGCTATCACTATAAATTGTCACTGCACACTATTTGAACTCTATATCTGAACACAATCTCTTTAGCCAGATGGCTTCCTTATAGGCATGAGTAGCTACCATATACTCTGCCTTAGTAGTGGACAGAGTGACCATAGCCTATCACTTGCTCATCCAACTGATTGCACCACCAAATAATGTAAACACATATGCACTAGTGGATCTTCTTCTATCAACATCACTGGCCTAGTTTGAATCCACATAGCCTCGAATATCCAAGGAATGCTCATTTCACATTCCATTAAAACATATTGAGTACTTTGAGGTACCTCACAAGTATTTGAAAACTCTTTTTACTGCATCCCAATGTGTTATTCCTAGATTAGACATGTAACAGGAAAGTGCTTCCAGTGCTTGAACAATGTCTGCTCTTGTACAGACCATAGCATACATCAAACTTCCAACAACACTCTGATATGGTACTCGACTCATCTCTTCCATCTCCAATGGGGATGTAGGACACTGTGAGCTAGAAAGATTTGTTCCCATAGTAACAGGAACACTTAATGGTCTTGAATCCTACATATTAAACCTTTTCAATATAGTACCAACATACTTACTCTGGCCTAGTCAAAGCTTTCTATTTTGTCTATCTCTTATAATCTTCATTCCTAGAATGTCCCTAGTTGCACCGAGATCTTTCATTTCAAACTTTATCAAGAGTTGAGATTTTAACTTTGCAATCAAACCTTTTCCTTTGCCAATAAACAACATGTCATCGACATCCAAGGAAATAATCAGGAAACTATCACCATCAAATTTGAAATATATACAGTAATTAGATTTAGATCACACAAATTCCAAACTCAACACATATGTATCAAACTTTTGGTATCACATCCTAGGACTTTGTTTTAGACCATACACAAATTTCTTCAATTTATAGACCAAATGACTTTTACCTTTTACCACATAGTGCTTTGGTTGTGACATGTAAATTTCTTCCTCCAAATCTCCATGAAGGAAACTAGTTTTCACATCCATTTTCTCAATCTCTAGATCATAAGCTATTGCAATAGAAATAAAAAATCTAATGGATATCATTTTGGCTACTAGAGAAAAAACCTCACCATAATCTACTCCCTCAACCTGAGAGTAACCTTTTGCAACCAAACGTGCTTTATACTTCTCAATGCTTTCATCTAAACCAATCTTCCTTTTGAACACCCATTTACAACCAATAGGCTTCCGTCCTTCAGGCAATGGTACAAGGTCCCATGTTTGATTCCTCTAAAGAGCTATCGTTTCTTCATCCATGGCTATTTTCGAGGACTTTGAATCATTCATACCAAGAGCCTCTTGTACAGATCTTGGTTAATCAATATTAGCATTCAATGTAAATATGCATCTCCAATCATTAGGAGAATACCCATACCTTTTAGGCGGTTTCCTTTGTCTAGTAGATCTTCAAACAAGATCTAGTTCAGGTTTAGGAGGTTCAGGTTGATGATTAGGTTCTGCCTCTTCCTCTGATGATTCAGAACTTGAAGAGCTCACTTCAACATCTCATCTTTCTAAGGGCCTCGATTCAACTTTCTCAAGTGTAGCAAGAAGTTGAATCACATCTTTCTTTTCTTCTATCCATTCTAATTGCATTGTAATAGAAGAAGGCTTAGTTTCTCTAAAAATAACACTTCTAGAATAAAATACCTTTTATGCAATAGGATCCCAAAGCTTGTATCCCTTCACACCATAACTATATCCAATGAAGATACATTTGACAGCTTTGTTGTGCAATTTTTTCTACTTCTCCTTTGGCACATGAGCATCTGCCTCACAACCAAACACTCGTAGATGTCTAAGTGAAGGCTCGTGGCTTGACCACGCTTCCATTGGCATCTTATCAACAAGAGGTAATGTAGGAGACTTGTTTATCAAGTAGCAGGTAGTGGCTATAGCTTTGGCCCAAAACTTCTATTCTAGTTCAGACCCACTCATCATACTCGCCTTCACCATCATGGTCCTATTCATTCTTTCTAGAACTTCATTCTGCTGTGGAGAATACGAAGTTTTCTTCTCTCTTTTAGTACCACAATCTTTACCTAATGTTTTAAAATCATTGGAGCAAAATTCACCACCATTATCAGTTCTCAAACATTTTATTTTCTTTCCAATTTGCAATTCAACCATTGCTTTAAATTCTTTGAAATGACTAAAAACTTCAACTTTACTCTAAGGAAATAAATCCATGTTCTTCTACTAAAATCATCAATGAAAGAAACATAGTAAGCTGATCTACCAATAGAAGGAACATCAATTGGACCAAATACATCTAAATGGATTAGATCCAAAATACATGAAGACTTATGAGAACTTGAGTAAAACTTAATGCAATTTTGTTTACCATAGATACAATGCTCACAAAAATCAAATTCAAGATTGCAGTCATTTAACCCATCAATAAAGTTCTTATTTTTTAGGGTTTGTAGACCCTTCTCACCTATGTGGCTAAGTCTATGGTGCCATAACATGGTCTTCTCTATAGACAACTTTGATTTGTTAGACAAAGCACCCTTGGGTACCTAAAAACCACATCCATCTATTGAAAGAGAAATCTTCTCCTTCTCCAACTAAGTAGTCTTTTTCACAATCTTATCAGAAGTACTATTGCACTCGATTGTGCATGCATCAAGCTAGTACAATGTACCCAATCTGCTTCCTCTTGCTATTACCATAGCAGCTCTCACCAGGGGTGAGGCCCCTAGCTCAGTTGGCTAAATCTTTCCTATTGTAGGGGGTCGATCATGGGTTCTAGTCTCCCCCATCCCCATGGTACCGATGGGCATGTCGCACCAGCGCTATCAATCACATTAAAAAGTTTAGCCGATGCACTGCAGTTTATAGGGGGGAGCCATGCTACACCTGATTCCTGTAGTCTAACAAAAAAAAATTAAAAAATAGCACCTCTCACCATTTTTGCACCTGCTTCAAAACATTGTACATGCACATCCGCATTTATTAGCTTACTAACAGATAACAAATTCCTTGCTAGTCCAAGGATATGTAAGACACCATCAAATCTTCTAATTCTACCACCAAAATTTTTCACATGAATACTTCCATGACCAACAATATCAAGTACTGAGTTATCACCTAAATACAACTTACCACCATCAAAATTTCCATACTTAATAAACCAATTTCTATTAGGAGTCATGTGGAAAGATGCACTTGAGTCTATTAACAATGCATTTTCACCTACATGAGTGGCCAAGGCTATGATGAAACCATCTCCATCTTCCTTCTCGGACTTAGAATTAGAATCTTACTTCTTCTTCTTCTTTTTCTTGTCCTCTTTGTAGTCCTTTCGAAAGTGTCTAGGTTTGCCACAATTCTAGCAGATTGCCTTGGACTTACTAGAAGATTTTGATCTCCCCTTATTTTTAGACTTAGAATGGGCATGTTTCTTTTCATTCTTGCCTCTTTCTTTTGGTCTTCCGCAAACACTCAAAGCCTCTTTGGCATTTAGAGAGACCTTCCTTCTTATCTACTCAGAGAGTAGAGAACCAACAGCATCCTCCATCTTCAAGACAACTGAAGTGCTCCCTATAACCATCACAAGACTATCCCATGAGTCTAACAATGAACATAGCAAGATCTGACACCTTTCGTTTTCATCCATTGGCACCCCTACTGAGGTCAATTGAGTCACCAACATATTAAGGATTTCTAGATGCTCAAAAATTTGTCCATCTTCTTCCATTCTCAAGGAATACAACTTCTTGCTCAAGAAAATCTTGTTCACAAGTGATTTTGATTGATAGATCTCACTTAGCTCTTTCCAAAGCTTCTTCGTGGTAGGTTCTTCATGGACATTAATCAAAATCAAATCTGTAAGACACAATCTAATGAGGCATTTAGCTTTTCTATCTATCACATCATATTGTGCAGCTAAAGACAGATATGTGGGCTCTAACTTTTTCTTATCAAACGCATCCCATAGATCCCAATCAGTCAATAGATCTTCCATCTTCAACTTCCACATCTCAAAGTTTGTGACAAAAAAAAATTCAACATCAATTCTTCCTGACATGCTTTCCATCTTTTCAATCCTCCAACATAGAAATGAAATAATCTGCACAAGCTCCCACTCAAACCTTGATTAGCTCAAAAAACCCTATACCCAACAAATAGAACCAAAACTTGCTAGGCTTTGATACCACTTGTAAGGAAGCAAAAGTGCACAAAATAACTTCGTATGCTAATCTTTGAGAGGACAATTATGCAAATTCAACCAACTATTGCAGGGATCTCAAGAAACGCATAATAACATAATCAAAATAACAATGAACACATAACACATTGATTACCATGGGGAAACCCTTCCAGGAGAAAAATCCCACCCTCCAAAACCTTCACAATGTATTATAAAATGAAGATGATTACAATACACTTGCAATGCAAGTTCTTATAGAAGTGCATCACCCCAACTCAAACTCGAAGAGACTCCTTCTATCACCAACCTTGCAAATTGAACTCAATTACACAAACACCTCCCCAAGCCCTCCTTTTATAGTGATATTAGAACCTAAAAACCACTTGTGGTTTTACAAAACCATGGGCAAAATTGCCATGCCACATGTTACCCATTTTTGATATTTACATTTCCAACATGGAAAAACAACTAGGTTAAAATAGTAATCCCGTCCACAATTTTGTCTCTTAGTTTAGACCCCCATAAAATTCATAAAACAAGCTAACTGTGCTCTAAAAATGGCCCTCCTATATTCTACTATGGACAGGGCACCTTTTGGTATTTTATACACTCTTTTCCAAGATATAAACAAGTGGAAAACTTCCACAAACAAATTTTGGAATTTTTCAAAAAAAGATTACAAGGTTGAGACACATGTTCTCAATAGGTTCATGGTCGTGTCTCTCTTGTTTGGTTGTGCTCATACTCATACTCCTCACATTTATGGAGGCTTTCTGCTATGTATACAACTACAAGCACTAGTTCAAGGACACCAATTTATTTCAAAAGTACATTTGGCAGAAGACTTCATGCCTTATCGTTACAGGCTCTATATTGTTACATTGAAAAGTTGTTATTGTTATGAATCTGTTGTACTGGCACGGACCCCATATGGTTTTGTTTTATGTAAAGGAAAGATCATTAAATGCAATCGAAACGTTTATGTTGTTATATTTTTTATGAGCAAATAGAATAATTAACTCAATATAATAAAGGTATTAAAGTAGATAACTAAGATTGCATACTAGACACAGAAACACTCAAGTTTTTATTTTTCATTATAGAATAGCTATATCAGTAAATATGTAATTTGGTCAACTTCTTTTGAATTATTAAATATCTACATTAGTAAATATTCCTTCACTTTAGTCACACTAGGGAGCCTAGTGAGTTTCATTTAAAGTTACATTCGACCTTTTAGTTATTCTTTAGCATGAGCTTCAATTTGTTTAATACTTTCTATCTATAATTTCATTCTATCCCGTCAAGGGTTAAATTGTTGTCGAAGGTATATTTTTTATTTCCTATTTTCTTGTTTTTCTTTTTCTTTTTTCATTAATTTCTATTATTAATTGTATAGTTTTTTTTTTTTTCAAATTGTGTAGTTTTAAATGAGTGTTTAGTTAATAAAAAAAAAAAAATTTAGCACAATAAAAAATCTTTTATAAGTTTTAGTCAATATAGTACAAATTATACATAATTAAAATATTAAAAGTTTATCAAATAAATTACATTTATAATTTCATTAACATAGTAGTAAAATAGACTATAAAAAAAAACAAATAAAATATCGATAACAAATTATAGTTGGGTCTTCAAAAAAATTTTTTTGAAATATACTATTTGACATCTATGTAGTTACCAAGTTTCAAGTAAAATATTTCTCTTGAAATTATTCAATAGATGAATTTTAATTTTGAAATGCACCAATATATCCACAGACATACAAACTATAAATAAAATAGTTTCAATTAAAACATTTTCTTTCAAAATTTATGTGTTGTAGCCTAATCCATATTTTATTAAAACTTCAATAAAAACCTGTCTCTATTCCATATTATTTTTTAATCCAAGTCTCAATAGTTCAATAGGGCTTATGGTTTACTTCAATAAAATTTGTTATGTTATTTGAGTCCTCTTTCACCCATAACTTTTTACTATCGATTTGGCGAAGTCCCATTGGCTTTGGCTTATTGAGTACTCTAGCTACCCATGAGGAATGGCACCACTAAAATGTTAGTAATGTAAGTTTATAGAGAGATTATTATAGTCATTTTATATTGTATTGAAATCAAAGTAAAATGTTCATTTAATGATAGAATGAATATCTTATATAAAATAATGAAGTGCCAAATTAAAAGTTAATATAAACTTTACAAAAATATAAAATTTTCAAATTTAATTAATTATATTTTTTCCCCCTTAAATCTCTATGCAAAGTAGTAATCGAAGTTATCAAAATCTAATAAACAAAACAATATAACTAATTTTGATTTAAATATCACTATCCTTTCAAATTTTATATTCATTTAGATAATCTTAGCTAAAACAAATTTTGCATTTATTATTTTAGAATAACCAAATCATAGTGCACTTGCAAATTTCACTTTCAGCCTAATATTTTTTGAAGCAAAAATTGCATTCAAAAACTATTTATACAATCTAATAACTATTTCTTTGAACATGTATGGAGTGACATTAGTAAATAAATGGTTGCACAAATAAATTCTAACAAAAATATATACCTCATGTAAATATTCAATGACATAAGGGGTTGATATGTTGAGTGAAGCATATATTTAATACTTGATGTTTACTAGTTATCATTATCCTTTATGCTCAATCAAAGTGATTATTTTCAATGTAGTTGGAATGAAAAATAATAGCATGAGAAGTATTAGATCCCTTTGAGATTATGATTTGTATTAGTTTGATCATTTGTAATTTCATATGTATATTATGTTGTATACTATTAATAGTCTATTAGGTGTTTTGTTTAAAAGATACAAGTTTTTGCATTAATGTTTAAGAAGATGATTCTTTCATTTTATCTTGTACTCTATATTGTCTAGATGATGAGATTATGTTATGCAAACCTTGTTTGGCCTAAGTTTTAATTATGATGATGTTCTATTAATTTGAGCTCAAGGGTTTGTTGAAAATGTACTTGTTAAGACATGTACATAGTAATCTAAGGATGAAGTTCAATTGTATATTCCACATAGCTAAAATTTATGTTTAAAGTTGAAAGCTTATTTAAATTATACTTATATATTCTTTATTTAACATGTGTTATATGTTAGGAAATTTTTAAAAGAAAATTAGTTGAAGCATTATATTTATAATATTTATTTGCCCAACTAACTCCCTAAACATCTTACATAATAAAGATCATACATAATTTTTAAAAAAAATTGTAACTTCAATTTTTAATTTTTAATATTTTAGAATGAAGTTGATAAATTTAAATATATTCTATATCTACAATTGAACTAGGAAAAAAGAATATAGTATTTTAGACATAAGATTATAATTATATTATTATGAATTTTTAAAAATCAAAATTAAAAATATTCATATCTTACCGAAAATCATACAAGTCCTATCTTATTCCTTATAAAACTTCCAAGTCTATAGTGATTATCAATTTTTTTTTGACAACCATGAGATTCAAATAATTGCTGATGACCATGGGCTCTTATATTTGAATCTAACAAACCCACCCATTTAAAAAATAAATAAATAAATGCGTTCTATGGATTCGATATTTTGAACTTAAAAGAGGACTTGGAAAGAGGAGTGAAATATGACTGAAGATTTCAATATTGTAGTCTCCAATTTACGTTAGCTATCTTTCAACACAACTTTTTCGTTGGTCAACCGTAACATTTTCAGTAGTGTATTTAATTGTGTGATATCACTCTTTCCTACGTTCGTACATAATTATTTCATTTGTTAGATAATTGAATTTACAACAAATCCTTAAATATTTCGGTATTCAAGGACGCGAGAAGAATCTCCATGAAAGCGTGTACTGACTCTCGCACTTGATTGCCAAAGTCCATCTATGCATTCCTCGTACAATTCAGAAACTCATAAATGACATCTTAATCTTAATTAATGAATAACCAACCTTGTGAGACATGCTAACGCTGTTTCCAACTTGAAGGCTGAACAGTAGAGCTTGCTGCTACTGTATTTTATTTTACTCTAGGAAGCAAGCCGTGGACTATATATGGACAATAGTAAACGCAGTTTGAAAAATAAGAAATGGGTGTACATTATTGTATTGCAATAAGAAGAAACAGCTGGCAAGAATTTCCCCCATTCCTTTCTAGCCCTGCAAAAACTTTGTGTTGGTCGACCAAGTCTTGCAGTCATAAACTAACAAAAGGCCTGCAAACATGCAAGTATCAAGAGTATGTCAGTAGCCAAAAAGATGAGACAATGCCACGAACCAAATATGTATTTGTTCATGTACTCTATCGCCGCTACACTCCATCTCTTGTTATAATGTTTGTTGATGTCTGCTATAGCTTTGTCCAGATACTCAACTTTACCCAATTTCACACAATTACCCATGCCGTTCCACAGGCTTGCCACTTTCCCTTCATTTGCCAGGTGATTGCAAATGATCTTGCTATTTACCAGCAGTCGAACATCATCGTCCTTGTCGATCATGCCGTTCATGAAATCTGTGTAGCGAGTGAAGATCATCGCACCAGGGGCCGCCGAAGCTTCTAAGGCCACCAGATTTCTCAGAACCACTTCGGAATTGTCATCCAGCTTCAGTTTCGGAAGATAAAGAGTGGCAGTCGCTGGGTCGAACCGAATATTGGCGAGGGCTCCATCCGTAGGAAGGAACTTTACTCCGGCTGAATGTAAATCAGAGACCGAGGGAATCGACAGTTCGTCCAGTGTTGGAGGAGTTTCTACAGAGGACGATTCACTTTTCTCAGCTTTCTCCGTGACCGCAGACCCGAAGAGAATATTTAAGGGTTCCTTAAAGGCGCGCAGGATTGGGAGATTTCCAAGAACAGAAAGAAGGCGCACGGGCAATCTGATAAAAAACTTCATGATCTTCAATTTAAGTAGACGGCGAGGAAGCGCCGTGAGACGTCGGACAGGGCCGATGTTTAGGGAAGAGACAGCTTCCCATCCTCTTTTCAGAGCCCCTGTTATGTAAGTCATGTCCGGCAACGCCTCCTTTTCCTCCTTGTTTTCCCTTACACTGGAAGCGTCCAGCGCCGCCGCAGGGACAATCGAGTAATATAGAACCTCCAGTATGTGAGCCCGCTCTTTTATACGCAGCTTTGAACTCTCTGGCATCTTCAACATAAAAGGCAACAATTCGTCACAGGCAAGACATACCAGATTTGAGAGCCTTTCCTCGGCCTTGTCCTTAGAAGCAAGCTGCATCTCCAGAAGCTTTTGCAAGAGGAACAACGGTATCTGATTCTCAAGCATGCTAAGGTCCCTCATTATTGCATTGTGAGTGGCGCTTCTGCCAGACGGATCTAAAACTCTTCCCAGCTGCTTCACATCGGAGGACACGTGTGAAGATGCCTGATCCGCATGTTTGACGTAGAACTGCAGGCACTCCAACAGGAAGGAGGCGTCCAACACCATCAGCCATGCCAGGGCTTCCTCCGTGTAGTCCAGATACTTGTGATAGCACGCCCTGATCTCCCTCTCATGCTTCTTCATCTCTCCGACTACATGAGACTCGCAGAGTCCACGGGAATCCTCTTCTGGAACTGGTGCAGTGGCACCTATGAAAGAATTAATTTACCATCATTATGGTTTAATATTATGTAAAAATGTAAGCAAGAAATGTGACATGGGTGAAGATCCCGGGAGAATAAATATCTTATCATTATTATTTAAGTTGATGCACAAGTTTAATTCAATGGGTAATGTATTTTATAAAGAATCCTCAAACAAAAAGATTTTACACTATTTTGTAACCGAATGAGAATCGAATGAATGATTTTAGGGTAGTTGTAAACGGTTTGTAAACCATTCAGATACTCTTTAAAAGACATCTCATAATGTAATGGAAGGAGTTACAGAAGAGAATCAATAAGAGGGGAAAAGACAATAGGTTTGAAGAAGAGACTAAATTGAGAAGAAACTCTCATGGCTCTCTGGCGGCAGCCACCAGAGAGCCATACGTTTGTAATCTGTCATTAGTATATAATGGAAGTGTGTTTTAGTTTTAATAATGTTTCAGTCTTCTCTATATCGATCTTTTGTACTCTGAAGCATTCGGTTATAGTTCATTGATAGGAAGAATGTTATAACAATTTGGTTCGGGTTCCAAGTTAAGAACAGTTAGTTTCATATAACCATTATTTTATTGTCATTATTGTGGTTGCTCTGCATCAGATTGATATCAGAGCTTAGAAGATTTGGAGCGTGTAGATGGAAGGTGATCTACACCAGGGAGTATTGTGGTTGTTTTGGATTCTTGGTATGAAGTTTGCGGTTGTAGTTTGGTGCCAGTTCGCTAAGCTGTAGGGGGTGGACATGAAGGTCTACCAAAGGCCATAGGAGATGGTCTTGTGTGTTGTCAATAGACTGGGGAGAGAGGCATGATGGACTCCCAGGTGAGGGACAGAGATTGTGATGCAACGTGGAGGAGTGGACTGAGGAATGGGAAGCACCATGGAGGCGACCAACATAACTCCATAGATGGGAGTTGGTTGATAGTGAAAAAGGAATCAGTGGAGGCGTCGATGCAGTGACCTAATTTCCATGGGACATGGAAACATTTGAAGTCTGGCAATTTGGTGCAGTGGCACCCATGAAAGAATTAATTTACCATCATTATGGTTTAATATTATGCACAAATGTAAGCAAGAAATGTGACATGGGTGAAGGATCCCCGGAGAATTAATATCTTATCATTATTATTTAAGTTGATGCACAAGTTTAATTCAATGGGTAATGTATCTTATAAAGAATCCTCAAACAAAAGGATTTTACCCTATTTTGTAACCAAATGAGAATCGAATGAATGATTTTAGGGTAGTTGTAAACGGTTTGTAAACCGTTCAGATACTCTTTAACAAACATCTCATAATGTAATAGAAGGAGTTAGAGAAGAGAATCAATAAGAGGGGAAAAGACAATAGGTTTGAAGAAGAGACTAAATTGAGAAGAAACTCTCATGGCTCTTTGGCGGCAGCCACCAGAGAGTCATACGTTTGTAATCCGTCATTAGTATATAATAGAAGTGTGTTTTAGTTTTAATAATGTTTCAGTCTTCTCTATATCGATCTTTTGTACTCTGAAGCATTCAGTTACAGTTCATTGATTCATTGATAGGAAGAATGTTATAACAATTTGGTTCGGGTTCTAAGTCAAGAACAGTTAGTTTCATATTACCATTATTTTATTGTCAAGTTTGTGATTGCTCCGCATCAGGAACCTTCGAGCAGCAGCCACTTTGTATCTTTCCATTTCAGACAGCTCCGATCTCCAGTGATGATATGGTCTGATCGAGACACATTGTGGGACGTATGCTTCCTCCTTCACTTTCAGCAACTCCTTGGGCACAGCGAAAATGGATATGTACATCTTCTTTTCTTCTCCCTCTTCGCCATTCATATGAATGCCTTCCTTGATTTGAACCACCCAGCGGTCCTGATCGATCTTTACTTCAACTGAAGAGCTGAATTCCATTATTAAACTTATTCGACGAGGATTGAGAAAGAGTAGGAGAGAGGTCGGTAAAATTAAACGGAAAAGCAAAGGGTGGACAATATGTGAAACAATGCGTCAGAGGGTTCTCTATTTAGGGGCAAGAAAACGTAGAACTGAACAGTAATTCGTACACCTCAGACTTCACATGTGTAAAATGCTTTGCACTGTGGATCTACACTATAAAATTGAAAGCCGCCTACTTTCTGTGTTACTTTTCCTCGCAATAACGATAGATTTAGTCTCAGTGCGTGCATCTAACGCTTTTTTTTTTTCATCGTTACTGGAGTGTGTTCCACTTCCCAACCGTGGGGACGAGATTTGGACGCGAGCATGACTTGATATACCAAATTCATTCTATCACGTTTTCTACGCAAAATAATACAAACGCAAGCGTTGATATCGATTCTTTCATTTGTTTTCGTGGATTCTTTTTTGTTTACTTTGTTGACACATTGATTCTAAGCCAATACGCCCCCCTCCCCCGGAAATGAATAAACTTTCATGACTGACAAGATGGTGGCGTGAGATGATTGGAAGTAATTCTAAACCGTATAAAACAATATGTCACGTTGTAATTATAATATAATATTGAAATTTATGAAAAAATATAACAGGCAATTCCGATACGGCCACGTTACAAATGTTTACCAATGGATTGGGTGAGTAACAGTACATTTCGTAGAAATTGACGCAAGGATCTGCTAGCAGTACCACTACTACACACCAGCACTATTAAAGACGATAGCTAGAGACAAAATCGATATTTTGTCTTTAATTTTTATTTTTATTTTCTTAAAATCAAGACAATATGGAAAATCGTGTCTTTTCCTAAAATGACTGATTGTTATATTTCCCAACTTTGGTGCTCAACTAGTTTACACGTTCTGAACAGGGCATCATCGCTTACTTCTCGACAGGGCATCATCGCGTAGTTCTGAACAGGTGGGCATCATCCGTGGTTGTCAACAGAGGCAAATCAAAGGCTCGTCATGGATATGACTGGGAGTCATGACGAGTTCATGATTTATATCGATTTTTTTTTCTGCTATCATACCTTAGCGTCGACACCTTCAATGGAAACGAGTCTGATTTGCACGATAAACAGGTTGTAAATACCCTAAAGTCTTATTATGTATGTTTAATATTTTCTGCTCAGTTTCCTCCATTTTAGTATTAGAGTTTTCTGCTCTTTGGAATTTCAGGTTTTCAATCAAACCGAAAAAGATCAATTGGCTAGAAATCATCGGTTGCTGACAGCCTTGGACCATTTGAAACACATTTTCTTGAGGTAAGAGGCATTTTGTGGCCGCGTAAAATGTTTAAGGAGCTTTGTTTGTTTTTATATGCCCTATTGTGTGCGCTATCCAGATCTTTCAATGATTTTATGGAGATCATATGTTTTACATTGTTTTGCCATATTTTGACATGGTTCTTAACCATTTATCTCTCCGCACCATGGATACTCCTAGGGTTTAGAGGCATCAAGCATATCTAATCCCTTTACATGTGTCGTTTTGCTCCAAGAAAACCTTGTAACTTCTCTAATCCTCGTCAGATGTGGCACTTAGCTCCAAGATGTTCTTGTGGCGCTTAGATTGTCATTCCTTTACAGCCATCAAAAATTGCACCTAGAACATGCATAGGTCAGAATCCCCTGAAGAAGATGACCTAGTTGCCTCTCTTCATAGATCCTATTGATCTTTTGTACAATAGTATGAACATTTTTTTTTTCATTCTATTACTTCGATAGGTAGATGGTTGGAGCCAATAGGTTCTTCGGATCTCAAAAATTACAGTCGCAACTTGATCTAAGCCTGTTGTTCCTGATACTGTTCTTGCCAAGACCTTTAAGATATTGTTTCTGTTGCTTTTCCTCTGTCAAATTTGTACATATGCTCAACTTGTGGATGTGGACTGGATTGGGATGGAATGCATGTGCTCGTTGATTCACAGTAGCGGGAAGGATCATCATGCAAGGCCTTGATCTTGCTATTTGTGTGAGGCTCCCAATTTTTATTTTATGTGCCCTAATCATATTCTTCCATGGTTTTGCACTTGATTCACGAGGAGGCAGAGTGAGGGACACATGAGCAGTCAGACCTTTCCTCTGTGTAGCACAAGAAATCTCACCCCTATTCACTCGATAAATTGTGAATGAGATAAATTAGACAAATTGAATGCTTTTGTCCGCCCACCCATCACAACCAACAAGCTGCACCAATCGATGTCTTAGAGACGCGACCAAGCTCATATTGCCCTTGCAATGATGCACTTGGTTGGATGCTGGGAGAGAAAAATAAATTCTAGGGTTTAGATTCTCTATAAGAAACTTGGTTGTCATATTGTTTTGATGTCTAGAACTGCACTTCATACATCTAATAAATTTTCTTACGGACCTGTACTAGATCTCATGTGCCTTTCTATTTGTAATGTTGGCATTGTACAAATATTAAATTCATTATCTGGGTGAAACCCTTTATATTCATTTTATGGTAGGTTACCCACAATAGTAGAGTTGTTCACCCCAGGAAACACTTAATATCCTGGAAAGAAAAAAGTTCAGATTGTTAGGCAGTCTACTCTGTGGGAATCAACTACTTTCTGTCTTGCCTTGATATTGACATTTAGAAATTGATGGGATAGTTGCATTCATGGAAGATGGGTAATACTTACCCTGGATTGGCAAAGGGCGAATAAACATCCATATCATGCATAGGTCAGGATCATAATCATTTAACTTTCTCTAAGAATTGATAGCCTTTTTTTTCATTTGAAGATTTTTGGTAGCTGTTAGACGGAGTCTTTCCTTTGATTGAATGAAATATTGGATGTCAATTTTTTTTCTTCCTTTCATATTTTGAAAACTATTTTTTTGTTATGGTTTGCACATAGTTCTTTAATATGTTGTGTATCCTCATTAAACTCTCTCACACATAGTTGAGAGAACAAGTTTCCATGCATGATAATTGCTATCCAGACAAAATCTTTCACAATGGGTATCTGAAAATCAGCTTTAAAAATGACTGTAGATTAGTTTATATATGTAGTTTTCACACAAACAAAGCCTTCATTGCTAATAGCTTCATAATAATTACGAAGAGATTTATGGGTACCGTTTTAAAAGATTGTATACTATATATAATTACACAAGTAATGTCTTCATTGAAAATCCATTCATAATAATGACATGAATGATTTCAAAAGATTTTGTTCTAGTTTAACTATCTAGATATTCACACAAATAAAGATTTGATTTAGAATATCTTCTTATTTTTTAGCAAAAGATTTCTAGTCATCAGCCTTTAAAATAAGTATATCAAGTGAACGTTTTCTAATTTCTTGAAATTAAATACTCTGCCTAAGTTTTCAAATAAAGCAGTATGACTAATCCGTCAAAGCAGTATGTAGAGTGTATTTTGTATAGAATGATATTAGTAATGGATCACTAATGGCTAGTACTTATTTAGCCCATAAACCATTGGTGATAGTTGGAAGGTGTCATAGACATTTTTAGTGACTTGGGAGTTAGCTATGCTAGAGTAATTCCTTGTACAACTACCCTTGGTGTTTGGTTACAATAATTGCATTAGTGACCTTAAAATTTCAACCCTATCCACATCCCTATTTGCCTCAACAAGAAAGCATGCCTAGCTCTTGTCATTGGGATTCTCCACGAAACCCTTCAAGATTGTAAGCCCCAAGTTCCAAATGATATTTCTAGAAATACTTTGTATCTACAAGCATACAACATCTCTACAAGCATTTTTTGAGCTTGATTCATATTCTCCACAATGATGGGGCACCCAAATGCTTGATTGCCTAACTAGCACCACCTTGTACAATGGCGGCTAGCATAGCAACTTCTTTGTCAAAAACCTTTGATTTCTCATAGGATACATTGTAATGGTCTATAAGAAATACCGTGGTCAAATTTTCAAAGTAAATAATTACATTTTTTGGTTCAATTATATTGTTCAATTCATATTTTTTTGGCTCAAGATTTATGAAGTAATTGAAGACTTGCACATGCTATTCTCTTCTTTTGTTTGAATAGTGTTCTTCTCTTTTTACCTTTTATTTTTTGGTACTGGCTATGACCTAAACATAAGAGCTCTAATTATCAATGTGTAGTATTTTTTAAGTTTTCTTATTTGATTATGAGTCCTTCTTGTCTCTCTCCAACCAAGGAGTCTTCCATCTCATTCTAACCAAATAGTCCTCCTGGTCTCTCTAAATAGGATCATACCCATATTATTCCAAGGTGCTTTTCCATTTCCAACATCGTCAAAACTCATCCATTTTCTTTTGTCAATATTTTCTAGAATGCACCAAAATGCCATCTTAGTCATTATGATAACAACTTCTCTATCAACATTTCTCTCAAGCCTTTGGTCTACTGTTCTAGGTAGCTATTGTCTAGGGCCCTGAGCATTACCCAACAGGGAAATAAAAAAGGTCAAGATTAAAAGCAGATAGGTCAAAATTACTTCTCCAAAAGACCAATTCTAGAAGCACGATCCCAAAGCTATCGACATCACATTTTTTGGGCTTCACTCATATTTTAATTTGCAAATTGGGAGGCTTATTTTCTTGGAAAATACTTACATGGTTAGAGTATTCTGCTTTAGAGTAACTAATATAGAACACTTCCAATCCTTATCTTCATCTAGTGAAATTAATAAATCTAATTTTTATAAGGAGTTAATATGATTCTATTCTTACATAAGCTTGAGGTTTTATATTCTTTATTTAGCATATGTGAATAAGAATTACAATCCTATGTGAACTCGGTGAAGACTCACTAAGGCAGAGTCGAGAATATGTGTTGATTAAAATAATGCAGTATAGTCAAATTTGAGATATGCATATTCAAATAAGAGCCTCTTGTTATGCATATACTTTTTATATAAACCTTATTCGCATCAACACTTATTCATTGTTGAGGCACAGTTCAAAATGGTCCTATCAAGCAAAGGAAAGTCTTGATGCAAAAAGATCATAGGCTGAAGAGATATCCATTATAATATGAATATCCCAATTGATTTAACTCTTCATAATTAGTATTTAGTCCATTCATTAAAAATTTTATCTAATTTGTAGCATCGCTATAAACTTGGACAGATGTTATTCAAGCCACACTAAAAGAATGAGCTCTAATATCTAAAATGCAGATCAAGTTGGTCGTTTATTTACTTATGAGGGTTAGTTGTATATGATCTATCCCAATGTATAGTTGAGGTCAAGAAAACTACAAATATAACCTATAGGCTATAACTATATGATACTGATCATTGAAGAAGTGGTTGCATAGGAGTTCTACATAAGCCATGTAACATGTTCTATATGCATTGTCTCTAATTTTAACAAAGATGAGCGAGAAAATAATGCTGACATATTCCCCTTGATCTTGAAAATGCTTGGACTTATTTGATATTGCAATTATTCATTGTGTTTTGTGTCCTTTAGCTAGTGTAGTTAGTCTTATAATATCATTAATTTCTAAGTGACACAACTTCAATCCATAAGCTAGCATATGTCATAAAATATAAGATATTATTTCATTTGTCTTCTCAATCTATTTTATTATTTAGAACATTTGAACTAAAGAAAATGACTAGTAATAAAACATTTAAATTCAGGGGCATAAAGATAAGAGCTTGAAGAAAGTTACATAAGTTAACATTGATGCAAAAATTAAAAAATGATTGCTAAAATCTGGATAAGTCTTGAACTAGACAAAATTATCAATTTAATGCATTACCTAAAATAATAAGGTCATTATTCCCTCAAATTTCAAACTCATTAGCCAGATCCATTCTTTTGATAATAGAAGAAAATTATTTCACCCTTGACTCTTTCCAATGATGATAATCACTTATTATGAGTGTAAGTTAGAAGTTCCAAGCTTACTATTAGGAAGACCATATTAGCCTTGGAAACAACTTCGGTAACTACACTTTGACTCTCTTTTGTAGCATTTATTCCAATCTAAGGGTTTCACCCTATACCAAGACCTCTTTTCAGTTATTTTCTAATCTACAAATGATTATCAAAATACATGGGTGACATTCTCAAGGCCTGCACATCAGTATTGAAAATCCAAAACTCCACACCCTTTACTTCACTCGCTATCATCCTACTCACAACTTTAGAGCCACACCCACCAACACAAATCACCTTGATTTTGGTTGCATTATTATTGACATGTGGAGAAGAATCTATAATTTCAACACCTCCTAGCTTGATTGTTGAACATATAAATTATATAATTGTGAATTGATCTGATTTGCAACCTCTCTTGATTAACTATGGTCTTCCTCCAAAGATGAATTTTCCTCCTAATATGAGAAACTTTGTAAGGTCCTCTTCTAGAATCGATTGGGGTCTATCTTATTCTTACTTCATATTAATGAAAATTTACCCCAAGTAGTGAGAACTTGAAGCCAAGAAAGTCTTCTAGCCCAATAAACAATTAGGAATTTTATGAATCAACTATCCTATTTTAAGGGTTTTATATTGATCATACCCTATCTTTTAAGCTCACATAAGTATTGGTCCCTTGTGTAGTCGATAAGAGTTTACTTTATTGTAATGTTTTTATTGATTACATCTATTTCCTAAAGATTGTATGAGTGTATATTCAATCGATGATGTCTTCATATTTTTATTTCTTTTTGGCAAAAGGTGTAAGCCTAAAAAATATAAATTGTAAAAATAAAAAGAGAATACAAAGAGGAAATGCTCACCATCAAGACTAAAGATGGAAGCAACTCAAACAAAACTAGAAGAAAATAGAGGACAATAAGCTCTCTATCAAAACTTAAGAATGGAGCAGCACAGACAACACCTCACTTAGACCTCAATTCTATAGATTTTCTCTTGATAATATCTTGCAATTGAGGATAAAAATTGATATCAGGATTATGCGAATCAATGCTAATATCATCACAACCAACATTAGCCAAAAATTTTACTGCTTGGTTACCTTCATAGAGAGTATGAGAGATACGATGATCCTCAAAAGAATTAATAAGAAACCAAATATTCCTCAGAACACAAGAAATCTGCCAATTCTAACAAGTCCTAGAAATACAAGAATTAATAATTACCATAGAATCACCTTCGACATGAACTCTATGATAACCACCTCTTTTGGCAAGCAATAATCCTACAAGTAGAGCATGTACGTTCACCAAATTATTAGTTCCAAAGGGAAGAGGGGAAGTTTTGATGGCTCAAACTTTGCCATGATAGTCTATAATACAAACACCAACACTAGATTTACCTAGGTTTCCTCTGGAGGAACCATCAAAATTGATCTTTACAGGACCATTGGATGAAGGTGACCAAATAATGAGAGCCCTATCAAAAAATTTACTACTCTTTTTTGTAGGTGCTGAGCCAATAGGAATTAAAATATTTTTCTAATCTCTAATAATAGAACTATTCCATGAAGAAACAAAAGAAGTTGAAACTGACTTTGAAAGTAGCGACATTAACAATTTCTAAAATTAACTTCTCAATTCTAGCTTGAACCTTATCAACCAAGGAAAAATCTTGCCAGAAGATTCTTTTGTTCCTTTCCCACCATATGGCCCAAATAATGATAGCTAGAATACATTTCCAAATACAAAAAAATGTGGAAGATGGAAATAAAAGAGGCCAAGATTGAAAGACATCCCACAGTTTATTTTGTAATGGTATAGACATGCTCAATTTATTTAGCATTAATTTCTAGTAGTCCTAAGAAAAAGAACAATTCAGAAGAAGATGGTCTGTAGTCTCAAAATCATCCTTACATAGCACACATTTGAAGGGTTGGGCAATGCAGAGTTTCTCTAACCTATCACTAGTTATAATTATTTTTCTCAATGCTAGCTATGCAAAGTAGCTAGCCTTGGGAAGAACCAAGCTATTCCAACAAAGAGAAAAGGATTTGTTGGCAGCTAAGCCAAAAAATGTATATGGGAAGTGGAGATCAATCCTTGACAACCATTTTTGATATCACACATTTATGCTTAGTTTGTTTCATTTTAGCATCTAAATATGTTAACAAGAAGGTGGGGGAAAGGGTAGAATTTCTTGTACCTAGATATTTTGCAATAAACAAAGAAGGAATACAAATAAAATTCTCCTCCCCCTTTCTAAAATTTTCACTCAAATTATAGATTTTCTTGATCTAAGTCTAGGGGACATATTTTTACTCCTCTAAATCTTTTTCTTTTTCATTCCCTTTGACTCTAGCTCTAGCCTTACATTTTTGGGTTATTTTATCTTTATAAGATGAGTAAATAATCTTCTTTAAAACAATCCATATACCCCTCACCTTAAATTTCATCTTCTTACCCCACTACACTAGTATCTTCACCCATAGAAACTATAATGGGACTGGAAGAGGTGAGAAGGTCTTTAATGTTCTCATATATTAACACCCAAATACTTTGGTGAAGGATCTAGGATTTCTGTCTAAGTTCTTCCTATGATTTTTTATAGTAGTTTTTATGGAAGACCATAAGTAAAAAAGGAACAAAGACCTTGACATGATGATGAAATAATTAAGAATCAAACAAAGTGATTACTAAAGGCCATAGTAAAAATGTTCATCTATGTTTGTGTACACGTAAGTACTTTTAGTAGCTCCAAGTCTTCTTAACCTACATAGGTCATAGTTGACTTTTTCTCCCTAGTCCTCTAATTCTCCACGTCTCTCCTCAAATTTGGGTAGGGTAAACTTTAAGAAATCCCCCTCTAGAAAAGGATATAAAATTTTGGCAAATCTTTCATTATTTTGAAAAACCAAATTATTTTTATCGACGAATCTCTCATTTTTTAAAGTTTACATATTATTTACATTGGTGATTACTTTGAAATCATAATTTTAGTGTAAAAATATTTGGCGAATCTCAATAATAATAGGAATTTCGCTAATTGTCATGGAATATTATAAATCAAAATTGAACATGTTTTATCTCATGAAAATAATGAGGATAATTATATTATACTTTAAATCAATAGTGAAAACTAAATATTGGTGATATAACCCTAAAGTAACTAATAATTATGATAATTATTGGTGAATTAATTTTAATTTTTGTGATAATATATAATATTTAGGTGAATCGAATCTAATCATGTATCGAATATTGTGGGGAATCTTTGAGTTTAAATTTTTTAATAAAATAAATTATTGAGCGATTTTGAATATTTTAGAACTAAATTTAATAAAAATGTGGTGATTTAGGTTGCATTAAATCTTAAATTATTAGCCAAATTACTAGCCAAAAATTTCTAAAATTAGCCAATTTACAAATATTAGCCATCAAAAAATACCTTGAATTTGGGAAATTTTTAGACTTTAAGGTCATAGCACTTATGATGATTGTAGCACTTGATTATATACTTTTGCAAGCCTGTAAATTCAACCATTAAATTCTCATAAATGATAACCTTCATATCAAACAATACTATATTCCATCCTTCTAATCTATCTTAAATTATTCTATTATATTGGGGTGCCAACCATGGGCTCTCTTCAAGTAAGAAGTGATAGCACTCCATTTTAGCATATTACAAACCCCATCCTTATTCTTGATTCACTTATAACCAATTGGCTCAATACAATTCTAATGCCACCCTCTGTGCCCCCCTTCATGATAGTGCTTCAAGGCATAGTACAAATTCCAATAACAAACTTCAAAATCATGCTCAAAATAACATATTATGTGTGTGATCATTTATTAGATTTATGAGGCTCTAAGCTATTTGTGCAAGAAATATCTATGCTAAAAATCTTATTATAATAATTTATGTAAAATTTAAATTCTATCATTAGAAAATGTATGCCTCTTGTCACTTTCTACATCATGTCAACTTGTAGTAATGCACTAACTTCAACATTCAATCTATCTTTTTTTTTCATATAGATTTCGTCTTACCCAGAACACCCTCATTCGAAAACTAGTCAAACATAGAGTTGGCCTCTCTATAAGCATGGGATATGAGAAAATTTTCAAAAGAAGAAATAGTATATGTCTATTTTTTTAATCCAAGTTTCAATATTCCAAGAGGGCTTATGCTTTATTTCAATGAAATTTACTATGTTATGTGAGTCCCCTTTCAACTAGACCTTTTTACTCTTAAGATAGCTAGCCAACAAAAATCTATGATAGTCTCCACGACCTTTGGCTAAGTGGTTACTTTGGCTACCTACAAGAAAGGTTGTCACTAAAATGTCATTAATGTATATTTATGGAGTGGTTATTGTAGTAATTTGATAGAGTACTATAGTAACATTCATTTTATAATTGAAATCGTGACAAAATGGTTATCTTATAGAAAATAAATAAGTGCCAAATTAAGCTAATATAAACTTTATGACATTATTGAATTTTTAAATTTGATTAATTGTGGCTCGTTGTAGTTCTGGGGATGTTAAATTTTTCTTCTCAGTTCATAAGGGTGATTATACTAACAATCTCATGGAAGCTCAGGCTATTTTATATGTTGTGGAACAGTGTTGCTTGCGGGGATGGAGTAAGATTATTTGTGAGTCTAATTCCCAGGTGGTGGTGAACATGCTTTCTTCGCAAGAGCTTGAGGATGTTAGTTGGCAGCTGGCCACTGTTGTTAAGTAGATTCTTTTCTTCTCTTCCTCTTTTCAGTTCATTAGGTTCATGTATATTCCTCGTGAATGGAATAGAACTGCTGATTGTTTAGCCAAATGGGCTTCTAGTCATGATCTGGGTTGGAATATTAGGGATAGGGGGCAACTGTCCTTTGAGATGGTGCAAGAATTTGATGATCTTGTTGCTCAGGATCAAGCTCCTTGTTGAGCTCTCCTTGTTGTATTCCTTTCTGTCTTAATAAATTTTTACCCCTCTTTTTGCTGATAATATTTTTTATTTAATCTTCTTAAATCTCTATGAAAAGTAGTAACTAAAGTCTTTCTCTCTTATCAAAATTTAATAAAAATAATATAAGATCATTGTAATTCATATATGCCATCATCTAAAATTATAAATTAATTTAGATAATGTTCACTAAGAATCATGCATTTATTATTTTAAACAACTAAATTGTGGTATACAAAGTGTCAATCACACCCTAATAACTTTTTTAACAAAATTTACATTAAAAAATTATGTAACCTAATAAATATTTCTTTGAACACATATGTAGGCATCTTGGTAAATAAATGCTATAGTAAATATTGATATTATATGTATATCTTGGAAAAAGTAAACATATTGTTTAGATGTTACAAAAATATAAATGTTTAGTTCAATATGTAATTTTATCTAGTTTGCATGTATGAAATAATATTACTAATCATTTTTAACAAAGAAAAATCTAGGTTCCTACATTGGTAATAATTTATTTTCCATGCATCTTGTGTCAATAGTTGTTCCTTTTATGGTTACTCCTATATGTTGCACTAATTATATTAATTTAATAACATGCTTTATCAACTGGATAATTGGTTTGTTAATTTTTTTGTCATACCATTTATTGTTTTTTTGAATACATATACAAAATGAAAAATTTGTTGCACTAATTATATTAATTTAATAACATGCTTTATCAACTGACTAATTGGTTTGTTATTTTTTTTGTCATACCATTTATTGTTTTTTTGAATACATATACAAAATGAAAAATCATTTAAGAAGTATTTGTAAAAAAAAATATTTTTCAAACCTTTGAGAAAACAATAATACTTTCTACCAACACTTAGGTAAGATCATAAAGTTTTCATTTTAAGAGAATTAACTTAGGAGAACATGAGTGCGACAACCCACTTTGTTTAGGTATTAGTATATATCTCATTCTTTATGTAATAGTTAACAACATAATAGAGTGGAGCACAAGATAAATAAACAGAAAGAGTTACATATCATCATTGTAGATTGTAGAATATTTTTGACTAATAACATTTCACATAAACAATCATTATGCATTTTAGATGTAAGTGTAATTAATATACCATTTTTAATATATTGAAAAATCAATTATATATCCCATAATTAATAATTTTCATTATATTCAAATAAACAATCCATATAAAATATCATTCACCAACTCTTCTGACTTGACTTCATAAATAAATTAATAAATATTATGCATATTTGTGTAACACTTATTTCATTATTTTTAAAAAAAAATGATAATTAAATTACAGGATACTAATTATAGATTCTTAGTTTCATCGATTTTTACAAACACAGAAGTTAAAATGAAATTTTAGTTTCTAAAGCTTTTTGGAAAACTAAGAGAGCGTCAGTAATTGATATGTATAACTCTTAGTTGATTGTTTTGATTAGATAAATACTGCATATAATTCTTGTAAGAATATAAGCAAATAATGTTTGAAAAAGCAAATATATTTTTTCATTTATATTATAAACTATTTCTAAGAATAAACCAGTACATTACAGCTTATATCGATTTGGCACAGTTGAAGAAAGCACAATAGCCAACGCAACAAAGGAGCAAACTGTCAGCCTAATATTCTAAGTGGATAAAAACGAAATACAAAGCTTGCGTTCTGCCGAAGATTGGGTAAGTAATGGCTGCCAGAAATCAAAAAGTTACCTCTTATATTTTTATTGCCGTTTAATCCTGTAGAAAATCCGTATCAGTCCACCACTGCTTACAGTCGTACACAGAACAGAAGGCTTGCAAACAAGTGAGCAGCAGAAAAAACGCTGCGGCGATCAGAGTGAGAAACTGCCATGAACCAAAAATATACTTGTTCACGTACTCCATCATCGCTATGCTCAACCTCCTGTTGTAATGCTGGTTGACGCCCGCTATTACTTTGTCTAAATACTTCACTTTTGTCAACTTCACACATTTTCCCATGCCGTTCCACAGGCTCGCTACTTTCGCATCGTTTGCCAGATGATTGTATATAATCCCGCTGATTCTCAGCAGCCGAACATCTTCCTCTCTGTCGATGATGCCGTTCATGAAATCTGTGTAGCGAGTGAAGATCAACGCACCAGGCGCCGCCGAAGCTTCGAAAGCCACAAGATTTCTGAGTATCACTTCTGAATTGTTATCCAGCCTCACTTTGGGAAGATACAGAGTTGCTGTTGCTGCGTCGAAGCGTATTGTGGTGAGATCTCCGTCTGTAGGAAGGAATTTCACTCCCGCTGAATATAAGTCGGCCACTGAGGGAACCTTCAGTTCGTCGCGTGTAGGGGGAATTTCCACAGAAGAACCTCCTCCTTCTTCTCCCTCTCCTTTCTTTTGTCCTTCCCCATCTTTCTCTGCTTTGTCGGATCCGAAGAGCAGAGTCAATGGCCCCTTAAAAGCCCGCAGAAACGGCAGATTACCAAGAATAGAAAGAAGGCGCATCGGCAGCTTCAACAGAAACTGGACGATCCTCCCTTTGAACAGACGTCGGGGCAGTGCCGTAAGACGTCGAACAGGGCCGACGTTTAACTTGGACAGAGCCTCCCATGCCGAATTCAGACTCTTTTTAACAAATGTTGTGTCCGGCAACGCTTCCTTTTCGGTCTCATCGCACTGAGTGTCGCCACCATCTATAGCTGCCGCAGGGACAATGGCATTATAGAGCACTTCCAGCACATGACCCCTTTCTTTTATGCGCAGCCTTGAACTCTCCGGCATCTTGAACGTAAACGGTGACAACGCCTCGCATGCAACAGCTACCAGATTGCAGAGCCCTTGTTCTGCCTTCTCCTCAGAGCCTAATTGCATCTCCAACAGCTTCTGCATGATGAACAACGGCACCTGATTCTCGAGCATCATCAGATCTCTCATGATCGCGTTGTGGGTAGCGCTCCTGCCAGATGGATCTAACACTCTGCCCAGTTTCTTCACCTCGGATATCACTTCCTTGGAACCCTGATCCGCCTGTTTGACATAGAACTGCAGGCACTCCAGCACGAACGAGGCGTCCAAGGCCATGAGCCAGGCAAGGGCTTCCTCGCTGTAGTCCAGATATTTGTGATAATAACTCCGTATCTGCCACTCGTGCTTCTTCAGCTCCTCCACTAAGGATTCGAACTTGAGACCTTCAACTCTCTGTTGAAACCTTCGCGCCGCAGCCACTTTGTATCGCTCCATTTCATACAGCTCTGATCTCCACTGGTGATATGGCCCGATTGAGACGCTCTGTGGAACGTATGCATCAGGCTTCACTGCCAGTAGCTCCTTTGGCACATTGAATACGGCTATGCGGATCTCCTTCTCCTCCTCTTTTTCGTGATTTACAACGAGGCCATCCCTAATTGAGATAACCCATCGAGATTGATCGATCTTTACTTGAACAGAAGTATTGGAAGCCATGCTCAGGAGTATTCAGGAATCAGAGAATCGCAAACTAGCACTACACACAGAGAAAAGAAGAACAGCGGACGATGAATGATAAACAAAGGCTTGTAAATTACTAAAGACTGGTAATGAGGGGCCTCTTTCGCTGAGACTTCACATGGCTACACATTTTTGCAACTTAATGGCTTTAAAAGATTAAAGCGGTAACTTATTTTACATCCTCCGACATGTTCCTTATTTATTTATTTCTGGTGTCATTATAGTTTCTGGTAGTGCGCACTGCACATTTATAATATAAAGCATGTTCTCATGGTTGCAAACACTAGTCCACTTCCCATTTGTGGGGACCAGATTGAGAATTCGATCGTTGTCGCCTCTTATTTTAGCCAGTTCATTCTTATCATAGGTAAACGAGAATTTATGTTTTGAGGCTCGTAAACACTCGGAAAAGTCTCAGTTTTCATAAAATAAGAAAAACGCTAACAATGACCTGTCAATTTTTCTTTTCCTAAATTGACAGACATTATTGGTTTGGAATTGGTGGATTGGTGGGGACTGGATTCTTTCTCGATTAGCTTTAACGCGACTTCACATAGAGTATCTATTTGGCCACGTTCTGAAACTTGAAAGTTCAAATGTATGTTTAATTTATGCTTGTGTACTCGATCAATAAAATTGCGTAGATTTAGGGAAAAGTTTTAATTTGCACTAACATGTTTCTAAATTCGGTGTTAGCAAATATGAGAAACTGAGATGCATACAAAATGTTGTGTTCAACGCAATGAAAGTAAAGACTAATGGCCACAAAAAGCCAAATACTTCGAATTATCTATATTCTTGTAAACAAAACAATTGATGATGCGTTCTACTGATTGACTGTAAATGTTCTGGTAGACAAACTTTTAAAATAGAAAATTTAAGGTGAAACTTGTACATTATATCATAGGATAGTTAAATATGATCTGATTTCAAGAACAGTGCAAAGCAATCCCAAGTAAAATTTATTGAGCGATAAAGGTATTGCTTATTAATCGATAGCAAAATGTGATAGTTACCTGTCACCTGAATCGACCATTCAACCAATTACCTCGTTCATGTCAGTTTTAAATATCAACCATCGAGTTTAGTCCCCACAATTTCTAGTGGAGCATAGTAAAACGCAAGCCGAAGGTATATTACATAAAGGAGATGAGAAGGACGCGCATGATGCTTTGGTATGATAGCTGTGTGGACAAGAAATATGTGTGATTAAAAGAATACCTTGTGAAGCTTCAGAGCATAAAGATACCCCTGCTGCATTCCGGCATTTCTTAATCGCTTTCGCACCTGGTGTTAATCGGGATAGCTCCTGCTCAATGTGCCATAGCCGTTGTTCAACGCTTATTCATTGGGCGATACCAAATGGGCCGAGCTTATTTCTGTTGGTGATGTAGGCTTCCAACTGTCCGTTTCATCTTCCCTGCTCTTATTCCAATTATTTCATTTATTACTGTCTTCTCATCGAGAGTTCTAGATCTCTCATTTTAAACTATGCTTCTAGATTATTAGGTTTAGGTTTAGGGTTTGTTCCAAAGATTGAGTCGGCAATAATACTTTTCCAGAAGCTTGTAGATGTTTTGTCTTTTCGGCTAATAGTAGATTTTTCTAGAATATTGTATGCTTTCTTATAAAAGGCAGTATGTATTCATTTGATAGGATGGTGGAATAAAATATAATATAGTTTATTGTGCGGCAGCACATCATATTGTTCTGTGTCTTTCTTTGTTATTTTTTGTACTCTGCCTGTCCATCAAATTGGTATCAGAGCTGTAGAAAATCTGGGCATTATTTTTATAGGCAGATGTCATTGTGGGTGAAGGGCAAATGAAAGTAAAAAGATCATGGCTAGTGTGTGAGGAAGGAAGAGAAAGGGTTTGTAGTGGTTACAAGTCAAAAAGTTTTACTTTTAAATCATGGTAGGAACTAGTGGAAGTATTTCATAGCTGCAAATTCCAACTTTTAATGGAAAAAATTATGATTATTGGAGCATCAAAATGAAAACACTTTTTCATTCTCAGGATGTTTGGGATTTAGTTGAAAGTGGGTTCCCTAAACCAGCAGACCAGCAAGCATATCAAGCTCTTTCACAAGCTGAAAATGATTGATTAAAGGAAAATAGGAAAAAGGATGCTAAGGCACTATTCTTTATTCAACGGGTAGTGGAGGAAGCAATATTTCCAAAGGTAGCTACTGCCACAAGCTCAAAGCAAGCATGGGACAACTTGCAATTAACATACTAGGGCACAGGAAAGGTAAAAACTTCAAAGTTACAAAATCTTAGAAGAGATTTTGAAAATTTGCAAATGAAAGATTCAGATTCAATAGACTCAAATTTCACTCAAACAATGGGGATAGTAAATCAGATTAGATCATACGGAGAAACCCTTGGGGATCAACAAGTTGTAGAGAAAATACTTAAAAGTCTACCAAATAAGTTTGATTCAAGAGTTGTAGCCATTGAAGAATCTAAGGATCTCTCCTTGCTATCAATAGATGAGTTAATGGGTTCTCTCTTATCACATGAACAAAGGTTGAAAGGAACTTCATCATTGGAGAATGCTTTCAAGACTCAACTTTCATTTGGAAGAACAAGAGGAAGATCAAATCACAGTAGAGACAGAGGATGTTTTACACCAAGAGGAGTAAGAAAAAATCCACAGTTTGAGAGTAGAAGGCCAGCATCAAGCTCACAAACCAATTTCACATCAACAAGAGGAAGGGGGAGCAACCATCATCAAGGAGAAAGGTATGAAAAATCTAACATCCAATGTCATTATTGTAATAAATTTGGACATTTTGCATCTGAGTGTAGAAAAAGACAATATGACATGAATAGGCAAAAGACACATTTTACAAATGAAACTCAGCCCAACACTAGTGAACAAAACACCATCTTGATAACATGCAATGTTGCACAAGAGAGTTCTAAAGAAGTATGGTTCTTAGATAGTGGTTGTAGTAACCATATGAGTGGGTCTAAGGAGATATTTTCAACAATAGATGAATTAGTAAAATCAAAGGTTAAGTTGGGGAATGATCATCAAATCTCAGTCATGGGAAAAGGGTCAATTAGCACAAGAACTAAGAAAGGTGAAGAAAAAGAAATTCCTGATGTATATTATGTTCCTAGATTGCAACACAATCTCATAAGCATTGGGCAACTAGTACAAAAGGGATATAGAATACATTTTGAAAATTGTGAATGTGTGATTCTAGATAAAAGACCAAGCAATAGGCTGATTGCAAAAGTTGAAATGACACAAAATAGAATGTTCCCACTTAAAATCTAAAGTGAATTATTCTTAGAGCCAAATGAATTGCAAAAAATAGCTGAATCTACATTCAAATCTTTACACAAAAATGAATCTTGGCTATGGCATTTAAGGTTTGGTCATTTAAACTTTAAAGGGTTACAATGCTTATATAAGAAACAAATGGTCTATGGGTTGCCATCAATAGAGCCACTTAAGAAAAAATGTGAGAGTTGTATTTTGGCAAAGAAACATAGAGAAAAAATTTTAGTTGGAAAGTCTTATAGAGCAAAACATCCACTTGAGATAGTCCATTTAGATCTTTGTGGGCCAATGCAAACACCATCTTTAAGCGGAAAACTTTATTTCTTGACATTTATTGATGATTTCAGTAGAAAAGTTTGGGTTTATTTTATGAAATATAAATCATATGTATTTTCTATCTTCAAAGAAGTCAAGGAAAAAGTTGAGAAAGAAAGTGGATACTCTATTAAAACATTAAGAACCGATCAAGGTGGAGAATACATATCAAATGATTTTATGAACTTTTGTAAAGAAAATGGCATATGGAAACAATTTATAGCAAGGTATACTCCACAACAAAATGGAGTAGTAGAAAGAAAAAATAGAACAATTATGGAGATGACAAGGAGTATGTTAAAAGAAAAACACTTGCCAAATGAGTATTGGGCTGAAGCAGTTGCATGTTCATCATACATACTAAATAGATGTCCAACAAAAGCAGTAATAAATAAAACACCTGAAGAAGCTTGGAGTAAAAGGAATCACAATATAGCACATTTGAGAATATTTGGTTGTGTGGCATACTCATTGGTACCTCAAGAAGTGAGAAAAAAATTGGATGATAGAGGAGATAAGTGCATATTTGTGGGATATAGTGAAAAATCTAAGGCATATAGGCTATACAATCCCATCACAAAGAAGTTAATAATAAGCCATGATGTTGAGTTTGTAGAAGAAGAAGCATGGGATGGTAGCTTGGATAAGTCAACTACAGTTGCAGATAGTGTTCCACAAGAAAATGAAGAAAATGAAAGTCAAGATGTGCATTCTACAACACAAACAAATGTTCCTAAAACACCTACAAGGGCACCTACCACTCAAAACATTACTACTCCAACAAGCACTAATAGCAGTGAATCATCTAATCCAACACTTGCTTCATTAAGATCAAGATCTATAAATACTTCAAGGAAGACATGAAGTCTTAGAGACATATATGATGAATTACAAGAGGCTGAAAATGATGATTTATGGATTAATTTTGCACTCTTAGCACATGCTGATCCAATTTATTTTGAAGCTATTAAAGATGACAAATGGATTTCAGCCATGGATGAAGAAATTCAGTCAATAGAAAAGAATGATACTTGGGACTTAGTAGATCTTCCTAAAGGCAAGGATGTGATTGGAGTTAAGTGGGTATACAAAACAAAATATAATTCTGATGGAAAAGTGGAGAAACACACGGCAAGGCTAGTAGCCAAAGGCTTCACACAACAACTGGGTATAGACTACAATGAGACATTTGTACCTGTGGCAAGATTAGACATTGTTAGAATGATTTTATCCATTGCAGCCCAAAATAATTGGAAGGTTTATCAAATGGACATGAAATCAACATTCTTGAATGGCATTTTAGAAGAAGAAGTGTATATAAAACAACCACCAGGATATGAAATTTTGGGAGAAGAACATAAGGTATACAAGCTGAAGAAGGCACTATATGGCTTGAAGAAGGCTCCTAGAACTTGGTACAGTAGAATAGACTCTTATTTTGTGAATAATGGTTTTAGTAAGTGTGGCTATGAACCAACCTTGTATGTCAAAGTGAACAATGAAGGAGAAATATTAATAGTTTGCTTATATGTAGATGATTTGATATTCACAGGTAATATGTCAATTAACAATTTAAAGGCAGCCATGAAAAATGAATTTGATATGACTGATTTGGGACTCATGAGATATTTTCTCGGGATACAAGTAAATCAAAATGATCAAGGCATTTTCATTTGTCAAAGTAAGTATGCTACTGATTTGTTGAAAAGATTTAAAATGACAAATGTGAATTCAGCCCCTACACCAGTTACATTGGGTATAAAACTTAGCAAGAATGATGAAAGTCCTAATGTAGACACAACTTTATTCAAAAGATTAGTTGGCAACCTTTTATATTTGACAGCTAAAAGACCAGATATAATGCATGGAGTTAGTCTCATTTCAAGATTCATGGATAAACCAAAAGAAACTCATTGGAAAGCTGGAAAGAGGATTTTGAGGTATATAGCTGGAACAAAGAACTTTGGGATCATATATGTACATTTAGATCATTACAAGCTAATTGGCTATATAGATAGTGACTGGGCAGGTAGCTTTGATGATAAAAGAAGCACTTTAGGACATATCTTTCACCTAGGACCAGGAGCTATTTCTTGGGCATCAAAGAAGCAACCAATTGTGATATTATCATCAGCTGAAGCAGAATATGTTGCAGCAACATCAGCAGCCTGTCAAGCAATTTGGATGAGAAGAGTACTTTAAGATTTGAAGCATCCATAAGAAGAACCTACAAGATTATATTGTGATAATAATTTTGCAATTGCTTTATCAAAAAATCATGTCTTTCATCAACGTAGTAAGTATATAGATATAAGATATCATTATATTTGTGAATAAGTGAACACTGGTGACATATGTCTTAAGTTTTGTAGGTCCAAAGAACAATTGGCAGACATTTTCACAAAGCCTCCTGCAAAGAATGTCTTTGAACATCTTCGAGAAAGTATTGGTATTACAGACATACATGGCAGTGAAGATTAAGGGGGAGTGTTGGTGATGTAGGCTTCCAGTTGTCCATTTAATCTTCCCTGGTCTTACCTACTCCAACTACTTCATTTATTGTTGTCTTCTCATTGAAAGTTCTATATCTCTCATTTTAAACTATGCTTCTAGATTATTAGGTTTAGGTTTAGGGTTTGTTCCAAAGGTTGAGCTGGCAATAATACTTTTCTAGAAGCTTGTAGATGTTTTGTCTTCTCGGCTAATAGTAGATTTCTCTAGAATATTGTATGCTTTCTTATAAAAGGCAGTACGTATTCATTTGATAGGACAGTGGAATAAAATATAATATAGTTTATTGTGCGGCAGCACATCGTATTTTTTTGTGTCTTTCTTTGTTATTTTTTTTCCTCTACCTATCCATCAATTTCATGATCTTTTCTTGTACATTTTTTACATTTTTGACTTTCATAACAAATTTGAGCTTAGAAATCACAAGACATTTTTACTTGTGTGATGTTCTTCTAACTATTATTAAATTTTACTTACTAAATAATTATAAAATTGAATAATTTATTAAAATAGAATATATTATTTAGTTGATATTAATTAGTGGCTTTATAGTATGGGTTTATTATTTTCTATGTTTGTTAAGTGCTATTGTTTTTGTCTTCACCAAGATTAAAATTTCAGTTTTACTATTGTGATTGCATGCGTATGCCTTTATCAATTCAATGTGCATATTGGTATGAGTCTTAGCTTTGTTAAAAGGGGACGACATCATCTATTTGTGACCCCACTAGTTTACTGCTCTAGCTCAAATGCATTAATCTAGAGGTAGCGGGCATGTTAGTGCTATCGATCATGTTAAGAAATTTACTAAACACTTATATTAAGAAAAGTTATCATTTCCATTAGATATTTAAATTTTTATCTTTAGATAATATAAAAAATAACAATATTTACAAAATCGGTATATTCATTACCACATTGATATATCAATTTTTATTTATTTATTGTAATGTATACAATACTTATATGTAATTAATACAAAATTAATATACAATATTCTTTATTGAAGATAGTTAGAATATCCTTGACCTCTTTCCTAAGAATTAACTTATTCAAGGTAGTTAGAATATACTTTAATTCCTTCCTAAGAATTAAGTTTGAATCGTTTTAATGTAATTTGGAAGAAAATTGGGCTATTTGTATTGATTTTGATGTACAACTATTTGCAAGGCTAGAAAAGCAATGAAAGCCCTGATCAAAGATACAAAGTATGAAACACACATGTTGACTAAAGCTTAAGACACATTTTAAATTCTAGATACACCTCGATACTAACTTTATAAATTCACTATATTTCTCAAGTTACCATTTTACAACTCTATTTTTAAAAATTTATTTATAATACCAAATTTGAATCCTTAGAGAGGGGTTGTAGACTAGAATAATTTTTTAAAATTATGGTCCAATTAATTTCTATTAGTCATCCCTATAAATGTTTAAATTCTTAACATATAAATATGAAACTCTGGAAGACCCGAATAGTAAAGAAAGTACAAGTGCAGCGTTGTTCTCGAGAACTATAATGGAAATTTTTACTTCTCAATAGAACACTTAGGTGAGGTACTTATAGGGCTTGAAATAGGATTCTACTCATAATATTTATCTTCTCAATAGAAGACTTATGTTAGGCACTTCTATCACTTATAATAACATTCTTTCTTTTGTCTATAGAAATCTTTGCTCAAATTTTTGTATTCAATGAAGGGTTTTTAATAAGATTAAGTTAGGTATAGTTCTATTTAATTAGTAAATTATGGATTTACAAGGAGAGGTAACTTTTGAGGAGTACAACTCATCTTCTTGAAGTATAATTTTTCTTTAAGAGCTATCATATTGGGGAGGTTTTTCTATCTCTTCATCTAAAGCTGACGCAAAAGATGTGGTAGGGTTCCAAATAGGATCTTTTTAGTGAAGAAATGGATGTGAGCATGAATTCAAAATTATAAACTATGTGAGATGAATTCATTAACTAACTATCTCCACACTAGCATTCAATACAAGAGAACCAAGGGCTTTCTAAATAACTCTAAATATATCTTAACTTAGATTAGCAAAAACCAAGGAGGTAAAGGGACACCAATGCTAAACCAAAATTGAGTCAAGGACACAAGTAATTCTAGTTTCATGCAATCTCTCTCTCACTCCTCTTGCTTAATCAACCAATTCAATTGAAAATTTATATTTACTCATCTCTAATCAAATTGGACTTGGAACCAAGTCCAATTTGATTAGAGATGAGTAGATATAAATTTGCAATTGAGTTGTTTGATTAAGCAAGAGGAGTGAGAGAGATCTAGGTGTTAATTATATGTAGTCAACCCAATTCAGAAATAGAAATAAGTCTAGACTAAAAAGCTAAATGATTGATAAAGAAATCACTTTAAAATTTCTAGAGGAATATTCCTTTATTTCTCTAAAAGTCATGGATCTGAACATAAGACAATGATTTTTACTATGGATTCATGATAATAATAGAAAACCCATAAAGTATTCTTTCTCTTAGGGGCCAATAAAAATTGTGTTCTCGATAGTAATGTGCTTGGATGCTTGATTACAAAGTCATTGTGTTCACAAGATTTAGTAGCCAAGTTAACCCAAATTCTTTACAAATGTTTTGGTGCATAATTTTTGGATCCATGGTCACACTTTGGAAATCTTGCTCCTTCCCAGAAAATAAATTAATTTTCACATTGAATGGATGAGGTCTTTTATTACTCAAGCAATAGATTAAGGAATAAACCTTGAAATTAAAATCTTAATATGTGTAAAGAAAAAGAAGACAAATTGAACCATTCACCTTTCCTTTAGAAACCCTTACTAATAAGGACTTCAAATGCTTGTATGTTGTTGATGTTAAATTTGCAATAAAGAATGTGGGAAATTTTTACAACTATGATGGATCTACACAAACCACATCATGGAGCCATGGATGTAAATATGCACTGAAGAAGAAGATGATAAATGCATCAATGTAGATATCATCACTTGATGGGCAAAAAATGCTAGATCTTAAAGAGAAAATCATAACAAAGGATACTTGAATCTTTGAATGCCCTGAATGCTTGATGAAAATCTCCTTCCTTGAATACTCTAATGCTTGAGATTGTAGATGAAATTTCTATAATGGATGTGAATAACTTGTAGGTGATGATGGTTTATAATGTATGTCAAGATGAGGTGCTTCAACTTCTAGATTTCTACTAGTTTTTGGGCACAAACAAAGATTAGCTAATGGGGCCACTCGATATCACAATTTATAATTCCAAGACTAGCCCCAAGATTTAAATTACTTAGGGAAAAGATAACATATGTTTACCAATTAAAGAATACATCAACTTGGGTTGATCTATTGTAGGGATTCCCTAAAAGAAACTAGTCCTCAAGTCTCATAAATTGCATCGGTGAAAATAAAAGATACAATGAAGAATAAGAGAAAGAGATGATTGAGACAAATTTCATCCATGGTCCATAAGGCCCATTGCAATACCTTATGTAAAATAATCACAGGGATTCATGTCCACTTAAAATGTGTTTTATCTTTTTAATTGAAAATATTATTTTACAATGCATATATCATGTAATTTGTTTTTAAATATAGAATCCATATATTTTTTTATTTGCATACTTTTCTATGAAGAATGTAACTAATAATTTTTTATATTTTTTATTTTTTTAAATTATTTTTATAATAGGGTAAAAGTACAAAGCCATGTCACCATTTTGTAAAGGAAAAGGCTAACAAAAGTAAAACTCTTCACTTTCAATGATATAAAACTCATATTATTACTTAGAATTTGGAAATGAAGTAAACTAAAGAAATGTGTAGAAATAGATGAAGTTTGGGATTATAATTTTTAATAATTATTTGGAATAAAAATTGATATATTTTCCTAATTTTTATAGATAATTTTTTGTTGTTGAAAATTTTTGAAAATTAGGAGTTTAGTTCCCACTACAAAACTACATGGAAATAAACTTATTTCCATTTGAACTCATATTATAGTATTGATAGCATATATATCTAGAACAATCAAAAATAAAAATTGGCTTTAGACCTATATTTTCTCTTTTAAAATGATTCCAATTTCAACTCACATGAAATTGATAATTATGACCACCAACCACACTTTTCAAATAAAATCTTCTAACGAGATGAAAAATTATACATTTTGAAAGAAGACTCTCTCCTCTGGAATGTCATAAAACTTTTTTATTTATTTTGATATGATTTAATATTTTTTTCTTTTTCAAAATCAACATATTCTTGAGTATTAAAATATGTGCTTGTAGAATTTTTTATTTGCAATATACTATATCTAATTAAAACACTATAAATTCTATATGAGAATATTCTTGACTTTGAGCTCTATAAAATGGTGTTTATATGTTACTAAAAGAATATCATAAAAAATAGTAAGCATAATTGAAAAGTCAATTTTCTGAAGTAGTTTTATTTCTTTAGTAATTGGATACAAACTAGTATGAAACATGCATTTAATTGACATTTCCAATTGGAAAAGTGTAAGACCATATATAACTTAGCTAGAAGGAATTTATCTATATCATATATTTGAGAAGAATTAATTTTTGGATAGAAATACTAAAATTAAGTCATTTTGATAAGTTAGCCTAAAAGGTGACACAACTTTGTACTTTTATCCAATAAATAATCTCAATGATCTGTTCTATTTTTAGACACTATATATTTATATACATTTATAAAAGATACTAGTTTGGAAAGTTATATTTAGAAGTATTCATAAAAGCCATATTTATATATCATTGAGAATCATTTCAAAAAGGATTTGGGCTATTTTTTCTAGTAATTTTGGTCACTACTAGAGAGCTACTAAAGGACTTTACAAAACTTTGTACTTTTACCCAATAAATAATCTCAATGATTTGTTCTATTTTTAGAGACTAAATATTTATATACATTTACAAAAGATACTAGTTTGGAAAGTTATATTTATAAGTATTCATAGAAGCTATATTTATATATCATTGAGAATCATTGCAAAAAGGAGTTGGGCTATTTTTTTAGTTATTTTGGCCACTGCTAGAGAACTACTAAAGGACTTTACAAAACCTCTAAACACTTGATTATTCCAAACAACCAAGGGGGAATGCAAAGTTGAATCCAAGCATAGGCCACAATGTTTATGTATTTATGACAATCAAAGCTAGGGTTCCATTTTAAGAAAACAAATATTTTAATGATTTTTACCATATGTCAAATGACCACTCCTGCATACATAAACTAAACATTTATTTTTATGCTACCGTTTACTTTCCACTATTAGAAATAAATTTCATGAACTAATAAATAGAAGGATGGAATGAAATAAACATGCCAACTATAAAACATTTGAGTCCCATCATTGTCCCTTAAAGATATTTTCATGAACAAAAATAGTGTCTCATTAACCTTGCAAGAGGAATCATACACATTCTTAGAGGTGAAATTTCTCAGCTTAGGTATGCTAATACCTAACAACATATCTACATAGAAATAAGTAGTCTCCACCTCAAAGAAGGAATTAGAGTGAGAATTAAAATATCTAGAGATAGCATGTCCTTCAAGATATGAGGCTAGATGTAAACTTTCAAGATGGACCCTAGGACTAGGAATGAGAGTGAGGACCACCAACTTAGGATTATGTGAAGGTGAGAAACCTTGCGCTAGGTCCACATTTGAATGTCACATTTAGGATTTTGTAAAAGAAATTCTAAAACTGAGTAGCAAACAAAATTATGACATACTATAATGAAAGTATAACATATTTAATGAATAAATTTATATGTCCCTTAGGGATGCTACAACCATAAATTATAAAACTAGATATATTGAAAAATATGTAATTATTATATAATCTTGTCTCTAATAACCCCTAGTTGTAGTAATTCCATGTACTATATTAAGATATATATTCATGTAATTATAAAAATACCTAGCACCAATGTTCTTGATTGAATTATAATGTCATTTTTTTTTTTCAAATGATCTTGAGCTTGCTCTAACTACAGAATAATCTATTGAGAGTATATTAATGGAAAACCTCTTTTAAAGAGATAACATGTTGGAAAGCAATATTAAGATATTGGAAAACCATAAACTACATATTATAAACATAAAAAATAAACGTCTTGTGAAGAAAAATATAATTAAGTGGTAGTACCTAAATTAATAATCAATAGAGATGCTTGTTGAATTCAATAACTTTTTCTTCCATTTAAAAAAGAAGAAGAAGAAAAGTTTAGGAGTATTTAATAAATAATACCTCCTAGTTGTTATTATTCTTTGTGGTCAATAAAAGTGATTTTTCTCAAATCTAGCTTGAATGAATGGATAACGTGAGAAGTATTAGACCCCTTTTAGATCTTGACTTGTATGTATATTTGATCATTTGTAATTTATTATGTATATTATGTTATATATTATTAATAAGATGTTAGTTGGTTTTTTCAAAAACAAATTAATATCTTTTTATTTAGATAGATGATTATTCATTTTTTAATGTCTAAATTGGTTACATAATGAGATTTTTTATATGGAAAACTAGCCATGCATATGTCTAATTTTGATAATATTCTTAGGAAATAGGCTCATGTTTAGATGGAAATGTACCTTTTAAGTCATACACATAGACTAGAATGGTGAGTTCTCAAGTCTAAGGATGTGGCTCAATTGTGCGTCCATAGATCTACACTATTAAATTTTTATTTTTAAGGATGAAAGCTCATTTTAATTATCTTTATATATCCTTTTTTTTTACATGTAACTTATTAGTCAAATTTTAAAAAGTAGATTGATTCATATATTAAGTTTTACTTGTATATTTATTCAACTATAAAAAATCATGCATATTTAAAAAGAAATGAAATCATAAAATTACATATATTTCATATTTGCAATTAAATTTTAAAAAAAGGAGGATTACTAGCCTAGATCAAAAATTTGAATTCTATAATTCTTGATTGATAATTTATCTATGAAAATTAAAATATTTCTATCTTAGTAGTTACAAAATCTTACGACTTCAATCTATTCTTCATAAAATTTCAAAGCCTATAATGATTATCAACTTTTGAACCATCCCATCCCACTTAAGGCTCTAAAGTAAACATGCATCTTGACATACAATCCTTACCATGAAAACCAAATTGTTACACGTCACCATGGACACAAATATTATATCTACCCAACCTAACCCTATTATAAAAGTTAAATTGTAAATATGAGGACCCACAAATTTGATATCGTTAACTAAAGTGGACTTACAAGATGAGTAAAATATGACTGACTAAATATTTCAATCTTATATACAGTGTAATATCCAATTTACATAAATTTCTCTCTATAAAACTTTTCTTTTGTCAACCCTTAGATTTTTAGCAATGTATTTCATTGTGTCATTTCACAATTTCATAGGTTTGTACTTATTTATTTCATTTCCTATATCATTGAATTTACCACAAATCCTTAAATATTTCAGTATTCAGTTTCCTGACAAAATTTTTCTTTTCATATCTTTATGTAGTTTTCCTGCCTATTTCAGTCACATTTTCTGTAATTTTTCCATCATGCTGGAATAATTCCATACCATTTACTAACTTCATTAATCAAAATCTACTTGAAACAATATAATGACTATTGCACTTGATTGACACAGTCCACATGCACATTCCTCGTACAATTTAGGCAGTTCATCAGAGGCATCTTGTTTTAGCTAAACGATCTTGAATAGACAATTGCCAAGCTTGTGAGATAGGTTAAGACTGTTTCCATCTTGTTTCTGCTACTATATTGCTATTTACTACAGCAAGGGGGCAGTGGATTATATATGAATAAGAGACCTCAACAAGAAACACTATCCCACAATCCTTAAACCAGTTTTGACCTGGAAATATATGTCACACATTTAGCCTCTAGATCTCTCTTAATTATACACTATCTATATACATGGAGTTCTCATAGAGCAGTGTACCAGAAAACATAGTTTGAAAAATAAGAAATGGGTGGACACTAGTTTAGGACAACAACAATAAATAGCTGGCAATAATTTCTTCCATTCCTTTCTTGCCCTCCGAAAACTTCATGTCTATCGCCCAGCTCTTGTAGTCATAAACTGAACAAAAGGCCTGCAAACATGTAAGAATCAAGAGATGGTAGTAGCCAAAAAGTTGAGACACTGCAATGAATCAAATATGTATTTATTCATGTACTCATAATAATGATAGATTTATTGTCAGTGCATCCATCTAACACCTATTCTTTTCCATCGCGACTGTAGTGCGTGTTCCAGTTCCAAACTGTGGGGATGAGATCTGGAAGCAATCATGACGTAATGGTATACAACCTCATTCTATCACATTTTCTACCCAAAAAATTACAAACACTGGCGTTGATTGTTTTTGTCGCGATTTTTACTCTGTTGACACATTGATTTTCAGCACTAAAACATTAAAGAAGATGCATGGGATTGGCCAGCACGCGCCCGGGAAATGTGTAAACACCTTTCATGGATGATAAAGATGTTCATGGTGGGTTATTGGGAGGAATTCTGGCAAAATAGCAAACTAAATCACGTTGGTCATTTTTCAAGTAATTACAATATTATATTGAAGTTTTAAAAATTTACAAGATGCAATTCTAATATGGCAACATTAATTAAACGTGTTGCAATGGATTTGGCGAGTTACTGTAGATATGTAGAAATTGAGGTAAGGATTTGCCTGTACTTTGACTCACGTGCGACATTTTTTATATTTTGAAATGACCAGGCCAATCCTATAATTCTATAATTCTAAGCTTCGTGAATGTGAAACACTTTTCATTCTTTCAAATTGAAAATTATGTTTCCAAATTTAATGATGCCGTTAAAGAAGTTTTTCTTGTCTTGTGATGGTTCTCATTGAAGGTTTTTTCAAAGCTAATATGAGGATTTATTTTGCGTGGACATGCCTCATAAAATGGGCAATACTTATGATCATAGGGAACAACAAAAGGTCATGTTACATTTAATTATATATTAGAACGCGGAAAAGTTGATGTTGCATGTTTGTAACCCGTGATATTTTAATTTCCTTTTAATATTGTTTTTGTCATTAACTTTTGTAATTCATCTTTTTGGATTTTAATTTTATTAAAATGATTGAATGCACTTTAACAGATTAAACTTAGTAATAAATATATAATATTAATAATTGTGAAGTGTCAATATTAGTTACATTTTTTTTAATAATTTAAATTTAATATATATTTACAATAATTTCTCTAGTTTTTCTATTATTAAAATTTAAATATTATATTTTTTATACATAAAAAATAAAGAATAATTATTTCAATAGTTATCATTTTTTAATAATTAGTATTCACTTTAAGGTTGTTAATCTTGATATGCTTTTGTAGTTTCCAAATTCTAATTGTTTCTTAATTAAAGATAATAATATTATTATGGTACTCATTTATTATCAGCCATATCATTTTTTCTAACACATTTTGTTAATTGAATATAATTTCATCTAACAAAATATTTGAAAGTAAACAAAAATAAATACAATTTTTTTGAAATGTACTCTATAGTTTTTAAAATTCTACTAGTATTGAAAATCTACAAACAAAATTTCCTCTTAATAATGATAAAAAATAACAAAAAAATAGGTAAAATAGGTTTGGGAAAAATTCCATGGACATTTTACAAGACTAATATTTCAATATATTACTACTTGTACAATTTTGCTTTTCTTTTTAACCGATCTTAACACAATCTTTTGTGGAGATTGTAGACTACACCAGGCTCACTAAGATTTACTAATTTCATGTAGATATATTATCTATTCAAAGGTTTATTAACTATCAATTATCCATCACTATAAGAAATCCCTAATAGATTAACTACCCCCAAAAATAGAATAACATAGATATGAGAAACACATTTAACATTTTTATACATGATTGTAATTATAATTTTGTAATATTAAGATAATATGAATAATTTATAAGTTATAAAAAATTACTAAAATAATGAACAATAAGTACACCAAAGGCATGAGTATAAAATATATGGTATACAAAATTTTATATCATATTAATATTAGCTATGTACAAAACATAGAGATTTACTACATATGTTTTTTATTAAGGGTTAAAATAGGTTTTTTTATAGGGGGCTCAAAACCCCAAAAGTTTTTATGAAGAAAGAGTTAAAGTTTAATGGTAGAAACAATGTTATCTAATAGACAATCTATTGGTGCTCAGAAGTGCGTTCTCATTTTGAGCATCTATTTCAAATTTTTGTAGTCATAATGCTAAAAATAGAGGGAGCCTTATTGACATTAAGAGCAGAAACTATGCATGTGGCAAAGGAAATTCACTGGCAAAGGAAAAGAACAATCAATGCATGCAAGTGTGAAGTGAAAATAGAGACCCTATGCATGAAAAGAAACCTACAGTGGCTTGAGGAAATGGTTTTGAAATAGAGCAGCTGGCTCATAAATTAAAAGGAATGGAGCCATAGCTTTCTAAAAGGCTTCCACTTGTAGCAAAAAAAGGAAACAATAGTCTTTTTGAAAGGCAACTCACACAAAGAGAGATTTCCCAGTTTGACAAACCTGCGAAAAGAGGGATATCAGAAGAAGGCGACATGTTTAAAATGGATATTCACATGCAATCAGAGAAAATCCGCACCTGTGGAAAGATAGGAGCTCATGCATAATCAAAGAGAAAGCTATTCACGCAAAGAACAAAAGGGATAACAGTAGGCCTTTATCCCACATTCATCATGGGAAAGAATTTTTGAGTTTTTAAATACTATCTTGTGCAACATGGCTTGTGTCCATAAGAAAAGGGCTTTTGTAAGCTGCAAGGTTAGGTGGGTCCCTTGTGCGATAAACCTGGAAGGTAGTTGGAGGACTTAACCATCAAATTTTGAACAAACATGCATATTAACTAGGATGATGTTAGCACTATGAAGCCACCAGAAAGTTTGAAAATCTAGTTAGTCGCTATGTCACTAGCTGAAAAATCCAAGGTTTTTTGGCTAGCAAGGTAGCGAGTTGCCAGAAAACCTCCAAAATCTTGCAAGATTCAAAATGCAACATGGGACCAGCTAGCTATGATGTGGCACTCAGGTGGCGATAGATATCTTAGATGCATGAGATTGCGACATGTGGCCGATCGTGTGGTTCTCGCTATGTTGCTAAAGAAAAGATGTATGGAAGTTAGTATAGTGACATAACAAGTGCCTAGGTAGTGGGGCCAGCTAGCTATGAAGTGGTGGTGAGGTGGCACCACAAGTTCAAATAAACATCGATGCACAAGATGTTGCCACATGGTAGATCCAACGAATGACGCAATCCCGCTTGATGAAGATGCACGCTAGTTAAAAAATGTGGGCTTGCAGGTGGCTGACATGTGGCATTGGGTTTGGAGTAGGTGATGATGAGGTGGCCAGAGTCAAACCTATCTTGACTCAGGAGAGCGAAAAGATCAATGGAATGCTTCTACGGGATTATGACTACCAAATGATCAGGAGGTAGATTAAAAGGGTTTATGCTCTTACATCCAAAGTGGCTCGCGTATGAGCATAAACAAAATTTTTAAGACTTTTGGTGATATGAGTTTGGGCATATGAGTGGGAGAGTGTGAAATCATAAAGGAGATCCGCACACATAAGAGTGTAAATCAAAATTTGAAGGGGTTCGGTCTTACACTTAGGTTGTAAAAGCGTAAAGGGAACTCGCTCGCGTATGCATGCAAAGTGAAAAATGAAAGCCTTTGGAGCTACAGGGAAGGAATGAAGAAAATTAATTAATAAAAATATCTCGAATGTTGCAAGGAAAATCAGGAGACAACAAGTGGCAAGGGGGTAGAGGAAAAATAATGAATATAAAATGAAAATCCAGAAAGGGTTTCAAATGCATGGATTCAAATGAAAATTTTAAAAGAAGAATTTGAATAAATTTAAAAAGTTTATATAGTTCAACTATGTAAATTTTTAAATTTTTGAATTTTAATATCTGTTCATAGTCCAAGACCCTATTTTTTAAATTGCTATCAAGAGGGCATTTTTTGTCCAAAATAGGCCTTATCATATACTATTGGAACCAAGAGAAGCTGAATTTTCTGATTATGGAGTTAGTTTTTGCACATAACGTCATTTGTTCAAGCTATAAGAGGTTTTCTCTCAGATTCCTATTTTGCAACTGCATTCAGGTATCAAAATTTAGTTATGATTTCTAATAAGGTAATGATCTAAATATGGTTAAAAGGTAGTGAAAATGCAGTTAAGGTCGAATTCTAATTAGATTCACTCAGTAAAAACTTAATTTCACCAACATTTTCATGAGGTAGATTAGATTTTGGCAAGTAAAAGGGTTTTCATACTTTCAAAAAAGATATTTGCAAATTAGTAACAGAAAAATGATGAAACCAAATCAGATCAGAATGGGAGAAGGGAGAAAGAAGTTATTCAGTTGCAGGAGATTGAATCTCAAGTGGACAGATGTCAATTGCATAACAAATCCGAGAATTCACTTCTTTCTATAGCTTTCTTTCTTTCATTCATTGTAGGGGTTGGAAATTTTGGAAAGTCTCTAGAATGAAAAAATTTAGTAGGACTTTCCCTAGAATTGATGAATTCTGAATGGAAGACCTAGGATGTGTTGGTTCCAAACCATGAAGCTTTTCTTTGGCTATGATACCCCTATCCCATCCCATTAGTTTCTCATTCCAACCATTTTCTCTCTTATATGACAGCATTTGTTCATTGAATAGTCTAGTTTATTAGGTATTTTGTGAGTCGATTTTATGCATTTTGATGTATTATTTCAAGGAAATGAATACAAAGAACAATAAGGGTTGAGTTTCATTTTAAATCTTGTCTCCATTCTCAATGAGTTGTAATGTTTTATGATCTTTGAAGAAAGAGCTCAGGTCATAGTTGCAATCCCTTAAGGCTGTATGTTGTTTCATTGTTGCTTGTAATTCAAAGAATTATGTAAATGCTTTAGAGGTTCAACAGGGTTGCAGGTTTATTAAGGAGGATATCAGGTAAGAATGAGATTTAAGTTGAACATTGATGTCGATTTACAAGGTGAATGGATAGATCATATATCTGAATATATGAATAAGTATCAGATATCCAAAATGCATGAGGGAGATCATGAATTGCCCAATGGATTAGGCACTAATCAGCTAGAAGATCATTAGTTTTTTGTCTATACTTTGTTTTCATCTACTTTCCCCACCCACATAAAATCACATCAAAATTTAAATCATCTTTACATTTTATGTTGAAGAACCTAAATGTGATGCCCTCACTCAGCTTATGAATATCATATGATTTGCAATTTTCTATTGTAGATCTGTGTTATTACATGAGTTAATAGGAGAAATAGGGGTTTTGTCTACTTTATATTAGATTCAGTATATGCTTTGATAACTGGTACCATATAAAGAATCTATAGGTCCACTGGCCTAGGTTTTTCAGAACCTCAAGAAGGAGAAGGGTTTAGCCTTATAGTTGGCCCAGAACTATAGTCAAGTGTATCCGTCATAGGAATTTTCTAGCCTTTGATGCATCTGTCTGGTTTCTTGGTTATTTGTAAAACTATTAAATCAGGAGCCAACACAACCAATAGCCCTATACAACTAGCTACCTATAAAATACTAGTCTAGATAGACAAGGACTAGAACCAACACAAAAAACAAATGATCAATATATGCTTATAAACAAAAAAAAAAACTAAAAATACTGGACAGAAAAACCAAACAAACATTATGCTAGCTCCAATGCCATCTCCTCCTTTTATTAATCTTCTTGATGACCATTTTGACATCTTCTTTAAGCTATGCATCAGCCTTGGCCTTTAACTTCCTAGTAGAAGATCTTGTTCTCTTCTTACTCAATGTCCCTTCCATTCCCTTAACCTCATCAAAGTCCAAGCTGTGACATTGTTTGCTTGCATATCCACATTTCAAGAAATTTTATTAATATTTTCCACTAAGGCTTCCAATAATCTCTTGTCATTGCTGATCACAATAGAGGCATTTTTTTTCGAATTCTCAATTATGTCTATTAGTCCTTGTATCTTTTCCTCAACTTCATTACCAATATTACCACTCCCTATCTCCCCATTGAACTTGTTCTTAATTTCCTCCATTTTCACATTTAGGGCTCTATAATTGATATTGATCTTTTTAATGTAGTTGAAAGTCCATTGCTCCATTCTAAAACTATACATAGAAATTGCTCTTTCTATTTGGAGCACACCCAATGATAGCTGAATATCAATACCTTTTAGGCTCTACCTCAAAAAATTTAACATATATATCACTAACATAATCAGTATTGGCAATAGGGAACTACCTCTCTCCATTTTCCTCATTCTTCTCCTTGAACTTTTTAGAGGCTGCATTGGGAGAGGAATTCTCAGTCTCAATGTACACACCATGAGTCATGTTTTCCTCAAAAGATTTATAACATGAGGCCTCTTTATTGCAATCGACCTTTTCTTCACTAATCTCCACCTTTTTAACTCCCTTCTCTTCTTCACCTATTTCCATATTTTTTCCTTCCCTCTCCTCATTCTTTTGGAAACCATCCTTCACATCCTCAAAATTAATAGAAACAAGGGAGGCGTAGCTTCTTGGTTGCCTAAAAGGTTTTTCTACTAACCCACTAGAGATATCACTCTCTACTTTATTCTGGATTTCTAGACTTTTAGGATTTTCATCACTAGCTTCTTTAGAATTTGACTCCATTTCCTTATAGTTCATAGGCTTCTTATATGTTTTAGCTGACTCCCTTTTCACTTCTCCTATCTTAGTCATGAATCTCTTGCCTTTACCTTTGCTACGAATTGGGCTTTTTGCACTTTTCCCTTTTTTGCTAGGGATAGGCAAAGGGAGCATTTCCTTCACATGATCCATCATAAAATCAAAATTAATTGCATTAACACTTCTTGAAGAATATGTTTTCTTAGGTTTCTCCTTGTAGTCCATAATACTATGAGAAAGAAAATATAGTAGATAAAATGGGAAATAAACCCTAATTTTATGTCAAAAGTAATTAAGAATGACAAAATGAAAATTATGAGCCCTATCATAGCTCTCCTCAAAAGTCACGTACTAGATTACAACTTTAAGAACAAGTATTCAAAATTTTTTAATGGAAGAAGAAACCACAACCTCCCATTTTCTCTAACAACAACCCCATCCTCTACAATTTCTTTATTTCAATAGATATTCATATCTTTCCTTTTGAGACACATTTTTATAACCATAAAATCAATACCCAATTTGAGATGCTACTTGAAAAGAGTCATTGTGCCTACATCCCATCCATTAGTAAACTCTTCTGTAATCTACAGCTTGGCATCCTTCATTCTTGTTATATAAGGCCCCAAAGCACCTTTATCCAAGTTGTCCCACACTTTTGGTAGTTTTTTCAAAAAATAAAAAATCTTTGGTTCCCTCTATTTTAAAGTTTCACCCATGGTGAAACCTTAACAACTTTCTTCAAGACTAGATGAACTTAAAATACAATGCCTCGAAAGGAAAACCAAGCATAAAACATGAGAATTTTTTCTATTTTGATGTATAACCTTGAAATAAGTACAATCATCATTATACTTCATGTCCCAATGCATATTTTTCATTAATAAGAAGATTTTTAAAATGTGCAACTTTAGAAAACTTGTTATGATTGATCGCTACTTTTAGATTTCTATACCTTGATAAATATTCATTCTACATTATGAATTTTGAGCTGGTAACAACAATGTTGGCAAAAATTCCTACCACATTGTTTTATTCCCTATACATGTAGCTTATGAAAAAGATATAAAAATAGTATAACATTTGTTAGAATTATAAGAGGAAAAATAAACTTCTGGAGGGGGGGGGGGGGGGGGGGTGAATTAGTAGGTTAAACTTGGACCCATAAAACTTTCACCATACATTCATCACATGCATTCAATGAGTAAACTGAAATAACATGTAAAGCATATACATCCAAATCATATAACCATTTAAGCATTCGGACACATAACACTAGATATGATTACTCAGAAACCCTCCAAGTGAGAAGGTAAAACTAGGGTGGGGATGACACTCACGAATCTTCATTATTGCAGCAATAAAGTGTATCCAATGAAGGTTACAATGTTTTGACCATGAAATATGATCTACACTATATTAAAGGCTTACAAAGACTATTAGGTCTCACCTTGTTAGAAGATTGAAACACCCTATTAGAAGTGTGCCTTGTTAGAGGACTTCAACTTACAACTAAGTAAGCACCCTATTGAAGGATTTCATACAGCCAATTAGGACTACTTTGTTAAGAGATTTGACTAAAATCACTTGTTAAAATGTCTCGGCATAGATCCTACGGTTAGCACTTGCTCACCTAATAATAGATCAACTCTAAATAATTTCTTCTTGATCCTTCAAAATCAAGTGTCTCAATTTTGTATCCTTTACTCTATCCTCTATTCTTCTCTAACTAATTCTACAATTCATTCTTTCTTCACAACGTGTGGGTCACCTTGAATGCTCTGCATGCAAACTATCTTGTTCACTCCTTCAATTTCTTAAACATTCCATTCCATTCTCTTTCTAAATAGTTTAGGGATTTGTCCTCCTCAATAAGACTTAGGTGGCTTAGGGTTAGGTATGAATCTACAACTAAGATTCATCCATTTTTCCACTTAATGCTTCCCATTTTCTGATTGTCTACATGTAAGTGCATAGGGAATCCAAATAGAGGTTCATCTTTATCTTCAAAATATCAAAATATAATCTTAAGTTAGCTCAATTTTTTTTTTACATAGTTGTTTATGCCATTTCAAAAAAATATGTCAAAACTATGTCACTTGGCATATGAAGTCTCTAATGCTTAGCATGCACTATTCTATACACTGTGACTTAGCACCTAAATTACTTGACATCCACTATTTACGCAACTCCTAAATCACTTGGTATGGTCTATCTGCTCAGCATATGAGTAACTTGTCACTCATTGCAACTTGGCATGGTCTAATATTTACATGTTGTGCTCAACATGTCGTACTATTTCGGCATAAACTGAGTAAATGGCTTAAGTGTGTTGATACTCACTTGTCAAAACTAATCTAAGATCAACAATCTCCCCCTTTAACATGAGTGTTAAAAATAGTTGAATATACATTATCATTCTTTAATCACTTGAGCATAACATGTCCATGACTCGGTTTATATACAAAACTTCAAAATTATGAAATTTTGCAATAACTTGTATACCTCAAAATTTGATAACTCCCCCTAAGTTAATATGCCTTTTTTGTATCCCAAATTTGTGCTTCCTTCTAAGTAAATGTGTTTCTACTAATACACTTTGACTTCAATGTGTTGTGTTATAGATACTCTTTCATTTGATATGTTCTCTCTTAGCTAATATTTCTCCCTTTTTGCTACTTTCTACCATGAAAATATACATCTCCCCCTTTGTTCTTATTCTACCCTATTTTATTCTCCCTACTGCTATGCTCCCCTTTCTTATTTCTCTCCCATATCATTCTTCTCTCCCCCTTTTTGACACTTATGTCAAATGGGCTATACACCTATGGTGTGTTTGTCCAAAAAGGATTTATGGACATCCACTATTATCTCAAGGGATGGATCCCAGTTATCACATGCAACATCTAATGACTTAATTTGGATTCCAAGCTCAACATCAAGGTGTACTAGACCATCTAAAGTAGAAAGATTGTGTTCTTTCTTCAATAGAATTTCAGCATAGCCTAGCTCCTTATGCAATAACTCCTTGTGTGGGGTGAGAGTAGCTTGTATGCTTGTTAGTATGGCTCTAATTTTAGCCTCATCTAATATTAAGACAACTAATTGACTTTGTGTCTGAAGCTATGTCCTAAAATGCTTCTCACTATGAGCTGCATTTGTAGGTAGTCTTGCAAACAATGCATATATTTTGCTTTCTAGACTCAAAATGTGACTTTTGGTCTCTTGAGTGAAGAGTGTAGAATTGCATAGTTTTGTGTATAATGAAAATATATTATCTAGTACCTTCTTCACATCCTCAACCTTGGTTGCCAATGCAACTTGTTGTAGTGCTATCTCACTAGATGTTTTCTCATTTACCTTGCTTTGAAACTTCTTTTCCAACCATTCTAATAATTTTTCATTTGTATCAAGGTCTTCATTACGAACCTTCTCCACTATATCTATCAGTTTTTCTATTAGTAGCTTGGTCTCTTAAGGAGTTGGCAGACTAAATGCATCTAGAAAGATGTCCTTAACATCGCAAAGTGCTTTCTTTTGCGTATGTTCTCTCCTAAGCATTTCTTGATTTTTTTTCCTTTCTAAGGCTTGCTATAAAATGCCTATTTATTCCAATGTCATAGTATCATAATCATATTTTGGAATAATAATTTATTCATCAAGACTAATATCTCCATAATGTATTACTTTTTCATCCTTTTATGAGCTTAGGCTTGGCATTGAGATCTGCAATGGAGTAGCATCTATGCTCAGGTTTTGAAGATTTTCTGTAGAAGGAGTGCAAGATGCTGGTAAAGCTACCAATGCTTGGATGGCCACTTGTTCCTTCAACTTTGGTTCTATCTCTTCAAGATTGCCCTGGTCTATCACTATGACTTGTCTTGCACCTTTTTCTTGTGCTATAGGTATAGATGAATCTATTTCTCTTGTTTCCTTCTATTGTCTTGCAGTGATGTCTTTCTCTTGTGCTATTTTCTTCTCAATTATAGCAACCTTAGTAGATGTATCTATTATCATTTGGGAAAATTTTGTCCATTAGTAACTAATGGAAGGTGGTTCTTGTGGATTCAACTTTTCCCTTGTGACATCAATTACTGACTTTTGTAGTTCTTCTACACTAACCAAAATTGGATTGCCACATAGTTTGGCTTGTAATGTAGACTGATTTAAAATCTTCTGCAATAATAGGATTGATATTCTAAGCTTATGGATAAGAGACATCCTTGAAACTTATATTTTTAGTAGTTTTGGTTATGTCATGGGGAGGACTGACACTGAGCAATTATGTGTCATGCACACTCTATTCTTCTTGCTACTGCTCAACCATTGCCTTGTCATCTTCTTACTTTTTTGTCCCTCCTCTAATTGTGTTATCTTTTTCATCATCTTCCTTATCATCATCTTTATCATTAGCTTTATCCTCTAAAGGGTCAACTTCTCCTTTCTTGGTCTAGTGGTTAACCCATAAATGACGTTCCATATTTGTGTTGATTTCTTTGCAACATCTTTAATATTATTTTGGAGAATGCTAAAGGCTCTATATTTAGGTGTGAACCTAACTATATATTTCTTGACTATCTTAGCAATTTGTCCCTTAGTCAACTTAGGAATTACTTGGGCTAGTGTTGTTTCCCTGATTTGTCTTTCCAAATTTAGACAATAATGCTAATTTTGCTCAACTATTTCATATAGACTTTTTGGTACTAAGTTGGAAAATTCTAGTGGTGTGGTCTTGAACTTTGACATTAGGGCATATAATTCCTCTTCATTTTGGCTTGTCTCTTCTTTACCCAATTTATCAAAATCAACATGACTAAAACCTGATAAATTTGCATTATTTTTAAAATTTTCACATAGATTCTCAAGATCTAAGAGAGGATTATGACTAGCCACCTTGAATTGGCTATTGTCATATGATTCTATCTTCTCTTCATTTGAATTGGGTGTAGCGACATACATCCTTCTTTGACTTTTTTGCTCCTATCCTCCATACTCTATCTACTTTGACATTTCCTTAGCCTTTTGTGCTGTGGCACATGTCTTGGCTCTAGTTGTAGGTGTAGTGGGCTTTCGTTGACTTGGTTTAACAAGTTTCTTTGTCCTTTCCACTAGCTGTGACTTTTCCTTTCTTTTCTTTTGCTCGATAGGAGTAGGTGCTTCCTTGGATTCTTCTCCCTCAACACCTTTAGTCTCCTCCTCTTCTTTGTATGCTCCCATGCCCTATGTTAATTCTAGAGGTTCTTGAGCTTGAGTTTTTTCTTCCTCTTCTTCCTCTTCTTCTTATTCCTCTTCCTCCTTGGCACCCTCTCCAAATTTTTCTTTCAATTTCTTTACTATCTTTTCCTTTTTTTTCATGGCTGAGGTAGTTTTCAAATCCATGGTAATTTTGGATTTTACTATCTCATAGTTTCCAAAAAAATTTGTAGTCTTATCTACTTATTTTGCAAGTAGAGTTGTTATGGCTACTGAGGCTTCATCCACATTGACCTGATACACTAAGGGTCTTAACTATCTTAAACTTGGTGTGGCAACTTGCACAAATGTGCAACCAACATCAACAAGAAAACATACATCATTATAATGTTTCTCAACTAAGGAAACTAGTATTTTGAGTCTCTACTTCATTGACTTTTTGGAATCTTCAAAGTAACTAGTCATTAAGGATTCAAAGTTTTCTCTTAGTTGGTCAATGTATTCACCTATCCATACTACAACTGATCTATTATTCTTCTATCCTACTATTCCAAATGATGGACATGTGTTCTGTACATAAAAGAATATACAAAACAATATAGAAAAAAACTTACATTGTGCACTGTTGGTTTTCCTTATTGCTCCAAGGTTGTCCATAAGTTGTTGCAATTGAAGTTCTACTAGATCATATGTATGATCTTTCTTAACAATTTTATAACCAACATCCATAGCTATGCATGGTATACTATTTAATCTACTGGATTGATAAAATTAATGTGAGATTACCTTTATAGAAAAATTGATAAGAGGATCTATGATTGTATCTATAGTCATACCTCTCTTATTCCAGACTACTCCAGTATTCTTCTCAATCATTTCTTTGGACTCACTTCTGAGTGTCTTAGGCCAATCTAAGGTTGGGTAGCTAGTAACCTTGTGATTTATTCACTTAGTTATTTTTATTGGTCCTCCTTCTAGCCACAAGGAACCATCATGAATTCAACTTATCATAATTTGTATCCACTTTGTTCTAAATAAATTACGAAAATCTAGGGCTTGTGTTAAACACTTTTTGTCAACAATTTTGAATTCTTCTTTCAAAATACCACTTTCACACAACTTGTTTTATGCACCTCTTATTTCCATGTCACCAATGCTTCCTATCTTGCAATTGTAACATTTCATCACATCTTGTACCATTATCACATTTGACGGGATCATAGACAATGTGCCAAAAGGGTCTTGTTTATAAGCGATGTTAGGAATGGCTTTAAATACAGGTTGCTTAACTTCATTAATAACTAGTCGAACATTTAAAAATTCCTTTCCTTGAACATTTTTAAAGCTTGATGCCATTTTGTTAGGCTAGGGTTTATGACAATTTAAACTATGTAGCTCAGCTCTTGATAAATACCTTAGAAAATCTGACAAAATAGCAATGAATTGCTACACAAGTCTTCTACCATCACTTCTAAAGAATTTCCAGATTGTCTCAAGATCTTCTTGCTCTTTCTTGGTTTTGACATAATGGAAAATGAGCTCAAATCGATCATATACCCTTTGAAAACCTTGCATTTAATACTAAATGCTTACACATCTATAAGCTTAGTAATAAACAATTTTGGGTTCACTTGGCATCCATTGATATTTCCATCACTTGATAGCTACTATGAGCTCAGTATCAACTACCTAGTCTGACAGCTTGACATCAACTAACATTCCACTCGACACATATAGGAAACTTTTCATACTTAAAAACAACATAAAAAACTTAAAGATTTGTCTTGAAATTCTAATAACATCTTGCATCTTTATTCATGCTAATGTATTCTTTTCAGCACTATCTCCTTTTCGAACTAATATATGATATAGCCTTTAAATATTAGTCCCACATACCTCTTGTTTGCCTAGTTTGATGAGGTGTGATCACCTGACCCATTGGGTGAAGTGATCCCTTCTCCACTTGATGTGCTACAAACATATTTCCTTTTCCATGTCTTGTTCATCTCATCTTAGATGTGTTCACCATCTACCTTGCCTTGACCTTTATCAAATTTAGAACTTGGTGCCTTTGACTTAGTTGGGCATTATTTACTAATGTGACTAGTATTCAAACAACTAAAACATGTAGTTTGACTTAACCATCTTTTGTAATTTCCATTGAAGTGTTTCCTGATACAATTCTCAGGAACATATCCATATTCTTGATAATAATGATAGCTATATCTTGTATTATAGTCCCAATTATAAGAGTTCCCATTGTTTCTTACCTTTTTTGGCTTGTTTGATGACCACATGGATTTGGATCTACATTCAAAAGCTCTATGTCCATACTTCTAATAATCACAACAATATCCTTCAAATCTTTGCGTATGCATGGTCCTAGTTCTACATTCATGTGCTTGATTACCTTACTTGTTGCACTTACGACAATGTATCATGTTCTTAGGCTTGACATTTTGATTTGTAGTCTTGCTTCTACACACATTAGCAGTATGTCCTTTCTTACCACAATTATGAAAAGTAGGTTTGGAGATCTTACCTTTGGTGTTCATTTCTCAATAATGGCTCAAAGTATTCGATGGCTTTATTTGGCTTGTTGAAATTTTTAGCAAATTCATTCTCTCTCTCTCTCTCTCTCTCTCTCTCTCTCTCTCTCTCTCTCTCTCTCTGTGTGTGTGTGTGTGTGTGTGTGTAATTCTACAATTATTCATTCTGCAACTTCAATGTAGCTATCTCAATGTCCTTGACATTTAATTCATAGCTAGCATTCATCATTTGACTTAGAGTATCCAATTGCATGTTGGAAATCTTGGTTAGCTTTCTTGACTTCTCTTCCAATTTATTGGCCAGAATTCTTTTGTCTTCTTCAATCATGTCTTTGTCTTCCATAGCTTTCTTCTTTTGTTCACTCACCTCACATAGTAGTATAGATGTGATTCTTGTTCTATCTTCAGATTTCAGATTTCCTCATCTTGGACCTTTTTCTTTTCCATTAGATCTCCAACTGTTACATTGATTTCATTAGAGTCACCATTTGCAAATAACTTAGTAGTGTCTATCTCTTTATATAGTGCATCATTATTTGAAATAAAAATCTCTTTCCTTGTCTTCAAAGATTTCTATAGTTTCTCTCTTGCTTCATTTAGTTGATGTAGTATGAGATGTATTTCAATCTCCTAGTTTTCAATAGCCTTTCTCAAATTGTAGACTTCTATTTCAATATCTTTCCTCAAAGTTGCAAAGCTTCCCTTTCAAGAACAAAGCTCTAATATCAATTGTTGGAATTATAAGAGGGAAATTAAACTTCTTGGGGTAGGAGGCGGGGGGGCTATGTGTAAATCAGTAGTTTAAACTTGGACCCATAAAACAGTCACCATACATTCATCACATGCATCCAATGCGTAAAATGAAAGAACATGTAAAGCATATACATCTAAATAATATAACCATGTAAGCATTTAGACACAACACTAGATATGATTACCTAGAAACTCTCCAAGTGAGAAGGTAAAACTGGGGTGGGGATGACATCCACAAATCTTCACTAGTGCAGCAATAAAGGATATCCAATGGAGGTTACAATATTTTGACCATGAAACATGATCTACCCTATTAAAGGTCTTCCCTATTAAAGGCTTACAAAGATTGTTAGGTCTCACCTTATTAGAGTATTTCAACACCCTATTAGAAGTGTGCCTTGTTAGAGGACTTCAATTTACAAATAAGTAAGAACCCTATTAAAGGATTTCATATAGCCTGTTAGGGTTACTATGGTAAGGGATTTGATTGAAATTACCTCTTAAAATGTCTCAGCATAGATCCTACAGTTGGCAATTGCTTGTCTGATAACAAATCACCTCTAACTAATGTCTTCTTGATCCTTCACAATTAGATGTCTCAATCAATCTTATTAGATTTCCACAATCCATTAGACATATAATTTTTTCTTTTGGATTTGATTGTGTTTGTTATTTTAGCATCAACATTTCAGATCACACTGTATGATCCATCATCGAGATGAGAGAATGCAAGAATGCAATAGTATGCAGATCAGGCTAGACCAACGGGGATTAAAGGAGAAAAGGGTGTAGAAAATAAGGTGGACTAAAGAAACTTAGAATAAAATAGTAAACCTACAGGGATAGGAACAATGGAACAATAAATAAAAATGAATCTAAAATAATAATAAGAGCAAAAACACATAACACACCACCTTGAAAATAAAACTAAGCAATAAATAATAAATAATCTATATGAAAGCATGTGTAAAAGTATCTAAATTTAAAAACCTATAAATGCAAGGGAGAATATATATATAAAATTTCTTCACTAGCCCGTCGTTTCTTCACAATCCACAACCCACACTTTGTCATCAACGAAGACAAATATCCATCCTTAGCCATCCAGTGTTGTCCAAGAAACTACCTCTAGCTATCATATTTAATGCAATATATTAATATTATATTGTCTGGATAACCAGCCATCCAAACATTTTGTAATCTATATATTGAATGTATTGGGAATAGATTAGTAGAGCCCATTTTGGGTTTCTCCTTTGGTTTCTTTTCCTCTAGTTTCGTCTATTTTATATTTTTCATCATGGTATCAACGATATGTTTATATTATCAACATGGTATATATTTATATATAGGTATATATGCTCCCTTGCATTTATAGGTTTTTAAATTTAGATACTCTTACACATGCTTGCATATAGATTATTTATTTATTTTTAAATTTTGATTCTATCTCTTGTACAATTTTATTTTCAAGGTGCAGTGTTATGTTTTCTTGCTCTTATTATTATTTTAGTTTCATTTTTATTCATTCTTTCATTGTTCCTCCCCTTGCAGGTTCACTTTTTTATTCTAATTTTCCTTACTCCACCTCACTTTGTGCACCCTTGTCTCCTTTAATCCCCCTTGGTTTGGCCTGATCTACATACTATTCCATTCTTGCATTTTCTTAGCCTGATGATGGATCATAGAGTGTGATCCAAAATGTTGATGCTAGAAAAAAAACACAATCAAATCCAAAAGCAAAAATTAGATGTCTCAATATTGTATCCTTTACTCTATCCTCTATTCTTCTCTAACTAATTCTACAATTCACTTTTCCTTCAAAACTTCTAAATCACCTTGAATGCTCTGCATACAAACTATCTTGTTTGCTCCTTTAATTCCTTAAACATTCCATTCTATTCTCTAAAGAGTTTAGGACTTCATCCTCCTTAAGAAGACTTAGGTTTCTTAGGGTTAGGTATGAATCTATAGTTGAGATTCATCCATTTTTCTGCTTAATCCTTCCCATTTTCTGATTGGCTACATGTAATTGCATAGGGAATCCAAATAGAGATTCCTCCTTATCTTCAAAATATCAAAATTCAATATTAAGTCAGCCCAAAAATGGTTTACATAGTTGTTTGTGCCATTACAAACAAATATGTCAAAACAATTTCACTCAGCATATGAAGTCTCTAATGCTTGACATGCACTATTATGTATATATTGTGACTCAGTATGTACATTACTCGACATCCACTATTTAGTTGGCTCTTGAATCACTCAGCATGGTCTATCTACTTGGCACTTGAGCGATTCAACACATGAGTGACTCGACACTCATTGCAACTCAGCATGATCTAATATTTACATGTTGTGCTCGACATGTATTACTAATTTGGCATGAACTAAGCAAATGGCTTAATGTGAGATGTATTAAATCCCTTTGAGATCTTGACTTGTATATATATTTGATCATTTGTAATTTCTTATATATATTATGTGATATATTGTTAATAACACATTAGTTGGTTTTTTCAAAAGTTACAAATTAATATCTTCAATTATTCAATTTTTAATGTCTAAATTGGTTACATAATGATAATTTTTTTATATGGAAAACTAGCCATGCATATGCTCTAATTTTGGTAATATTCTAATGAAATAGGCTCATTTTTAGATGGAAATGTACCTTTTAAGTCATACACATAGACTAGAATGGTGAGTTGTCAAGTCTAAGGATGTGGATCAATTGTGTGTCCAGTGATCTACACTATTAAATTTTTATTTTTAAGGATGAAAGCTCATTTTAATTATCTTTGTCTATCCTAATTTTTTTTTTTATATGTAATTTATTGATCAAATTTTAAAAGGTAGATTGATTCATATATTCATTTTTACTTGTTTATTTATTCAATTATAAAAAATCATAGATATTTTTAAAAAATTCATAAAATTAAATATATTTCATATTTGCAATTAAATTGGAAAAAGGAGGATTACTATCCTAATCAAACATTTGAATTCTATTATTCTTGATTGATAATTTAACTATCAAAATTAAAATTGCTCTATCTTAGTAGTACTTGCAAAATCTTACAACTTCAGTCTATTCTTTATAAAATGTCAAAGCCTATAATGATTATTAACTTTTGAACCATCCCATCCCAATTAAGGCTCTGAAGTAAACATGCATCTTGACATACAATCCTCAGCATGAAAACCAAATCGTTACACGTCACCATGGGCACTTCTATTATATCTACCCAACGTAACCCAATTATAATAATAAAAAGTAAATCATAATTTGAGGACCCACAAATTCGATATCGTGAACTAAAGTGGACTTACAAGACGAGTAAAATATGACTGACTGAAGATTTCAATCTTACATACAGTGTAATATCCAATTTACATAAATTATCTCTCTGTACAACCTTTTCTTTCGTCAACCCTTGGATTTTCAGCAATGTATTTCATTGTGTGATTTCACAATTTCATAGGTTCATACATATTTATTTCATTTCTTATATCATTGAATTTACCACGAATCCTTAAATATTTTAGTATTCAGTTTCGCGACAAAATTTTCCTTTTCATATCTTTATGTAGTTCCCCTGCCTATTTCAGTCATATTTTCTGTAATTTTTCCAACATGCTGGAATAATCCCATACCATTTACTAACTTCATTAATCAAAATCTATTTGAAACAATATAATGACTATTGCACTTGATTGACATAGTCCACATGCACATTCCTCGCACAATTTAGGCAATTCATCAGAGGCATCTTGTTTCAGCTAAACGATCTTGAATAGACAATGGCCAAGCTTGTGAGACATGCTAACACTATTTCCATCTTTTTAGATGAACACGAGAGCTTTCTGCTACTGTATTGCTATTTACTACAGCAAGGGAGCAGTGGATTATATATGGATAAGAGGCCTCAACAAGAAGCACTATCCCACAATCCTTAAACTAGTTTTGACCATGAAATATACGTCACACATTTAGTATCTAGATCTCTCTCAATTATAAACTATCTATATACATGGAGATCTCGTAGAGCACTTTACCAGAAAACATAGTTTGGAAAATAAGAAATGGGTGGACACTAGTTTAGGCAAACAAGAATAAATAGCTGGCAAGAATTTCTTCCATTCCTTTCTAGCCCTGCAAAAACTTTGTGTCGGTCGACCATCCCTTGCAGTCATAAACTGAACAAAAGGCCTGCAAACATGAAAGAATCAAAAGTTTTTGTCGCGATTTTTACTTTGTTGACACATTGATTTTCGGCACTAAAATATTACAGAAGATGGGATCGGCCAACATGCGCCCGAGACATGTGTAGACAACTTTCATGGATGATAAAGATGTTCATGGTGGCAAAATAGCAAACTCCATGAAATAGTTTGCCATTGGAGATTTCTTTGAAACAATCGCATGTTAATCCGAGTATACTACATTTTATCTTACGTCTTAAAGCTGCTTAGAATTTGTTCTATAGAGACATTATACGTGTATGTAATGCACTGCGAGCTCTTTGAATTATATTTGCACCTTACTACATTTGGATTAGATGGTCACTGGGCCTAGGAGAAACAGTTAACATGCAGATTCGATTGAAAACGTTGGACTGCTTTCCATAAAGCAGAGTACAATACATTGCACGTGCCAAAGAATCTAGTTGTAGAGAAGGTAGTGGAGTAACTGTGTTGGCTTCCTATCAACATGAATTTGTAGGTAGTTGTGGTACGTGACTGATCATATTTTTTATCATTTTACTTAATTGTTTAATTGTAATTTTAATTTAAAGATTTTTTAATAAATCCAATAAGGAAATACGCAGAGACAATGACTTCACTAGTCACTCTATGACATAGGAGTAAACATTGCATTTGTTTATTGCGTTATTATAATGCTTATTAGAGTCTAATCAATATGTTAAAGAATACATCTTGTATTATATGTTTGGTAATTCAAATAATATTATTATGTCACGACCTGTGGCAAAATAGCAAACAAAATCATGACTACAAGAAATTATATCATGACTCATGGCAAAATAGCAAAGTAAACCATGTTGGTCGTTTCTCAAGTAATTATAATATTATATTTAAATTTAAAAAAATTACAAGATGGAATTCGCAAATGACAATGTTTATTAAACGTGTATTAATGGATTTGGCAAGTTACTGTAGATCATAGTTACCAGAAACGAGAAATGAGAAATGTAACAACAATGAAAACATGAGGAGAAACAAAACTTTTAAAGGTTGCGTAAAAGAAACACACACACACACACACACACACACACACACACACACACACACACACACACACACACACACACACACACACACACACACACACACACACACACACATCATTTAATTTATTTCCAACATAAATTTTTAAAATTCAAATTGAATATCTATAATATTCATATTTAACTAATTGTTAAACTACTATTTTAACTTTAATTTCATAATTAAAACTTATCACTATTAAATATATACATTTAAACTAATTGTTAACCTCAAAAGAGGAATATCTATAGCATATAATAAAAAAACTTCAGTCTAACTAAACTGATCCTATGATATTTTGAATTAAAATAATAATAATAAACTTTAGTCTAATTGAAAATGATCCTATGATATTTTGAATTAAAAAAACCATGTGAAGATCTTTTTTTATTTTTTTAAAAAACATTGACCAAAATGATTGTTTTGTGATGGGAAACTCGTTTCGTTCATTGAAACGTGAAATGGGGCCTCCCTATCATGTTTCTAGCAACTATGTTGTAGATATGTAGAAATTGGGCACTGTCTATGTAGCAATATATTTGTTGATTTTGAAATGGAGGCGGGTATGCTCACTACAAACTATATAGTTGACCAATTTTCAAAAAATGGAAAATATCATGAATTTTTCTAAAAATTTCAACATTTGATCTTCATGATTTGCATAGTTTGTAGTAAAAAATAACAAAAAAATTAGAAAAAAAATCACCACACTTTCACAAATTTGGTAAAAAAATTTTGACTTTGTTTTGTCTTTAGTATATTTTATCTTGAGATTAGCTTGTCCTTTGAAGCTTTGTGAATCACTTCTCATTTTTGTTGGAATGTCTTAATGAGAAGAGTGCTTTTGAGAGGGGGGGTGAATTAAAAGTACTAGCCTTTTTGTATATTTTAAATCCTTAATAACATATAACTGAAATTAATATGCATGCATAAAAACAATAAACAATCATGAGAAGCAAACATACATCACCACATAACACTTGAGATTTCGATGACCCAGAAACCCTCCAAGAATAAGAAGGTAAAACTGGGGTAGGGATGATACCCACAAAATTATTGCAACAATTGATTTCAACCACTTCTGATGGTTTTCCCTGTTAAAGGCTACAACACAATGTTAAATGTGACCCTGTCAAAGGATTTCTACACCCTGTTAGAAGTGTGCCTTGTTAGAGGACTTAAGAACATTCAACTTAGAATGCCACCCTGTTAAAGGATTTACATAAGGCTGTTAAGCCCACCTAACTCAATAGGATTTCCAAATTCCTAATACAATTGTGAGAGAGTATTAGAATAATACACCTGATCTAATGCAATCTCTGATGCTGATCTCAGGTACTTGATCTGCTCTTCTATCACTGATCTTTGCTAGATCTGATATGCTGATTGTGTTCGTTGTTCTATTTTGATCAACTAGACGTGTAAATGTCGTCCTTTCCACTAAATCTTCTACACCAATGTTCTGCAATGACCTTAATAATAGTCTCTGCTTTTCCATGACTCCTCTCTTTGTTCAATGGCATCAAGACTCCCTTATAAAGATTAGTGGTTTGTTATGCATCCTTGATTCAAATGTTCCCACTCAAACCTTTGAAATTCACCCATTGGTTGCATGCAATCTCCAATTTTCTGATTGGCTTCATGTGGATCGCATAGGTGGTTGTGAGGATTTGATCTTATCCTTTTATCCTATCATGAGTCATGCGTAACCATTTTACATCTTTGTTTGTGATTGCACAAACTTTCATGCCGATCCTGCATTGCTCGACACATGAAGTAATACTGATGCTTGACACCATCTATTCTGGATTGCTCGACATCCATTGTGTCTCTTGCGTTACTCGGATCCTATAGAATTACCATGTCACTCGGCACCTATAGTACTCCTATGTTACTCGACACCTATTAATTTTGCAATGCTCGGCTCCTATTGGATCCTAAGTCACTTGGCACATGTTGAATTATGTATAGCTTGGCATATACTGTAACATGTTCTCCTCGGTAGCAACTGTAGTTTGTTCAACACTATCTGTGACTCGACACATAAAGAAATTCTAGCTCGGCTTCCATTTTGTACTCGGCATGTATAGTGAAGATGGTTAAGTGTGTTGACACTCATTTGTCAATCTTACTTATTTGATCAACAATTTTTATAATTGAAAATAATCTTTCCAAATGTAATGATGCTGTTAAAGAAGTTTTTCTTGTCTTGCGATAGTTTTCACTGCAGGTTTTAAAGCTACTGTGAGGATTTATTTTGCATGGACATGCCTCACAAAATGGGCAATATTTATGATAGTGAACAACAAAAGGTTGTATTACATTTAATTATATATTAGAAGATGGACAAGTCAATGTTGCATCTTTGTAACCCATGATACTTTAATTTCCTTTTAATATTCTTTTTCTCATTAACTTTTTTAATTCATCTTTTTGGATTTTAATATTATTAGAAAATGATTGAACATGCTTTGACAAATTAAAATTAGTAATAAATATATAATATTAATAGTTGTGAAATGTCAACATTAGTTACATATGTTTTTAATAATTGAAATGTAATATATAATTAAAATAATTTCATTGACTTTTGTATTATTAAAATTTAAATATTATATTTTTTATGCATAAAAAATAAAGAATAAATATTTTAATAATTATCATTTTTTAACGATTGGAATTAACTTTAAGGTTGTTAATCTTTATATGCTTTTGTAGTGTCTAAATTCTAATTGATTCTTTATTAGATAATAATCTTATTGTGTGTATTCATTTATTACCACTCATATAATTCTTTGGTAATACATCTCATTATTTGAATTTAATTTCATCTAACAGAACATATGAAAGTAAAGGATAATAAATACAATTTTTGTATGCTACATTTTTTAAAGATGTACTCTATAGTTTTTAAATTTCTACTACTATTGAAAATATACAAAAACAATTCCTCATATTAATGATAGAAAATAAAAGAAAATATAGGTAAAATAAGTTTGCGAAAAAAATCTCATGGATATTTTACAAGACAAATATTTGAATATAATACTACTTGTGCAAGTTTACTTTTTCTTTAAATTTGATCTAATTATATATATATATATGTGTGTGTGTGTGTATATATATATGTATATGTATGTATATATATATGTATATATATGTATATGTATGTATATATATATGTATATATATGTATATGTATATATTCATATATGTATATATATATGTATATGTATATATACATATATGTATATATATATATGTATATGTACATATACATCTATATATATGTATATATATATGTATATATATATATATATATATATATATATATATATATGTATATGTAGATATACATATATATATATATATATGTATATATATATGTATATGTATATATATCTATATATGTATATGTATATATATCTATATATGTATATATATGTATATGTATATATACATATATATACATATATATACACATATCTATATATATACACACATATACATGTATATATATATATGTATATATATACATATGTATATATGTATATGTATATATACATATGTATATGTATATGTATATGTACATATATATACATGTATATACATGTATATATATGTATATATATGTACATATACATATACATATACATATGTATATATACATATAACATACGTATATACATATATACATATATACATATATACATATATACATATGTATATGTATATGTATATGTACATATAGATACATGTATATGTATATACATGTATATATATATGTATATATATGTATCTATATGTACATATACATATCCATATACATATGTATATATACATATGTATATGTACATATAGATACATATATATACATGTATATATATGTACATATACATATACATATACATATACATATACATATACATATACATATACACATACATATACACATATACACATACATATACATATACATACATACATACATACATACATACATATATATATATATATATAGAGAGAGAGAGAGAGAGAGAGAGAGAGAGAGAGAGATTGTGGAAAACACTAGGCTCACTAAGATTTACTAATTTCATGTCGATATATTATCTATTTGAAGGTTTATTAATTATCAATTAGCCATCACTAGAAGAAATCCCTAATAGATTAACTATTCCTATACTAGAATAACATAGATAGAAGAAACATATTTAACATTTTTATACATGATTGTAATTATATTTTTGTAATATTAAAATAATATGAATAATTTATAAGTTATCAAAAATTACTAAAATAATGCCCAATAAGTACACCAAAGACACAAGTATAAAATATATGGTTTACAAAATTTTATATCATATTAATATTAGCTATGTACAAAGCATAGATATTTATTGCATATGTTTCTTATTAAGGGTTAAAATAGGTTTTTTATAGGGGACCTAAAATCCCAAAAGTCTTTACAAAGTAAGAGTTAAAGTTTAATAGTAAAAACAATACTATGTAACAAACAACCAATGCCCCTAGACAACTAGCTACCTATAAAAGACTAGCAAATAGAGAAGGACTAGAAGCAACAAAAAAACCAAATGACTAATATATGCTTATAAACACAAAAAAAACTAAAAACAATAGAAAAAAAACCAAAAAAACATTATGCTAGCTCTAACGCCATCTCCTCCTTTTCCTTAATATTCTTGATGACCACTTTGACATCTTCTTTAATCTATCCATCAACCTTGGCCTTCAACTTTCTAGTAGAAGATCTAGTTCTCTCCTTACTCGGCATCCTTTCCATTTCTTTATCCTCATCAATATCCAAGACCATGATGTTGTTTGCCTATATATCCACATATCAAGCAATTTTATTTATATATTCCATTGAGGCTTCCAACAATTTCTAGTCATTGTTGAACACAATAGAGGTGTTTATTTTCAAATTCTCAAATTCTATCATATAATCCTTTTATCTTTTCCTCCATACCATTACCAATATTACCCCTCCCTATCACCCCATTGAGCTTGTTCTTAATTTCCTCAATTTTCACATTTAGAGCTCAATAATTGATGTTTAGCTTTTTAATGGAGATGAAAATCCATTGCTCCATTCTAAAAGTGTACATAGAAATTACTCTTTCTATTTCAAGCACACCCAATAATGGCTGAATATCACTACCTTCTAGGTCTAGCTCAAAAAAATTAAGATAGACATCACCACATAAATAGTATTGGTGATAGGGAACTGACTCTCTCTATTTTCTTCATTCTTATCCTCAAACTCTTTAAAGGCCACATTAGGAGGGGAATTCTGAGTCTCAATGTACACATTGTGAGTCACATTTTCCTTGAAAGATTTATAGCATGGGCCCTCTTTATCACAATCATCCTCTTCTTTACTAGTCTCTACATTTTTAACTCCCTCCTCTTCTTCACCTATTTCCATATTTTTGCCTCCCCTCTCCTCGTTCTTTTGGAAACCATCCTTCATATCTTGAAATGAATAGAAACAAGGGAGGCATAGGTGGTTGGTTTCCTAAAATGTTTTTCCATTGACCCACTAGGGAAGCCACTTTCTACTTGCTCCTCCATTTCTAGGCTTTTAACATTTTCATGAATGGCTTCTTTAGAATTTGAATCCATTTCCATATAGTTCATAGGCTTCTTATTTTTTTTAACCAACTCCCTTTTCACTTCTCCTAGCTTAGCCATCAGTCTCTTGCCTTTACCTTTGCTACTTATTGGGCTTTTAGGATTCTTCCCCTTTTTGGTAGGGATAGGTTAAAGGAGAATTTCCTTCGCATGATCCATCATAAACTCAAAATTAATCTCATCAATTCTTCATGAAGGATGGGTTTTTTAGGTTTCTCCTTATAGTCCATAATATTATGAGCAAGCAAACATAGTAGATAAAATGGAAAACAAAGCTTTATTTTATGTCAAAAGTAATTCAAAATGATAGAATGAAAATTATGAGTCTTATCATACCTCTCCTCACATGTCACATATTAGATTACAACTTTAAGAAAAAGTTTCCATAATTTTTTAATGGAAGAGGACACCACAATGTCCCATTTTCTCTGACAACAACACCATCCTCTATAATTTCTTTGTTTCAGTAGAAATTCACACCTTTTCTTTTGAGACCTATTATCACAACCATAGTATTGATACTCAATTTGAGATGCTACCCAACAAGAGTTGCTACGGTTGCATTCCAACCATTAGTAAACTCTTCTATAATCTCTAGCTTGGCATTCTTCATTCTTGTCATATAAGACTCCAAACCACCTTTAGCCAAATTTTCCCACACTTTTGGTACTTTTTTCCAAAAATAAAAAATCCTTAGATCCCTCCTTTTCAAAGTTTCACCCATGGTGAAACCTCAACAACTTTCTTCAAGACTAGATGAGCTAAAAATAAAACTTCTTTTTGATAGAGAAATGCCAAAATAAAAGATCAAAAAGAAAACACACCATTAAACATTAAAAAAAAATTCTATTTCAATGCATAACCTTGAAATCAGTAAAATCGTCATTATACATCATGTCAAAATGTATATTTTTCATTTTAAAAAGAGTTTCAAAATTTCTAATTGTTGTGGTTCCACAAAAAATGCAACATTTTCAACTTTGGAAATGTGGGCCCTCTTTTATTTGGCTCACAGAAGCTAGTTTGTTAGAAAAGGGTATCTTCCAAGGTCTGTCAAGTAGTGGAATTTTTATAGTTTGGGTTTAGGAATCTAGTCAATTAACATCATTTTAAACCCCCAACACTAGTATATTGATGTTTATATTTTATGTAGGTCACCATGGCATCCTCATCATCCATAACACAAAACAAATTACCATGGTATTGCATGTGCTTTTTCAAAATAGGTACCTTGGGATTTCAAATAGAAGAAGCAGGAGTTCAGGTATAAGAAAATTTTGGGCTATAAAGAGGGCATAAATGATGAAAACTATCAAGACTAAGAACAGTAGAGTACTTCTAGACCCTATCTAATAAAAACCTAGAAACTATTTTCAAATCTGAAAAATTTGATTTTTGGGTGAATTGAGCACCTTACACACTTACTTGAAATTGTGCAAGTGTAAAATTTGGAGTTTTGTATCCTATCAGAAGGTGCACAATTGTAAATGTGAGTAAGTGTGCAAGCATGCAAGGTGCACATGTGTGCATTATAATTTTGAGATATCATAAGTTAGAGGACTCTAGAAGGTGCGCATGTGCATAGGTGCACAATTTTACAAGTTTTGAAGAGCAAAGTACATAGGTGTACAATGTGAGAAAATAGGTCTAAATCATCAAAATATCAAACTAAGTTCATAAGACTAATCTAAAATCCCATTTGAGAAAAACCCAAAAACCATTTTCAAAATTGAGAAATTTTGATTTTTTGGTGAATTGAGCACCTTGCACAATTCCCTGAAGGTGCACATGTGTGTAGGTGTGCAATTTTGAAGATTTTTTGAATGAATTATCTTTATAGGTGCATATGTATGCATACCTAAAATATTGAGATGCCCTCAAAGGTCCTAAACATTACCATAGATTCTTTGTCTTTTGTAGCAACTAACATCACACTCAAATCCATGACTTTCAAGTTGTAGGGAATGCCCAAGAAGTCACACTTCATGATTTCCATAGGAAAGTAAGGGTAAAGTATGAAGCTTTAGAATTATTATCTCCTCAAGAAATCACCTCTGCTATCAAAGTTCAAAGGGAAACATCCACACATCATTTTGGTATAAATGGGAAGAAAGCCTAGATGCTAGAAGTCAAGTTTTGACACTTAGAATATTTTTTGGATTTTTTTGGGTCCTATTACCAAGTTGCACAAGTGCACATTTGTGTAGGTACACTTTTATTAGAGGCGTGCCAATAGTTTTCAAGAAGAAACATTATAGTTCAACTCCCAGAGACACTTAAAGAAGGTCAGGATTCCATTTTTAAAGATCCCAAAGACTCGTAGATCATCTCATGGCTTCTATTCTTTTATTTTTTAAGGTCATGTAAAGGCTCATGAACTCATTAATTGATATAAATAAGGGTGGTGACCTACTTAGCACCATTTAGAGAGTCAATTTGCATATAATTACATTTGTTTTATTATTTTTTAGCATGAGTTTCATTTTAAGATCTCTCTCCTAACACAAAGGGAGCAGATGATTTCTTATAAATACATGGATGTAATATATACTCTAGGCCATTATTTTGATGCAATAATATATGATATTGGTGTTTTCATTCTAAATGTGGTTATTCTTGCTCGAGCGTGTTATTTTTGTGAATGCATGCTTATAAATAATAATGGAGCCAATGATTTTATTGTTTTTTTATGATTGTGTGACCTTTTAGTTCTAGTGTTTGCCTCATGTTAATGATTTTTTTTAATGTACTAAGTTGGAGAAAAGATCACCTATTCTTCTTGCATAGCTTCTTTTCTTGCATGAGTGCACTTTCTATGGACTTGTGATATGATGACAAGTGAAATATCTTTCTATTTTTACTAAATTTGAGCATTGATGATTGCATTAGTGGAATTGACAAAATACTGCTCCTATTTTTATTGGTTTCCTACTCGATCTTTTTGATGATTTAAATCACAGACGTGTTGTTATTGTGATTTATGTCTATAAGGAATTTCCCTTTCAAGTTTTTGCTTTAATCTCTCATTACCTTATCTTTGTTATTTTTTTGTTAACACTTGCTTAAAATAAAAATTCATATAGTTGCATTTATAAATTGTTCTCATCATAAAACATAAAATACCAAAATATGTTTCTTTTGTGGTTACTTTTCAAAATAGCAAATGAATATCTTATCCAAAATCATTCAAACTAGCAAAAGGCCTCCTCATTCACATACACATTTATCTTCAATTGAGTGGATTCTAGTAGGTGGAAAGATCTCCTAGAACTTTGGAGTTGATCCTAGATTAGCTTTCCAAGAGAGGAGTTTGAAGGGATTCCTTCCATTAAGCATTGTGAAAAATGACAACTCAACAAAAGTTGTGCTAGAAGGAGGGCCCATAAACCATTCTACTCAAAAACCCAAGTTGTTTGAAATTATTGTAATTTTTGGAAGTTCAAAATTTTCCAAGTCTATCATTATCACAAGGTGTACAAGTGTGAAGGTGTGCTAGTGTACAAGTGTGCAATTGTGCTTTTCATAGGTAAGCTTTTAGAATTTAGTCACTTTTACAAGCCTCAAAGTGATATAGGGATACCAAGAACTCCACTCATTCACATTAAAAATTTCATTATCATCATTCACTCTACATTCAAAATCACACATTCCCATCATTAAGTACCATGTCTTTCTTTAATGCCCAAAGTTTACCTTTGAATCTAACTATCCTCCATTACATTACTTGCTAAAAAATCCTAAAAAGTTTTTCCCATAGTTCATCTATGAAGAATCATGAACAATAGAAGATCATATTAAAATTTTCAAGGAAATTTGTAATCAAAACTAGATTTAGCATATGGACATGGTTTGTCACCTTTTCTTGTAATCTTTGGTCTATCACCTACAACAAAAATTATTACATGACATATTTTTTTGTCAAATTTGTAACTTTTCTTTATTCTCACTCTAAATGCTTACAAATTCCTACAAATGCATGTCAAAACATAGAAGACTCCTAATGAACATAGAAAAGCATGAATTTGGTCAAAAACCACCTTTTTGTTTACATTTTTCAAATAGTTTTCAATGGAAAATTAGATTCAGAATTAGAGTTAAGTAGTTTATTAGACTCAATTACTAATCATATTTAATTTAAATTAAATTCTACTTGAGAAGAATCAAGATGAATAAACATCTTCTGGTATCTTCTTCCAACCTAGTTCTTGCTAGTAAGAAAGTATCTATTCACCCTTTAATTTTTACAAAATTTTGCATATATTGCAAGATAATTTATTTTTACCAAAGAAAACTAAGATTTCTATGAAAGAGTAAATGGAACAAACATTCTAAGAAGCAATACATGACTCACCACAAATTCTTTCATATATCAAATGAAGATAGGATTATGTGCAATGATGGTACTTTCAACATTTTTATGGGGAAAGTGATCGACCCCTATCATTTTAAAAAAGAGATCCAACCGTGTTGGAGACTTCAAAGTTCTAGCATCCACATCTACAATAATGACAATAATGCATGTGAGAGATAGTAATGACATGACACAAAAATAAGCTATAACTAAAATGTTTTCAACAAAGAAATTAAACCCACTATGTTTTAACTAGATCATAAATTAATAAATGGGATTGTTAGTGTAGTAACAAATCTTAAGTATCAATATTATCAAAATTAGGTACTCTAACTTAAGTTTATTAGTTCTACTACTTGGTACCTTGTAACCAAATATGTAATGAAACCATGATCAATTAGCATTATAATAACAACTTTAAGAAGACTAAGATCATCATGTTACCAATATGGTTGAAATTAGAAGAGACCAATTTTAGTGAATGAAGGCATGACACATTTTGACAAAGGAAAAAAAAAATTACTTTTAATAAAATCAAAATGTATAATTTAGCAATAGTCAAAAAAAGGAACTCAATGATAGAATGTAAATAGTGAAGAATCATTGTTCGTAGCCACTTAAGCATCCATATGTCTTTGGTTTCTATCCCTCGCATCTAAAATAAGATATAACCTGTAGTGCCTGCCCCTAGTTCGCATTTCCGTTATCATTTTTGAACTCTTTTAGGCTAGTTTTATGCTTATGATTAGTAGCATTACTTTGATTTTATTAGTTATTGTTTTAGATTCAATTGATTTTTATGATGAGATTATTTGGTACTCTATATTTCATGTATGTATGATGATTATTTAGTGTTTTAAATTATTGATGATGATTGGTTAGATGGATTATCTTATGTGTTATCTTATGGATACTTACCCCATACTGCATGTGTATGGTGTGCATGTTTGTTCTCTTTATGTATGATATTTCTGATGTGGTTAAGGAAGGAGTTGTAGTCACCTACTATTCAAGATCTACACGATGCACCACTTCCTGCCATTGCTTGTTTAGCATAGAATATTGTGTCTATACATGCGTGGGTTTTATGCAATTTGCAGGTACCGAGTATCAACTTCCCTGAATTGCCAGGATGAGCATACCCTATCACATTATCTCAATGGTAAGAGAGGGGAGACACATTCTTAAGTCCAAATTCTAAACCTTTAAACCATTTTTCCTAATTGATAATTAGGACAAGTATCTGAGTCGAGTACCCTTTGAATGTGTTGGATGATGTTAATTTGTGATTATAAACCCTTTAGCTTGATTTAGTATGTGTTTTTCTTTGATGGGTTTTTGTATGTTGCTTTATGAGTCTTTCGTGTATTTTCTATTAATTAAGTATAATTCAAAGATTAAATTAATGATTTAATTTAGTGAAAAATTATTATGATATTTTAATATTTAACTATATTTAATTAATTGAGGAATTAATTAAATAAAAAGAATTAAATTTTGGAGATAAAATTTATAAGTATAAATTTAGAATGTGATAATATTTAGTTAATTTAATATATTTAGAGTTCATTTTTAAATAAATGATAAATATTATTATTATTTGAGTTAATAAATATTTTATCAATTAAGTTTCTAAAATAATTTAAAAAGTAAAAATATAATTATTTAATAAAAGATTTTAGATTTCATGATGCATGCATGAGTTTAAATAGAAGAAATTAATTAAATAAAAAGATATTTTAATTTCATAAAGTGCACATGAGATTAAAGTTAATAAACTAATTAAAAGAGGAGTCAAGCAAAAATTAAACAAAGTTATTTAATAATTATTTTAACGTGCATGAGAAAGATTAATGCAAGATAAAAAGAAAAGATTAATAAAAAGTTAATTTAGAGTTTGAGTCTTGTGAGCAAGGAGTCCTCTCAGGTGAATGCACAATTAGTGCCCCAATTTGAGGAGAAAACTCCTTATCACAACTTTGGGGTTCATTATTGATAGACAGGAATTTTGGGAACAAATTTTGGAGACAAATTTTGGAAGTAAATTTTAGAAAGAGAATTCTAGGAAATATTTTCAGAGAGAAATTCTTAAAGAGGAGTGAATTCTCTCATGATTTTTGGAATTGCGTATTAGCATCAGGCTCAAGTAGGGTCTTGTGCTTTGACTGTTGATTAAGTATGCAATTATCCTTTCCTGCCTTGTTCGTGATTGTTTAAATCAAGTCTCTGGATTTCATTGTGTGAATCTTTTATGCTTTGGTTCTGAATCTATGATAAGTGTATTGTTATAATATGATTTTTTAAAAAAAATCAATTAGAAAACCCTCATTTTTCTAGATTAAAGAAAGTAGGATTAAATTTGGGAAGGGTTTGAAATTAAGATGAAATTCTAAATTAAAAATAAAAATAAAAATAAATTGAATGGTTGATAGTAGTTTCTCTAGAGATGAAAACAATTATATATATATAATTGTTTTAACATTCTTTTAAATAAATAAATGTTATTTAACAAAAATCATATTATAACAAAGAGTAATTAAAATAAAATATTTAAAAATATATATTTTGGGGAGGGGTAGGTTAACCACCCCCTGCCCCCTTTATTAATTTTCTATAGCAAGTGATTGCTATACGTAGTTGTACTTGCTGGTGCAGGACCACTGCAACAACAGTCCGTTGTGTGCCTAGTAGTCAACGATTCATAAATCGCTTGACATATATATGCTTTTATGTAAACTTTAATATATTCCCCACTTAACATAGATGATATTCGATTTTGAAAATATACAAATTTGCATTTAATTGTTATTAAGTTTTAATTTGAATTAATACTATTTATTAAAAATGTTTAAATATTATTTATAATTTTTATTAATAAATTTTAATATATTAACTTTATTATTAACTACCAATGTTTTATTAATATTTAATAATTCAAATATTAATGCATTTTAATATAATTTTTGTAATTATTAATTTATTAATAGTTTTTGGCTAAATATTAATAAATTGATAATTAATGAAGATATTAATATAAGTATTTAGATCAATAATTATTGATTAATTTCATTAAATTAGTTTAATTAAAGTTAATTGATAATGGATAGTATTTGATAAAATTGTAATTATTGATTAACTTAATTAATTTTAATTATTAATTAATTTAATTAATTGTAAATCAATTAAGTTTAGTTGATAATCGAAGTTACTCAATAGGAATTTTAACTATCTATATGTACTATTTAACAAGTTAAATAGATAATTTCTCTTAGAGTATTTTGGAAAAATTGATTTAAAACCCAATATAGGGGTGATTGCATAATTATTTAAATGAAAGAATAGGTTAATGAAAGTGGTAAATGATAGATTCTGTCTACTTGAAACTTACATTGAACAAAAACTGGAACCTCACACTTAAATCAACTACATGTTTTAAAATCAAACCGAACTATGAGACAACTATGTTTTCTTTGTGTTGTCCATGTTCAGGGTTTTGTGTTGATTTAGTTTGACCAGTCATAGGGTGTTTACTAGAGGCTTGGGGTTATGTGATTTTGATGTTGTGATGTCTTATTTTTGATATTTTTAACCCAACCATGGTAATGCAATTGCATGCTCTATGATTGTTTTGTTTTCCAGTCTTCCTGTGTGAAGCTGAGGTGTATGTTTATGAGAGACCTGACTTAGCCATTAATGAGTCCTCGATCAATTATATTTGGGTTGATTTTTAGTCACTTTGATAAGATTGAAGTGTTTCATTATTTGATGATGTCATGTTGTGACATGTTTTGACATGACCATTTTGGAGTGTCTTCGATCAATATTGTGATTTATTATTGGGATACTTTTTGGTTGCTCATTGGAGAACCATTGGACATTGTGGTTTATCATTAATGCCTTCAGTTGCTGATAGAGAACTATTGTGATCATTATGATTATTATTTGATGCTTATCAGTTACTCATGGAGAACTGATGTGATTATTGTGGATTATATTTATGATGTTTTTAGTTGCTTGTATAGGACTAAGGTGATTTTATTATGATTCTTTGATTTGTGATTTCATGAGCCTAGGGTAGGTTATGTATGTGTAGTGTTAGGAAGTGGCTTGCAATGGGCGTCGGGGCCCTAAGAGGCTACCTAGAGAAATCCATTGTAAGTTCTTTTTAATAAGTGATAACATTTACACTAAATGGGGATTAAAATGAACCTAGTAAGATAATTTTATGTTCTCTCCCATGCCTTGAGTGCTAGTACAGACTAGGATGGGGTAGAGAGAATGCTTGGTTACGACTTTGCATTCTGTAGTATGCCTCGTCAATACAACAGGATACTAGTGGCCACAAGATCACAGGGGACCCAAGATTCCTAGGGGATTGCTCGGGTAACTTCCAATGTGATTTGTGCAATGACACTTTCTCGCTTGCATAGTAGATTTCCTACGTGTCTTTGTGTGCCTCTGGGTCTAGATGTCAATCTATCTGTTGGAACCTTTGAGTTAATATACTTTTAGGATTTACTAGACTTAGAGAGTACTTGTGTTATGTGATTTGATATACTATTTGGAACTTGAGATTATCTCCTCAGCGTGGTGGGAGTGGGCCATTTAAGTTCTACGCGGTAGGGTGGTAGTGCTTTTTACTCTTACCATTGAGATCGGTCTGTTGCTACCATGACTAGAGCTTCTTGGGATTCTTGTTCATCATGTTTAGGTGATGTTATCTACTTTGGAGGATCATCTTATGCTTTATTCTTGCATGTTAGAATTCTTTATGCATATGATGTAGCATGTTTCAGGAGTGACATCCATATTACGATAGTACCAATGATATTTTTGGTGGCTTGGGATGTTATGCATGGGGGATGGCTATGGCCCATGATGGTCTAATGATGCTATTGATGGTTGTAAGGAACCACAAACTTAGATTAGTTTTGTTTTATGATAGGTGGATAGTTGTATTTCATGTTGGATGTTTATATCTTTTATGATAGATGGATGTATCATGTATGGTATATGGTTTCATTTATTTTACTATACTTTGTATCATGGATTCTTGGAGGAGGATGTATCTTTATTTCTACTTATGTATATTCTTTTAAGCCTTTCATACACTGTGACATGTACAATGGATGATTGAGCATTCTGAATTAATTTGCCAAGAGGCATTCGAAACAAATATATATTAAATGGACATTGGACTTTCTTATTATTCTTTCATGTGGATGTGGTAGTTGTTAGACATAGAATTAATTAAATTTAAATGTAACTCAACATCTTGGGATCCTTAAGGAATGTAACTTGGTATGTATGTATGTTGATGATTACATGTTATTGCTTCTGCTACTATGTGTTTGATATGAATGATTTATCTTTCTTTTTTTTTAAAAAAAATGTTTAGCAAACTTAGTAAAAACTTTAGGTTAATTCTTTTGGATCCCTTGGTGGGGCATTACACAACCCCTCTGAATTGAGAATGTGTATGCAACAATATTTCATATGCATGGACAATAGGTAGAGCTAGAAAAATGTAATACATTTACATTAATGACATGTATAAAAATTGTAAACATGTTGATTTTTTCACTTGTGCCTAAGTCCTATGCATATCAATTGAGATTGCATATTGAAGTAGGGCCTCCTTTTGCATTTCCTAAAACCAGGACAAATGAAAATAATTAATCCAAAATATTGAATTAAATAAAAAATATATATTTATGTAACAAGTGATATGTAATAATGACCCAAATTTTAAAACCATCGACCTGAGTTAAATATATAAGCCATCATGTTGAAACTATTGAAGGGGGTAAGAGTAGAATTTGGTGTCCTTAGTTGTTTAGAACATTTTCAAGTCATATTGCCCCTATGGTATGAGGTATGAAATGGTTTGGCTATAATTCATTGCAAAATGTAAAAAGTGTTCAATGTTGCTTGACAATAGTGTCAACATCTAAATGCAATTGGGTCTAAGAAGCAACACATGACTCACTAAATTGATACTAGCTTCCATTTTAGGCAAAACTAAATAGACTTGGATATTATCCTGGATGTATAAAAATGACATCCTAGTGATATGAGAGAGAGAGAGAGAGAGAGTAAAAAATCATAAATAAAATAGTTTATATTCAAAATTTTCTGCCAAAAATTTATATGTTGTAGTCTAACCTATTGGAACTGAAAAATGAAGCCCTAATTTTGAGTATTGTCATAAAAATTAAGCCCTATAAGTGCATTTAATGCATATGTATCTGGCTATCCTGTTGAGGCCTAAGTAGTGTTCAATTCTTATATCACCTTGCATTTATCTTGTCAATGCATCCCATGAAGATAAATTTCCATTCCAAGATATTATGTAAAGTTCTATTTGGAGCAATGTTCAAATTTGCATTTTTTCTAGTGTCAAACAATGACAAGTAGCCTAGATTGCATTTGAATATCTCACACCCAAAATGTTTCATGGATCAATGCTTTGGGAGTATTTAATATGCATATCAAAGAACCTTTTTTTTTTTCATATATCAAGTCATTTTGACATGTTTTGGCTAGGTTTTGAACCCCTCAAAGTTAGTTGTTTATTGGGAGGCCCTGTTTGACTAGTAAATTTGACCAAGTTAATCGAAATGAGAAAATTCCTTTTTCATTAGATTCTAGAGGTCATACACTTGTTATTTTTAAGATTTGAGCTCTTGGTGGATCCATTTGATTATTTTTCAAATGCATTTCTAGATGCAATTTGTGTAGTTTTACTAGTGTCAAGAAGTGCAGATTGATTGGTACCCCTATTTGCAATGTCATAACTCTGAATCTCTGATAGGTGAGATTGAATGGATTGTATTTTTGTGTTGTATTTTGAAAATTATTTAAGTGTACCTATTTTCAAGTCTTGACGAATCCATTTGCACACTTTACTAGGTCCATTCCATTTGAGAAAATCACTTTTCTGCCATTGTTCCCAGTTTTGCAAATCCATGTAGCCCAATTTGACTGATCGCCAAATGTTCCCATTTATTCATCATGAGCTCTAGTCATAGATCTATACTCTCCTTTTCATGGTAAACTTATGCCCCAGTTTTCATACTCCCAACTGTTAGTATGACCTATTTTTGAAGCCAAAACCAAATACATTTTATGGTTTTCTACATGTTTTTTTGTAGGAAGATCTGAGAAGGTAGCTTTGATGATTAATGTATTTTCACCCAAGTATTTTCATGATATGATATCTTATAAGGTGTGAGAATGTGGAATAGAGAATCGATTTGTCTAATTTCAAGGCTTAGTTAGGTGTTTATTCAATTTTTAAGGCAAGTAAGAGGACGTCTTGACTAGGAAATCACAATTTGCATGAGCATGTTAAATTGAGTTTGAATTGATCAATTGTTGGTAGATTTTAATCAAATTTGAATCCTACCATTTTCAAGATGTTAATTGATCACTTTGAAGGGTTAGACATTTTAGTTTGATTTTTATTTTTAGCCAAACCCACTTTGGGGCCTAAATGATTTCATTAGATTAAAAGAAAAGTTATTATAGAAGCAAAGATGCAAATAAGGATGAATGCACTTCAGATTTTCTGAATATATCAAAGAGTTGTTTTCCAAATGGTTTTAACTTTGTTGTTCTTTTTCCAAAATAGGCTCAACGTATCAATTCAAATCAAAATGGAAACATAAAACAATGTATAAGCACTTGAAGTATGAAGATTGTAAACTCTTGAGTCATTGAAATGAGTCAAATCATGATAATTTGACTCTCATGAGAAATTTATTGGGAGTTCCTGTTGTTACTTAGGTTTGCACCCTTGTCCAAGGCCTATGCACGAGGACAACCTAGCGAAACATGGAAACAACCTCCAAGCTGTGGGACTTGAACTGCGAGGTTGAGTCTCCAGAGAAGGCCGGCTTCCTCTTACTGTCAGGGCACACCTATCTATTCTTAGAAGGGAAAGGGAGAAAGAGAGGATTAAAGAAAATCTACCTTGTCTAATCTAAGGTGGTGATGCACCAAAATAGAGTGTTCAGACTCGTTCTTCACCCAAATATGCACTACGGAACTAGGGTAACATTCAAGGTCATACTTTCATTCAGACTTATATCAACCAACAGCCACATACAGATCAAGAGACCAATTGAATAACACCACGAACAGAAGATTTCACTTGTATATTATTCAATAGGCCAAAGATAGATACAGTATGCAGATCACTGATCTAAACAATGCATCAACGAGAGGCAAAACGATACACATACACGTTGATGGCTGAAAGAGATGATACATGATGTTCATCTAGCTCAGAGACAAAGGGATTTTTACACTACAAATCTGCAAGTAGCAACAGAGAAATTAGGAAGAGTCCACCTTGAAAAAAGATCACAAAATTGCCTTTATAATTTGGGTATGACTGAGGATTTTTTGCATTACATTCACTTCTCACCTACTAGCATTAATTCCTCATCTACAAAATCCAATCAAGGATCTGATCTAGGCATGGCTTTGGGTACAAAAAATCCAATATCTTGTTGAAAATAGGGGCACTGAAGGGGCAGGAATGGTGCCACAACATTCCCTGACATGGTAGATGGATTGACTGGATAGATGGAGTGTCCCTCTGCACCTGGTATTCATTCTGAGTTGGTGGCAATTGATTATGAAATCAGATCCATAGAAAAAAATAAATAAATGATTTCTATCCTTTCTGGTTCACAAAACAGCAGGGTCAAAAAAGTCAACCAGGTCTACATGCTGACTAGGCCACGTGGGGCAATCACTTTCCTCCCCTTTGCCACCCTAACAGTCCTCTTCACGCGCTGACCGCACCTTTATGTTTAACTGGGCCCTATGTCGCTATGGGCGCCATGCCCTGAAGTTCCTAATAGCGACATAGTGCCCAACAGTTATTTCTATCCGTGGTGGTACCAAATTGTGACTGCGATGCCCCAACTTGACTGTATCATTGACTTGGCAACTTAACTGTCAATCATAACTATGATGTTAACTGCGCATCCCCCCTGGGCCCCAAGGACACATGACAGAAGGGTTCCAACTCGCTATGGAAAACCTCGCGCAACTTCCCCATAGCGCGATGGCGCCTGCCCTTGATCTCTGCAAATCTGACGGCTCAAAACTCAACCCCTGGTTGCGCTAGCCGCATTGAAGATCTAGTGCCACCTCATGTCTGTGTTCTAACCTGGCATATGTGGCAGTCCTTCATTGGCCTGACGTAGCACTATTTTGGCAAATTCCATAACACTTGGCCCCACTGACCTACCACGTGGTACTAAGGCGCTATGTCGCTATGGGAAAATCGAGGCAACCTTCCCATAGCGAGATAGCGCCCAACTGCCATCTCAGTCTTTGATGCAAACGTGGCATATTCTGAAATGCCACCGTGGTAGATGAGGTACCACCCTGACCAATCACGAGGCCACAACGTTAGATAGCTCATCCCACCTATCCCGTCCTACGGTCCCACCAAGCCTGAGAGTTCATCCTGGTCTATTTTCCGTTTGGGTGCTATGTCGCCAATGGAATACTCATGAGTTTTTCGATGGCGCCATGACACCCCACCAGCATTTCTAAACTTTTCGGTTGCTTGACCTCTTCCCGCCACAAAATTGGCCTGTCGTAGACTTGCTTGCTGTCACACCTCCCAGCCGGGCGCTATGTTGCTAACGACGATAAGGACCCATTTCCCGTTAGCGACATGGCGCCCTTCGGTGATACACGTCATCCTCTGGCCTGTCATCTTAACACTGGTCTCTGTCCCGCGGACCCACCACGCCACGCGTCATAAGGGTGCCATGTCGCTATGGAGAATTGCATTAGAAATCTCGATAGCGACATAGCGCCTAACCATTGATTTGCGCAGATTGGACGATGGGGAACATGCGGGTAAGAGAAAATAGACTTAGGGGACTTAGGAAATATTGCAAGGTTAGAAATATTTAATTTTTTCATTTTTCCTGGGCAATTTTAAATATTATTTAAACTAGAGGGAGGGACCGTTGGGGAGGGCAGGCACTTCAAAATTTGAAATGTGGCGGGGGGCAAAATGTGGTAACATTCTGGCGACTCACAGGGGATGCAAGCCTGCTATGCATCAGACCAGTGGCCTTATGTATCCATTGGACTATGGAGTCAAAAAATGGGTCTGGTGAACTGTAAAACCCTAACCACTGCCTATGAGAGGTCAAAACATGAAACCCTGCAACTGGAGCCAAAAAACAAAAACTTCCTCCTCTGCGACCTCAAAACTTCGAAACCTGGCTACTCACAGAGAGAAACCCGTGCATGTGCACTTCTTGGAAAGTAGGAACAACAAAAAGAAACTAAACTACTTATGTACATGGATTCCCAAATTTTTAGAAACAGGGCTTCAGATAGATCCCATTGACTGGAATGGGCAGAATTTCACCATTTGGCCTGCTTAGCTGGAATGCATTGGCCTGTTTGCAGCTGGAGATCAGATAAGGGCCACTCCATAGTGGATCAAATTTGGAGTGCCTTCCTGGTTTTGCTCTGTCTGAGTCCCACTTGAGAACTAAATCTCCCTCTCTAAAGATTCTGGCCCTTGCCTTCTTATCAAAACTCTTCTTCATCTGCTGCTGGTGTATCTCCAGGGTTTGCATAGCTTTGTTTCTCTTTTCTTCCAGTTCAATCAACTCTACCATTCTTACTGACATGGAACTATTTTCAACCAATTCCAGCTGATGAGCCAACTCCAAGGATGGGAATTCCAACGAGATTGGAAGTTTGGCCAGAAATGGAACAGAAATGGCCAGTAATATCCAGCCCTCATGATCTTCATGGAAGTTGTTCTTGCAGAGAAGTGGCCACTATCAGGGCCATCATGAAGTTCTTTAATCATCCTCTCGACCTGATCCTCTTCAATACATCTCAATAGGGTCCCATTAAAATCCCTCCTGAATAGGATATCATCAATCACAACATAGGGAATGGATTGCAGTCTATATTGTCTTCTTTTATCTCTGTCGAATCCCTAAGGGTATCCATTCCCTAATAAAAAGTTCCTCATGTCATCCATCCAGCTCCTTGGGGCATTAACATTCCTTTCCTCCTACTGCTCTGCAATTACCATAGCAGTCCCTTCATCCGAATCCTAACTTGATAACATTTCTTTGCATAATCCTCTCCCTCTTACCAATTTGGTAATCTAAATATCAACATCATATTACATTACCCTAGTGATCCATCCAGCTCTCTTTTCACTGATGTCCTTGCTTAACAGGAAGTCTTTTACACTCGCATGGGGCACCAACAAATGGATCCTATTGTGGGATAAGAGGTGTCTAAATTTCTTCAAGGCTCTAATGACTGAAAGGGCTTGCTTCTCAACAAAGCTATACTTATCTTCATATTCCTTGAGTCCTTCACTAAAGAAGGCTATGGGCTGCTCCTCATTCTTGTCATTTGTTTGAGTTAAGACAGCAGAAACACTTGACTCACCACCTAAAGTGTAGAGGATGAAATCTTTCTCAAAATTTGGGTTCATGAGAGTGGGGGCTGAGGCTATGGCTGCCTTAATTTCTTCAAAACTCTTCTTCCCCTCCTTGGTCCATGAGAAGACCATATCTTTCTTAAGCATGGTTGTAAGGGGTTTCACCATGATGGCAAGATTAGGAATAAACCTTCTTACAAAATTTATCCTACCAAGGAAACTTTGCAGCCCTTTCTTGTGTTTAGGGAGAGGAAGGGCAAGTATTGCTTTTGTTCTTTCTGGATCAATGGTCAACCCACCCTTAGATACAATGTGTCCCAGTAATTTTCCTTGGCTTGTAGCAAAGACACACTTGGCTAGGTTGAGGGAAACCCCAAACTCTCTACATCTTAGAAATACTTGTCTCAAATGATCAAGATGATCTTTTACATTCTTGGAATATACAGTTATATCATCAAGGTATACTAAGACAAACTTGTCGATTAATCTTTTGAAAGCCACCTCCATTGCCTTTTGGAATGTGGCACCGGCATTTGTTAGTCTAAATGGCATCTTGCAATAAGCATAGGTGCCCCATTTAGTAGTAAATGTTGTCTTATATTTGTCAGATTCTTTAACCAACACTTGGTTATAACTAGAAAATCCATCAAGAAAAGAGAACCTCCTTGACCCACTGACCTTGGACAGAATTTTCTCCATAGAAGGGAGAGGATGGTGATCCTTAAGGGAAGCCTGATTAAGATCCCTAAAGTCCACACACAATCTGATTTCTCCATTCTTCTTCCTTACAGGGATAGGGTTAGCCACCCATGATGAGTGTTTGATAGGAAAAATTATGTTAGCTTCAATTAACTTGGATAGTTCCTTCCTCATTAAGGGTTCAATCTTGGGATTCACTGGCCTCTATTTTTGCCTTACGGGTTTGACCCTATCAACTAAATCTATGGTATGCTGAAACAAACTAGGGTCAAACCCCTTTAAGTCATCATACGTCCAAGCAAACACATCATTAAATTCTTGACATAGATGAATGAAACTTTCTTGCTCAGCCTTAGAACATACCTTCCTCATGTTAAGAGATTTTCCATTAGCAATAGTAACTGGAGCATGATCATCCTTTTCTGCAGCTAGACTTATTCCTTTGCCTCTTGTCTGATCATCAGGATTAAAGACACTCTCCAAGGTAATGAGACCCTTGGGCAACTTGTTGGAACTGAGGTGAATGATCTGATCACCATACTGGTCTTGTAGTCTTGACTGATTTCTTTATGAAAATTCTGCTTCATTCTGCAAGAAACTCACAACTTGCTCATCGGACTCAAACACTTGCCAATGAGTATTATTATCAGGAACATCAGGCCTTACTACCACCCTTATTTGTTGCTTCTTCTTTTCCTCAAGATTCCCTGGTACATCATAAGATGCACCCACTGCTGCAAGTCTATCAGCATATTTTTTTTCTTTCCTAGGAATGCTCTGGATATTAAATGCTTGGAAACCCTCAAGAAAATCCCAGACTCTGTGTTTGTAAGACTTGAGCAGGCCATTTTTGGTGATATTCTGATTTCTCACTTGGTTCACTACCAACTCACTGTCTCCATATACTTTCAAGGCTTGAATTCCCCTCTTTTGGGCAAGTAGGAGACCTTGGATCAAAGATTCATACTCGGCCACATTATTGGTACAACTGAATTGGAGCCTAAAAGAGAAGTAGTATCTTATTTGTGCAGGAGAGATCAACATAACACCAGCCCCTGATCCATTTCTATTCCTTGAGCCATCAAAGTACATACTCCATATTCCACTTATGTCATCATTAGCTCCAACAAGATCAGGAACTTGAGCCTCCTTCTCTATTATGCAATATGTACTAAGGCCTGTCTCAAGAGTTTCCGGCATAGGTTCAAACTGACATGTATTTGCCCACTCATCTAAGAAGAAATCAGGAATCTCTACTATGGAGGTGGCAGGCTCATTTACTATGTCAGTTTCATCCATCTCCAAAATGGGGCAATTCATATTAATGAAGTTGGGAGTGTAGGGTTCAGTGTGATGAAAGGCTTGAGGTTCTGCCCTAATTGAAGCATTGGCCCCATATCTGGTCTTAAATGACATATAAGACCAATCAACAGATATGAATCCACCTATTTGGGCAGTGAAGTCTCTTGAAAGTCAGATGGCAAAATAGGGCTTGACTTCAGCAACATATATGTCTTGAATCATAGTACAACCAGGGCATGCATGTAGGGCCATTTCCACATTCCTAAGGATGCCTACGGTTTTGACAGTACTCCCATCTAGTTGTAACACATCCCTAATAATGGGCTCATATTTCATTCCTAAAGCATCAACAACACACCTAGCCATTACTGAGCTACTAGCCCCCGAATCTATCATGCAATTATGGACTAACTTGCCCCCTATAATCAGAGAAACATAGAATGGAGGAGGTCTAACCTTTTTATTTGTCTCTACATCACCTGATGGTTGTACTAAACTAATGTCACTCTCCATGGTAGATGACTGATCTTTGGGCTCAATCTTTTCCAATTCTTGCTGCAGCATCCTTTTCTGCATTGGTATGGTGGCAACTGCATCCCACATGGAGATGCTTACATTGGTCTTTTTCATTTGCTCTACCACAGTCAAGGGTGTATTAGGAATTTTGGTGGAAACTTTGGGAGCTGTACCCATGAGAGGCTGAGATGGAGCAACATAGGGATCACTTGCATCCTCCTTTCTTGGACCTTGCCTTTGCTATTGTGAAGTGTTTGTCTGCTCACTTGCTATTCGTATATGAGGTATAACACTCAAAGTTGAGGCTTGCTTAGGAGAAAGGGGGGCAGTATGTTCCATAGCACTCTTTTTGCTTCTTGTGTTATGAGCAATGAAATCCTGGTTTACATTACAATGCTCCTCCATCTAGTGATTCATAAAAGAGCAATCACCCTACCTCTGAATATATGAGGCCTCCTTGGGATAATCTTCCTTGTATGATTGCTTCACTACGGACTCCTGGATAGTTAGGGCCAAATAAGATTCTGCCTTCTGACATAGGCAATAGGTATAAGAATAGTTACATGAAGGACATAAGTCTTGATCTTGGGCTAAGTTATTTTGAGGAACTAAAGCTCTACTCTGATTTGAGCTTGAAGTAGCAGCATAACTATTTTGCCTATTCTGATCAAAGGAGCTATTCCAATGATTAGGAGGCCTACCACCACTTGGAGCCTGATGTTGTAATTGGGGAGGCTTGCCACTTTGGGCTTGCTGCCTTTCTAAGGCCACCACCTTGTTACTCATTTTTTGTATTAGAGAAAATCTATCCTCTAATCTCTTCCCTTGGTCCTTCAACTCCTTCCCCTATTCTTGCAATTTTTTATCCAGAGTCCTCTCTCTTTTCTCTGTATTTAGCAATAGACCTTGGAGCATTTCCTTGAGCTCATCTATTCCATTTGAGGATGTGGAAGCTTGGGGACCTGGAGTAAGGGTTTGTGATGTAGAAATTGTAGGAAGGGGGGCTATCGCTGGTTAGTGGTTGGGAACATCAGGAAAGAAAGGCATAGGAGGCCTTGGAGCCAACTTTCCTCCTTGTATTAGGATGTTCTCAGCCTTTATAGCTGTCTCATAAGCATTCAGTAATGTATCCCCTCCCATAGTTTGGATTGTGGTGGCAATGTCACTGTTGAAAGCTCTAAGGTAATGCAAGAAGGCATTACCAGGGGTAGGTTTCACTATAGTAGGTATCCTATCCCATGTCTTTTGGAATCTATAATTAAAATCAGTCATACATTCATGGGGGGCTCTTTTTATTGTAGTCAGCTGCTCTAGTAGTGACAAATGGTCACTCTTATCCTCAAAATGTTTTCATAATCCTGCTCCTAGTCCATCCCAATCAGTTATGGAACCATGAGCTAAGCCTCTATACCACTGTAATGCTTTTCCTTTTAAATATGAGGCTAGAAGTCTGACAGAAACATCATCTTCTGTAATACCATGAATATTGCAGACATTCGCTACCTCTTGGATATGCTCTAGAGGGGAAATAGAAGTTTCACCAGTAAAATCAGATATACTTTTTAGTGAAGATACTGGTATATCATGTCTTTGGGCTAACAACAGAGGACTTCCACCATTAAAGGTGGAAAAAGCTTGAACTCTTGGCCGTGCCATATAAACAAGTGTTCTATTGATGAGTGTTGATGGCAATCTAGGCTGAGTTCGAATAGTAGGGGGAGTAGAGATAGATCTTACAGGTATATCAATTGTTATTCTACCCCTAACTGGTGATAATGAAGTTCTAGTCCTTCTTCTCCTAGGATTTGAAAGAGAAAGCTCTTGATATTGAAATTTACCTTTAGAAGACGCCCTTGTTTCAGTCCTGGGCATGAATCACTGCAAACTTGGTCTGGAACCAGACTTTTTGATGTTTAGAGTCGCCAAGTACCTGAAGAATCAACCTCTTAAAGGCTCAAAAACTGAAGTCAGCACTACTTCTTCAGCATTTACCTCTAGAATTCTTTCTTCTTGACACCAGTAGATCTGGAATCTTCTGATATGAGTCCCACCGGGTGTGCGAAAAACTGTTGTCACTTAGGTTTGTACCCTTGTCCAAGGCCTATGCGCGAGGACAACCTAGCGAAACATGGAAACAACCTCCAAGCTGTAGGACTTGAACTGCGAGGTTGAGTCTCCGGAGAAGGCCGGCTTCCTCTTACTGTCAGGGCGCACCTATCTATTCTCAGAAGGGAAAGGGAGAAAGAGAGCATTAAAGCAAATCTACCTAGTCTAATCTAAGGCGGTGATGCACCAAAACAAAGTGTTCAGACTCGTTCTTCACCCAAATATGCACTACGGAACTAGGGTAACATTCAAGGTCATACACTCATTTAGAGTTATATCAACCAACAGCCACATATAGATCAGGAGACAAACTGAATAACACCAGGAACAGAAGATTTCACTTGTATATTATTCAATAGGCCAAAGATAGATACAGTATGCAGACCACTGATCTCAACAATGCATCAACGAGAGGCAAAACGATACACATACATGTTGATGGCTGAAAGAGATGATACAGGATGTTCATCTAGCTTAGAGACAAAGGGATTTTTACACTGCAAATCTGCAAGCAGCAGCAGAGAAATCAGGAAGAGTTGACCTTGAAAAAAGATCACAAAATTGCCTTTATAATTCGGGCATGACTGAGGATTTTTTGCATTACATTCACTTCTCACCTACTGGCATTAATTCCTCATCTGCAAAATCCAATCAAGGATCTGATCTAGGCATGGCTCTGGGTATAGAAAATCCAATATCTCGTTGAAAAAAGGGGCACTGAAGGGGCAGGAATGGCGCCACAACATTCCCTGACATGGTAGATGGATCGACTGGATAGATGGAGTGTCCCTCTGCACCTGGTATTCATTTTGAGTTGGTGGCAATTGATTATGAAATCAGATCCATGGCAAAAAATAAATAAATGATTTCTATCCTTTCTGGTTCACGAAACAGCAGGGTCAAAAAAGTCAACCAGGTCTACATGCTGACTGGGCTATGTGGGGCAATCACTTTTCGCCCCTTTTCCACCCTGGCAGTCCTCTTCATGCGCTGACTACACCTTTATGTTTAACTGGGCACTATGTCACTATGGGCACCATGCCCTGAAGTTCCTAATAGCGACATAGCGCCCAACAGTTATTTCTATCCATGGTGGTACCAAACTGTGACTGCTATGCCCCAACCTGACTATATCATTGACTTGGCAACTTAACTATCTATCATAACTATGATGTTAATTGTGCATCCCCCCTAGGCCCCAAGGACACATGGCAGAAGGGCTCCAACTCGCTATGGCAAACCTCGCGCAACTTCCCCATAGAGTGATGGCGCCTGCCCTTGATCTCTGCAGATCTGACGGCTCAAAACTCAACCCCTGACTGCACTAGCCGCATTGAAGATCTAGTGCCACCTCATGTCTATGTTCTGACCTGGCATATGTGGCAGTCCTTCATTGGCATGACGTAGCACCATTCTGGTGAATTCCATAACACTTGGCCCCACTGACCTGCCACGTGGTACTAAGGTGCTATGTCGCTATGGGAAAATTGAGGCAACCTTCCCATAGCGAGATAGCACCCAACTACCATCTCACTCTTTGATGCAAACGTGGCATATTCTGAAATGCCACCGTGGTAGATGAGGTACCACCCTGACCAATCACGAGGCCACAATGTTAGATAGCTCATCCCACCTGCCCCGTCCTACGGTCCCACCAAACTTGAGAGTCCATCATGGTCTGTTTTCTGTTTGGGCGCTATGTCGCCAATGGAAAACTCGTGAGTTTTTCGACGGTGCCATGGCGCCCCACCAGCATTTCTAAACTTTTCGACTGCCTGACCTCTTCCCGCCGCAAAACTGGCCTGTCGTAGACTTGCTTGCCATCACACCTCCCGGCCGGGCGCTATGTCGCTAACGACGATAAGGACCCATTTCCCGTTAGCGACATGGTGCCCTCCGGTGATACACATCATCCTCTGGCCCGTCGTCTTAACACTAGTCTCGATCCCGCGGACCCACCACGCCACGCGTCATAAGGGTGCCATGTCGCTATGGAGAATTGCGTTAGAAATCTTGATAGTGACATAGCGCCTAACAATTGATTTGCGCGGATCGGACGATGGGGAACATGTGGGTAAGAGAAAATAGACTTACGGGACTTAGGAAATATTGCAAGGTTAGAAATATTTAATTTTTTCATATTTCCTAGGCGATTTTGAATATTATTTAAACTGGAGGGAGGGACCGTTGGGGAGGGTAGGCACTTCAAAATTTGAAATGTGGCAGGGGGCAAAATGTGGTAACAGTGCCTTGGGTCAAATATATGTAGATTTGGATATCTAAATATTAAGTCTAAAAGTGGTAGAAAAACATACATTTTTATTTGTTTTTTTTTTGGTTTGGAAGCGCCATGATTTAGGTCATAGATCAAGGAAAGAAATGGATTGTTAAATAAATTTCCCATATCACCTTATGCAAATGCCCAATGCATTATGGTCAAAGGTGGATTAAAAAAAGGGTATTGGAATGGTACTTGAAAAGTCAGGACACCATTTTAGAAGTTAGCAAGACCATGGTTTGTAAAGGTAGCAGTTGAATGCTCAACATTTTATCCTTACATTTTTCATCTCAATATAGGTTGTACTTTAGAAGGAAAGTTCCAAAATTGATGAGCTAGTTGGCAAAGTTGAAGTAGATTTTCTCCAATAGTGCTTGAACCACTAATGAATGAAGGGAAGGAGATTGCATTAAGCATCAAATGTAGAGGCCCATGTGAGATATGATACCTTGAGGTTTTTCCAAGATAAGTGGCAGCATTCCTTTTTGTGTTGTAATTTAAAAATGTTTTTGGATTCCCACTCGAGTTTACTAGTCACAAAATCTTCAAATGTATCATGATTACTCATACCTTCTAGCAGTCAATGCAAGTAGAAAATGCATGGAGCTAGTAGCCTAGTTGCCCCAGCCTAGTCATAAATCTAGCCCTAGCACTATTAGGAGGGATACAGGATAAATTTTTTGTTCAAAGAAATGAATTACATGAGAATAGGATGTCCTTGGAATTGTGTACAAATCATTGCAAAGGTTTTTATTTGGAGTACAATGCCAAATATGACATTTTCTAAAAAGATGTAGAGAAGAATGATGTCAATAGAAGACCTACGATTAACAAACCTTGCAGTTTGAACTTTCACCTCCATTAAATGTTGAAGAAGACCCCAATAGGTGATGGAATTAATCCATGACATCTCCGTCATATCCTACATTTTTTCCCCTCCAATAAAGAAAACATAGTATTTTCTTTTGTTTGTTGGATTTTCACCTCCTTCTATAAAGGAGTATAGGGAGTTGTGCTTGATGACCCTAACAAGGAATGAGAAAAAGCTCCTCCAAGTGAAGTTGCATTAAGAGAAGAAGGCATTGCATTAGTCAAAAGTTAAAATCATTATGTCCCACATTCATACCACAAGCAAAATTTGAAATATTTATAAACCCAAATCACACAATAAGGCAATGTCTAAAAGCTCATGCCTTTTGAGATGCAAGCAAGCTCATATGGGCCCTAGGCTGGTTGGATGATGAATGTAATGAAATTTTGAATATTCACACATATGACTGGATGATGACACAGTCAGATGATAAATCAAATTATAACATGTGGCAGTAGGTGACCGATTCATAGAATGACACATGGAAAGGCACTCTAGACATAGCACAAAAAATGAGGTAGCAATGCGCCTAGGAGTGACACATGGTGCAATATCTCTATGTCACTAGTGACATGGTGGAGCTAAGAACTATAGAAACAAAGCGATAATCTACCATGTGCCAGGGGTAGTGAGGTGCCAGTTTTGATCAAACACACAAGATTTTGCAACATGGCATGAAATCAATGACTATCACTATGTTGCCAGGAAAAGTTGCAAGAAATATAGCCATGGTGACATAGCAATGTGCTAACATGTGGTTGTGGGCCCACTTTAGAGGTGTGATAGGTACAACCAATCAAGTGGTGCCACATGGTGATGACATGGTGGGGTGCCTAGTAGATGATGATGTGGCATAGTAATTAGGAATAGGAGACCCAATGAGGGGTAGAAATAGGCCAATCAGAAGGAAAAAAATGTCAAGATGGTCAAACCTAGTTTGATCTTGATTGTTAAATGAGGGAAAATTCAAAAGTGTTAAAAAACATAAATTTTGATGATTTTCTTCAAAATCATATGTAGGAAGTTTTTTTTTAATCAAAGGGTTTGATTTTAAACTTTTGACTTTAGAAAATATTTAAATTTTTGCAAAAAAGGAATTGTAGACCTAAAAACTAGTCCAAGGACCTGAGGTTCAAACCAAGATTTTGGGAATCTCCAATGTGCTGACATAGCACTATCATATACCGTTGGAATTGGGAAGGAATGAAATTTCTATATTTAAGGTTTATTTTTTCAAGAAAAGTAGTTTGTTTGAGTTTGTTAGGGTTTTGTCATAGGTACTCATTTTTTAACCCCATTCAATTAAGACAATTGAAATTTGATTTTTGGCAAAAGGGTGAACTAGGTGAATGCCAGAGGCAATAAGATTTTAGTTTGGGATGGATTTTTTGCCTCCAAGTCAGTTTAATGAATTTTTTTAGCATTTTACATGCATATGTGATGTTTTTGTCAAAGATAGGGTTTTTCATTAGTCAGAGGAATGTTTTTGAGTTTATTGAGACATAATGGTGAAATTACTATTAGATTTCAGTTGTAGAGAGAAGAGAGATGCTTTAAAACAACAAGAAATGAAGATTCAAGTGGACACATCATTTTGAGATCAAATTAGTGATTTCAATCCTTCCCTATATGTTTCTCTTTCTCTCTCATTTTAGGGGTTCCAATTCTCATTTCTGCAACTATGATATTGCAAGGATGATTCTATTTTAGTCTTATTATTGTGATACCACCACTCTTTAGTTTTATCTATTGGGAAAACAACAATAATGAAGCTAATATAGATAGTTTAGATCTATTTTAGTGGTTTTAGTAGTTATTTACATGCATCTTGAATGTATAGTTTCAAAGAAATGAATACAATGGGAAGTAAACTTCTTAGTTTCATTCTAATTCTCATCACCTATCTCTACAATATGCAATATTTTGTGGTTTAGGGACAAAACAATTAAACCCTTTTGCATTCCCTTAAGGTTGTATGTCTTGTGTGTTTTGTTGTTGGTACAAAGAGCTAGGTAAATGCTTGATGTATTTGGCAAGGTTGTTGGTTATTTGAGAAGGATGTTTCATGAGAATGAGGTCATTATGAACACCGATGTCTTATTTACAAAGTGATAGGATAGATTTGATATCTTGATGTATGGAATAGGTCACTACTATTATAGATGTATGTGTATGATTTATGGAATTGCTCAATACATAAGGCACTAATCAATTACATAATCAATTTGTTCTTACTGTTGCATATTATGGGATTCTCTGAAATAAAATTTATAATCATCCATTTCCCTTTCTATTTAAGAGTCGAAAGGATGCCCTCACTTAGCTTGTGGATTTCATAGAATTTGTAATTTTCTACTACACATCTTTGTCATTGCATGAGTATAGGAGAAAAAAGGGTTTTACCTACCTTTTTTTTTTAATTTAAGTGTATTCTTTTGAATAATTAGTACCATATCAATGAATTTGAGGTACACTTGTGTAGGTTTTGAAAAGCCTGAAGTAGAAGAAGGGTCTAGCCTTATAGTTGGCTTTATGTCTGAAAGGGTATGTTGTAGATGGGAAGTAGCTGCGCCTAGATTTATTCTGTTCTCATCAAGATAATTTGAAGCATAATATTTTAAAACATCAAAAAAGGAGCAAATTTTTTGGGAATTCTATGAAGAAATTCATTGTTAAAAGTGCTGGAATATTTGGCATAAATTGTATTTTTAGAATTTGTATGATCTAGACAAATCTTGAGAATTTGAAAAAGTTTCAATATTTATAGCAGGAAGAATTTACTACAACAACAAGGTCATGAAGTTTTTTCTATCTCTTTGCTAAAGATTCATGTCTCCCAATGAAGTTTTATCCTTTTGCATCAATATCTTTGAAGTTTTAGTGTAAATTGTGTTGTTACTACTGTGTTCATCTTAAATCAATTCATCCAAATTTTTGTTTCAAGGTGTTGTTACAAAATCAAATTCAAGTGTGCTTTGATGATTGACATTTCTCCTACAACTGAATGTCTAGTTCAAATTTGTCAAGTGACAAATTATGTTTTATTTCTCACATGTATTAGTGGTAACTCTTAATCTTTATATTAGTTTTTCTGAGTTGATTTCATTGTAATATTTTGAAAGACTTTTAAGTTGAATGGGTAGATCTGAAGCTTTTGATAGTCTCTTGAAAAAGATGTATAAGTTCTTGATAAGTTTCAAGGTGGTTTTGAAAATCACAATATTGATTTCTTTATCATCTTTCAATGAGGTAGTGACTCTACAATGTTTTATCAATGGTGTAAAGGATTTTTAGTATGCACCCATGTCAAATCAGCAAATCAATGTTTTGCATAAACACTAAATGAAATTTTTCTTTTCATGATTTTATTTTCATCGAATGCCAAGTAATAAAAATGGTTGGCTCATTTTAGTGGTTTTCAGCACTAGAAGAAAGAGGTAGAGATTTTATTTTAAGATGGATTCAAATCTCAGATCTAAGATTAGTTTGCCAAGTTATGAAAGTTTAGAAATATGTTGATCACAATCATTCTCTTCATCTAAGAAATATCAAAATGAACCTTGAACTTATCACTACAAGACTTATCAGCATATAAAGAAAATCCAAATTGATCAACAAATGAAGTAGAGAAATCAAATTTCATGTACTCCTTACATTCAGTTACCGAAGGTGAGTTGCAATCTTTTGACACATGCAACTTTTTGAAAGTAGAATATGAATCCTTCAAGTTTCTAGTTGATAGCATGTAGCAGTCATATGTAGATGATGATTTTTAGATTGATTCTAGTTTCCATGATCATGCTAATTTGTTCCTCATAGTGAGCATGATGTAGAAGTTTCTAATTTGTACATGTACTATTAGAATGTAGATGTAGATCTAGTTTTTCCAAGTAAGTTATTTCAGAATGCTAATTTGAATGGTGAAACTAATGCAAGTAATGTTCTCATCTTACCTCATGTAAGTACAGATGAAAATCAGATATATGATAGAGGTAAGAATTTTTGATAAGTTTCGATGGCCTAGGGCCATCATTTGTACAGTTTAGGAGTAGTTGTTTTTGTTTTCAATAAGTTGTTTGAGAGAATTTTTTGCTATCAGGTGTTTGGTCTTCTTCTTTTAGTGATTCTAAAACCTTGCCATACCCATAAGGGACATGCACCACTAGAAAAAGCCACTATTGGGACTCAAAATTGAAACCCTAATTTTGAGTATCATCATAAAAGTTAAGCCGCATAAGCACATTTAATGAATATGTACCCAATTGTCTTGTTAAGGCCTAAGAGGTATTTAATGTTTCTAAAACCTTCCATTTAGCTTGGCAATGCATCCTATGAAGATAAATTTCCATTCGGACTCATTCCATGAAGTTCCAATTGGAGCAATGTTCAAATCCGCATTTTTGCTCGAGTATCAAACAATGATAGGTAGCCTAGTTTGCATTTGAATATCTCACACCCAAAAATGTTTCATGACTCGCTAGTTTGGGAGTGTTTAATATGCATATTAGAGAATCTATATTTTAGATTTCAAGTTATTTTAAGATGTTTTGACTAGGTTTTGAATCCCTCGACATTAGTTGTTTATTATTGTCTTTCTAATGTAAATTATTCAAAATTATGGGAGGCCCTATTTGACTAGTTGTAACTTTGACCCAATTGACCAAAATGAGAAAATTCCTTTTGCATTACATTCTATTAGTTAGAAAATTGTTATTTTTTAGATTTGAGCTCTTGATTAATCCATTTGTTTAGTTTTCAAACATGTTTCCAAATGCAATTTGTGAAGTTTTATTAGTGTTAAGAAATGCAGATTGATCGGTACCCCTATTCAGGATGTCATAACTCTAAATCCATGATAGGTGAGATTGAATTTATTGTTTGATTATGTTATATTCTAAAAATTCTTTAAGTGTGCTAGTTTTAATGTCTTGAAAAATCCATTTGCACACTTTTCCAAGTCCATTCCATTTGAGAAATCACTTTTTTGCCATTGTTCCCAGTTCTACAGATCCAAGTAGCGCACTTTGATAGCTCACGAAATGTTCCCAATTATTCATCATCAACCCTAATCATAGATTTATACTCTCCTCATAAAAAAAAAACTAATGCCCCAGTTTTTGTGCCCCCAAGTGTCAATTTGACCTATTTTCAAAGCTAATATCGAATACATTTTATGGTTTTCTTATATGTTTTCTTGTATGCAGTTTTGTGAATGTAGCTTTGATGATAAATATGTTTTGACCCAAGTGTCATCATGAGATGTGATCTAAAAGTTTGTGAGAATGTGGAACAAAGAATCACTTTGTCTGATTTCAAGGCTTAGTCAGGTGCTTTTGTGAACTTTTAAGGCCAATCAGAGGACCTCTTGGTAGGAAAATGTATTTTGCATGAGCATGGTAAATTGAGTTTTAATTAATCAATTGTTGGTAGATTTCAATCTAGTTTGAATTCAACTAGTTTCAAGATGTTAATTGATCACTTTGAATGGTAAGACATTTTAGTTTGAATTTTTCTTTTAGCCAGACCCAATTTGGGACCTGATTAATTTCATTAGATTAAAATCCAAGTTATTATAGAAGCAAAAATGTAAATAAGGATGAATTCTCTTTTGAGGTGATGAATATATCCAAGAGTTGTTTTCCAAATGGTTTTGTCTTTTTTGTGTGTTTTTCCAAATAGGCTCAAGGTATCGATTCAAATCAGAATGGAAACATGAAATAATGTATAAGCACTGGAAGTATGAAGATAGTAGACTCATGAATCTTCAAAATGAGTCAGCTCGAGGTGATTTGACTCTAATAAGAAAGTGATTGGGAGTGCCTTGGGTTAAATAAATGTAGATTCTTACATCTAAATAATAAGTCTAAAAAATGCTAGACAAATATACATTTTTATTTGTTTTTGTTTTGGTTTGCAAGGGGCACAATTGAGGTCATAGATCAAGGGAAGAAATGGATTATTAAATAAATTTTGCATATCACCTTATCCAAATGCCCAATGCATCATGGTCAAAGGTGGATTAAAAATATGGATTATTGCAATGGTAATTGAAAAGTTAGGACATCATTTGAGAAGTTAATAAGGCCATGGTTTGTAAAGGTAGGGGGTGAATGTTAAACATTTTATCCTTATATTTTTCATCTTGAAATAGGTTACTATAAAAGGAAAGTTCCAAAATTGATGAGTTAGTTGGTAGAGTTGAAGTAGATTTTCTCCAATAGCGCTTCAACTGCTAATAAATGAAGAGGAGGAGATTGTATTAAGCATCAAATGTAAAGGTCTATATGAGAAATGATAGTTTGAGGTTTTTCCAAGACAAGTGGCAGTGGTCCTTTCTGAATTGTAATTTGTAAGCATTTTTGGATTCCCACTTAAGTTTACTTGTTATAGATTCTTCAAACATACCTTGATTACACGTCTTCTAGCAGTCAATGCAAGTAGCAAATGCAGGGAGCTAGTAGCCTATCCGCCCCAAACTAGTGCTAGCTCTAGCCCTAGCACTGTTAGGAGGGATAAAAGATAAATTTTTTGCTCAAGTAATGAAATATCCATTAAATTCTAGAATAAGATTCTAAACAAAGCCTTGTAGAGGTTTCTATTTTAAGTACAATGTCAAATATGTCATTTTCTAAAGAGATACAGAGAAGAATGCCTTCAAGAGGAGACCTACGATCGATAGACCTCAGAGTTTGAACTTGCACCTCTAGTGAATGGTGAAGAAGATCCCAATAGGTGATGGAAATAATCAATAGTGTACCCCTCATATCCAACATTTTTTCCCCTACAACAAAGGAAACATAGTATTTTCTTATATCTGGTGGATTGCCACTAGTTTCTATATAGGAGTTAAGGGAGCTATAAATGATGATCCTAACAAAAAATGTAAAAAGCTCCTCCAAGTGTAGTCACATTGAGAGAAGAAGGCATTGCATCATTCAAAAGGTGAAATCATTAGATCCCACATTCATGCCACAAGAGAACTTTCAAGTATTTATAAAACCAAACCACACAATAAGGAAATGTCTAAAAGGTCATGCCTTTTGAGATGCAAGCAAGCTCGTGTGGGGTGAAGGTTAGCTGCATGGAAAATGTAATGAAATTTTTAATTTTCACATGCATGACTAGATGATGACATGGCCATACCACAAATTAAAACATGACACATGGCAGTAGGTGAACGATTCACAAAATGACACATTGAAAGGCCCTCCAAACATGGTGTAGAAAATGAGGTGACCACGTTGTGAGGAGTGAAACATGGCATAATGTCCCTATGTCACTAGTGATGTGGCAAAACTAAGAAACATAGTGACAAGGTACCACATGGTAGGGGTAGTGAGATGGCAGTTTTGATTAGATATACAAGATTTTACCAAATGGCACGAAATTGACGATTGTCACTATGTCACCAAGGAAAGTTGCAAGGAATATAGCCATGGAGACATAGTGATGTGCTGACACATGGAAATGAACCCACTTTAGAGGTGTGATAAGCTCGACTAATCAAGTGGTGCTACGTGGTAGTGACATGGTAGGTCACCCAGTAGATGATGACATGGCACAATGACTAGACATAGAAGACCCAATGAAGAGCTACCACATGAAAGTGTGCAATGTGATAGGTGGAAATTGGAGGGTCCAATTAGAGGGTACAATCCATCCCAATATGGGATATCAAGGAATGAAACCTAATCCCTCTACCTAAATATATATTTTTGATCTCTATAGGCTAGAACTTGAGACATAGAATAAACCATATGATCATACCAATAAACCAAAAATTATGTTGCATAGAATGATCATTATTCATTCACATATACATATTAAAGTCAATGATTTTACACAAAACACATTCGCATAGATGATGTGTTTTACAACAAAGAACAAAGGGTCTAAGACATGATTCATTATATTTACAATCAGAAATACTTGGTTACAATCTTACAACATATAGTGAGGTATCCTCTTGATCCTAGTAAAAATTTCCAGCTCAAGCTCATTACAATGTTCTCCCCTTCATTATTTTAAGGGCTTGGGTATTGCCTATCATTTATGTTTTGAGGAAGCATGAAATTTGTCAGTAACCTCCTCAATACTATCAAATTGTTGTAGTTTCTTTCCCATCACCTCTAGAGCTAGATAGCTAAAGAAAAAAACTTTGAACTAAGAAAGAGGTACATCACATGAGTCATGAATTATCCACTTCTTGTTTCTAAAATGTGGTTAGAAATTAAAGTTGAAAGTATGAATGAAGACCTTTACTACAAGTGCCCCTTTCCACAATCATCCTCATGTGTTAGAATGCACCCCAAAATTTGTTACACTTTCAAATGCCTAGTGATGTTTCATGTGATGGATATTTGAGCACATGGTTGAAGGGGAAGGCATTGTATGGATACATGACACATACAAGTTTCCAAACAAACTATTAGGGTAATGATGAAGTAGATACACACTACCTTAGGAAGTGAAAAAGCTTGCTACTTCTCTTTCAAATGTCATGGTAAAAATTTGAAACTTCATTACCATAAATCTATTTTATGGTGATGTAATTTTTAACTTTGTACATGTGATGAATCTTGGGCTAATGTTTCTATTTAATCATCATAGTGAAAATAGACATACTATAAAATTTTCTAAGCCAAAAAAAAGTTTAAAATAAAATTAAGGAAAAACTATAGCTAAGAGTATCACACTGTCAAGGAATATCTGATACTGAAATAACATAAAGTAGTAAATCTACTCTACTATGTAGATGGATTAATTCACTAGGTTTCTAAAAAATTCATTTAAGGTCAATCTAAAGTAACTTCACTTTTTATATATCCTTCAATATCTTAAATGCATCTATGTAGGTAATTATAAGTAGATTGAAATTTTGAAAGAACCCCTATTTTTGGGACATTCTCCTAATGAAAAATCATGAACATGTCTAGATGTTGACTTGGACAAAGTGCACAGATTCCTTCTCTTTTTTGAGTTATGTCTCATGCTTTGTGATGAGCATGACTAAGGATAGCTTGTGGCTCTAATCTAGGTGTCTTATGTGACACCCATTGATAGGTCCCAATGTCCTCCATCTTGGAAGTTCTTTGCCAAAAACAAAATCTAATGGCCAACATGATCATGTAAAAACCTCTTCCTTTTGTGGCTACTAAGGACCATCCAAGTCTAATGATTAAGAGTGTGGGACATGATATATGTAGTGACACAAGCAAGGATAGAATAACTAGGGCCAAAGGCTCACCCAGCTATCCAAACCAACTTGCAAGAGTTAACACAGAAGAAAAAACAACACAAACACATCACCAAGGAGAAACAAAAAGATATCTTTTATTATCTCATCAAATATTCACCCTACATGCCTAGCTGTAAGGTCTTCTGGGTTACGACCAATTACAAATACATTCACATTCAAAGATCCAACTTTTTCTCCTAAAAAATTCTTCTCCCTAAAACCTACTTAACTCTAAGCCTAAACATTCTATTTATACTTGCCAAAATGGCTTATAGATTATTCTGGAACATTACATAAGAGAAAGGCTGACACAAGATCCTATCATTAAATTCATTATCAAATTAAATATGCAAGTCAGCTCCCACTAAGAACCAAAAAATAGACAACTCGACACCCACTGGATAACTCAGCACCCACTAGGAAACTGACACTTGGCATCAACTAGCACTCGACATCAACTAGAAACTAGCACTTGGCATCACATGGCATCCACTAGAAACTAGCACTCGGCATCAACTAGGTAACTTGACACATGAAGAAACACGCGACATGCACTGGGTAACTTGGCACATGAAGGAATAACTTGGCACACATTGAGTAACTCAACACATGAAGGAATAACTCGGCACACACTAGGGTAACTCGGCACATGAAGGAATAACTCGGCACATGAAGAGTGCTATAGTAACTCGGCACCAACTAAGTAATTTTGCACCAATTATAGGATGAACAAAATGAGCAGGATAATAAGGCAACCCAGGATGCTCCTGCATCAAACAACTGGGGTTGAAAGAAATGATTCTCTTGAATCATTGAGATGTCCCAACCTAATCTGAATCCAACTCAAATTGAGAAATCCATGAAGCATCTTCAATAGGTTTGTTCTCCCACTTCACCAAATATTCATAATAATATTTTCCTCTTGTACTCTTGCCAACTCTCTGATCCAATATATCTTCAACTTTCTCAATCTATTTCTTAGGATAATAATTTGGTATAGCAACTTCATCCTCTGACTCATGATACTTATACAAATCAGCAATATTAAATATAGGAGATATATCCATGTCATCAGGTAACTCAACTTCATAAGCATTACCACTGCCAAACTTCTTAGAAATCTTACAAGGTCCAAATTTCTTCATCTTTAGCTTGCTATATGTTCCAACTGGGAATCTTCCTTTCTTTAGATGAGCCATCACCTCATCACCAACTTGAAAATCATGATGTCTTCTAGACTGATCAGCATTCTCCTTATACTTCTAATTGCTTTGTTCCAATCTCAACTTCACTTCTTTATGCAAAAATTTCATGAAATCAGTAAATTATTCTCTTGCAGTGCTTCTCTTTTCTTCACTAGCAACATCTCACAAATTTGCTATACATCTAGGATGCATTCCAGTAATAATCTCAAAAGGTGTCTTCCCTATACTCCTATTCACATAATTGTTATATGCAAATTCAGCTTGTGCCAATACCATCTCCCCATTACTCGGCTTATTCCCAACTAAACATCTTAGCAAATTACCCAAGCTTTTATTTACAACCTCTATCTATCCATCTATTTGTGGATAGAATGTAGAACTAAACTTCAATTTAGTACCCATCTTCTTCCACAAAGTCTTCCAAAAATAACCAACAAACTTACTGTCTCTATCTGAAATAATGCTTCTTGGTAATCCCTGCAATCTCACAATCTCTTTAAAGAAAATTTTAGCAACATGCTCAGCATCTAATGTCTTCTTACATGGTATAAAATGAGCCATCTTAGAGAATCTATCCATTATGTGATCTATTAGATTTGGTGCACTGCACTCTCTCCATGCCTCAGAAAAATTAGGATCAACATCACATAACTCTTTCATCTCATCAAAACCAAGAACTTCTACCTTCACTTCAGTCGAAAAAGAACGTCTTCTACTCAATGCATCAACAACTTTGTTAGTAACTCCACTCTTGTGCTTGATCACAAACATAAAACTCTACAAATACTCAACCCACTTCATATGTCTTTGATTCAATTTATGTTGACTTCCCAATTATTGTAAAGCTTTATGATCAGTATACAACACAAATTCCTTAGGCATCAAATAATGTCTCCACTTCTTCAATGCTTGAACAATAGCATAAAACTCTTGATCATACATAGAATATTTCCTTTTGGCATCATTCAACTTTTTACTAAAGAAAGAAATAGACTTACCTTCTTGACTTAATATAGCTCCTATTGCATTACCACTTGCATCACATTCAACTTGAAATACTTTGTTGAAATTAGGTAATGCCAATATAGGTAATTCAACAACCTTTTGTTTCAAAGTCTCAAAACTCTTATCAGCTCCATGTGTCCACTTGAATTCCTTTTTATCTCCCCTCATTGTTTTAGTCATAGCATTAAAAAAAGCACTGAAATTCTTTATAAAATTTCTGTAAAAACTAGCCAAACCATGAAATGATCTTACCTCATCCACATTCTCAGGTGTAGGCCATTCCAAAATTGCTTTAACCTTCTGAGGATCCATCTTCAAACCATCAGCTGAGATCACAAATCCTAGATACACAATCTCCTCTTGCATAAAAGAACACTTTTTCAAATTAATTAGCAACTTTTCCTCTTTCAACCTCTGCAATACTTGTCTAATATGTTCAAGATGTTGTTCCTTAGTCTTACTAAACATCAGAATCTCATCCAAATAAAAAATCACAAACTTGCTCAAAAATCTTTTTAGAACTTCATTCATCAACCTCATGAAAGTACTAGGTGCATTAGTCAAACCAAAAGGCATAACCAGCCATTCATACAAACCATCTTTTGTCTTGAAAGTAGTGTTCCATTCATCACCTTCTCTGATTCTGATTTGATGATAGCCACTCTTCAAATGAATCTTGGTAAAATACTTTGCTCCACTCAAACAATCCATTATGTCATCCATCCTTGGCATAGGAAACCTATATTTCACTATTATCTTGTTAATGGCTCTAGAATCAGTACACATTCTCCATTCTCCATTCTTTTTAGGTGCTAATATAGTAGGTATAGCACATGGACTCAAGCTTTCTCTGATCAAAGCTTTCTGCAACAACTCATGCACTTGTCTGTTAAGTTCTTCATTCTCTGCAGGTGTCAATCTATATGGTGCTTTGTTTGGAAAACTAGCTCCAAGAATCAGATCCATACAATGACTTATATTTCTTATAGGAGGTAAACAATCAGGAATATCTTCAGCAATAATGCCTTTATATTCATTCAACAACTCTGCAATTTCTCCTGGTACTTAGCTTCCATTGGTTTCTATTATCACTCAGTCACCATTGACTAGCACTCGGTTAACACTATTTTCTCGCACTCGATCTCCATTGACAAAACTTGGTTTTTTTGGAATTATAGCAAAAAAAACCTGATTCTTCTTCACTTTCTTTTTAAATTGTTTCCCATTAACCATGCAATTTTTTATAGCAATACAATTAACCTCATCTGGACTTTTGATCAAAGGCAACAATGTTTATTTCTTCCCATTTACCCAAAGAGTATATTGATTCAATCTTCCATCATGTACAACATATCTATCATATTGCCAAGGTCTACCCAAAAAAATATGACAAGAATCCATGGGCATAATATCATACAAAACTTCATCAAAGTAATGTCCAATTTTGAACTTCACAAGGCATTGCTCACTCACCAATATCTTATGCTCATCTTTGATCCATGAAACATGATAAGGTTTGGGATGTTTTAGCCTTTGCACCTACAACTTTGTAACTAGCTCTTCTGATGCCAGATTTGTAGAACTTCCACTATCAATGATCACTTTGTAGCATTTTCCAACCATCTTACATCTTGTCTTGAAAAGACTTCTCCTTAAAACAGGTTCCCCATCACTTCCCTTATTACATAAGGTTCTTCTCACCATCAAATTTTCTCCACCCTTAGGTCCACTTGGTGAACTCTCAATGTCTTCTTAAATCATAGAATTTCTATTATTCTACCCACCTTCAGAAGATCTACATTCAAAGGATCTATGCCCTTCTTTGCCACATCTAAAACAATTACTATGAAATCCACCTCTAGAATAAGAATTACCTCTTCCTTGTTAAGAATTAGTGCCTCCTTGGTAAGAACTACCACCTTTCCATTTAGTCTTGCCTTTGTCATCATTCTTCCATTTAGATTTGCCTTTATCCTGCATAGAACTATCTAATCTGCCACTTTCTCCATAAGATCTACCTCTGCCTCTCTAGAATCTACCACCTTGACCTCTCTATCTTTGTTCATGCTTCTTTGTCAAGATCTCCTAGGCTGTCAAGGCATATTGATATGCTTCTTTTACACTTTATAGCTTCACAAAACTTATTTCATCTTGTATTCCAGATCTTAATCCATTAATGTACCTTGCAATTTTCTCAACATCATCATCCACATGTCTTGATTTGATGTCCAGTCTATAGAATTCCTCAGTATACTCTTTCACAGAAGCTAAATTGGTAATCAATAGGAAGGAATTTGTTCTTTACCTTGTTCACCATCTTTGGCCAAGTTTTGATCTTCTCCTTTCCTCTCCTTTGTCTATCAGTTTGCAAGTGCTCCCACCATAGTGATGCATGACCTTTCAACCTAGTGACTGCAATCTTCACTTTTCTATTATCAAGAGTTTTTTCATACTCAAAGAACTTCTCCATATCAGAGATCCAATCCAACACAACATTGGTGTCCAATTTTCCATCATAAGGAACAACTTCTACAATAGGCTTTGAGTTCGCTCTAGACAATACTCTCAATAATCTTGCTTCATCTTACTCTTCTTTAGGTTCTTGATTAGGGATTGGTGCTGCTGCTTCATCATGACTTACATCATCAAGATGTGTTCCTCTCCTCTGGGCTATCTCCACAGTGTCTAATCTAGCTACAATTTGTCTCAATTGATCCAATATAGCATTATCAACATTATTTCCTCTACCATGAACCATCTTTACAAATTAGGTTCTTGCAAGATTGTAACCCTCTACAAGTTACAGGTCAAATCCACAGATCTGCCACCCTACAACCAAATCCATATTAGGGTTCTACATGATCCAATCTCCACAAGGATGAACCTCGAGCTCTGATACCAACTAATACAGGCAAGGATAGAATAACTATGGCCAAAGGCTCACCCAACTATCCAAACCACCCTGCAAGAGTTAACATAGTGGAAAACACAACACAAACACAACACCAAGGAGAGAGAACAAGATATCTTTTATTATCTCATCAAATATTCACCCGACATGCCCAGCTGTAAGGCCTTATGGGTTATGGCCAATTACAAATACATTCAGATTCAAAGATCCAACTTCTTCTCCTCAAAACTTCTTCTCCCTAAAAACCTACTTAACTCTAAGCCTAAACACTCTATTTATACTTGTCAAAATGACTTACAGACCATTCTAGAACATTACATAAGAGAAAGGCTGACACGGGATCCTATCATTAAATTCATGACCAAATTAAATATGCAAGTAAGCTCCCACTAAGAACCAAAAAATAGACAACTCGACACCAACTAGGAAACTGGAACTCGACATCAATTGGAAACTGGCACTCAGCATCACTCAACATCCATTGGAAACTAGCACTCGACATCAATTGGATAACTTAGCACATGAAGAAACACTTGGCATGCACTGGGTAACTTGGCACATGAAGGAATAACTCAGCATGCACTGGGTAACTCAGCACATGAAGGAATAACTCAACACACACTAGGGTAACTCGGCACATGAAGGAATAACTTGGCACATGAACAGTGCTATAGTAACTCAGCACCAACTAAGTAACTGGGCACCAATTGTAGGATGAACAAAATGAGCAGGATAACAAGGCAACCGAGGATGCTCCTACATCATGTAGAGATTCCATCAAACTACTTTAAAAAGGCAACATCTTTCTTCTTTTCATCCTAGGCCTCTTCTACATTGAGCACCATGAGGAGAACATATTCAAGGGTGGTTGTGAAGTGCTCCCTATTACATGGCTTTTGACTTTCTCCCTTTAATTTCTACTTTACATGTCTATGGTTACTTTCATAAGGAAACCTTAAAAACTCTTTGAGTGGGTATTTCCTTGTGAACAAAACTACTTCGACCAACCATTTGTATGGAGGAGTCATTGAGAATAGCAATCTTAATATCCTCCTTTTAAAATTTCTCTATAGAGTCTAAATTTTTAGCATTTTCGCTAAGAGCCTTTATATTTTCTCAAGGACTCTAGAAAATCCTCATGGAAATAGATACAATTCTATATCCTTAACTAGCTTTCTAGTTATTTAATCTCTAGTATCCACTTTTGAAGTGATGATCTTCTTATAATAGAAACAAAAGTTATCATCTTATTATGTCATCTAGAAAACTTGAGACTTAAGTTATTCTCATTGACATCTATAGATGTACTCCTTAATGACACTCAACTCCTCCTAAATATCCTATAAAATTTCTCTACAACTATTCTCCTCTTGGTCATGGGTTGGAGGTAAAGATGTTTCTAAGTTTTTCTATAGTTAGGTGCTATATAGGTATTCAAGGAGAAACCATGGTTTTGATACCATTAATAGGGAGAAAAACCTTCAAATTTTCATAGAAGGGATGAGGAAAAGGAAATTCTGCATGATGTATCTCCAGAAGGAAGACTTTTAGATAAGAGGGTGTGATCTATAAAGAATGGTACACAAAAGGCTCTCTAACCAAAGAATTCTTGAGCATCATTGAAAATAATCTAATCAGCTAGTACTTTCAAAAAAATCCTCATATTAGGTGAAAGCTAACAATTAATACTAAAAAATGAGTTATAAGATTAGATCTCACTCATTGTACTACAAAATAAAATTGTTGACTCTCAATTTTTCCCTTATGAGGGGAGAAACATCTATAGGAAGTCTAGTGAGTATCAAATAACCATTACACCTCACTGGATGACCTTTGAACTATTGAAGTTAGCTCTTCATTTTTTAAAGGGAAAGGGTGTCAAAAGAGATAAATGAAAACCAAGAAGATAACCCAAACCTTCTTGTACTAAGTGCATAGGCTACCCTTAGTATGAGGTATCAAGATACATAAATGAACCCTCAAACTAAAAATAATTACTTATATTTAAAGGATAAAAGTCAAGACAAAGAACAAGTCATACAATAATAACAATAAACAAAAAAAATAGAGCATATTCTCATCAATAGTCATTCAAAAATGGATATTAAAGTCCAAGTTCGTGCAATGAAGGCATTCACAAATAGGATTTGATTTACAATAGAGAACAAATGGTCCAAGGCATGATTGATTATATTAGGAATATCAATTTAAATTGTATTACAATCTTAAGGCATACAAAAAGGAGTCCCCTCAATTTGAGATATAATTCCAAGTTTGAGATCCTTGAAATGTTTTTCATTTTTCTATTTCAAAGGTTTGCATATGGCTTATTCCTCATGTTCATAAGAAATGTATAATTCATGAGCTACCCTTTCCTTCACTAGTATATCATTATTATCTTCTTCTGATCATCCCAAAATCCAACATCTATCAAATGACCTATTAAATAAGGTGGATGCAAATCACATGAATCATCAATACTCTTCTTTTCCTTTGCAAAAGGGTGTTTTCCTTAAAATTTAAAAGTGTGCGTGAAGATTTATGATGAAATCATCCCATTTCAAAGCCATCACCACATGTAAAAATGCATCTTAAAATTAGGTCTACCTTAAAATGCCCATGAATATTTTGTATGGTGGAGGTCAAAACCATGGTCAAATAGGAAAAAACTATATGGAAACATGGCCCATCCACAATTCTACCAACTAACTCTAGGGGAAATGATCACATAGACACATTTTGTACAAAGAAGTGTCATAAGTCACTACTTCCCAATAAAATGTCATGATAAAGAGGTGAGACTTAATTGTTCTAAATCAATTTTGTGACTCTGTGATATTTTACTTCACAAGCTCCACTTATACAAAAAAATTGGCATTAAGCGTATGCTTAATTTTTTTTTACTAGAGTATATCTAATTAATTTAAAGAAATTATGATCTTAAGTATTTTTCTTATTTATCCTACTTATCCAACTCTATTGAATGATTTCACAATGGAACCATTATATGAATCACTCATTATTACTCTAAAGTAATACTACATATATAATATATAACTTATAAATAACTAACATATACTAGAATTTTATCACACTACTAAAGTAATAAAATTTAATAATACATTTAATGATTTAATAACCACATTACATAAAATCATATCTTTCTTATAATAAAATATAAGTGCCTCGTCATCCCAAAACTTATAGTCACATTTAAATATCAGGTACAATTTGAAATTTGAAATTTACTCACTATTCTCCTAAGAACTTTGACATTCCATGATGAAAGGATTATATCAGGGGATTTATAAATGTAATTGCCTTATTATACAATAGAATTTTTCCCTTTTATCAATGATTTACTATAAGTTAGTTTTAGATTAGTTTTGATTAATGATAAAATGGTTAAATTTAAACATCAAGAAGTTAATTTGAATGATGGAATTATGTTGAAATTATTCTAAAAAGATAAATTAAATAATATAAATAGAATAAAATTTAAATGTTTTTTATTAAAGGAGATAGGAGAAAGAGGGTCCTTAGCCCAAAGAACAACAACAGAAAAATATTATTTTTCTGTAGGCCATTATAGCCAAGCAACAGAAAAGATCATCACTACCAAAAATTGATAGAAATCCTCCACAAAACAAAAAATAATTAAAAATTATAGAAATTAAATGTTTTATATGTAATAAATCTAATTTTAAAAATAATTTTTTTGTAAGAAATTGAATAAAAATATTTGGTTGATCAATTTTTAATGAACATATTTAAGATATGCTAGTTCAAGTTGTACCTTGAATAAAGGTTGCAAGTTGTGAAGAATATGGGCAACTTTTAGACACCACAGATGCATACATCTTAGTGCTAGAATGTCCAAAATACATCAATAGACAAAGGATATAATAAGTTCTATAAAATTATGCCACTCTCTATGTAGGAAGATTGTATGGTTCTCTTAGACCCTCTAGATATGACCCCTAGCATTAATGGTATTGGTGGGAGTCATATACTAATTAATGCACTCGATGCACCATTGACTACAATTGTACCAAAAAAATATTATTTATATATTGATTCTTTCTGGGTATTAACCTTACTATCCTCTATGATTATAGAGTATATAAAAATCCTATAAGAGCTCCATTATTTCCATGAATATCCAAGTCATTGTGCTTGAAATTTCCATATTTTTTCATCATCTATATTCTTCTCTCCTCATTGCTTATCCATCTTGACATCTTGTCTTGACCACACCTCATCTCTACTACCAGCTAAACTAATTTTCATTTAGAAGTACATAGTTAGTAATGTACTTTAGACTACTTGTTCCTTAGCACGGTATACAACTAACACTCATATTTGAACCTCTTCTTCTTTGTTACAAGATGTACTTTAGATTTTGATTTACCTCCATATTATATGTTTAACTTTGACCCCTAAAACTATAGTCTTACATTTAAAAATGAATCTAAAGTGCTTCATCCCCCACAAAAGTTTGATGCAATGAGAATGTTGTTGAAGTATTTTGAAGAAGACCCTCATGGAATTTTCACTTTTGTATAATCTAATTTGTCAATTCATCATACATTATCTCTTTGTTTCTTTTTTTTTTTTTATGTGGTAGCCTAAACCATATTTTAGAAAAAAAAATCTTCGTAAAAATTAATCATTGTTCCTTATATCACAGATAGATTGCATTCATGAAAATTTCAAAATAGTCTTCTGTAGGCCTCATTCAAAAATCTATCGTAAAAAAATATGGAGAAAATAAAAAATAAATATGCAAAAAAATTAAATATGGTATTGAAAAATTCTAATAAATTTTTTCTATGAAGAAAACCTCCATCATGGTGGAACTCACCTTTTTTAATTGATTAAGCATTTACAAAAGAATTTGACATCAACAATAACTATGAAAATTTGAACATATGTGACTTTAATAAAAAGAAAAAAAATTATTCATTTCATTTCCATTTGATAGGCTTTTATATTTTATAAGTTAAAAACAATAAATAAAAAGTAAAATTTCTATAATTTTTTCAATGTTCCAATATGTTGTGTTAATTCCCAAAGTTTCTCTCAAGAGGTCGGGGGGGACAATGACATCTATGGGAGGTCTGGCAAGTGTGAGAAACCTGATGCACATTTAGAAAAAATCTCCACAATTTTAGAAGTTGGGTTTTCATTCTTTGAGGAGCAAAAAAATGTAGAAAGAGATTGATGAAACCAAGGTGATACACCTAAATTTTTGATTGAGTGTTGAGGTTACCCCATTGTAGGATATCAAGGCATGAAAATAAATCACTCAACTAAAATTAATTATTTGATTTCTAAAAGATATAACTCAACACAAAGAATGATCCATATGTTAATAAAAATTAACAAAAAATCATGGTATCCCATCATTAGTCATTCACATATACTCATCAAAGTCAATTTTTTTGCACAAAAAGACAATCACAAAGAAGATATGGTTTACAATAGAGAACAAAGGGTTCAAGACAAGATTTATTATATTAATAACATTAAGAACTTGGTTATATTATTACAAATTGATTTTTCTCTTATACATAAGAACATTTTTAATCTATGCCCAAGGATTGTGTGCCAGGTTTGGCCCATTATCCTATCTTGGGGTATCAATGGAAAATCCAATCTAATATTCAAGATGCATTATTTTTTAATCCTAAAATGATGAATTGAGTATGAAAACCTCCTATATCTCCACATTTTGATACACATTCATGATCTACAAAATCACAATCAAGATATTAATTATTCAATAAATCAAGAGCAATCAAGAAATTAGATTCAAGATATAATGGTAAGCATCCAATATCAATTTTCTTAAAATCTTTAATTCTTCAATATCATTCAAGTAAAAGGAAATATTATTTATTCAAAAATAAATTCTCTCCTATGTTTGACAAGTAGATAAACATTGTTCCAAGAAAGATGATCCTTCTATCCAATCACATTCTTCCTCCTTCATTTCAAGTGATTATCAAGCATATCATAATTTGAGATTAAGACGTGATATTGATAGATAAATGGATTCATGGACAAATTATTCATATTATCTTATATATTAAGATCAACTCCTTTATTTCAATTAAATTCAAGAAGCTCCATAGGTATGATCAATATTTATGTCCATCCAAGATACTGTGTGCTAGAAAATACTTTTCTCCTTTTTGCTACATGAAAGAATATGTCATAGAGTTGTTGTAAAAAAAATAAAAAATAAAAACTATTAGAAGATGTACAAAACATTAAGCCAAAAATTCCAAGTATATATTTCCAAAATTATTCTACACAAAGGTAAACATTACCAAAATAATTTTGTACCCTACATCTTGTTCCTAAATTTCAGCCATATTGGAAATCTCTATTCCAGTTTATGTCTTTGTAAATTTCAACTCTTTTCTGAAGTTTATATTAGTATGTTAATTTTATTTTATGGGTAAAAGCAAAGATTTCTATCACCATTTAGGATACCAAAACCTATTTTGGTCAAATCTTACTTCTCTATCAAAACTCTTTTTTTTTTTTTCAAAAACTAAAAATACCTTTCTATAGATCTTAGATTCAATATCATCATTATATAAGTTTTTGAGTGTTTTTATTAGTTATAATATGTTATAATTTCAAAATATTATAAGTTGATATTTCAACATTTAAGAAGATGCTCTCTCAAAATAGGAAAAAAATACTAAATCATATCAAAAGAATAAAATTATATTCATCTCTAGAGGAGAGAGTCCTCTTCACAAATATATAATTTTTTTTCAAGAAGGTGTATTCTCATAGGGAAGTTTTAACGGGAGGAAAAAAACTAGTGGATTTTGATAAGGTTGAGCTTGAACACCTAGAACAAAGAAAATATACATCAAAAAAAATTATTTCTTTTTTTGTTCCCTAGCTATACGTGTCATCTATAAGATATTTTGAAATTAGAAAAAAAAAGAGATGATTTGCATATACTTGTTTGATGGTAACTACACTGTATATTTTTTATAGTTAAAGAGGGAATTAAAAAGAAAAGAAAATGAACAAATTCTTACTCAAAATAAAAATAAAAATTATAGACATAAAATTCATCCAATTCTACACATTTCATAAGTTTACATCATCTTCAAATTCTAAACACAAATGCTATTTTTTTAGTCATTAATGTTGAATTGTAGCATTCCAATATCTCGTTTCTTTAAAAAAGGTCACATAGGTTTGTGCTTAAAATTAAAAACCTAAATGAATTTTTATCTACATTACATTTTCCCATCATTTCCTTCTCCATCATTATATATTTAGTGAAAGAACCTTCACAAATTCAACACTTGAGTCTCCTCTTTATTATGATTTGAACTATTAGTAATATTTATAAATAATATTATAAGTTCATTTATACGATTATTTATATTCTCTTATGCATCCATGAACATGATTATTTTTATATAAAAGATTATTTTTCATCTACATTGATATATACATATATTATTATTAATGTGTATGATGTATGATAATATAATTATTTGATATGCATAAATATATATGTGTTCATTGAGTTTTGTATGTATAATAATTTTATTGGAGAGGAGTGAATATTAAAATTTCTATTAGTTGTGCATTAGTTGGGAATCAGTTTCTCTACACTTGCAACAACTAATACATCTATTTACTTTGATACATTATCCATTCTAGGGAATGGCCAAGGCATTTTTTGAAGTTATTTTTTTTAATTATTTGGAAGAATTTTAGATTTCATTGAAGATTTTTGAGCAATCATGTGAGGATTTATGTTTGAGATTTATTTATTTTTGTTGGAAAACATATTTGTCACTTTAGAATTGCATAATGCATCCCAATATTGATAGAGCAGACCTCTATCAATCAAGAAAGCAACAATATAGAGACCAAGAAAATTTTTATTATACTTCTAATAGAGGGCCACACCACCCTTACCCACTCACAATCAAGAAAGCAACAATATGGAGACCAATAAAAAAAATGCTTCACAAGAAATTTTATTATACTTGAAGATCCTTACAACACCCACAAGATGATATCAAGTTTCTCCTTGAGCTTCTCCTTCCACAACTTCTACTTCTCAAGTTCTACTCCTCGAGCTTCTACTCCTCAAGCTCCCCCCTTGAGCTTCTACTCCTCAAGCTTCCCCCTTGAGCTTGATTTAGAAATGCTCATATGCCTTGCTTAAATAGGCACTTCTAACCCAAGACATTACAAACACAACCAATGTGGGATACAACTATCTTTAAATAAATATTAAATTCCCACCCAAATACAACTAAGCACCCAACAAATATTATATACATGATTTATCCAAAACCTTCTAGAATTTCTACCTACACACCTCGATTAATGGAATGACAACTATTTTTCTTATTTTTCTATTTTATGTCACCTATGCACCTTGAAAATAGAAATTTCTCTTTTCTTTTTCTTTTTTCCTCCTTTTCCCCTTTTTTTATTTTTTATTATTTCTCCTCTAATTTTCGTCACTTTTCTGTCTCCTCCAATTTTTTTAAATTTTTTTTTTCTTTTTTTTTTAATTATTTTTTTTATAAAATTTTACATTCAACATGTCTCCCCTTTATTTTGGATGCAAGATGCTCCTACATTAGACTTCCCAGGTCCGAAAAGATGTTCTAATAGCTGGAAGAACATCTTTCGGGATTCAGCACATAAATCCCAAACTGGTTCTTCACATATATGTCCTCCAAATCTTCAACTTGCACACTCTTTCCCTTATTTTTCTTCTTCTCCTTTACATCCACCATAGGTGTTCTATAGGTCTGCTTCCCATGCTGATTTTCAATCTTCTCAAAATCTGCCAACTCAACTTGACTACCAACACTCAGGTTTCTCCTACCGAGCGCTTCATTCTGCAAAGGAATCAAGGAAAACTTCCTACCACCTTTCTCAATAGTAAACACATTCCTAACACAATCATGCATAGCCCTGCAATCATACTGCCAAGGTCTACCAAGTAACACATGACAACTATTCATATCCACAATATCACACAATACTTGATCCTTATACTGCCCAATCTGAAATTTTATAGTACAAATAATTTTATTATACTTGAAAAATCCTTACAACATTCACAAGATGATATCAAGCTTCTCCTTGAGCTTCTACTCCTCAAGCTTCTCCTTCTCAAGCTACTACTCCTCGAGCTTCTCCTTGAGATTCTACTTCCCAAGCTACTCCTTGATCTTGATTTAGAAATGCTCATATGCCTTGCTTAAATAGGCACTTACCACCCCATGCATGACTTATCCACAACCTTCTAGAATTCCTCCACAACCTTCTACAACTTCCATAACCTTCTAGAATTACAACTAAGCACCACCATGTGGCCCAATTAGAAAATTACATTTCCTTTATGGATCACAACAAATATTGAATGCAAGATTTAAGAAACTTTTCACAAGCTTCTAAGATGCCACCTACACACCTCGATTAATGTAATGACAACTTTTTCTTCTTTTTTTTTTCTATTTATGCCACCTATGCACCTCGAAAATAGAAATTCCTCTTTTTTTCTTTTTCTCCTTTTTATTTTTTATTATTTCTCCTCTAATTTTCGTCACTTTTCTCTCTCCAAATTTTTTTTTTTTTTTTTTTTCAATTTCTTTTTTTTCTTTTTTTTATTTCCCCAATAATTTTTTCATGCAAGATGCTCCTGCATCAAATATAGTGTATGTTAAAAACTATTCCCAATAGTTGGATAGGCCCTTCATATGAAAAAACTTCCTCTGTGTTTAGAGGGGCAATTCCATCATAAGATATAGTTTTTTTTATTTTAAAAGGGTTAAAGAGGAAGACAAGTATTAAGATTTGTTGCACTTCATTCTTGCTTAAAGAATGTACAAACCTCTAACAAGAACTCAAGCTGAAAAAGATTTAAACTCCATCATGAATATCAACGAACTACGCATACATGTATCAAATGAAGAAACTTTGATTTTCTATATTGCAGGTGCACTTTTAGGATACCAATATAAGTACTTGATAACATCTAATTGGATTTCAATTTGAGTATTTATCTTTACCAAAAGTGAGACTGTATAATGTTATATTCTCATACGATGAACATAAGTGACAAGATTTTGAACAACCAAAGATATTGAAAATACTTTCAAATAAAGTTTGTTCTCAATACATGAAGTGATAGTAATTAAATAATAAAGTTGTTCTCTCAATTATCAAAGTTTCAAAAGGTCTTTTATAAAGAAAAATGATCCCTTATCTAGACTCGAGGTCAAGAAACTAGCTGATGGGGACACAACCCAACAACAGAATGGACACAATAGAAAAGGGAAATTATATTAACTAAGAAGATAAGCTAGTACAAACAGTGCAGAGAAAATAAACTTCAAAACATGCCCTACGGGCTTACAATAGCATAAATCTAGAGAATATTTCTCCTTTTAGCACCTCCCCTCAAGCTCCAATCCGAACTCCCTTTTACAATGCTAGAAATCTCCTTAAATAGACCCCGGAGGGTTAAGGACTAGGAGTACATTCTAGAAAGTGCTAGTAGGCATCCACCGACAAAATAGAAGGTTCCAAAAGCTGCGTTAGAAGTCGGTGCAAATCTAGAAGAATCCAGAAACGGTAGCCGAACTTCCGAGAGGCATAACTTTTGAACTGCAGCTCCGATTGATGAACCGTTTACATTTTCGAAAAGCTCTCGAAGCGCTCTATAGCCCTATGGACCAGCTTTTCTCATCCCCCATTTTTCAACCCTTTTTGAGGTCATTTAATGCCCCAAACCTAACTTTGAAGCATTCTTAGGAGGTCTCCAAAACTCGAAAAACTGCAATAACTTTCAAACCGTGAGGCCTATTGACCTGATTCTTTTTCTGGAATGCTCTAAATCATGATTACATTCATTTGGCCAATTCACACCTTCTAGTTTACTGAAATGATGGCTCAAATACATGCTCCTATTTTTTCAAAATTTTCAAATGCACTGATAGTTGAACTATGAGAGTTGGAACCTTTATTTGAGCCAAATGGGTATCCAAAAATGTAAAGACATGAAATAGAAACTAAGTCTAAGTACATTTTTTTTGGTGACACAGGATTGCCCTTATACCTCTTGATGCTCCTGCATCAAACACCCAGGGTAGATTGAAAAGTGACCCTGTCACTTTATGGATGGTAGAGGAAATTCCAAATGGGAAACCTCAGTTGCTAAAATCCAAGTTGAGTCCTCGATCGGCCGTCCTTTCCATTTGACCAAATACTCTTCATACTGCTTGTTTCTGGTACTCCTACCCACACGATGATCTAGAATGTCTTCTATCTCCTCCTTCTTAGAAGCAGGAATTGGACATGGCTCTAAAACCAGCTCCTCATCTGCATCATCATCATGATACTTTGTTAAATCTGTAATGTTGAAAATGGGAGAAATGTGAATACCATCTGGCAGCTCCACCTCATATGCATTTCCTAAGTTATGTTTCTTTAAAACTTTGCAGGGGCCAAATTTCTTCATTTTCAGCTTGTTGTAAGTACCAACTGGAAATCTTTCTTTTCGTAAGTGCACCATGACTAGATCCCCTACTTGGAATTCCTTATGTCTTCTCCTTTGATCAGCCCTAGCTTTATACTCTTGATTCATCTTGATAATGTGTGCTTGAACCTCCTCATGTAGACGCTTGATTTGTTCAGCAAATTCCTCAGCTTTAGCACTTGTCCTCTCCCCTTGTTCTATCTTCCTCAATTCTGGTGCAGTCCTTGGGCTATTCCCATATACAATTTGAAATGGTGATTTTCCAGTACTCCTATTTACAGAGTTATTATAAGCAAACTCTACCTGTGGTAGAATCAAATCCCATCCCTTGGGCTTATCTCCAACTAAACATCTCAGCAAATTGCCCAGACTTCTATTTACCACTTTTGTTTGGCCATTAGTCTATGGGTGATGTGTGGAACTGAATTTCAAGTCTGTTCTCAACTTCTTCCACAATGTCCTCCAGAAATACCCCAAAAATTTAGTATCTCGGTCAGAAACTATACTCCTTGGAAGACCATGTAGTCTTACCACCTCTTTGAAAAACAAGTCTGCAATATGGACAACATCATGAGTTTTGTGGCATGGAATGAAATGTGCCATTTTGGAGAACCTATCAACCACCACGAATACTGAGTCATTACCCCTTTGTGTCCTTGGCAATCCAAGAACAAAATCCATAATTATGTCCTCCCATGGCCTTGATGGAACAGGCAATGGCTGATATAGGCTAGTATTTTGACTAAACCCCTTGGCAACTTGACAAACCTGGCAACTCTATACAAACTTCTTCACATCCTGTGTAATTTGAGGCCAAAAATAATGTTCTCTAAGAATGGAAATGGTCTTATCCTGACCAAAATGTCCTGCCATCCCTCCACTATGTTTCTCCTTAATCGGATTTTCCCTCATGGAACTCCTTGGAATGCACAATTGACTACCTTTGAACAACATGCCATCCTGAATCAAATAGTCTAACCACTTGGTTCTATCTACAGCAACAGGTTCTTTACAAGCTTTCCATGCTTCAAAAAAAATCAGGATCCTCAGGGTACAAATTCTTGAGTTCATCAAACCCAACTACTTCAACCTGCATTGTTGTAAGCAACAGTTGTCTCCTACTTAATGCATCTGCAACCCTGTTAGATTTTCCACTTCTATGCTTCAACACAAATGTATAACTCTGCAAGAATTCTACCCACTTCATATGCCTCTGATTCAATTTACCTTGGCTATTTAGGTACTGTAATGCCTGATGATCAGTATACAAAACAAATTCCTTTGGTAATAAATAATGCCTCCATTTCTTTAAGGCCTGAACTATTGCATAGAACTCTTGATCATAAACAGAATACTTCTTTGCATCATTCAATTTTTCACTAAAATATGCAATAGGCTTACCTTTTTGGCTTAATACAGCCCCAATAGCACTACCACTAGCATTAGAATGCACCTGAAATACTTTTCTAAAATTTGGAATGCCAACACAGGCTGTTCAGTCACCTTCTTCTTCAGCAATTCAAAACTTCTCGTAGCTGCTGTAGTCCATTTGAACTCTTTTCTATCCCCTCTTATTGTATCAGTTAGAGGTGCACATATGCCAGTGAAATTCTTAATAAACTTCCTGTAAAAACTAACCAGACCATGAAATGATCTTACCTCAGTAGCAAACCTTGGAGTAGGCCATTCCAAGATGGCTTTTACCTTCTCTGGATCCATTTTGAGACCTTCAGGTGATATAAGAAATCCCAAATAGACTAACTCCCTTTTTGCAAAGACACACTTCTTTAGATTAATTAACAGTTTCTCTTCCCTTAGCCTTTCAAGGACACTACGAATATGCAGTAAATGTTCTTCCAAAGTCTTGCTGAAAATTAAAATATCATCCAAATAGACAATAACAAATTTTCCCAAGAACTTCTTAAGTACCTCATTCATGAGCCGCATGAAGGTGCTTGGGGTGTTCGTCAATCCAAAGGGCATGACTAACCACTCATAAAGACCCTCCTTGGTCTTGAAGGCTATTTTCCACTCATCTCCTTCTTGAATCCATATCTGATGATAGCCACTCTTCAGATCTATCTTTGTGAAGTACTGAGCTCCACTCAAGCAGTCCATAAGATCATCCATCCTTGGTAAAGGAAATTGGTACTTGATGGTTATCCTATTTATAGCTCGATAATCTGTACACATCCTCCACTCTCCATCCTTCTTTGGTGCAAGTACTGCAGGTACTGCACATGGACTCAGGCTCTCTCGAATCAAGCTCTTCCTCAACAGCTCCTGAACCTATCTATTTAGCTCCTCTGTTTCAGTAGGAGTCATCCTGTGAGCAGCCTTGTTAGGCAAACTAGCTCCTGGAATCAGATCTATCTAATGACTGATTTTCCTTACTGGTGGCAATCCATCTGGAACATTATCAGAGATAATATCTCCAAATTCCCCTAGTAAATCTGAAACTTCAAATGGTATTTCACTACTACCTTCTTTATCTTTCCTAGGAATCAAAGCATAGCACATACGCTGATGTTTCATGCCATCTAAAAACTTCCTTCCATCAACAAGAAAAATCCTAGCACTGCTACATACCTTTTCACCTTCCTTTTTCATGGGCTTCAATTTGTGGCGAACTCCATCCTTTGTCAGAGAGTATGTGTTTGCATGTCCATCATGTATTGAATGTCTATCAAACTGCCATGGTCTACCCAACAATAGATGGAAAACATCCATCGAAATAACATCACAGAGAACTTCATCATGGTAACTCCCAATTTTGAATTTTACTAAACATTGTTCACTTACCAGGACCTTATGATCATCTTTTACCCAAGAAATCCGATAGGGCTGGGGATGTTTCTCCCTCTTGAGCTTCAGCTTAGAGACCATCTCTTCTGATACCAAGTTATCAGTGCTACCACCATCAATGATCACATCACAAAATTTATCCTCACACTTGCATCTAGTACAGAACAAACTCCTCCGTTGTTCTGGTTCATTCTCACCACTTAGTAGGAATCTTTCATTTACCAAGGTCTCTCCTCTTTCTACATCCTCTGAATGTGATGATTGTGCATCCTCATCCACATGAGCAACCCTAGCTTGGCCCTTAGCTCTCCTATCTGTCCTTCCTCGTCGTTGAGGGAATTCAAAGGCACGATGACCTTCTTCATTGCAATGGAAACAGGTACCACGGAAGCCTCCTCTTCCTTGTCCACGTCCTCTACCTCTTCCTCTTTGATTTCCAAAGTCTTGATCACGGGAGCGGTTGAAACCCTCATTCCTCTGGTTCCTGCTAGTACCCTCATCTTCATTTTTCTTTTGAGTTTCATTGCAGCCTCCAGATGATCTACTACTTCCCCTTCCTCCTTGACTGCGCCCTCTTTATTTTCTTTCAAACCTTTTACTCAGCTTCTCTTCAACTCATAGGGAAAACTGGTATGCTTCTTCAACACTAGTCATTCTTACCAGACTTAATTCCTCCTGGATGCTAGGTCGCAACCCACTGATATAACGAGCAACCTTCTCCTTATTTTCTTCTGCATGCCCCGCTCTAATCAAGAGTCGGTAAAACTCCTCTGTATATTCTTGGATGGATCTTCCTGCTTGCTTTAACCCATGCATCTTCTTAAACAGATCAAGCTCGTAGTCCACAGGAATGAACTACTTCTTCAATTTGTCCACCATGCGATCCCATCTTGTGATCTTCTCCTTTCCTCTTCTAAGTCTTTCCAGTTGAATCTCTTGCCACCAGATTTTGGCATGGCCTTTCAGTTTGGCCTTTGCAAACTTTACCCTATCTGGGTCCCTTATATCCTCATACTCAAAGTATTCTTCCAGTTCATTGATCCAATCAATCAACTCATCTGGTTTCAAATTTCTCGAAAATATACCCACTTCAATTGTAGGTCTTTTCCCAAACTTAGTAATGGCCCTAAAAAGCCTTTCCTCTATAGGATTCAGAACTTCCCCATCAACTTCCATTACTTCTTCTTCATTGTCATCCTCACTATTGTCATCTGCGGCAACATTTGCTCCTCTACGAAGCTCCTCTTGCAATGCTTGTACCTGTCTCTGGAGGGCTCTAACCTCCTCAGGATCAATAGCTCTGGCCCTTCCGCCATGCTCTCTTCATGGAGGCATCTTCTAACTCGAACCCACAACCACACAGTCCTGGTGCAAACTGCCTCACAGTCGGCGCTCTGTCTACACACTCAGGAAAACCCGCTCTGATACCACTTGATGGGGACACAACCCAACAACAGAATAGACACAATAGAAAAGGGAAATTATATTAACTGAGAAGATAAGCTAGTACAAACAGTGCAGAGAAAATAAACTTCAAAACATGCCCTACGGGCTTACAATAGCATAAATTTGGAGAATATTTCTCCTTTTAGCACCTCCCCTCAAGCTCCAATCCGAACTCCCTTTTACAATGCTAGAAATCTCCTTAAATAGACCTCGGAGGGTTAAGGACTAGGAGTACATTCTAGAAAGTGCTAGTAGGCATCCACCGACAAAATAGAAGGTTCCAGAAGCTGCGTTAGAAGTCGGTGCAAATCTAGAAGAATCCAGAAACGGTAGCCGAACTTTCGGGAGGCATAACTTTTGAACCGTAGCTCTGATTGACGAACCGTTTACATTTTTGGAAAGCTCTCAAAGTGCTCTATAGCCCTATGGACCAGCTTTGCTCATCCCCCATTTTTGACCCTTTTTGAGGTCATTTAATGCCCCAAACCTAACTTTGAAGCATTCTTAGGAGGTCTCCAAAACCCGAAAAACTACAATAACTTTCAAACCGTGGGGCCTATTGACCTGATTCTTTTTCTGAAATGCTCTAAATAATGATTACATTCATCTGGCCAATTCACACCTTCTAGTTTACCGAAATGATGGCCCAAATACATGCTCCTATTTTTTCAAGATTTTCAAACGCACTGATAGTTGAACTATGAGAGTTGGAACCTTTATTTGAGCCAAATGGGTATCCAAAAATGTAAAGACATGAAACATAAACTAAGTCTAAGTACATTTTTTTTGGTGACACAGGATTGCCCTTATACCTCTAGATGCTCCTGCATCACTAGCCCTTATGTGGTTAATAACTACCTCCCAATCATGTGTTTCTAGTGAGGTTAATTACCTTGCTAAAATTAACCTATAGAAGGAGAAAATCTAAAAACACAACTAAGCCAAAAAAAAATCTAAAAAATGTATGAAATATACATTGGATCATTAAAATCTCTAGTTGTGGGAGTCCATAAACCAACACATGATAGATTTATTCTTGAAAGCCATGTAAGCATCAATGATTACTACCATTGAATCATAATAGAGATGAATTGATTTTCCATTTGACTTTTTTTGTAAGGTATTTGTCCTAGATCTCTTCCAACTCATATTTATATGTTTAAATGTCTCAATCTTCAAGAGTGATAGAGCCTAGATTGAGCTTATTCATAGTTTCTATAACTGACACTTAATTCTCTATCTCTAGATGAATTCCCATAGAAATGGAGTCTACATTAAATTGGAAATCAATACGTTGAAGATCATTCATTGTTGCTCCACCTGTAATTAATGTAACCACTTAATTTGAGACTTTAACTTTTGTTTGTTTACATGCATTTATCAATTTTTCAAATTCAACAATTCCTTTGCTGATGTTTACTACTTTCCGTTTGATACTCTTACTCTACATGTGCACCTAATTATCATTTGGATCAGGAATAACCTTTTCAAGGATTAGATTGTTCACATCTACCTTTGACATCTCTTGCAATTCATTAGTTACTCCTTGTCAGATGACTTTTTGTTCCTTTCTGATTTGAAGCTCTTTAAACATCTCTTGTACCTACGTAATGATTTTCCCATATATTTCTTTAACTCCATTTATGGACTTCAAAGCATCTTTTATCATTCTATTTATCCAAAATTCTACCATCATGTTACAAAACTTTTGTTTGTTAATAGTTTCTACCAAAGTATGATTAAGAATACCATCAAAACCTGTTAGAGTTAGTGATGTAAAAATTGCTCTGATGTTAAAGGAATTACTAACTTGTTTAATGTAAGTTACAAAAATTTGAACATTTTCTTGAAATGTTCCTTTGATCTATTTTCTTTATTTTCCCTTTGTAATATTTGTAGTAAAGTTAACTCAAAATGTTGAAACTCTCCTTCTGGAAATGATGGACCAAGATCTACTTTGCTCAAAGTGAAATTTGATTCTGTGGCTTCCTATACATTCTTCTGCATTGTAAGCCTTGCTATTTATATACATAAATTTCCTAAAGTTTCATTGATGGCCAACCTATACATCAGCATTTTTTTGGGGAAAGCTAGAAATCACATCAAATGGAGGTGGAACCACTTTGACTAGCTTCTTCATTTGCAAACTTGTTCATATCCATGAAGGTGTGGGAGCTTGGAATGATATCTATGTATTATTTTTTTGATTTTTAGTGATCACCATTAAATCTTTGGTGTTGGATGACTGATAATCCACCTACCTACTATCAATCAATGATATCTTGTGAGGAAAAGAATAATGAGGGGAAACTACTATTATAGGTAAAGGAGCAACTGGAATGGATTGTTGAACAACTCTATGATATTTTTGAATATTCTATTTGGATCTATTTTCTCCTTGATTTACTTTTACAACTTTATCTTTTGGCTTTTACCTACTACTCTTGACTGTGAATTCAATCTCATATGCTTTGGATAAAACAATTGGTTGATATGGATCTTCATCACCACCATTATTACCTAAATTCGATTGTTGAAAATTCTTATTTGAGGTCACTTTAGGTTCCCTATGAAATGATTCTCCTCGACTTTTGTTCCTCCTAGCAAGATTACCCCCTTTACTTTGAGGTCTAGTAGTTGTACTTTCTATCCTCATTTTTCTTACCAATTATTATGTTCTCTTTATGACATAAGCTATCCTTTCCTTTAAATTTTCAAATTCCTAAATAGACCATTAAATTGGTGGGAGTTCCAACAACTCAATCTTCTCATGTTAGAAAGGATCAATCAAGAAACATTCAAAATTTGCTATACCTATCACATCAATATCTACTTTCAAATCTATCACTTTCCTTACAATAAGCCTCATCAAGTTTTGTTTCCTAACTTTGAAATCACTCTCACAATCTTCCAAGAAGTCTTTGAGGGATTAAAAGTGACGGAGTTTTGGAGTTAGCTTTAGTTTATTGATTGTACAATCTTTATTGTTATAAGGGAACTACATAGTGTAAGGATAAAAAAATGATTTTTGTAACGGATCTATCTATGTTCTTCACATCTATTGATGTGTCACCCTTGTAATTCCCAATGTCAATAGGAAAAGGAATCTCATGCACTCATTTTTTCTATAAAGCCTATTAATTTGATTGATCTTCCTATACATCTCAATCAACACAAGTTTATCATGAATGAACCTAGCTAGCATGAGGGCATATCCATCATAAGCCATAACCAGATAGAGTTGAACTTCAAGAACTGTATGAAGTAACTTCCATTCTTTTGAATTTTCATTCCTCCTTCGGGAAAAATTTAAAGTCCTAAGCTCCATTGAAGTTCTCTAGTTATTAACATAGTGAATTCATCCTTCTCTTTCATGAATTGATGTAGGCTATTCTCATACTACAATTAAGGATGATGATTATAAATGAGAGTTGCATCATTAGATGTCTTATTTGAAGCTCCAAGAAATTCTTGTGGAGGCTATCACTAATAAGACCTTCCCAATCAATGTGTTTCTTCCCTTCATATATTATATTGATAAAGAAAAAATACATCCCTCAAACTCATGCAAGTCATTGAGTCCCATTATTTTACTTAGTAGGATTACCATATTTGCCACATCTTCATTTAATGATGACCTATGGATGTACTTCACTAACTCGGATTTGTCTCTCCTTGGTTGTGAGAACCAGAATCTGGAAATGGTGTTCAAGCACTAAGTTTGATTTGTAACATAGTACTAGTTTTCCATATGTCTATGTCCACATATTAATCTCTGATGGTCGCCCAAAATGTTGTGGCAATAGAAAATAGTTTGAGACACTTTTTTGTAATGGGATGAGCTCTAACTGAAGATAATCCTCTTTCCAATATCTTTGTAGCTAAGGAGGTCCTATCACCACTTACAAGAGATGACCAAAAATCTTATAGGGTGATGCTTCCGAGGATGGTGTCACACATATCAGGAAGAGTACATTTCAGAATAGGAGTATAGTGAGGCCTTTGATATTTACATTTCATCTTTCAAATTAACTTTTTGTGTTTACTTCGATTTCCCTTGAATGGAATCAACCAAATACCCTCTAGTACACATTAATATTTCTTAAATTCCATATTTATAACTATAGTTGTACGCATGGATATGCTAAGTCGGTGTGAGGAGATTGGTGGAAATGAATGAATTTGTAAAATAATAATCCAAAGTAGCCGCCCAATCTTATCCAAGAAATTCTTTCAAATGATTGTCAAAATATTGTCACTTCTCTCACTTTCGATCATCTGCATAATCACCAATGTTGAGTTTGTGCACTCTCCTTTGTTGAACCAATGTAAATACAAGTAAGCCACCGAGTATGTTGCATCTTCTACGTGTTCTTAATATGAAAAGTTTATAAGTTAAATTGATGTGATAATCCATTTTGGGTCTTTGTTTAGACGTTTATTATGTTGGATGAACGCCTTCATTCTTTGGACATTCTGTCAAATAATTCATGAGCATCATTTGCATTAATCAACTCTGCACATATCACCCGGGTTCCCTTCCTATACAATTTTCTTAGGTGGTAACAAGCTGTAAAAGTTATCTAACCAGCTCCCCGTCAAAGCAAGACATAGATTACAATAGCATCATATACAAGCCACGTGGCTGATTCAGTGATCTCCATACACGGGACATACATTATTCCCTTGAGAAGGTATCCAAAACAATGAATTTTACTATTGGCAAGTTTGTATCTCTTTAAGCACTCAACACTCTCTGACTAATGCCAGTTATAGTTATACACATTATCGGTGCACAGAGAAAGGGAAACATGAGCATGAGTTATGCACATTTCTTCAAACAGATCACAGGTAATGTTCTCCTCATAATATCGCTATAGAAAAGCATCGTTGACTTTTGATCCAACAATCTTCTCGGCTTCATTCACCAATCAATTATTCAATACCCAACATTATGTCTTCAGGTTCCATCGAGCCACGATGATGTTTCATTTTTCTTAGACTTTCCTTTCGTGTGGGTTATCTCACCTTGAAGATTTCAAACCATGCCATCAAGTATATTGAAACTTTATCTGTTTGGTGAAACCCAACTAGCAAATGCTTTGGCCTTATATTCAATGATGCTTGATATGCCATGGCTGGGATGCTTGAATGAGGTGTGCATGAGTTAATGAGCGTGTCCCCTCCAAGACTGTAAAACTCTCCAGTGAATGGTTTGATTATAATATCTATTCTTGAGCATTGTGAAAGACACATCATGCGCATTACAGAAGAATATGTCGCTGGCTAGATTATTAATGTTTCCACCATCACGTGCTTTGCCTTCCTTTCTGAATAGGATTCAATCTGCCGCGGCTCCTCATCTTCAAACCATCGATTCCATTTCCATTTACACGTTGAAAATATACAAGGCAAACGTGCAAGAGTGTGATGGCTTCTTGCGCCAGGGAATGGATGTGATTGGCTCAGGGTATATTACCAATATATGCATTTCCCATCATACACATGCTTTGACATAATTCATCTACTTAAAACCGGTTCATTTATCACCATCTATAGTCATGAACCCTTTATTTCTCCATTCGATGAAGAAAGCTTGCATTTTATCAAGGAGTATAACTAACTTTTATCAAGGTTTATTAACCTCTCAATTCTTAATCTTCATCAATTCGGCAAAGAGCTTAATAATAGACTTTACAAAACATATTTTGAGTCTCATGTTGAACCTTTCTAGTTTCTAGAGGTTAAGGTTTGAGGTTTAAAATGTACATTTGGAATGTTTTTCTTAACTCTCTTTGGAAAGGGAGGTTAATATTTTGAATGGAAATGTGTGTTCTCAACCTCATTTCTTAACCTCTTACAGTTCTCAATGTGAATGTTGCAATCAAAAATACATGTTTTGGCACCTTTCATTAAACTTCCATAATTTAGGACTTGGTTGCTAGATTTCAGAAGTAGAGCTATAGACAGGTCAGAGGCATTAAGATCACAAGATTATTTAAAATGTGATAAATGGCTGACTCTTTTAATCCTTGAATTTTATCACACTTGGATGTTCCTTGAGTTGGTTAAGATAAAATTTTGGCATAATTGGTGATTAGGAAACTATGCCAACTATTGGCTCTATTTGGAGACAAGGACTGAGAAGGATGAAGCTATAAAGTCACCTTGAGAAAAATAACTTTTTAAAGGATTGAACTAACAACAAAAATGGGATAATTGAATGAAAGACTAGATGCAAAATAATGAAACAATAGAGAACAATAAAAAATCTTGACCAACTATGTACAAACTAATGGATCGTGTACTTCATTGATGGTAACATTTCAAATGTTGTTCATTATAAGGTAAGGGCATTTGAGTACCACTTGGGTAGGATAAAATAAAGGAATTTTTATCTCATACCTCTTTGATCTAAAATGACCCACTCCATAAGGAATCAAAATTTTCATGTAGACCTTTTGGCTCTGTGCATTTGTCTTAAAGAAAATGAAGATTGCCTTCCTAGAACACTCTTTTCTTGGCCTTCTAATCAAACAATTTCTTTACTTAGGCTTGATGTTTTTTAATTATGTTTGCAACCACTTCCCTTTCTTCTTCTAATTTGGTCAAATGCAAAATCCTCTTTTCAAAAACACTTCAGAATTCATAATTCTTGATAGCATCTTGCAATTTCAAAGTAGACAACTTGAGTGATCGAGGTTGATTAGCTTTAGTTCCATAAAGGATCTGAAAAGGAGATAAGCTTGTAGCCTATTTTTTAGTTGTGTCATCCACCCATAATGCATCATATAGGTGTTTATGCCAAGGCCTTTGATTTCCATCTATCAGATTCTGCAAAATAGATATAATATTTATGTTGGTAACTTATTTTTGACCATTTCCTTGTGTATAGTAACCCAAGGAATGAGACAATATGATTTCATATTTCTCTTATCTAATTTTCATATTTTTGTCTTTAGATATTATCTAAATTGTTATATATGTATATGCATATGCATATGTATATGTATATCTATTTATATCTACGTATGTATATGTATATCTATGTCTATATCTATATCTATATCTATATCTATATCTATATTTCAATATAAGTTGATTTGTTCATGTTTAATTTAATTTTCCATGAATATTTTAAAAAGATACTTTATTTTACATAAGACTGTTATAACTTATCTCAATTTTCATTTTAATATATCAATTTTCTTTACTTTCTAGCTAAATTAGCTTGAACTTTGATGCATTGCATTACTTGTTGAATTTCAATTTTTCTGAATTTGGCTCACATTAATTAAATAAAGGATGGTAAAATAGAAATATCTCAAATATGTTTGTATCCAATTTCATCTCAAAGATTGAATTGATGTTAATTACAGGTCTTTTGGTTACACAATTGTGGAGTAAATATGCAAGTAGAGTTTTGAAATTTTGAATCCTTGAGTGCAAAAGAGAGTTCACCACATTAATTCTAAAATATTTTTATTAATAATATAAATTTTGAAACATTCTACATCAAGATGATAGTTTAATAATTCATATGATATGTATACTTTTTTTGTAATGATTGATTCTTTATGCCTCCCATTTTGTAAACATGATTTGTCTATGTTAAAAGGGTTTGTAAAAGTTTTTGAATCAAACTATTATGGTGTTATGTGTGTTTAAGGTACTCCAACATAAAAACAATATCATGTTGTTAGTATTATCTCTTTTTTTCCTAATCTCTAATCTATGACTAGAGAGAAGATCAAAATAAGATATGCAACTTAGAGGATAAAGAGTCCATCTATATTACTCCTCTTGACCTAATAAACATAAACATTGTTTTTTATCCTTAGGAAAAAAAATCTTTTAGATCATAAGGATAATCAATAAGACTCAAAATAGACTACTCTATATTACATAGGCCCTAATTAGCCAAGAAAATAACATATGTATTCCCTTCACTCAAAATATACAATATTTTAACATTAGAAAAAGAAACAATGATTCTTTTACAATCCTCAATACATATAGCTATATCCCATGGGGTTTTTACTTTCACTTGAAGAGATTTAATAATTAATTTAGAATCCCACTAAAGGAAATCCTTGTTCAAACTCATACCCTAAGGTTATTTAATTACATACCATAGATCTATATACCTTCTACATAATTATTATTGTTATTACCAAAATTTTTCCCATATCCCACAATTAGGACTCCTTTTCAATCTCCTATTAGACTCCTTACCTCCAAGATACTTAGGTTTCCTTTGGATCATCTGTCAATAGACATTTGACACATGTTTCCTCTAAGGGGAGCTAGTTTGTTAGTTTTCTTCAGCATATACTTTGCTAGTCTAGGTTAATTGGGGTATGATGTATATTCCATTCCTATTTGATTCTCAAGTCTATAACACTAGTAAAAAAATATTCTTCCTATAAGTAAAATTCTAGATTTAAATTTTAAAATGAATCCAAGGTCATTTATTTCTCACTAAGTCTTATAAAGACATTATGTCCAATTATGGAACAAAAGTATTGTATAAAAGGATAAATTTTTTTATATAAAATCATAATGTAAAATTGGCATATATCATCATTTATTTAGCTATTTATTCCAAAACATGATGTCAACATCTAAGGTAATCAAACTAATTAAAATGATTTGGACTACTTTACCATCTTGTTGAAATTTACTAAATCTATAAATGATTGATCAAAATGACTTAATGAAAGAAAGAGATGGTAAGCTAGTAAAGTTAATTTCAGACACAAAAACTTCTTATCTTAATCATCACTATCTATTTATATCAGAGGATTGAATTTTTTTTTTGAAGAGAGAGTCCATATTTAAGGTTATACTTTGAGGAAAATAGCTTTAAGAGGTCAAATATTAATAAATGCATGAAAAGATATTACCATAAAATAGGAGAGAGAAAGCTTCAAGCTCCAACACCATGAGACAAGATATTTGGAAAGGGGAAAGCAAAGAAAACCCCTTGTGACATTATGAATGATGCATGAAAAGCCTAAGAAGGAAGAGAGAGAGAGAGAGATAGAGAGCAATGCTCATACAATATTTGAGAAGAGGAAGAAACCTCATTGTTGTTGAATGAGAGAAGAGGGTCATCTCTTAAATAGAGATGAGAGAGAGGAGTTAGAATGTAACTCCCATGTCTATGAATGCCACCATTCATATGTGTGTGAGGCCAAGTGTGATATTCCTCTTAAGGAGGAATAATCTAAAATTAGAAATTACAATATATATTTGTCCACACATATTCCACTAGATGACAAAATAAGATGTAGTGGAAAAAGGACAAAAAAGAAATATATTAGGATACCTTGGCTTATATCCTAATATATTACAACAATAAATAAAGAAGGTCTAACCTTGGTTTATAAATATACCAAGGAAAGATTACAGCTTCTAACATTTTAATTATTAACATTAAACATTCAACATTTTTTTTCAATGTAAATACCATCCACTTGTGCTAGATAATGTCAACATATGCTTATTGTCTCTTTCCCCCCCCCCCCCCTCTCTCTAGATTTCCCATCTTTGCATGTTTTCTTTGTCCCACCTCATCTCTATTTTCACCTAAATTACTTTACTTATAAGAGTTTATATTTAATTCTTACATTATGTACTTTACCATAGTCATTCCTCTATGATCTAGACCTAAACCTTATGTTTGATGTTCTTCTTGTTGGTTCAAAAGTGATGAACCGAGATTCTAGTTGTACCCAAAAATTATGTTTGTGATTTTGATCCATAAAATTACAGATTTACATTTAAAAATGAATCAAAGGTGCTTTATTTCCCACTAGTTCTTACAATTCTGCCCAATAAAAAATATTAAAACTAGTTCTTTGAGATTTGTTAAATCTATATAGTTGTTGAAATATAGGAAAGAGGTCAAAGAATTAGGAAATTGTCAACAATATCCTTTATATAAGAAAGGTGAAAATATTTTTTGAAGAGGAGATTCAAAATTTCAAGGCCATACATTGTAAGCAATATTTTGAAAATTGTGAACATTATATAAGAAATGTTATAATTCTACTAATTAAAATTTAATTTGCTAAAATAATAATTATTTACTAATTTATTTGAATTGTAGAATTTCATCTTTGATAATGAATTAAAAAAATAGATTAATAGATATAAAATATAATTAAAACATCTTTAACAAATGAATTATCTTAATTTTTTTCAATCCTTTTAATGAAGAATTGTAATATGTTTTTATGCTCAATTAATTAAATTGAAAAATATTCTTTCTTCGTTGTCATTAAATTTTTATGAGATATTTTATTTTAACTATTTCAAAAATGATATATTTAGTGTTTTGAAAATATAGAAATATTTTCTTGGAGATTGGATTACCTCTATGGAGTTAAAATAGAATACTTATTTATTTTATTAAAAAAAGGTCCTAGTAAATGTGGTGATGCCTAGGAAGCTCAAACCATGGTTTAACTGACATGGCAAAAGAAACAAATAATTCTCTCTCATGGGAGGGAAACTTCTATGCAAAGAAGACATTAAAGTTGCAAAAGGAAATTTTTGCACATAAATAATATCATTCGCTACCATATTGTCTCCTATCTGCATCTCCACATTTCTTCTTTCCTGCTTGGTTCCTGAGCTTTTCTTTAGCTAGAGATCATTGAACCCAAGATTACAATAGAAGAGAAGAATGACCTAGACCACTAGAGTTTCCAAGTAACAAATAATCTAAAGATAGAGGAGGAAGAAAGAGAAATTTGTGTCTCTATCTACAATGTGCCCAAGGATTTTTTGGTAGCTAAGCCAACAAATCTATATGGAAAGTGGAGAATTATCCTTGACAGCCATTTCCCATATCACACATTTATGCATAATATGTTTCATTTTAGCATCTAAATATTTTCACAAGAAGGGGGCGAAATGGTAGAATTCTTTGCACCTAGAGATTTTGCAATAAACAAAGAAGGCATACAAATAAAATTCTCCTACACCTTTCCTAAAATTTTCACCAAAATTGTAGATTCTCTTGATCTAAGTCTAGGGGACATATTTTTACACCTCTAAATCTTTTTCTTTTTCATTCCCTTTAACTCTAGTTCTACCCTTACATTTTTGGGTTAATTTTAACTTTATAAGATGTTTAACATAATCTTGTTTAAAAAAATCCATCTCTCCTTCATCTTAAATTTCATCTTTTTACTCGCCTGAGTCAAAGCACAAACCTATGTCACCCTTTTGTGAAGGAAAAGGCTAACAAAAGTACAATTATTCACCTTTAATGATATAAAACTAGTATTATTATTTAGAATTTGAAAATGAAGTAAACTAATGAAATGTGTAGATATTGATCAAGTTTTGGATTATAATTTTTAACAATTATTTGGATTAAGAAATGATATATTTTCATAATTTTTATAGATAATTTTTTAGTTGCTAAAAATGTTAAAAATTAGGGGTCTAGTTCCCACCACAAAACTATATGGAAATAAACTTATTTCCCTTTGATCTCATACTATATTATAGATAGCATATCTATCTAGAACACTCAAAAATAAAAATTGTCTTTAGACTTATATTTTCACTTTTATAATCATTCAAAGTTCAACTCACCTAAAATCAATATTTTTTAATCTCCCACCATATTTTTCAAAACAAATCTATTCTAACTAGAATAGAAATTATACATTCTAGAGGAGGACTCTCTCCTCTAGAATGTCATATTAGTTTTAAATTTTTATGATATGATTTACTATTTTTTTCTTTTTTTAAAATTGACATCTTTTTGAGTGTTAAAATATTTCCTTGTAGAATTTTTTAATTATAATATACTATATCTAATTAGAACAATATAAACTCTATATGAGAATATTCTTGACGTTGGGCTCTATAAAATAGTTTCTATAAGTTATTAAAAATATATCTTAGAAAATTGTAAGAGTTATTGAAACATCAGTTTTATGAAATAATTAATTTTCTTTGGTAATTGGATACAAACTAGTATAAAATATTGATTTAATTCAATTGGAAAAGTGTGATACCATATATAACTTAGCTAGAATGAATTTGTCTAGATCATATCTTTGAAAAAAATTGATTTTTGGATAGAAATACTCAAATTCAGTTGTTCTGATTAGTCAGCCTAAGAGGTGACACAACTTTCTACTTTTACCCCCCACATTAGTATCTTCATCCATAGAAACTATAATGGGAGTGGAAGAGACAGGAAGATCTTTAATGTTCTCATATATTAACACCCAAATACTTTGGTGAAGGATCTAGGATTTCTATCTAAGTTCTTCCTATGATTTTTTATACTGGTTTTTATGGAAGACCAAAAGTAAAAGGAAATAATGACCTTGACATCATGATGAAATGACTAAGAATCTAAGAAAGTGGTTTCTATGTAAGTACCTTTAATAGCTCCAAATCTTCTTAATGTTAGATAGGTCGTAGTTGAATTTTTCTTCCTAGTACTCTAATTCTCTGCATCTCTCCTCAAATTTGAGAAATATTTTGATTTTAAGGTCATATCACTTATGATGATTGTAGTACTTGATTCTATACTTTGGCAAGCCTATAAATTAAACTACTAAATTATCATAAATGGTAACCTTCATACGAAATAATGTTATATTCCATCCTTCTAATCTGTCTTAAATTATTCTATTATATTGGGGTCCCAACCATGGACTATCTTCAAGTAAGAAGTGAGACCACTCCATTTTAGGATATTACACACCTTATCTTTATTCTTGATTCACTTATAGCCAATTGGCTCAACACAATTCTATTGCCCCCCCACCCCCTCTTCATTATAGTGCTTTAAGGCATAGCACAAATTAATAACAAACATGAAAATCATGCTCAAAATAACACATTATTTGTGTTATCATTTATTACATATATGAGGCTCTAAGCTATTTGTGCAAGAAATATCTTTGGAAATCTAAATATTTGCTATTAATCCTATTGCAATTTTTTTTGTAAAATTTAAATTCCATCATTAGAAAAAATATTGCCTCTTGTCACTTTATACATCATGTTAGGTTGTAGTAATGCACTAACTTCAACATCAAATCTATCATTTTTTTTCCATATAGATTTCGTCTTACTTGGAATGACCTCATTGGAAAACTAGTCAACCATAGAGTTGGCCTCTCTATAAGAATGGAATATCATAAAATTTTCAAAAGAGGAAATAGTATATCTCTATTTCTTTTAATCCAAGTTTCAATATTTTAAGAGGGCTTATGCTTTACTTTAATAAAATTTATTATGGTATTTGAGTATCCTTTCAACTAGACTCTTTTACTCTTAAGTTGGCTAGCCAACAAAAATCTATGATAGTCTCCATAGACTTTGGCTAAGTGGTTACTTTGGCTACCTACAAGGAAGGTTGATGCTAAAATGTAATTAATGTATATTTATGGAGTGGTTATTGCAGTAATTTTATAGAGCATTATATGAACATTCATTTTATAATTGAAATCAAAGTAAAATATTTATTTAGTGACAAAATGGTTGTCTTAGAAAATAAATAAGTGTCAAGTTAAGCTAATATAAACTTTATGAAATGATTGAATTTTAAAATTTGATTAATTATAATATAATTTTTTTAATTTAATCTTCTTAAATCTCTATGAAAAGTAGTAACTAAAGTTATTTGCTCTTATCAAAATTTAATAAAAATAATATAAGATCATTTTAATTCATATATCACCATCATCTAAAATTATAAACCAATTTAGATAATGTTGACTAAAAATTGTGTATTTATTATTTTAAACAACTAGATTGTAGTATACTATAAAAATTCAATTACACCCTAATAATTTTTTAACAAAATCTACATTACAAAATTATGCAACCTGATAATTATTTATTTAAACACATATGTAGGCATATTGGTAAATAAATGCTATATTAAATATTGATATTATATGTATATCTTGGAAAAAGTAAAAATGATTTTTAGATGTTACAAAAATATATATGTTTAGTTCAATATGTAATCTTATCTATTTTCCATGTATGAAATAATATTCATAATCATTTTTGACAAAGAGAAACCTATGTTTCTACATTGGTCTTATGTCCATAGTTGTTCCTTTTATTGTTACTCCTATATTGTTTCACTAATTATTAATTTAACAACATGCTTTATCAAGTGAATAATTGGTTTGTTTATATTTTTGTCATACCATTTTTTTTTTCCAGGAATAATTGAAATACTTGAGTATATATATTTTAAAATTAACTCTCTTTTTTTAATAATAATGTCATTTAAATTGTAAACTCTTCCTTTTTTACTAGGTAGAACGATTCAAATTCAAATTTACATTTAGATTTATAGAGCTAATAATTTTGAATGCATATGTAAAAAGATATTCATAGACAAAATGAAAAATCATTTAAGAAGTATTTACAGTAAGAAAAAATATTTTTCAAACTCTTGCAAAAATAATATTACTTTCTATGAGCACTTAACTAAGACTGTAAAGTTTTCATTTTAAGGGGATTAACTTAGGAGGACATGAATGTCACAATGCACTTTCTTTATATATTAGTAAATATCATATTCTTTATGTAGTAGTTAACAACATAATAGAGTGGAGCACAAGAAACACAATGAGTTACATATCAACATTGTAGGTTCTAGAATATTTTTGGCCTAATAAGATTTCAAATAGGGGACAGACAATTATTATGCATTTTAAATGTAAATATAGTTAATATAACAATTTTCATGTATTGAAGAATTAATTATATATTACATAATTAATAGTTTTTATTATATTCGAATAAACAATCCATATAAAATATCATTAACTAACTAACTCTTTTAACTTGACTTCATAAATAAATTAATAAATATTATGCATATTTGTGATACACTTTTTAATTATTTAAAAAATTTAATGACAATTAAATTAAGGGATATTAATTATAGATTTTTAATTTCATCAATTTCTACAAACACAGAAGTTAAAATGAAATTTTAGTTTTTAAAGTATTTTGGGAAAACTAAGAGTGTCATTAATTCATATGTATAACTCTTACTTGATTGTTTCTTTTGATTAGATAAATGCTGCATATAATTCTTGTAAGAATATAGCAAATAATGCTTGAAAAAGAAAATATATGTTTTCATTTATATTATAAACTATTTTTCCATAACTATTCAGATAACTGGAGGATGCAGGCAGCACCTACACAACAATGTGCTTAATCAATTTTTAATTGAATCTAAGAATAAACAGGTACTTTACAGCTTATATCGATTTGACACAATAGAAGAAAGCATAATAGCCAACGCAACAAGGAAGCAAACTGTTAGCCTAATATGCTAAGTGGATAATAACGAAACATAAAGCTTATGTTCTACCAAAGATTGGGTAAGTAATGGCTGCTAGAGATGAAAAAAGTTACCTCTTATATTTAGGCCGATAGGCGTCACTCCTTGGAAAACACTCACCATTTTGTTTAGATTTTCCGACTGTCTTAAGCAGGAAAAAATGGACGGAGCATTTCAGAGTTTCAGTACCATAATATCCTCGCCGATTAGGTGACAGCTACGAGGGAACAAAAAATTATATTTGAAAACTTAACAATTCATCATTTATTACACTGTTTATTAGTGCCTGTAAGCGCAGACGAAGAAGAAACTATGAAATGTTGAATGAGTCACACTATTGGCCATTCTTTCTTTGTCTATACATGGAAATGCTAAAGAATAAATCCTAGTAACACCATGAGTGTATGCTTGTGGCTTTCAGATTTGGCTTTGACCACTGAAAAATAGAAGCTAATTGTATTTTCTTCCAATTCATACAGAGACGCCGAATTCTGAATCCTTCACTATTGGAAATATAGTGGTTTGAGGGATAAAAGTCTCGTTTCCTTTGAGGCAAAAAAATATAAATGTCAAGCCCCTTCCAAACTTTGGGAAAGCCCTCCTAGCCTTTCAGAAAATGGGAGTATGAATGCCCAATTATTAGAGCATGAAAATGATAAATTTTTTTAAAGATCTTGTAGCATCAACTACCCTACTTCACGTGTATGCAAAAACTGCAGGTAAAAAATGGTAAGTATAGATAAGCAATATCTCTAAAAATTGTTCAACTGCATGTTAGGTTTACATGATGTGCCAAATGTGGAGTCACCGACAAAGCATGTAAACTATTTGGTAGAATACCTTAAAAAAGTATGATGGAACATGGTGACTATAATATATGTTATTAAATCGATATTTGAGGCTTTTTGATAAAATGCAATTGACATATTTAAATTGGACACCTTCCTAACCTTTTTCAAATGGTAGTAGGTTATGGACATCACCAAAGCATAAAGGATGGAGAAATTTTGTGAGAGGTAGTTGCAATTGTACTAGTAGACATTTCTGCAAAATACAATCATAAATTCATAGTAATTTTGATATAGAAATTTAATTTGGTTGTCTAAAGATAGAATCATTATTGTGTAGAAAAATTTAGTGTAGAAATTATAGATTATATGTATGTTTTAATCTATTATCAAATGATATCATAATTTTATGAAAAATAATGTTATCATTATGTAAAAAATACTTATAAGAGTGTTGAATAATCAAATAAAATAATACAATTTTTCATCATTTTGCACTTCAACAATAGTTTTCATTCTTAATAAATTATACTACTACAAAAGTTAATAACAAAACTAACATTGAAATAGAGTTAGCATTCTAAGAGGTACTGACTAGGCCTACAAATTATTAATAAACTCAGTTGCCAATATAAAGGATATAATATATGATAAGTGAACATGTAAAAGTGAGAATAAAGAGTGGTAAAAAGGCATGTAAAGTAGATGGTTATAGTTATTGGTGAAGAGAAAAACACGAGATAGAGAGGTAGTGAGAGAGTGATGTTAGGAGTAAGTGTTTAGGAAAGGTAGAAAGGAGAAGTAGATAGTTATAGATATCGAGGAAAAATAAATAACGAGATAGAGAGGTGTCATAGAATGACATTAGGAACAAGTATTTATTGTTGAATCTCTTTGCCAAAGTAATAAAAATGACCACAATATTTATTTTTTACCATATTTTTAATATTGAACCTAAATATCTACACTCTCCAAATCATTACTAAACATTGATGAAGAGAGAGGGGGTGGGGATAGTAAATGTTATTTTATTTGATACCCAAAATGTAAAAGATTCCACTTATTTAAAAATTTCAATTCAATTCATTTCATTTAATTGAAAGAAATTAGAGTTTCTAGATCATGGAGTGGTGATTCTCGTTGCACATTGCTTTCAACATGAGAGTTATTTCAAGCACTATGATTTAGTTGATATCTTTTCATTATTAATTTATGTAAAATATGTTTACAAGAACATAAGCTTTGGCAACCAAAGGATCATCATCTTAGGGTAGACTTAATTCCATGCTCTCTTAGAAGAACTCACAAATGGATATGAAAAACACACACACACATATAATTAGTTAAAACTGATCAAAACTTGGTACTTGGCTACTTTATTCTCAAAATAGAGCATACTAACAATTTCTTCCAAAAAGTGCAATTAGAAATATCAAAACATTTAATAAAAGCAATATAAATATAAAACATAAAAATATATAATGTATTTTGCTTTAAAAGAAATTTATTATAATTTTTGTATAACAAATATATATATCATATATAATATCTAAGATTTTGCAAAAATATTGGTTAGATAATTTTAATTTATTTTTTTCAAAATATTTTGGAAAAGGTGAACATATTTCAATGGAATCAATATTATTTATTTTTAAATAGTAAAATTGAGATAGACTACCCTAGATATTTAAAACTGAGTAGAATGATTAATATAAGATTTTGATAGAATTTAGTTTTTCCTATTTTAAATTATATTATAGGTGTAAAGTTTAAAAATCATAGTAATATTTATAGAGGGATAGAAATATATATTAGATTTTTTTATTAAATATATGTATACATTAGTAAGATGATTTATGATTTTTTAAAGCAGGTAAAGTTTAAATATACATAAAATTAATTATTATTCTTTGAAGAATTTAGAAAAGTATGAAACATCTTTTATATATAGATATATATTGCAAACTTTATATTCTCTTTAATTCAAATATTTTAATTTAGATTTTGCAACTTTTTGGAACCAAGTTTCTCCCTTTTTTATACTCTACGGAATATCATGTCCATTATAATGCATTTGTCCAACAAGAGCTCTCATTCTTGCATCACTTGACCATGCTTCTTTGGAGGTATCTTGAAACCAATGCTTGTGCAAAGTGTGAATGCATACTTTAAAGGTACCCTTCTATGCTCATCTTCCTTATGCATCCTGAACACTAAAACTCTCAGATGCAACAACCTTAACCCTATAACAAATTTATGGTCCATAGCTTGGTCTTTTAATTTTAGCTGATTTTGTTTGATGGACTCTCAAATTTTGGAGCTTGGGGATCTAGAGTCAATAAGGCTAGGTGGGGATGTGTTGTTAGGTGGGATAGATTGTATTGAAATATAAATTTTAAAATTTATATAGCATACTATTATTGTTATTTTGTTATAGTGTTTTCAAGTAGACATATAATATTATTTATTTATGTTAATTGTATTTAAAATTAATAAAATTAATTATTTAAGTTAATTTTGAAAAATAATGAAACTAAAACAATTTAGCAACTTTAATGATGTGATATCTACTTCTAATTAGAATTTTGATATAATTTCATTAAAAAATAATTTGATAATTATTTTATTAAAAATTAAAAATTAATTCTTTCATAATCATAAATTTCTTGAAATCTAAATAAGCTAATATTATTATTTATTTGTCAAATCATGATAAAATATAATATAACTAAATTATTTAATTAATCTCCCAATTTATTTTAGTTTCATCCCTTTATTTTTAACTTCTTACTTGGGAATGATTTTATGTAATGCAATGGCCCTCTTCGTGTTTTAATAAGATTTTAAGGAATAAAAATATTTTTTGGAAATAAAAATAGAAAATCAACCACTCTAAAGGCCAGTCATAGAGTTAGTGGCGATCTTCTTAGCATATTTCATACTAAGGATAAATGGTTTTAGAAAATAACAATTGAAGGAGAATTATAAAATGAAAGTATAGGCATTGTAAATGGTAAAATCTCATGATGTGTACATGAATCCAACAATGCCTTAGTTTACTAAACATGCATGTGAACATTATAGAGCTCAAAAATTGTATCTATCATTGCCTCAAGTAAAATTGTGTCAAGATATATTAGACATGCAATTGCATTCTCCTCACACTATGTCATGGACATCTAAGTGATTCTATATATATATAGAAGACATATTAGTACTAGATTCTTGCATCTTACCAAAGATGTATTAGCCTAGACTTTTTCTCTCCAATCACTTTTGACGTTAACTATTTGTCTCATACACCTTAGGAGGTATTGTCTTTTGTACATGTTCATAAACTTGAATTCATTTAATTTGTATTATTTAGGGTTGCATATAAATGGATTCTAAAATTGGTTGTCTATATATTTTCTAGGATCATGCATGAATATATTTGATAATTTAGGCAAAGGTTAAGACCATGAATCCAATAATGTCTTAGTTTACTGAACATGCATGTGAACATGACAGAGCTTATAAATTGTATCTATCACTATCTTAAGTAGAATTGTGTTAAGATATATTAGACATGCAATTGCATTCTCCTCACACTATGTCAAGGACATCTAAGTGGTTCTATATATAGAAGACATATTAACTTAGTACTTGATTCTCACATCTTACCAAAAATGTATTAGCCTTGACTTTGGCGATCCCATCACTTCTGATCGTAACTATTTGTCTCATACACCTTTAGAGGTATTCTCTTCTATACTTGTTCATAAACTTGAATTCATTTAATTTGTATTGTGCAAGGTTTCATAAAATGGATTCTACAATTGGTCATCTACATATTTTCTAGGATCTCACATGAATATATTTGATAATTTAGGCAAAGGTTAAGACCATTAAAAAATAGTTGAACATGGCATTATATTCTTTTAAAATAAAATTCTTAAGACTTATGGGTAAAGTTGAATTATAAATTTCATTATCTATTTGAGTTATATGTTACAAAAATCTATAACTAGAACTACTTCTTTCTTAGTCAGACATGCCCATCAAAGAAGAAGACAAACAATCTCAATTAAATGTCATTTTGGATGAAGCAAAAAGTGAGAAGGAGAGCCAAGAAGAGATAAAAGGCTCAAAATAATGGATTGCAGATAAGAATAGTACAAATGCCACCAGATGGAAAATGTTTTTTCAAAAACCTAGCAGGTCAACTTGAAGGTGACCAAGAGAAGCACTCAAAGAATTGTAGTATGGTAGTGGAGTACATAATGGAGAATCGTTCAGACTTTGAGCCTTTCTTTTCTCATAAAGATGACATAAATTTTGAAGAATACTATGAAAAAATGGTAGAAGATGGAACTTGGGTAGATCATTGTGATATTTTTGCAGCCTCCACGATGACTCAAACTAACATTCATGTGCATCATTTGAAGGGTCAATTATTTGAAATCTACAATATTGATAGCTCAGAAACACACACACACACACACACACTTTGTGTCTCATATCATGATAGAAACTACTACAACAGTTTGTACTTCATTAATAATAAGGCCCTGTTTGGTTGCTGGAACATGAGGGCCAAAACTGGGTTATCAGGGGTAAAACCAGGTTTTGCAAAAAAACATGGGCGTTTGGTTGGTTAAAATTATAACTTGGTTTTCAATTTCATCTTCCAATAAAAAGGTGGAATTCGAAATTAAAACCAGGTTTTGAATTTTATGAGAGTTTTTTTTAATAATATTGTGGGGTCCACGGTATATTCATCTTCTGTGTCAACCAAACGGACCATTGGCTTTCCAAACCACAAAACCAAGTTTTATGGTTATGCCACAAAACCAAGTTTTATGGTTATGCCACAAATTCATCTTTCCCAACCAAACAGGGCCTAATGTCAGTACTTGTGTAGCACCCATGTATTTGGAGGAAGATAGTCAAAGTACATGCCATTATACATGAAAAAGGGTGCAAAGATACCAACAAAGTTGCATAGAAGATAAATTATTGAAAAGATAGGACAAACCTCGACGAAAGAACATTTTAATAGGGTGTATTCCATGATTAGTAAGGAAGACAAAATAATAAAGATTTTAAAATTATCTTTCCAATATTCTATTATATACAGAAAATATTATTAGCAAACTTCCTATGTCAACATTCAGTAACATCATTTGATATATATAAACTATGGGCGCACCCCTTGCACCCTTCAAAGGTGCAAGTAATATTGCGTCTTAATCCTGTAGAAAATCCGTCTCTGTCCACCGCTGCTTACAGTCGTACACAGAACAGAAGGCTTGCAAACAAGTGAGGAGCAGAAAAGACGCTGCGGCGATCAGAGTGAGAAATCTCCATGAACCAAAAATATACTTGTTCACGTACTCCATCATCGCTATGCTCAACCTCCTGTTGTAATGCTGGTTGATGCCCGCTATTACTTTGTCTAAATACTCCACTTTTGTCAACTTCACACATTTTCCCATGCCGTTCCACAGACTCGCTACTTTCGCATCGTTTGCCAGATGGTTGTATATAATCTCGTAGCTTCTCAGTAGCCGAACATCTTCCTCTGTTTCGATGATGCCGTTCATGAAATCTGTGTAGCGAGTAAAGATCAACGCACCAGGCGCCGCCGAAGCTTCGAAAGCCACCAGATTTCTCAGTATCACTTCTGAATTATTATCCAACCTCACTTTGGGAAGATAAAGAGTTGCTGTTGCTGTGTCGAAGCGTATTGTGGTGAGATCTCCGTCTGTAGGAAGGAATTTCACTCCCGCTGAAAATAAGTCGGCCACTGAGGGAACCTTCAGTTCATCGCGTGTAGGGGGAATTTCCACAGACGAACCTCCTCCTTCTTCCCCTTCTCTTTTCTTTTCTCCTTCCCCATCTTTCTCTCCTTCCCTAAGATTAGAAAGAAGGTCCATCAGCAGCTTGTACAAAACCTTGACGATCCTCTGTTTGAACTGACGCCGGATCAGTGACGTCAGACGTCGAACAGGGCCGACGTTTAACCTGGAGAAAACCACCCACGCTGAATTCAGACTCTTTTTAACAAATGTTGGATCCGGCAACGGCTCCTTTTCAATCTCATCGTCCGAAGCATTGGTACGGTCTATAGCGGCCGCGGGGACAATTGCGTAATAGAGCACTTCCAGCACATGACCCCTTTCTTTTATGCGCAGCCTTGAACTCTCCGACATCTTGAACGTAAACGGTGACAACGCCTCACATGCAACAGCTACCAGATTACAGAGCCCTTCTTCTGCGTTCTCCTCAGGGCCTAATTGCATCTCCAACAGCTTCTGCATGATGAACAATGGTACCTGATTCTCGAGCATCATCAGATCTCTCATGATTGCGTTGTGGATAGCACTCCTGCCAGATTGATCTAACACTCTGCCCAGCTGCTTCACCCCGGATATCACTTCTCTGGAGCCCTTATCCGCCTGTTTGACATAGAACTGCAAGCACTCCAGCACGAACGAGGCGTCCAAGGCCATCAGCCAGGCAAGGGCTTCCTGGCTGTAGTCGAGATATTTGTGATAATAGCTCCGTATCTGCCACTCGTGCTTCTTCAGCTCCTCCACTACGGATTCGAACTTGAGGCCTTTAACTCTCTGCTGAAACCTTCGAGCCACAGCCACTTTGTATCTCTCCATTTCATAAAGCTCTGATCTGCACTGGTGATATGGCCCGATTGAGACGCTCTGTGGAACGTATGCATCAGGCATCACTGCCCATAACTCCTTTGGCACATTGAATACGGCTCTGCATACCTCCTTCTACTCCTCTTTTTCGTGGAGGCCATCCCTAATTGAGAGAACCCATTGAGATTGATCGATCTTTACTTGAACAGAAGTATTGGAAGCCATGCTTGAGGAGTATTCAGGAATCAGAGAAACCCAAACTAGCACTACACACAGAGATGAGAAGAACGGCGGACGATGAATTATAAACAAAGGCTTGTAAATTACTAAAGACTGGTAATGAGGGGCCTCTTTTGCTGAGACTTCACATGGCTACACACTTTTAAAACTTAATGCCTTTATAAGCGTTAACTTGGTTTACTTTTGGTGTCATAATAGTTTCTGGTAGTGCGCACTGCACATTTATAATATAAAGCATGTTCTCATGGTTACAAACAGTAGTCCACTTCCCATTTGTGGGGATCAGATTGAGAATTCGATTCTTATCATAGGTAAATGCGAGTTTTAGTTCAGAGGCTCGTAAACAAATGCGTTTCCTCAACTAAGTTAATAATAATAGTAAAAACACTCGGAAGAGTTTTAGTTTTCATAAAATAAGAAAAACGCTAACAATGACCTTGTGCGAACTGGATGCTTTCTCGATTAGCTTTAACGCGACTTTAGATAGAGTATCCGATTCATTTGGTTACGATTTGAAACTTGAAAGTTCAACTATTTTGGAATACTTATTTTTGAATAGAAAATGGGGTACATATTCCTATTTTATTCTTTGTTTGGTTCAGGCCAGAATTTGATGGGGAATTTCCTGACCTCCTTTTAAAAATAAATAAAACTGGAATAAGAATACATATTCCAATTCCACCTATTTAAGTGGAATTGCAAAACTTCATGTTTGGACCACAATTTTTATATTATTTATTTTAATTTAATAAATTATTTTAAAGTTTGAATTTATTATTAATATGTTTCTTAAATGCTATTGTTGTCTTTATGGTTCAAATCTTAGTTTGACCATTGTGAACATTTGTTTGTGCCTTTACTAGTTTGAGTCTTAACTTTATTAAAATGGGATGACATAATCTATTTGTAACCTTGCTGGTTAATATCAATGCCTTCACCTAGAGTTGGGGGGTATGTTATGTTAGTGCTATTGATCATGTTAACGAATTTACTATGACATTATATTAAGAAAAATTATCATTTCCATTAGACATTTAAATTTATATGTTAAGATAATATACATTTACAAAATTAATATATGCATTAACAAATTATACTTATTTATTGTAATGTCTCCAATACTTATATTTATTTAATCAAACTTTAAATACAATATTGTTTATTGAAGATGGTTAGAACATACTTGAACTCCTTCTTTAAGAATTAATTTTCAATCATGATAATGTCATTTGGAAGAAAATTATGGCTATTTGTGTTGATTTTGTTGTATAATTGTTTGCAAGGCTAGAAAAGTAATCAAAGCCATGATCAAAGATACAAAGTATGAAACATGAGTATTGACTACGGCTTAAGACACATTTTTAATTCTAGAAAGACCTTGGTACTAACTTTATAAATTCACCATATTTCTCAAGCTACCATTTTACAACTCCATTTTTTTATTTACATATTAATACATGTTAATTCTTAGAGACGGGTTCTAGAATAGAATATTGTTTTTGTAAATTATAGTCAAATTGATTTCTATTGGTCTTCCCTTCATTTTTAAAAATTCATTATATATATATATATATATATATATATATATATGTATGTATATATATATATATACATATATATGTATGTATATATATATATATATATATATACATATGTATGTATATATATATATACATATGTATGTATATATGTATGTATATATATATATGTATACATATATGTATGTATATATATATATGTATACATATATGTATGTATATATATATATGTATACATATATATATGTATACATATATGTATACATATATATATGTATATATATATGTATGTATGTATATAGATACATACATACATACATATATATAAGGAGTAACATATGTATGTATTTTAATTTCTTATTATTATAATCATTTCCAAAGTTTGTTATGAAACATTAATGAATGAAGATGTTATCCTAACCTAATATAAAAATATTTAACCTTACATCAAGAATGTTAAATGATTAAAGTAATTTTATTTAATTTTTTATAAAAACATAATGTGTAATAAGATTATATGTTAGGCTTAACTCAATATTTTTACTAAGACACAAAAGGTTGTGAATGGACCAAAAATCTTTTATATTAGAAAATTTGCACTAGTCAAAAAATAAACCAAACAAGCCCAATAACAAAAAACTAACACAACTACACAACATTGTTGATATCCTATAATATGAATTTTCAACCACTAAATTTCAAACAATTTATTTTTAATGCATATCTATGATAGAATGGATAATCTTTGATTTATCAGCAATAACTTTTGAATGAGTGTAAAAGAGCTCATGGATAACCGCATTGACATCTACAAAATAATTGAAACCTTGGTGGAATTATCCATGAAGGTCATCCATTTCGCTACCACCACTCTCTATTTCTTGCAAATGAACACAAATGAGAAGGATCTAGGCAAGGAGACTGAAACCACTCACTCCATTTATAGCTTCCTAGTGAAGAACTGGCTTGAAACTCTCCTTGATAAACCTATCAAAGAGGATGGGGTGGACATAAATAGGGAAGAGCCTGAGGAGAAGAGGAATGAGGAAGGTGGAAAGAAAGTAGACAACTAGCCCTGGTTCTATTTTTTGTTGTTTTTTATATATTTTTTTGTCCCCGATGACCTTGGTGCCCTATGGGGTTTTGTTATGTACGTATTTGATCAAGTACTAGACTGATAGTAGTAGTAAGTCTATTGTTGCTAGCATGTTTTTTCTTTTTATATGCTTGCTAAGAATAGGGCAGATGGTAAGAACTACTCTAGTTTGGAGTTTTTTTGTGTTTGTTTTTTGAAGTTTAAAACTAGTATCAACTAGATAGGTGGGTGGTAACCTCTAACTATTTTTGGTTAGTTAAAGATATCAACTTTCCACAATCTATTGTATCAATATATTTATTTTTGGTAAGCCCTTTTTGTGCTCCAAAGTCAACTACCTTTTCTTTTGGCTACTATCTAATTCTTCAAAAAAAATTGAATTAGAATATGTCACAACAAAATATCCATTTAAATGAATCTAATACATTTTTTTGTGATCAATACTAACACTCAAATTATGAAAAAACTTGTAGCACAATAAGTATAACCTTTTCTCTCTTCATAGCACTAACTTTGATGACTAATATTTATCATTAACCATGTTATTCTTGGCAATGCTCATTTGGATGGTGGACTTGCTAAAAAATTACCATCATCTAGATTTCATTTTACACCTTCATAGTTGTATCCTCCAACATTCTATTTTTGGTTCCTACTCAATCCTTTATTTTATTAAAATCTTCTCCAATCATATGGTTGAGAGATATTAATTTATCTTAGCCATCTTTATGAATTACATGTTTACTAAGATGTTAAAAATCATTAGCTTTGGTAGTAATGATATCTATGCTAACTTCATTCGTGTTGATTTCCAAAGTAACATAATTATACATTTTTGTCTTTACCATCAGAGACATTTCGTAGAAGCATTAACACGTTCATATTATCATTATTATGGGTCTCCTTCACTACTTCAAATGAATCTCAATATGAAATATGTTGTAAGCCTCATTAAGGGCACAATTACTATCATTTTTGTCCTTGTTATAACTCACAACTCTCCATCTCTGATTATGTTTGCTGAATAATTTAACTCCCCCTTTCCCTCATTTTAAGCCCTAGATGCCTTTTCCCTCTTCTTCAACTATTTTGATTTCTTTGATAGAAATCAATGCAAAGAAAATCAGTGTGAAATAACTATGAGAAGAATTACAAAAATAAAATAGTGCACGGGAATTAGGAGATATGATCCACCAACCAAATGCTTTAGCTTTTCTTAGGAAGGAAAATCATTGTTAGCACATTCCCTTTTATTCTTCTATGCTCCACATTTGGCATGCCTTTTCTTTCTTAATCTTTAGTATCATATTTATCTTTATCACAACCTCATAAATATTTCCTATATTAGACCTTCATTAATGTTTAGATTAATTCAAGGATTCAACCCCCATTAAACAAATCCAAATAACATGTATCCTTAAAAATTTCAAAAATTGATTTCACAAGAAATGGTGTCAACTAGCTAACTAAAAAGGGAAACTTAATATTTAGGATAGACTAGAAAATCAATCCATTGACTAGATAAAAACATAGAGGATGAAAAATAAAGCCAATGAAATACAACTACTTGTAGTGGTAGAAATATGAATGAAGAGTAAGAACCTAAGTGAACAAAGAGTAAGAGCCTAAGTTTATTACATAAATTACACATTGTTAGCATGAATGTTGATGATATTCCTTTTGGGGAGTATCCTAATAATTGGAGAGATTGATAACATGATTTACATGTTGCATTCATGGTTGTGTTTGTCATTTATGTCAACACAGTATTGTTTCTATGTATAATGGTAGAGTAGTAGAAAAGGAATGAGGTTGTACAAAGTGTGTATTAAGGATAAGGTCAAGTGTAGTTCACGATATGTTGTACATTGGTTTTAGATGGGGTATACAAGTGTGTGTACAAAACTTAATAAAATGTAAAAGTTGTTAAAGAATTACATAGGACAATGTGCAGAAAAAGTACCTGAATAAGTGGATTTTGATATTGAATTGCATCCCTTAACAAGAATAGAATTGTGATGGGCACATTTAGGCAATGATAGTAGACTACTTGATAATGATGTTAGAGAATGCACAAGGACAAAGTCATATATATATGAGAAGTTGTGAAGACTGTGAGTTGATAGTGTTGTGTAATTGTAAAGGAATTATAATATCTTAATGATGTCCTATTATAATTAATTGGGAATCCTCAAAGCTGAATTGAGCAATTATTTTGAGGATATGGTATGAAGGAAGGTTACTTTCCTTGTGATGGAGTGTGCAAAGTACAAATCATAAAAATGATATACAAAATTGATAAATTTGTCTAAGTGATCCAATGATTATTGGATGCAAAGTTGGAAGATCTAGTATTGAGATCTGAAAGGGGATTGGTCTCGTCAAGAGGACAAAGGATAGAGAGCTTTGAGATCATTCATTTCTATTATTCTACAAGGAATAATATAGAGGTTAGTTGGATAGTGAATTTGATTATCATGTCCCTAAAGCTATTTGGATTGTGAATCCACTTGCCTTCCACAACTCCTAATAGTGTTGGAATCTCCGAATAGGGACTAATATGTATTGAATGTATTTTTATTGGCTCCTAAAAGAGTTCATCCTCTTACAATGAGATTTTATATTAGTTCTATTAGAATTCTTTAGAATAACTAAGAGGGGTGGCGAATCAGTTATTCAAGGTCCAAATGCCCTATTAATATATTTTTACTACTTTTAATGAATCCATACCCTTTACATCTATTTGAGCTTAAATCAATCATATAAGAAAATTACTGTAAATAAACATGCAACAATAAAAACATTCAAGGTCAACACATGACACAATGATTTACGTGGAAACCCAATTTGGGAAAAACCACCAGTAACATGCTACTTGATTCTCACTCTTCTGAAGTGATGCCCTGTTAAAAGCCTACCCTGTTAAAGGCTTACAACACACTGTTAAATGTGACCTTGTTAGAGGATTTCACCAAACTGTTAGGAATGGGCCTGGTTAAAGGTCTTTAGAACATTCACTTGGAATGTCACTCTATTTAAGGATTTATCTAATGGCTGTTAAACCAACCTAAGTCCATAGGATTTAGACTTACAGTTACAATTTCTAGAAGGTAACAATAATGGTCTTTTGATCTGATATAACTTACAACATACTTTGCAGATTTCAGATCACACTTTCAGTTCAATCCTTATGCTTGGCTTTAATCTCTTTAGCTCTAACTGCTTGTCTTCCTCTCAAGCTTCATCTCCTTGAGTCTTCTAACTCATTCTGCCAATGCAATCATCTTTGTGGTCATCTATACAAATAGAATTTATGTGCTATCTTCTCCTAGGCACATTATTCAGTATTTCATGCTTTTATGCTTGACCACTGTCTCTCTTTCCTTCTATCCCCTCTCGCTCTCTTCTTCTCTCATTAACTTATGTCTTCTTATATAGAAGTCTGATTTGCCTTTATCGCTCAATTCTCCCTCTTCAATTTTAGGGTTTCAAAATGGATTAGGTAGGATACAATGTATCTACCCCATATCTTGTTTTCTTCTTGAAACTTTGCCAGTTGTATCTTAAAAATGTTCTACATGGTGTTCTGTGCCACCAACTCATCATTCTTATCTTCCTTTTAATTCACAGATTTCTAGATAACAACCTTGTCGGCTTAGATCTGGCGAATCTTTGATTCCCTAAATAATGCAGCAACTCAGCATTATTGAGTTACTGGTGCTCGACACCTCTGTGTTACTCGACACCTATACCAGCTCGGAACTTGAACTTATTTGGCACTTGAACTTACTTGGCACTTGAACTTGCTCAGCACTTGAACTTGCTCGACACTTGAACTTACTTGGCACTTGAACTTACTCGGCATTAACTAGAACTTGCTCGGCTCTTACTAGCTTGCTCGGCTCCTTCTCTCTAATAAACTTAGTTTGAGCTTTACAAAAGACTTAGCTAAAACCTTAAATCTTTGATATGTTTCAGTGTGCCCATTCTTTGTAGTGTGTCATCAAATACATTCTTTCATCAATGGCTTAGCTGATCCTTGTACTTCATTACAACATCATAACTTCAACCTTTCTCTAGGTATTTTAGTTACATCTTATTAATTGCCTCCACCTTGACAATCAACTAATTGATAGTATTTGGATCACTAAAGCAATTGTCATCCCTGCAAGTAGCAAGTTTGACATCAATGACAAAAAAATGATTGAGGACATTCTTTACTAGTTCCATATTTTATTCCAACAATCTCCCTCAACTTTTCTTATAATTATTTCAATCATTTCCAACAAGTGCATCATTTTGTGCATATCATCTCCATTGGGTTTTCTCTATGATCAAGGGTTTATTTTGTCTATCTTCTTATGGTTTCTAGTTCTATTGTTCACATGGTTAAAGATTAATAAGGTTAATAAATATTTCAGTAGTTGGATAATTCATTTACACCATCCCCCAATCTCAGTTGCCTTGGTGTACTTTAATTTTTTACAATTGGTATTATAGCATTGGGTGCATGAAGGAAAATCTTAATAGCTTAAGGAGATCAATGGTAGGTAATTTCATACAAGAAAGTCTTAAGTTTGATGGAATCATTTGTGGATGTTGGAAAGAGGAATAAAATAAAGCTTTAAATTTTTTTGCATGTTGGAAATTTAAATAATTTGGTTTCTTTTCATTAAAATTTACTAAGAGAGTAAGGAAGACTAGAAATGATTTCCTTTCCGATGATGATGGAAAATTTAGAGAAGGCATGGGAAGATTCTTGAATGATAGTGATGATGAAATTGGATTGGCTAAGAAAGATAAAATAAAACACGAGACAACTTTAGGGACTATTATTGATTATTACAATTCTGATGAAGCTATTAATCAATAGACTAACCATGAGAATATTGATTTATTCTATACAATCAATAATAATTTGTATAATGATGTTGAAAATTGTGGAATAGAGAGGAGAACCAAGATCTGAACCTAGAGAAGAAGTAAGAGTTGAAATAGTAATGCCTACACCAAATAAGAATTTTACAAAGAACCACCTTAATACTCAAATTATTAAGAGAAAAGAAATAGCAATTTAGAAAATAAACAAAGTGCATGAAGATTTGCATTTAATTTCTTAGATTGAACCGATAAAGTGCAGATGAGGCACAAAAGGATGATCATTCGATTCAAGCAATGTTGAAAGAATGATATAAAGTTATGAAGAATGAAAAATGGGAATCCGTTCCTTGATCTAAAGATAGGAATGTTAAAGGAATTGTGGGCTTTCAGAAACAGGATTAATGAACAAGGCGAGGTTGTAAGAAATAAAGAAAGATTGGTATGAAATGGATATTAAAAGCAAGAATATATAGATTATGAAGAGACATTTTTTCCTATTACTAGAATTGAAGTACTAAGAATGTTCTTGGCTTATGCAGAAAATAAGAAGTTCAAAGCATATCGGATGGATGAAAATTCATCATTTTTTAATGGAGAACATGAAGAAGTCTATATTGAGAGGCCTAAAGGATTATTTTTATAGAAGAAAAGTACATGATATGTACATTGAAGAAGGAATTTTATTGTCTAAAGAAAGCACCTAGAACCTAGTATGCGAGACTGGAAAAGTATTTGGCAAAGATGGGATTTTCTAAAGGTACAAAAGATAGTAATTTATCTTTGAAAAAAATTGAAAATGGATGGTTGATGATTATGATATTTTTAAATAACATAATCTTTGAAAGAAATGATGAAGCAAGTGAAAAATGTGCCAATGAGATACAAAATTGTAAGAATTTGGCTTAGGCCAGAATTCACTCAAGACCAAGGAACTCAAACACAAGCACAACAGTAGACCAAAGAGAGAGTATGATCAAAATGACAATATGTTCATTCAATATGCCATATATGCCCTATCAAGAGTACACTAGGAGTGCCTGTACATAAAGTCCTTAGGAGAGCTTCTAGAATCCATAGAAGTTAGCATCATGATAAGTCATACAACTAAGCACATGTCCACTAGATATGGGTTATCCTCCATTAAGCATGGAAATAAGTGTGATGATGTAAGGATAAGCCTACAATGGTGTAGCATGCAAATTAGTGGTGTAGACAACATGTGCTAAATTAAGAGTGTGAATAACTATATTGTCTACATGACAACTCAATGAATGACGCAAACTCTATTGTTGTAGAGACCATGTGCTAAATCAGAGTTGCATACTTCTATATTGTCAACATGACAACTCATGAGAGTAAACAAAATCCTAAGTGCCTCATATAAATAAAATAATAAAATAATGTAATATAATAAAATAATGCATTAACTTAGGTAAAATTAAGTGTAAATAGTAAACACTTATTTACACCAAACCCCCCTTAAGTGCAACTTAGGGGAATGCCCTTAAGCTTATGAAATCTAGGATGAAGTAAATGATGGGTCCCAACTACTAAGCCATGTTAGGTACCCATGTAAATAATGATAAGTAATCTCTCATAAAGAAAAGAAAGAGGGAAAACCTCATGGGGAAAAATCTCCCCCAAAAAGAGAGATGAAAAGGACATGTGATGTATGGATGGATGGAGTAATCAACACCCCCCCATTATGACATACATCTAGTATATACATAAGAGAATGAGAAGAGAAAGAGAGACAAAACAGGCTGCCCCCAAAAGAAGAATGCTTGCAAATGACTCCTCCGATGAAGAAGCTGATCCAAGATTACAGAATGGCTGAAGAAGCTATCTCAAAGAACTGTTTGTCTCTACAAATAATGAAGAACTCAACTACTAATCATAAATATCCACAATCACTTCAACCTGTGATGATCAATCATGTAGAGAATGAACAAGAGGATTAGATGGAGCCATTATGACAACTAAAGAAGAAGTTTCTTCATCAAGAAGAAGAGGTAGATCATCAATACTATCCCCCAAATCTATCACTAAAGCTAGACCTGGAAGACCGTATGTATCTTGTTGTGCTAGACCTATCACTGTGGCTATATATGCATGTGGGCTGAATTTATATAGTTACCTCTAGATGCAATTGTCAATAGAACCCCACGTGTTTGAATCTTTTGATGCACTATCACTGGTGTCACTATCTATTTCCACTGTGTATGATGTGTGAAGAGGAGTAGAGGACAAGCTAGGTGATCTTTCCTCAAAGTGTACATCATTCTCCAAAAAAAGTTGATGTGTCTCTAGATCCAATATTCTATATGCCTTTACACCATCTTCATAACCAATGAAAGTACAATACTGAGGTGACTATGCCTTACATCTCCTAGAAGATATCTTTGCCCATACAGGACAACTGAAGACTCTAAAGTGTGTCAAAATAGGTTTTTTGCTGCACCATGCCTCAAAAGGAGTCTTTCCATCTAAGGTTGGATGAGGAGACCTATTAAGAATGTAAGTAACACTACTAATTGCATCGACTTCTAATGATGGATCGAGAGACTTGGATTTTATCATTCAACTTGCCATAGACTTCCATTTTTGTATTATCTCCCATGAAGATGTGCGATACCTTTGACTGCTTCATTGAAGAAAAATCCTCCTTTGAAGAACCCATGTGATATGAGGTAGCAGAGGAAAAATTCCATTCCTTTGAAGAGTTGGAATTAGCCATGAGTGCTTGCCCTTTGCCCTCTGAATATGAAAATGATCCATTATCCTTATAAGCATTAGGCAGTGGAACATTATGTTTCTTCATGATGTTGGTCAACTCATCAATCTTCTTAAGATAACACTCATGCTCTTCATGACCCATTTTCTTGCAATAAGCGCACTTTTTCTTCTCCTTATTGTTGTCCCCCTTCTTGTTGGAATTTGAGGAAGACTTGCCTTGTTGATTGGATTGTGGTGTTGTCTTTTCTGCATCCTCTGATTTGTTCTTCTACTTCTTCTTCTTACCCTTTCCTTGATTTGAAGATTGTCTAGCTGAATTTTGAGAACCCTCATTGTTGGCCACGAATGCTTTAGACTTAGGTGATTTGAGAGTCCCCATTGATTTCAAGTTCTTTTCTTCAGTATCCAACAGATCAACATATTCATCAAATGTGACTTTCTTAGAGGCAGACCCTAAGGTAGTCTTTGAGGTGTAAAAGAAGAAACAAATGTGGAATACTCTGATGGCAACTTGTTATGTATGAGATAGATCAATCTATAATCTTTGATAGAACTCCCACAATTAGTAAGCTTTGTCCTTAGTTCATTCACCTTGATGATGAAATCCTATATTGAATCAAATGATTTCGGATCTTTAAGGAGACAAGCTCATCTTTGATTTTAAAAACATCCTCTTTAGGTAGTTTACCATATAGGTTTTCAAGGGTATCCCAAGCTTCCTTGGATGTAGAAAACTTCTTAATTTTATACATGATCTTATCATCAAATCCCAAACATATATCACCTAGAGATTTCCTATCCATTTCGACCCAAGCTGAAATATCACTTGCTGATACATTATCTCCTACTAGTTTAGGAGGAGTACCATCTACATATTGAGAAAATCTATTATGCATTAAGTGATACCTCATTTTGATGGACCATGTAGCATAGTTATGTGGAGTTAATTTTGGAAACTTAAAATTTTCCATAATGCAAAAGATGAAAGAAAAGTGTAGAAAAGAGAAAACACAACACCAAGAACACCCCTCCTCTCACTAAATCAAGAAACCCCCACAAAATAGATATTTTTTGCATTTTAACAATAGTACAATTACAATGGCCACTTGCCAATTTTGGCCTTTGTGGACTTTTGATTTTGCTTGTTACAACCTCTTAATAGATTACAAATCTAGAACTTTGCAATGTGCTACAATTCTAAAGCAATACAAAGCAAAGAATGGGCCTATTTCTAAAAGTGACACTTTTGTCCACACAACCCTACAATCTAACTACAGATCTAGAAAGTAGACACAAATAATGCAGTTAAAAAAAAAATAAGAACCTGTTTTCAACTCCAGATGTGCCCATACAGAGCATTTGAAGTTGCCAAATGCATGATTATGCAGGTATAGTCACCAAAATATATAGATTTTAACAAATCCATGAACCAAAACTAGAAAACAGCTATACCACTAAAAGTTTCAAGAAATTCTACCCAATTTCAAAAAAAATTGCACCTAATTTGGAGTCTAAATGTCCAAGATATGACCTCCTAAAGTCAAACTACAAAATAAAAAATAAATCTCAAGAGGGGTTACATCAACAAAAGATAGGGCTAAATTTGATAGTCATACAGCTATCACAGTAGTTCAAATTTACCTTGGAATGACAGTCAGATGACCAACAAATTTATGCTCATGTAAAGATGATGTTAGCAAAAAATTGGTCTCCCTCGATGACATGGCAGGGTTGTACACTGACATGTCATATAGATTGTACAGAATTTGGATATATTGCACAATACAACAAGTACACTTGTTAATGTGACATGGATGCTTGCGTGTCAGAGGTGATGTGGCAAGGTCACTAAAGTGGTAGGATGTCCTGCGTGTCTGCTGATAGGGCAAATCATACAAACAAGGTGGTTGCTAATGTGTATGATAACAAGGCAGCTGAGGTGTAAGCTATCATTGTGGGTTTTGAATCACACGTGTCCTGAGGGTATTCATAGGTGTAGGCCACATAGCAAAAAATGGAAGTTGACGCTGGACCACCAGAGATTATTAGGGGTCACCACTACACATTTGGTGGGGTTGCTAGAATATACCAAACCTTGCCTAAGAACTTGTGCCTGAATCATTGACAATGCCGATGCTGGGATTTTAAATTGTGTTCGCTAGAGATAGTTTGTTGGCCGCCAACCACAACAAAGGGCACCGTAATCTTTAATAACCTTTGCTAGAATTTTGATATATATCCCACATTTGTGGGCGGAACAACTTTGAAGTTGTTTAAATACCAATGTGTCATGTGTGATAAACAAAATGGAACCCACCGGAGGTTATGCCAAGAGTTGGTAGATGACCGTTGGGGGTTTAAAAAATGGCCGCTAGATTTAGCCCACTACTAGAAATATTGTGACAGATTTACAGTACAACCCTCTGATTTGTGAGGCTATAATTTATAGTGCCCATACCCAGATTTAATTGATAAACATTTCTACAAAATAAATACAATTTCAAAATTGTAGAGCTAGGATTCGATAGCCCAGTTCTACAAAAAAAAAATTCTCTACCCGAACGCTTGACTAGGAAATTTTTTTTGAAAAATAAATTTCGAAAAATACATAGAGATTAAAAATTAGATCTGAAAAAACAATTAAATAGATCCAAAAATGACCATACCCGAACTACAAATTAGGGCCTCAAGGCCTTTGGGTGCTGATTTGCAAACAATTTTTTCCTCATGGTCGACTTTGGGCCAAGGTAACTGAGTTTATAGTTGATCTTCATTGAATTGACATTCAAGACATAATGGCGAGATCAGATCTGGCTCTAGACACTCCCAATTTTTATAGATTCTTTGGATTCAAATAGTCTTAATGGAGAGATTAAATATGGCTCTATACAGTCTCAAATGGCTATGTAGAGAATCTCCCTCAACTTTGATACTGTGTAAGAATTTGGCTTAGGCCAGAATTCACACAAGACCAAGGAACTCAAACATAAGCACAGTAATAGACCAAAGAGAGAGTATGATCAGAATGATGTTATATTCATTCAATATGCCATATATGCCCTATCAAGAGTACACTAGGAGTTCCTAAATATAAAGGCCTTAGGAGAGCTTCTAGAATGCATAGAAGTCAACATTATGATAAGTCATGCAACCAGGCACATGTACACCAGATATGGGTTATCCTTCATTAACAACAAAAATAAGTGCGATGATGTAAGGATAAGCCTACAATGGTGTAGCATGCAAATTAGTGGTATAGACAACATTTGCTAAATTAGGATTGTGAATAACTATGTTGTCTACATGACAACTCAGTGAATGATGCAAACTCTAGTATTGTAGACACCATGTGTTGAATTAGAGTTGTGTACTTTTGTGTTGTCAACATGACAACTCATGAGAGTACAAAAACTCCTAAGTGTCTCACCTAAATAAAATAATAAAATAATGCAATATAATAAAATAATGAATTAATCTAAGTAAAATTAAGTAATTGTAAATAGTAAATACTTATTTACTCCAACAAGAATGAATTTGAGATGAGTTTGATTGGTGAGATATATATTTCTTAGGTCTATAGATTGTGTAGAAGAGTGATGGTAGGTAGAGTATTTGAAAGACTTGTTGAAAAGATTTGGCTTTGAAAGTTGTAAGCCTATTGGTAAACCTATGATACCTAGTCACAAGTTATCTAGCAAATATGAGACACCTATAGTTCAGTAGAAGAAGTGTATATCAATGACTAGAGGTTTCCAATATCTAACTCAAGTCAAACTAGATTTAGAAAATGTAGTTGTGTTGGAATTATAGATGGAGTAACTAGGGTGGGGGGGGGAGGTGAGTGAATTAGTTACCACAAAAAAAAATCCATAGATCCCTTAAGACTTAGTTACTACTGTCACTTGGTAGCTACACAGAAAAATGTTGTAGCTTGGTAGATTAACTTTTTATTGATCTTTAAGCATTCACAATTACTAACATGCATCAAAACTAAATAATATGAACACAAGAGGCACTAGATTTAACGTGGAAACCCAATATGGGAAAAACCACCAAGTAACTAGCTACCAATTTTCACTCTTCTAAAGGAGCCATATTAGGAGCCAATCTTGTTAAAGGTTACAAAACACACTGTTAGGTGTGACTTGGTTAGAGGATTTAATCACCCTACTAGGAGTGGCCTTGCTAGAGGACTTTAAAAAAATTCAATAGAATCGTCCACCTTGTTAGAGGGTTTACAAAATGGCTATTAGACCAAATCTGTTAAGAGATTTAAGAATTATTGCTACAATGGTGAAAAAGTAACAATAAGTGACCTGAATGAGATGCAACTGAACTTTTTTGATACAGATCTCTGCTCTACTTCAATAGAACCTCACTGATCGAATACAACTCTGCTTCTCCTCAAGGATATCTGACCCTTCTTCAAAATTCTCTTACACTCCCTCTTCACACAATCAACTCATTTGCATGATTGGTCATTATAATTAGAATCCTCAAATTGACCTTTTATTTATACATTAAAAAAATTCAAGTCAACTTATTTACAAGTTACATTTACCAATAAACCATACAACAGTCAGCGACAAACATTACATTAAGCAAATAGACTTTATTTCCCAAAATAATGAAATCCTTCATTGGCTGACCCTGCTTGTTAAACACTATCCAGAAAATGATTTCCAATGTTATCCAAGGGAAGCTTAGTAAATACTACAAGCTTTGCAAAATCCTTTGGAGACCGAGTGAACTTGATAAGAACTAACTTTCCTTTGCTAACCTTTCTAGCTTGGTAGAAATTGGTTTCTGCCACAGAAGCCTTCAGTGCCCAAATGAGCTCGGTAGAAACTTTCTTCATAGTGTAACTTCTAGAAACACTCGATAGATGTAATTCACTTTGCTAACCTTCTGAGCTTGGTAGACTCTATATTTTTCCTTGTTGACCAACTAAGCTCAGTAGACTCTGTCTGATGACTAATATGACATTTGTGTAACATCAAAGACAACACACAATTGAAAAATTGTATCCAACAAGTTGGTATAGTAGAAATATTTCTAGAACATCCTAGAGAAACACATTATGCAATAGTAAAGAGAATATTCAAATATTTGATGGCTACAAATGATTTTGGTTTGTGGTATGACACAACTTTGTGTGCATATACTAATATGGATTGAGTAGTCAATATGGATGAAAGAAAGAGTACCAGTGGTGGAGAATTTTTTCTTGAAGGAAGATTTATTTCTTGGTTAAGAAAAAAATAAGATTTTAACTCACAAAGTACAAAAAAATCAGAGTATGTAGTAGCCATAAACAATTGTAATAAGATCATGTGGATGAAGCAGATTTTAAAGGACATTAGGATAGAGTTATTTGAACCTATTATCATAAATTATGATGACACAAGTACAGTAAGTATGTCTAACAATAATGTGTTTCATTCTAAGACTAAGCATATATTCATCAAGTATCATGTTTTGAGAGAGAAAGTTGCATAGAAAGAAATCAAATTAGAATATGTCAGAACAAAAGATAACATTGCAAATATCTTTATGAAGCCTTTTCCTAATGATATATTTGAGCATTGTTGTATTGTTCTTGGGGTTATGTCCCTACCTACTTCTGAGAAAATGATGTAGATACTACATTAGTCTAGTGGTATAAAGCACTCTTATTTATCTATGCTAAATGTTGATGCTTCTTGTATGGGTAAGTATCTATGTTGAGTAGGGCCATCAAGAAATCTTGTTAGTTGGTATAGAATAGTGTCATTGGACACTTGAGTGGGTTGAAAACTTTGCAAAGATGATTGACATAATGAATCCTTTGTCATTGATGTCAATGGGGTAGAGATTGCATGAAAAAAATTTCCTAAGTATGAGGGAGAAGTGTTGTATCTAAAAAATAGTTAAAGGGTGATCCTAGGATAATGGGTTCCACTTTTTGACCAATTTTGACACTGAAAACAATATTTTTGAAATAAACCTCATGTTCAAGTGATTATATCTTTAAAACTATGAGTAATTTCAATATGACATAAACTAGTAATTTGTAGCACTCCATTCCTACTTTGTAACCATATTTTTTAATTTAAAAAAAAAATTATTTATGTCAATTTTTTCTTCTCCTTTGAAAGGTGATGCATGTTAAAATTCAATATTTTTAAAGAGTGACAATCTATTTGACACACATAACTTTCTTTCTAGAAAAGATAATGAGGTAATTCTTTCGACGTTGGATTTATAATATCAATATCTAGAGGATGCATTTGGTTTGATTTAATTTTGTTGAACATTGTATAGTTTATGAAGTTTTAAAGTGATACCAATCATAATTCAGACATACGTTCATTTTGACAGAGATAACTTGAACTCAATTTATCATAAATCTATTTTTTTTTAATAGAAAGCTATCTCAACAACCTATTTCCTAGGTATTTACAAATTTTTTTGACCTATTTTACTAATTTTCCTAAAGTGTTAAAGTTAGTTGATGTTCAATTGGTAATTAAACTATAATAAGTTAAACTCATATGTGAAATTCTTAATGAATGTAATATGTATTACAATTATAGTTGTTGGAGAGCTTGCTTCGAGTAGCACAAATTGGCATTTTTTATTTTACAATAGGAGATCAATCATTTTCAATTTTGGGTGTCAAAGGAGCCAATTTTACTTTTTTTAGAAAAGAGGGTAAAAAATTTGTAATTTGACATCTTTATTGCAAATATGGTGTTTGTAGCGAACATGTTTTATGTGTTAAACGTACACAACTAAGTTTTCTAGCCACTAGAAATTCAATTTAGCATGTTTGCATGAATATGTCACATTGTTTATGTTTGTTTGAGCATTCAAAAAATATTGATGCCACTAGCAAATAGGCTAGTTTTAAAATAATGTGAAGCCATACTTGTGAATCCGTACCGTGCGACATGTTTATACAGTTATGGCATGAAATTTATCTTGAGGCAAGGGGTAATTTTTTTTTTTAATGATTTTATAATGGGAAACATGAAAGGAAGACAAAGAAAATATGCAAGGAAGAGATCTGACAAAGCAAAACAAAGAAATCTTCATAAGACTGTTGCATGTTATCATTGAATTAAACGAAGTAAGTAATTTTATATATTAATGTTTTTTATGGTCTTAAATTTAATTATGTTTCAATCTTATTCTTTATCTAATTTGATTTATTTATAAATTTTTTGCAAACAATCAACAAGGTGAAGGAAATGTTGAAGAAGGCTCAACAGAAGCAGAAGAAGTGCATATGGGAGAAAGGTCAAGAAAACTCCCTACGAAATTTGAAACAATGAATGTTGAAGAGGGTTCAAGATCACTCCCTATGGAGGTTCAAAAAACAAAATTCGAAGAATGGTCAGAATCTTTCATTAAAAAATCTCAAAAAATGAATGTTGGAGAAGGCTCAAAATCACTCCCTATAGAAATTCCAGTAACATAAGTCAGAGAAGGGTCGGGATCAGGTGCAGGAACTAGTATGAATGAACTCCTAAATATTGCCCAATATGTAAAGAAAGGTATTTATCATAAAAAAATAGATCATTTACTTAAAATGGATGTGGATAAACTTGAGAAGACTTGCAAATACTATTTAGCCCTTAAGTTTGTCTAAGAAAAGGTCAATGAATAAGAAGATAAGAGAAGTTATGACTAAATTTCATAATACTGAAACACTTGAACAAGCTTAGTTGATTTTAGTTTTGCTTACACAAAAGAAGTTGCAAGAGGCATTGAAATTGTTAGGTGTAGACAGAACATCAAAGAAGAAAATATTTCCTAACATGCAAATTGATGTGATTGAAAATGTTAAACAAGGTTTGAGAAACATAGGAAAACACTCTCAAACTAAAAATAAGTCCTTGGCAAGAAAAGTGATGTTGATGTTTGTTGTAAATAAGAATTTGACCCAAAATAGACAAATATCTTCAATTTCATCTGAAATGGGTTTTAGTAGGAAAACAATGAGAGAATATGTTAAGAGAAGATTAATTGTGGATGACAGTACTATGGAGGACAATTGGGCAATCGTGTGTAGAGTACCTCATTCTAATAGGATTGAAGAGTTATCAAAAAATTTAGTCATATAATTTTGGATTGATAATACTCATCCTTCATCAAATAGTAGAGATGTTATCAGGTATAGGATTGCATTTGGTCAATATGAACATGATACAAAACATTGGTTGGACACAACACAACATGAGTTATATGTGTCATTTTGTAGTGAACGTCCTAATGTAAAAGTTGGGCAAAATTTGTTTGAAAAATTGAAGCCATACTTTGTGAGGTCAAACAAAGTGTTTGAATCATATTGTTGTCATCATCATACTGAGTTTGATCTTCACTATCAGGTATTTCAAAAGTTTGTAGAAGACACATATGGTTTTCATGTTGCTCCTCCTCATAAGAGAAGTGAGTTTACATCATCCATTCTATGTGAAAAAATAGATGATCTAGCTGGTCAAATAAATTGCATCAAATCATTTTGTGAAGCATGTGATGAATTAGCTCTATTTCCTTTAAAAATTGAAAATATTGATGTAATAAAAAACTTTAATTGCAAAAGTTACAAGTATGTGAAGAATGAAACAAAGTTGGGGAAAGAGACAAAAAGGTTGGAATATGTTGAAGAGGAGTTAGCTTTTCTAACATTTAAGGACATATTTGAGAATTTGATTCAACCTTATATTCCTCATGCATTTTTTGCAAAGTGGCTAGCACAATAGTTTCAAACTTTGAGAGATAATTTCCCACTTGGAATGATTGTATCAGTTGTTGATTTTGCAAAGAACTATTCTTTTGTTCATCAGAAAGCAATTCATTCATATTATTACTTTTCTAAGTAGGTCACTATTATGGTACATGTTTGTTATAGACATACATAGTTAGATTTGGATGGTGTTCAAAATAAAATTCAAGCATAAGTAATTAAAAAGGAATATAATTTTTATATAAGTGATGATAAAGAACATGACATTCACTATGTAGGACATTGCTTCATTATGTTCTTTTCTTACCTGAAAGAAAGAGACATAAATATTGATAAACATTATGTTTGGTCTGATGGATGTGTCGCACAGCTCAAATCATCAAGATCATTTTATGCATTATGTAGATATCATCGCAATGAGAATATAAAACACATATGGATTTTTTTTGAGAGTGGCCATGGAAAAGGTGAACATGATGGTGCTAGAGCTTGCATCAAATGTGCTCTGTGAAAGTATCAAATGAATTATCAGGGATTTCATGTAAATCATGCACATGATGTTGTTGAATGGTGTAAGACACATTTTGCATCAGACAAGGTCAGGACACCATCAACAATGAGTCAACAGGTACCGTATAGAGTCTTTTGGGAGATAATAGGTATGGATGTGTACATCTATTTAAATTTTATGAAATTACATTATAAAATTTTACTATTAAGGTTTATCTTTCAATTTGGTGAAGTTTAAAATTAATTTGTCCATATTTTCAATTTAATGAACTTTTAGGTGTTAATAGAAAAAACAAGCATGGTTGCAAAAGGATAGAAAAGAAACATTCCTTACATTCAGTCATGAGTATAGATAATTGCAATTGGACATTGAAGACAAGAGAATACTCATGTTTTTGTGATAGTTGCATTGATGAAGACTATCAAGAATGCATCACTCAAAGACGTGGATATACAAGTGCATGAATTTTGTTACCACTTAATGTTACTGATACATTTGATAAAGATGATGAAAATTTTGATGATATTCCATTGATTTCTAATGATTATAATCATATCTCTAGATTGGTAAAAGTGGGTAAGTATCATAAAAATTAATCTCAACTTGTTAGTTAATTTCAACTTGTTATTTAATTATCAATTTGAAGTGTCTTATTTATACTGTACACATGTATGTATATTTTTTATGTAGGAGATCTCTTTGTAGTGATTTTAAGTTTAGAAATCATGAAGGTGTCAGTTATTATTTATATCATTGTAGTATAGAGAGGACAAAGTTATACAATCCTAAAGAAAGTGATGGAATGCTGTTCCCCATAGGTATTATACATACATGTGTGCACCTATATATATATATATATATATATATATATATATATATATATATATATATATATATATATATATATATATATATATATATATATATATATATATAGGTAACTTTATATCTATCAAATTTTAAAATATTTAAATTTGTGGTGTAGGTTCTGTTGTGTTGGAGGGAACATATTTGAAGCAAGTCAAAATAGTCTGACATGAAATACACTTTGTCGATTATCAACCTAACAACAAGGTTTTACAATACAACCACCAAGTTGTTGCTACCGAGCTTTGTCTACATCCAGTCAAACTTAAGTGTGTGTGTCGCAAGTGGAGACTAGAAAATGAAGATCATGAGAAGATATTACATGTTATAAGTGTACATCATGGCTGAACTAACCTTTGAGATTTATTTTATAATAATTTGAATTAATTTAAAGTTGTCAGTTTACTATACAGGGTCATAACTCTTAGTTTATTAGTTTATTAATGTGTTTTTAGATGTACATACATTTTAATAATATTAATTACCATAGATCATATTGGGATCCATTCTCTTGGCAATAAGGTTAATATATTGTCCTGTGAACTATCTTATCTTATTGCCTTGTGTACTTGGAATTATTGATGACAACATTTGGTTCAAATTAGATTGACTAATGCATGTGTTTGGAATAAAAAGCTTTATCATATAGTTGAGATATTTATACTTGATGGTATCTTGAGGTTCTTGTACTCTTGGTATATGACCACTCTAGTATTGTGGTTGTTGGGACTCAAAATTAAAGCCCTAATTTTGAGTACAATTGAAAAATCAAGCCTTATAAGCACTTTTTGATGCATTTGTACCTGACCATCCATTTGAGGCCTAAGAGGTGTTTAGTGTTTCTAATAACTTGCATTTAGTGCATTTATGTGTTTCATGATGATAAATTGTCATTCTGAGCCATTTCATGAAGTCCCATTTTGAGCAATTTCCAATTCTGCATTTTTGCTTGTGTCAAACAATGATAGGAGGCTATTTTTGCAATTGAATATCTCACACTCAGTAGTGTTTCATGTCTTACCACTTTGGGAGTGTTTAGTGTCCATACCAAAGAACCTTTGCTTCAGATTTCAAGTTGTTTTGAACCTATTTGACTAGGTTTTGAATCCCTCAAATTTGGTCATTTATTGATGTCATGCTGATGTGAATTATTCTAAATTCTAGAAAGCCCTATTTGACTTGTTATAACTTTGACCTAATTGAATAAAATGCTAAAATTCCTTTTGCATTGCATTTTAGAGGTCAGAGTCTTGCTATGTTTCAATTTTGAGCCTATGATGAATCTGTTTGATCAATTTTCAAACACGATGCCAAATGCAATTTGTAACTTTTTACTAGTATCAAGAAGTACAAATTTGTTAGAAACCCTATGTGATTTTATATCTTGAAATCCGTGATAGATGAGATCGAACAAATTGTACCACTATGTTCTACTTTGAAAATACTTTAAGTGTTCCAATTTTCAAGTCTTGATGAATCCATCTGCACACTTTTCAAGGTCAATTCTGTTAGCAAAAACTACTTTTCTGCCATTGTTTCCAAGACACAAATTTTGAGTAGCCTACTTTGACCCCTTGCCATTTACGCCCAGTTATTCTTCATGAGCCCAAATTTCAAATTTTTGTCCTCGTGACAATGAACTAACACCCCAAATTTTGTTTCCCCAAGTGTCAGTTTACCCAGTTTTCAAAGCCAAATCCGAACGTGATTTATGGTTTTTTGACATGTTTTCATGATGCTAATTCTGAGAAGGCAAATTTGATAGTCAATATATTTTGACTGAGAAGTTTTCATGAGATTAGATTTAATAGGCTAAGAGCTTGTGGAACAAAGAATCAATTTGTATAGTTTCAGAGGCTAGTCAGGTGTTTTGACCAATTTTTAAGGCCAGTCAATAGATCCCTTGGAACTAAATTAACAGTTGGCAAAAAGAGGAAAAGTGATTTTCAAATTTTGAATCAATGATGCAGACTTATTCCAACTATAATTAGGCATTCAGTAGATGAATTTAGAAATTCAATTATATGAAAGTGAATTTTTTTTAGTAAGACCCACTTTGGGCCTGACTAATTTCATTAGATTTATGACTTTTGTGAGGATTAAAGATTGTTTTTTAAAAAAATGATTATAATGACATCAACTTTATAAGGTCTTGATGTATGCATATTGTCATGTGGAGTCAAATGGATATGTTGGAGATTTACTTATCTTTATTATTATTGTATTATTTTTCTTTGTGCCATTTGTTGATAATAAGATTAGCCTGGTTGGTTCTTGGGTAATGGAGTGGAGTATTCCTCCATGCTAGTCTAGAATACATATGGGTCATCATGATAAGTTAGAAGTCTAAGTGAAGTAAAAAAATAAATAAATACATTTAGGTAAAAAATTCAATAAGAATTAATATGACTACTTCTTAATTTGAGGACATTGACAGAATGTAAGTCAATGTATGCAAATTCAAGGACATTGATCAAAGGTATTGCTCCTAGTTATCTCGTAGCTTTAATTGAAGGTATGGTATCTATCTCTTTCTATAAGTTATTGAGGATATATAATGATTCTAATAATTTTCAAATGTTGATCATTGAATTAATGCTACATGGGCCTCAACATTCTTTTCATGAAACTCCATTCTTGATTCCCTACACCAAACCATTTATAGTACTGAGTAGTAACCCTAGTGTACTATGATTTTATTATATTGGTATTGTATTATGGGTGTTTTTCAAGTCTTGATTATTCTCCATATGTTATTGACTATTTGCATTGATTCCATTAATCGGCATGTGTATACCTATATTCCCTTGTGTGATTTATTCCTTATTTAGGTTGTGAAACTGTCTTTGCAAACATGGTAGGGTGAGCATATGGATTCCACATGGTTAGGTGACACGATCAACAAATATTAGGGACCAATGCATAGATGATGAACTTTATTAAGAGACTTTGTGTGAAATGGATTGTTATTTCTTCCCTTTCTCTCTCTTTTCTAATTATATACCCATATTCTAATTCTAATTACCAAATTATGTTTATATAATGTTTATAGATGTAATTAAGTGTAATTCACCTTGATTTAGTTTATTTGGTACTCCTTGGTGTAGATATAGGTTACATGTAATAGGTATTAGTACTTAGATTTATGTATTTTGCCTGAAACTAGATAGAACTACACATATGGCTATTTCCCCATGCATACATCTAATCTTGCTATGCATATAACCCTTATCTATATGCATATGTCCTTTTATTATGTGTATTCCAACTAGTGAACTGCTCTAATCTTGCACATTTGGAATTGAATGCACTAGGTTAGGGTAACTTGTGTATTAATGTATGTTAGATTTGATCTCCCTACATTCTCAAGAGTATTTTCATGTGTTTAATTTCACCTTTAACATGTGAATTAATTTCACCTTTTAAATTTTAATATTAATTACATTAATAATAATATTAATTAGCATGGTGAAATTAATCACATGAAATACATTATTTAATTATTTTATAATGATCACGATAAAATCTATAATCTAAAGTTTAAATATGTTCATAATAAATTTTTATAATAATCATGTAATAAAATCTAAAGTTTAAAATCTATAATCTAATTGATGAAGAATGTTCTACTAATTTTTTAAAAAAATACACATAAATGTACATCTCAAGAACAAACATCTGTACATCTAATATAGACTAGATATTGAAATGCATGCATGTGCAAACCGTAAGTCTCAAATAAACATGTATACATGTAACAAAATATAAAATTTTGTTTACATGTGACCATCCAACTACTGACATACTAAATAGTCAAATAAATAGTGAAGCATGTATGTATGCCATCAAGGTAGTAAAATACACATGTGTAACATATAAGTCTCTAGAATATATAAAAAGTCTCCAATATATAAATGCATGCATCTAATATATAAATGCACTACTACTAGAGGGACCCCTCAAGATGCATACAAACAGAATGACCCTCTAATCAATTCTAATGTATATCTTGTAGTTGAGGTGCATCAACCGAGCCTTGCAAATATATATATACACACATGTGTGTACATGTTCAAATTAAATACAAGGGCATATATATCTAGTTTGAAACATAAATAACTTTACAAACTATTTAAAACTTATACTTGAGCACTACTAGGTGCCTCAATAGAATCATCTCTCTGATGTACATGCCCTAACCCAACACTAGATATAATCATGTGCTTGACAACTTGTGCCTTCGTGATTTATTATAGTTCTTAAATTAAATATCTATCTGAGATAAATTTTTTAATTTGATATATTTAAATTTAAAAATAAATTATGTGTGTGTGTGTGTGTGTGTGTACCTGGGACTTTGAAGGTGGAGGATGATCTGAAGTAGACTCCATCGTATCATATATCGATGCACCTCTATTGCCTGAAACATCAGTGTGTCCTACTACTCTAGCATCATATCCTAAAACTTTGACACGTACTGAACCACCCTCAGCACCACAATCTCCAACTACTAGTAATGATGAGTGAAGTAGATTGTATAACTGGCTGGGTGATGGTGTAGAATCAGTGTTGGGTTTGAATAACATGTCCATGTACGATGATAATCCCATGCTTGGACTAGTATCAATCTCAAAAAGCCCTCGTAACTGCTCACCAAAATCATCAAGGCCCTCAGCTATGATCCTAGCATCTCCAAGTCATATGTTTGAGCCATTTATAGAGTGTTGTGAAATTGGTGTAGAATGTTGCGAGCTATGTACAAGTGTATCAACTATCACTGGTGTAGTCTACGCCTATGGAACTATGAGGCTCTAATGCTGTCTAATGGTGTCCATCATTAAGTGAACTAGCATCTCCTATGTATCAGAAATATAACTGATCTTGTGCAATAGATACTCCAAAAAATATAGTGCTGAATCCATATGCGTATGCTATCCTGAAAGAGAAAAAACATCACCTAGTACTGGTAATCCAATAGCTCTATATGTGTCATAAGGGGTGGTTCCTAAAGTGCTACTAGATGCCTCTGAAGATGGTCAACCTTGATGACTCTGTTGACTGTGAGTATAATGCCCAAGATAATTAGATGTGATACAAGCAATCGTATATGTAATGTGTCTAATATTATTAATTACTCCCCTTTGCAAAGCAATGACAACTCTATTTGTAATAGGTGCATGTGTTAGAGTCACCAAAGGTAGTCTCTGTCCAACAAACTGTCTCACATTTGGAGGTGGAAAACACTATGCACTACAATACTGGTCACGATCTATGATTTGACCACACCCTTGTCTACAATAATTCATAATGTCTAAGTAGTTGACATTGAGCTCTATGTGGAACTTAGTGTACAACTGCTAGGCAAAATAAAGAGGTATTTGGTTGTTATTAGGATGAAAACCATGTGCAGCTAAAAAATGAGGATAGATCATGCTAGCAATAATAGGATCTCTACATCATGTGACTTAGTATCCTCTCTCCCTACCCTATGGACTCACATGTGATGGAAAGAGATCTATTTTGATGAAATCTTTGGGGGTCACCCTCTTGACATCGTCAAAAGATGCATATCCTAAAATCTCAGCCCTAAGCTCCCTAGATATGGAAGCTAATATGTTAGGGGTAAATGTATGGTAAGCTCTAAATCTAGTAGTCAAATCCTATAAACTTCTACATATAGTAGTACATATATGTCTTTGTATAGATCATCATCAGAGGACAATATAGACTACTACAATCTAGCAACCTCCTACTCTATAAATGCAAATAATACATCACTATCAATGCACGGAGGTGGCGTAGCAAGACCTATAGGTGTAAGACCTCCAACAGGAGTTGCAAGTGCAAGATCTCCAATAGGAGCCACACTAGGAGCCACCTTATACCACCTAGAGTCACACTGGGAGCCGCAACATGAGTCCTATAAAGAGCCCAATGATGAGGCACAAGAGTAGCCCCATGATGAGCTGCTAATGAGGCTAACCACAAATAATATGATAAACTACATAGGGATCTAGAATAGGAACTACATTAGGTGTCACACCAAGAACTGCATCAGGTGCCACAATAGGAACTATAGTAGGAGCTGGAGCAGGAGTCTCAGTTGGATCCATGGCGGGAGTTGCACTAGGAGCCACAATAGGATGATGATCAAGCTGATAATGTGAAGTCATATCTGTACAAAATTTGATGGAGCTACTTTATATAAAATTTGTAAATTGTACATATAATACATATGTTATAACATGTACATGTATGTCTATCTAAGTCTAGTACAAACAATTTTTTATTTAAATTAAAAGATATATGTAATCACATACACGACATATCTAGATAATATGTAACATATGTACATATCAATAAAATTTATATGAGTACATACATAAATGAGCATTAGAGTTAGAGTTAAAGAACTTGAGTTTTTAGAACTTTAGTCCAATTAAAGATTAGTACCTAGATTTGACTTGAAGGGTTTGAAATGAGTTAGATTAGGGTTTGATTAGGATTTCATTTAGATTATTTAAAGGGTTTGATTTTTTAGTTCCATATTACATTAAAGTTTGAGTTAAAGAAATTAGGGTTAAATGAGTTTTCAATTACATGAAGTCTTGCATGTTAGAGTTTGAGTTAGATTAAAGGGTGGCATTTCTAGATAGATAAGGGTTTGAGTTTTCAATTAGGATTGTAACATTAGATCTAGTTTGAGAACTTAGATTATGGTTTGATTTTGAAGTTAGGATATAATATTTGTTAGGGTTTGAAAATGATTTCGAAATACAAGTTAAGACTCACAACTAAAAACATGTAGAACTAACATAAAGTAAAGTTATAAAAAATATATATGTAATTATAGTTTGTTGTTGTCTATAATAAAGGTCCTCAAATATAAGTTATTTGAATAAGTTGACACTTGCATCACATATGCATGTCTTACAAGTTCATACTAGACCACTCAGGTTTCTAGTGGAAGCTAGGGAATGAATTATGAACATAATTTAAATATATGTATATATAGATAACTTAATTTAAAAAACTATTGTAATCCTATTAATATTTAAATTAATAAGAGAGTTTCTATCATTCTTATTGAATTGAGATTAATTTTCTAGGAAGAGTAGGTCAATATTGGAAAAATGCTAGAAGAATTGTAGGCCTTAGCCTAGTTAAGATCCTAATTTTCCTTACAGTTCCATCATCAACATATAGGGGGAATGAAAGTGAAATTTAAGGAAGGATGGTCAATCTCTTTTGAAGAATCTCAAGCTAAGAAAAAAACAAAGAAATACTATTGTGAAACTTGTTCTTTATAAAAACATAGAAAATATGATCTTATTAGCTAAGTTCTAACCAAAACAATTATCTAGAGTCCAGAAAATGAAAGTTCTTCAAGATTGAAAATACTTAATATCAAAAGATATTAAAGTTATACTTGACACATCAAGAATATTGAAATAATTGCAATGTGTGTATGTGTAAGAGTTTCACATCAATATTTAAGAATCTTTATATAAGTGATCTTGCATGTCCTATTTGATCAAATGAAATGAAGTTTTTTGGAAACCTTCATGTAATTGACTTGTTATATGTTGTGAATTATTTCCAAATGGGATTAAATTTGGATTTGGATTTTCCAACTAGCCACCTTGTGCTGTGAAGCAAAAATTGGGTATCAGGTCCATGTACTAACCAACATGAATCCCCAAAGTTGGGTGCACACATTTTGTCTCTTCTCCCCTAGCATGGTTCGGAGGTTACATCTAATGTGAACATGCACAAATTTATATAACTTTTTTATTTTATTTTATTATTCATAAATTGAATCCAAAAAATAATGTCTTTAAATTGATGAATGTGGTAAAATAATAAATTTGATAGTGTAGTATTTCTAATATATCAATACAATTATTGAATTATAACTATGTAAAATGTGAGATATGTAATGTATTATGAGTAAAAGTTCATTATAATAGGCTACTTTTAATTCTAAAAATGATTAAAGGTATTGATCTAGATGTAAAGTGGTTTTAAATGAGTGTCACCTAGGGGAAACCTACAAGTTATTGCTCAAGGTGAAGTAATTGAGTTCTCCTTCATTTTCATACAAAAACATGTTTTATATATATATATGAAGTTTGTTGGCAATCTTCATGTAATTGAGTTGTTATATGTTGTGAATTATTTCCAAATAGGATCAAATTTTGATTTGGATTTGCTCAAGGTGAAATAATTGAATTCTCCTTCATTTTCATGCAAAAACATGTTATATATATATATATATATATATATATATATATATATATATATATATATATATATATATATATATATATATATATATATATATATATATATATATATCTTTTTTGGCCCTTGATTGGTCCATTTATGCACCACTACTAGAGATTTATGAGCCAATACTTGGACATTTGTCCATAAAAATTGGTGATATGACTGAAATGGTTTTTGGTGAAATGAAGGTTTTGTATTATTCAACACATTTTTAAATCATGTTTTGACCCTTTTGTGTATAACATCTCCTATAGAGTGTGTCATTATTGGCCATAAGCTAAAACCTTAACTTTAATAAGTTATGTTGCCATTATTGGTATCTTTCCCCTAGATAAAATGAAAGATAATTTTTCCATTTCCTCTCATGAGAGTTGGGTTGTTGTGAACCTCTACTCATGAAACATGAATTAACAAGTTTTTATTATAGGCCACCAAGTTTAATCCTAACAAAAATATCATAATTTGAATATCACAAATTGACTTGTTGTAAGTAACACCTACTTAACTATGGTTGTATGTGGTGGTAATTATTTTAAATATATCTTATTGCTTCCACTATTTTTGAAAACATATGATATTTTAAATACCTAGCAATTTTAGAAAATATTTTATTTAAATTTCACTAGTGACACTTGCATTGTTAAGATGGTTAGGTTTCTTCTTGCATTTAATGACTTCTATATGGATATTTTCTCAATGCAGTATTATGATGCATATACAACTTAATGTTAGTGTGCTTTAGTAATATTATTAAAATGTCAAACCATTTTAAGATGTTAATTGATAGTTATACACCAAGTTTAATAGAATGGACAAGCCATTAAAATCTCCCTTATTTAAAATTTGATTTTTTCGAACTAATTTATTTGTTTTACTTTACTAATATTTATTTATTACATTAATAAAAATATGCATATTAAACTCAATAGTGGTGAATTAGAATGTATTTTTCAAATGACTAAGTTTATTTTTCAATTTTTAATTCAACACAAAAGTAACATTTTCATGCATTGACATGACTTGGTATTTAAAATATATTTCATTACAGCTTTATTTTACTCCTTGAGCTCTCTTTCATATCGCCAAGTGAAATGATGAGAAATAATATCTTTTGAATATAAATAATAAACTTCTCTAAGACATAAAAATCCTTGCAAAGACCTTTGAGTGTGAATAGTTTTGAGCATTATCTACATCTACATTTGTCTTGATAGAGAAATTTTTTAAAGGGGAGTCAATATTATGAAAGATCTCATGGTGACTTGAAAGGTGTCAAGGATAGATATTTTCCTTCTTCCTTCCTACATATTTGTTTTCTAAAGCTATTATATTGTTTGGAGGAAGTAGGAAAAATATTTTGGAATCCATTAGATTACCATGGTTAATGACAAATATATTTCTGGAATGTTAGGAAACATGAATCTATTTGAATAATTTTTTTGTTCATTTATATCTTACATTTTAAAGTAATTTTTTTCTTACACATGAAAGTGAAATTTCAGTTAATCTTAGGGTTGTAAAAGGGATAGCTCAAGTCACCTTCTCTTACAACCAATGTATGAAGAGGTATAATCTTCACTTGTTAACATTATAAAGGATTTAGCAAGTATACTCTATGGTAATTTTTTTTAATTTTAAACTATACTCTATGGTAAAATTACTTAGATAAAGGGTTTGATTACAATTCAAATGGTTTAGATTAAAGGGTTCTCTAAAAGTTAAAGATTACCTCACATGTGATTCTAAGGTTTGATAAATAGAGATCTATCTAAGGGTTTGGTTACCTAGTTTGATTTATAGAGAAGTTACATGGTTAGATTAATAGGGTTTGTGTTAGATTTATATTTGATTAGGTTTTGATTCTAGGGTTTGAGCTAGGGTAACTTGAGTTAGATTAGCATTTCAAGTTGAGTTAGGGTTTAAAGATTAGGATTTAAATTATGGTTAGGGTTAGGTTCTAGGGTTATCTAGTTGTCTATTAAGATTAGGATTTGAGTTAAAGATTAGTGTTTGATCTAAAGAGTTGAAATGATTTCTAGATTAGGGTTTGAGTTAACTTGATTTTAAAGGGTTTAGTTGGGGTTACGGTTGTACATTATTTACTTAAACTTGGTTCGAGTTAGGGATTGATTTAAAAGTGAACTTTCAATTTAGATTATTAATTTAGGGTTTGAGTTAAAGATTAGGGTTTGGTTAGCATTTGATTTAAAAAGAAATTCTAGGGTAAATGAGTAAATATCAATGCTTGAGTTTTTAGTTAGGAACTTAGATCTAAGGGTTTGATTAAGATTAGGGTTTGAGTTAGAGATCTAAGGGTTTCGATTAAATTTGGTTCAGATTAGATTATGGTTACGGTTCAACCTAGGGTTACATTAGCTTCTTTAAGTTATGCAACTCTTGGGTTAAAGATTAGGGCCGAAGAGTTTTCAAATTAGGATTAAAGTTTGAGTTGCGGTTAGAAATTAGGGATAGAGTTTGACTTAGGGTTAGGGTTATGGTTAATGTTTTTTTTTAAAGTTGTATCAGTTTTATGGTTATGTCTAGATTTAGCTCGTTATAATTTTTTTAAAATTTCTAGACTATTTTATTTCAAATATTTTATAATGCTTTTCTAATATAAAATGGATTTTTATAATATTTTGTAATTTTATATATACTAATTTATTTTCTTTAATGTTAAATACTAATTTATTTTTTAATATTGTACAAGATTTTTTTTTAAATATTTCACATAGTAATGTTTTCCTAATAATTCTGCCCTTTTAAAAAAAATATTTTATAATATTTTTCTAATATTTTATAATATTTTTATAATATTTTCTAATTTTGAAAAAGTTAATATTTTTAAAAATATTTTCTAATATTTTTTAATGCTTTTTCTAATATTTTCTAATGTTTCTTCTAATATTTTCTTATAGCTTTTAAATATTTTTCAAACTAATATTTTCAAATATATTTTATAATGCTTTTCTAATATTTAAAAATGTAATATTTTTTCTAATTTTTTCTAATAAAATTAATATTTTTCTAAATTTATTTTTTCTAATGCTTTTATAATCAAACTAATATTTTTCCAAAAAAATTGTTTCTAATTAAAATAATTTATTTTTCTAATAAAACTAATATTTTTCTAAATTTTATTTTCTAATATTTTACTCTATTGTTTTTAAAATATTTTATAATGTTCTTCTAATATTTTATAATTTTGAAGGCTAACATTTTTAAAAATATTTTCTAATGTTTCTTCTAATATTTTTCTAATATTTTTAAATATTTTTTTGAATATTTTCTCATAGTTTTCTATTATTTTCCAAACTGATATTTTTTTAAATATATTTTCTAACATGTTTTTCTAATATTTAAATGTAATATTTTTCTAATAAAAATGAATATTTGAATGTAATATTTTTTCTAATGTTCTAATATTTCTAGAAATTAACTTTTTAAAAAATATTTTCTAATTCTTTTCTAATATTCTAAACTATTGTTTTTCTAATATTCTAAGCTATTATATTTCTAATATTTATCTAATTTATTACAAATTTTTTTTCTAAATTTGTTTTCTAATATATAATGAAGATAACCAAAAAAAAATTATAAATGTTAAATTAATAGAATTAAGTAACATAAATAAATAATAAAAATATTAAATTAACATTAAAATATGCTTTGAAAACATAAAAAACATTCAAATAATAAGATATAGACGTACCTAAAGTAGTGCAATGATGAGAATCTGGAGGAAAATGATGGGGCATGCTAACTGGGTCAAGCACGTTTGCTCCAACATATAAGTCAAAATCAATAGGCCGTAAAAATGAACAATCAAATTAAGAAAATGACATTTTAAAGTATCATAGTCATCATAAAATATGTTAATAGAAAACATATTAATTAGGTATCTTCACTGTGAACATACCTAATAAATGTACAATATGTTCACAATGAACACTATTATAATATATGTTCATTGCAAACATGGTTAATATGTTTGCATGAACAAATGATAAATGTGATTAGTGCATCTTGCAACGTTTTTTGGATTTTCTTCATCCCACAAAAGTGGAATCCATTATTGTGGGTTCACCCTAAAATATCCTTTGACATTATGGGGGAGAGATTAGTATGAGGGAGATGTGTAAATGTGGGAGACACACTATTGAGAGTAATTAATGTTAAGGGGAAGAAACATTCAACTAAATCAATGAAGGATATGTGTGAATAATTGATTTCCATGCATTTAAAAATGTGAAAGCAAAGATGGAGTGTTGTTCCTGTCATTTAGAATGTAAATAATTGATGCTAATCCTAAGAATAAACAATCATAGAAAGAAAATGCTTTTGTGGTTTTCAAATTGTATTGATGAAGAAAATTTGAAAAGAAGAAAGTATTAGCAACAACAATAGAATTGCATTTGGTATTCTTGGAACTTAAATGTTTTTCATGTGCTTCCATCAATGCCAAAAGGGGAGATTATTAGCATGAATATTGATGATATACCTTTGGGGGATAATCCTAATCATTTGAGAGATGGATAACATAACCGACATATTACAATTATGACTTTTTTAGTCATTTATGTCAACATAGTATTGTTTCTGTGATGACTGGCATAGTAGCAAATAGGGAATGAGGCCTTGTGGGCTATGTGTTAAGAGTTAGCTAAAGAACAATTGATAATATGTTCTACATTGTGTTATGACGGACTGGACAAGTTCTCATATAGAGATTCAACAACATGCAATAATATTTCAAGAATTATATAGAGAACATTGTGTAGATGGAGTACATGATATGTGGTTTTTCTAATGTATGGATTTTATCTCTTAACAGAGATAGAAACATGATGAATGTAGTTAGATAGTAGTAGTAGAATGCCTAATGATGATTCCAAAGAGTGCAAGATAACAAAGGTCACACATGATGTATGTCCCTAGGGGTCCTAGGACTGCTAAAAACATATGTTGTCATATAAGAGATCGAGAGGGGTCATAGTGTATCTTATGACCCCTTTTCGAACTATTCCAACACATCATATATGTTCTTCAAGGTCCTAGTACCCCCAGGAACATATTTTGTCATATAATGGGTCAAAAGGGGTTAGGTAGAGTACTCTATGACCCCTTTTCACTCATTTGAACACATGATATATGTTCCTAAGAGGCCTAGGAACATGTGTTCTCATGTAATGGTTCAAAAGGGGTCATCAAGTACTCTATGACCCCTCTTAGATCATATGAACAATTATAATATGTCCCTTAGAGTCCCAGGACCCTTAGGGTTATGTGTTATCATGAAATATTTCTAAAGGTGTCATAGGTTATCCTATGACCCCTTTCAACTGATTGTAACAAATACAATAGGTCCCCTAGGGATTCTAGGACCCCTAAAGATATATATTGTCAGGAAATGCATTGAGAGGTGTCTTAGGGTCATAGTTCTCATGAAATGTGTCAAACGAGGTCATAGGTTATCCTATTACCCCCTTTTGACCCATTGAAAAAAATAAAATAGGTCTTGAGGGGTGCATATGTTATCATAGGTTATCAAGGACTATGACCTATTTCAACCCATATGAACAATTACAATATATCCCTAGAAGTCCTTGGACCCCTGAGGAGATATGTTGTAATGAAATGTGTCGAAAGGTGTCATAGGTTATCATATCACCCCTTTTGGCCCATTTGAACAAATAAAATAGGTCCCTAGTAGTCCTGGGACCCCTAGGGACATATGTTATTATGAAATGCATTGAAAAGAATCACAAGTTATCTTATGACCCTATTTTAACCCATATAAACAATTATAATATGTACTTAGGGGTCCTAGGACTCCTACAGACATATGTTTTCATGAAACATGTCGAAAGGAGTCATAAATTATCTTATGACCCCTTTCAACCCAATCAAACAAATAAAATAGGCCTCTATGGGTCCTAGGACCCCTATAGACATATGTTGTCATGAAATGTGTTGAAAAGGGGTTGTAGGTTATATTGGGACCTCTTTTGACTCATTCAACCAAATGAATTAGGTCCCTAGAGATCCTAGGCTCCCTAGGGACATATGTTATTATGAAATATGTCAAAAGGGACCATAAGTTATCCTATGAACTCTTTCAATTCATTTGAACAAATCTAATAGGTCTCTAGGGGACCTAGGACCTCTAGGGACATATTTTAGAATGAAATGCTTCAAAAGGGTTCATAGGTTATCCCATGATTCCTTTCAACCCATTCAAAAAAATGGAATATCTCCGTAGGGGGTCCTAGGACCCCTAAGGACATATGTTGCCATGAAATGCATTGAAAGGAGTTATAGATTATCCTATGACCCCTATCTACCCATTCAAACAAATAAAATAGGTTCCTAAGTGTCTTAGAACTATGAAAGACATATATTGTTATGAAATATGTCAAAAGGGGTCATAGGATAATCTATCACATATGTTATCATTAAATGGGTGAAAAGGGGTCATAGGGAACCCTATGACCCATTTTGGCCCATTTAAACACATGATGTATGTCACCAAGGGACCTAGGACCCCTAGGGACATACATACTGTGTTGTAATGGGTAAATGGGGGTCATAGGGCATGCCATGATAAATTTTGACCTGTTACATGATAAAATATGTTCATAGGGACTTTAGGAACCCCAGAGCCATACATGTTGTTTCCAATGGGTTGAATCGGGTTGAACGATACCCTTTGACCCATTTCGACCCATTACATCACAAAATATGTTCTTGTGGGTCCTATGACAGCTAGGGACAAACATGTTGTGTTAAAATGGGTTATAAGGGGTCATAGGATAACCTATGACCCATTTCAATCAAATACATGACAATTTATGTTACTAGGGGTCCTAGGGCCCCTAGTGACATACATTTTTTTCAATGGATAGAAATGGGTCATAAGAGGGAGATGCCTCTCATATTCCAATAGGTAGAAGGGGTCATAGGGCATTCTATGACCCCTTTGACACATTATACAAGAATATATGTTTCTTTGGGTCCTAGGACCCTTATCATCACGTGTGTTGTGCTCCAATGGGTCAAATTTTGACTCATTACATGATAACATATGTTCCTAGGAGTCCTATGACCCCTAGGAACGTATGTTGTCATGTAATGGGTCAAAAGGGTCATAGGATACTCTATGACCCCTTTCATCCAATTGGAAAACAACATATATGTCTATAAGGGTCCTAGGACCCTAGGAACATATGTTATCATGTAATGAGTCAAAAAGGGTCATATGATACTTTGTAACCCTTTTCTGCCCATTGAGACATGAGATGTATGTCCCTGGGCATCCTTTGACCATTAGGAAGATATGTTGTTCTATAATAGGTGAAAAGGGGTCATAAGGGTTCCCTTGACCTATTTGTACTCGTTAGAATGCATGAATGTCCCTAGGGGAACACTAGTAACATACATCATCATATAGTTTTTTTACTTAGGTCACTAATATATAATATATAATAATAATATATATGATATATAATTAGGGTATCCCATGACCCATTTGGACTCATTGGAATGCATGTATGTTCTTAGGGGGACCCCTAGGAACATACACCATCATATAGTTCATTAACTTAGGTTACTAATATATATATATATATATATATATATATATATATATAATAATAATAATTTAATAATATATAATAAATTTCAGTAACTATATACAATAATTGGTCCTCCCCTAGTTATGCTATAACAGTATTATACTAAAACTTGATATAACTTAAAAATTAGGCCCCACTCCCTTTACATTTGAATTTGGCACCATGATATGGGAACATAGATTGGGTACCCTTTCTCAAGTTGGATACCCATTCTCAAATTGGGTATCTGATTATGAAAGGTATTACATTTGTGGTTTGGTACCAGGATGGGTAGGAAAAAAGTCAAAGGTCATTTTGAATTGCTTTTACACATTTCAAACCTACATATCTTTCACATTGCCACTTTTTGGCACACCATAATCTTGCACATATCGTCACCCGATATTATAATTTATAATTCTAAGTATAAACTAGCCCTAGGATTTTATATTCATCATTTAAAAGGTTAACATAGGTTGACCAATTCCATAGTAGGTCTACTTGGGTTCACCTATTCCAAAAGAATTAATTTGGGTCAACTTATTCTAGGGTTTGTGTAAAAGGAACTAGCACCAAGGTCTCAAAAACTTCATCATTGAAAATGAAAGATATGAGGAAGAATAGGAGAAACAAAGGTTTGAGAAAAAAATTCATCCATGTTCCATAAGGTCCATAGAAATATCTTATGTAAAAATTTTATGAGCATTCACGTCTCCTTAAAATATATGTTATCAGTTTAATTGAAAATATTTTTTTTGAGTGCATTTATCATGAAGTCTAATTTTAAGTAAAGAAAGAGACCAGGTGAGCTTAATGTGATTGTTTCCTAGATATATTAGGATCTTTTAATCCAAGGAAATTATATGGTAACAAAGTATCTTTATAGAGTTTAACATTCTCTAAGATTGGCTTTTTGGAGAAAATAGTTATAAAGATTATGTATTTTATGGCTCATATTTATACACTTTTCTATGAAGAATGTAATTAACGAGGATATTTTTTCTAATAAATTCATCACAATGATTTGTTCCCTTTTTAATTTGATTAAATAATTATATACATTTTTAAAATATTCTAGTTTGGAGAGTTATCTTTAGAAGAAATCATAGAACTCATATTTATACATCACTAAGAATCTTTGCAAAAAAGAGTTGGGCTCATTTTTATGTTATTTTGTCCAGTGCCAGAGAACAAATGACAATTTTTACAAAACCTCTAAACACTTGAAGGTTTCAAACAACAGAATGAAAATTTAAATCTAGTTAGGGGCCAAAAAATGTGTATGTCTTAATGACAATCAAAGCTAGGGTTCATTTTTAAGAGATAGAATGTTTTAGTGATGTCTACCATATATCCAATGACCACTTCTGCACACACTAACCAAATATTATATTTTGATAAATATAAATAGAAACATGTAATTAGGTGAAACAATTTATTTGTATGTGACCTTCTACTTTCCACTATTAGAAATTTATTTCCTTAGCTAATCAATAGAAGGATAGAATGAATTAAACATGCCAACTATAAAAAATTTGAGTCCGATCATTGTCCATTAAAAATATTTACATGAATGGAAATAGTATGTCTCATTGACCTTACAAGAAGAACCATAAAATATGACAGGTAAAATTTCTCATCTTAGGTATGCTAACACCTAACAACATATCTACATAGAAAGAAGTGGTCTCATCATAAAGGAATGAATTGAAAGAAGAATTAGGATATCTAGTGGTATCATGTCCTTAAACATATGTGGCAAGATCTATGTTTCTAAGATTGATCCTATGTCTAGGAATGAGAATGAGAAGCACCTCCTATAGACAAGGAGAAGGTGGGAAATCTTGCACAAGGTCCACATCCAAAGACCCCATTTAGGATTTTGTAGGAGAAATTCTAAAATGGAGTAGAAAACAAAAATCGGCATGTTGTAGTGAATTTATAACATATTTAATGAATACATTTATATGCAACTTAGGGATGATACATCCATACAGTATAAAACAAGATATATTGTAAAAAGTAAAATTATTATCTAATATTTCATTTCTTAAAAGTATTAGTTGTAATACTTTTGTGTACTATATTAAGATATCTACTCAAGTAATTATTAAAATAAATAATATCAATATTCTTGATCAAATTATAAACTCATTTTATTTTTCAAATGATTTTGAGCTTAATCTAATTATGGAATATTTTATTGACAACACATCAATGGAAAACCTCTATTTAGGAGTTACCGAGTTGAAAATCAATATTAAGCCATTGGAAAACAATAAACTAAATAATATAAAAGGAAATAATAGATGTCCTGTGAGGAAAAATATAATTAAGTTCTAGTTCCTAAATTTATAATTAATAAAGACACAGTAGTGAGGTTTACTAAGATTTGGATATGGAGTTCACCCTTAATCTCAATAGATATAGAGTTTCCTTTGACATTGTATCAATTATTTTTGTGATGTTTCATATGGTGGAAGCTAAGAAATGAAATATACATCTCCTTTGCAGAATATTGTTCAAGAACATCCATCTAGGTGATCTAGAAAAGGTCTTGATAAATATAAATAAAAATCGTAGGATTCCTAGAAATTGAAAGTACAACATTTATGTGATGGGAAGGAATAATGTCCTTATTTTTCCTATTGTACTCATTAAAGATTGGAGGAGATTTAATAAATGGGAATTAGTCATAAGAAAAATTGTGGACTTGTGTATTTTCTTCATGTTAGATATCCTCCTAGGTTTGACTAGATTGATCAGCTTATAAAGGAAGATCAAGTTGGCTTATGGGAAAATATAGAAAAAATCTTTCTTTATTTCATTAAGATAAATAATCCTTTTGATGAGACATTATATTTTGATACTCTTTCATAGTAATTTGATCTCTAGTCTTTTCTTCTACTTGTAAGATCAAGTAGAAAGTTAATTAAATTTATCTAACATTATGAGAGTTTAATGATAATACGTAACCTATTTTAGGCTATTCAAAACTTCTTTTTATATACTATTTGATTTTAAAATTAAATTGATTAGGACATAAGTTTTATTTTTTATTATGAAGCACACTTTCTCAGATTCTAACAACTTCATCATTGCTAAGTTTAATTTTCAAGTTATATTTAGAAGGTATTATTAAGATCAAAGATTTAAATTTGGAAATAAAAATTATCTATGCTAAAATTTTTTAAATTACTCCAAGCTAATTATATAAGGGCTACACCAAGGATACTTACCCATCTTTGATATTTGGTGGCGAATTGAGTTTTCAATTTTAACACAATCTTGGGTCCCATGGCCTTTTGCTTATGAAAATAAAAAATAAAATAAAATAATTAATAGAGACAGTTGTTGAATTTAATGTCATTTTTTTAAGGAAAGAGCCTTCAACACAATAGTAAATTGTGGGCCTCTTATATAGGAGGTCTTGGGTTCAATCTCCATCTTAAAAAATAATAATTAATAAAAATATATAAAAATAAATAACCTTGGCTTCAGCCTATATATCATTTTTTAAAGTTTTTTATTTTTTTTATTTCCAATTTAGGACTATATAATAAATGATATTTACTAACTATCATTCTTTATGCTGAATAAAATTAAAATCTTTTCAAGTCTACTTGGAATGAAATGGACAATGTGAGAATTATTAGAATGCTTCAAGATCTTGAGTTGTACTTATTTGATCATTCATAGCTTCTTATTTTATATTATGTTATATATTATTAGTAACATATTAGTTAACTTATTTAAAAGTTATAGATCAATATCTCTTTATTTAGATAGATGATTATTCATTTTTTAATGATTAAATTGGCTACAAGATGAGATTGTTTTATGGAAAACTAGCCTCTCATATGCTCTAATTTTTATAATATTCTCTTGAAATAGGTTCATGGTTTAGATGGAAATTTAATTTTTAAGTCATGCACATAGACTAGAATGATGAGTTGTCAAGTCTAAGGATGCGGTTCAATTGCATGTTCATAAATTTACACTATTAGTTTTTAATTTTTAAGGATACAATCTATTTTAAATTAACATTGCACATCCTTAATTCAGTTTTTTTTACATGTGCAATTTCTTGGCCTAATCTTTAAAAGTAGATTGTTTTATACATTAATTTTTATTTATTTATTTAACTATAAAGGTCATAGATTTTATTTTTGACATCATTTGTAGATTGGGCCTTAGGAAGAGATCTGTCTCTTTGATTAAGGAGGTCATGAATTCTATCCAATTTGTGGTTCCCTTCAATGGAATCTTGGGGAAGTTATTTAAGACTATGAGGGGATCGAGACAAGGTGAACCCCTCTCCCCATATCTTTTCATCATTGTGGTGGAAGTGCTCAAAATAATTTTTTTGGCTTTGGTGGAGCAAGCTAAAACAAAGGGCACTAAGCCAACCACTACTCTGTTGCTGAAGGTGATACAATAGTTTGTGGAAAAAACCTTTCTCTATGGAATAATGTCCATTGATGAAGCTAGATATTGGAAGACATTTTTTAAGAACTATACTATAGTTTTAGGCCAACATATAAATTAGCATAAATGTAAAATCTATTTATTAATATTGAGAGGAGTATACAAGACAAAATCACTAGAGAACTTAAATGGAACAAGGCTAATCTCCCTCCACATACTTGGGACTACCCCTCACAATTTAGGATCTTTCTCCCTAGTTTTAAAATCTAGTTATGGAACATATGTAAAGGAAGCTTGTAGAGTGGAAAGAAAAAGTACTCAATAATGTAGAGAAATTATAACTCCTTGCAACCTCTTTAGAAGGCATACATGTATACTTGCTATATTTGTTTAAAATGTCTGGGAAAGTTAAAGACATTATTGAGAAAATCCAACAGAACCTTCTATGCTTTGAAATAGACAAAAAGTGAAGGATGAGTTTGGCTACTTGGAAAAAGATTTAGAGACCAGAGCCCGATGAGGGGTTAAATTTAAGAAGAATTTCTAACCTTAATAGGGCATTAATATAAAAAATTGAATGGAGGTTAGTTAGGGTAGAGGCAATGTGGTGTAGAATTATGAAGGCCAAATATCTGGGCAATTTTTTCCAATATAATCTTGGAAATAATGGTGTAACCATGGACTCTAGAATCTAGACTAATATTGTGTTTATTCAGAAACTTCTATGGAAAAGTACTAGGTGGGTAATGGGGATGGAGGAAATATAACATCGAAGGGGGATAATTGGATTGGGGTAACCCTTGGCAAGTCACATTTCTGTCAACTCAAGAAGGTTTGCATTGAGCAACTTGGTACCATGGTGAGTACTAACATTCATAACAATGGGAAAAGGATAAATCTATAATAGAGGCTTCCACCCTAGGGTCTAAGCCAAAACCTTCAACAATAGATATTAAATATTTGGATCCAACCTTCCTATCTAAGGATGTTGTGGTATGGAAGCCTAATGCCTTGGGGGAATTCAGTTTGAAATTATCCAACAATGTCATTATTGGTCATCAGGAGTGTACTAATTGGAAATATGTTTGGAACCTGTGGAATATCCCAAAAGTAAATTTCTTCTAGGGGACTATGTTGCATGGAAGCGTACTTATGATTGATAGCCTTAAGATAAGGGGGTTCTAGTTGGTGAATAGGTATCTATTATGCTAGATGTAGGACGAAACCAACCCCCATTTTTTGATCCATTATCCTTATTTCAAGGAAATATGGTTAGACATACTACTTAGATTTAAGGTTCAATGGGTTTTCAATAATAATATATAATGATTTATTCTAGGTTGGGAGTATCCCTCTTATCACCCCCTCATTAGAATGCTATGAAAACTAACCCCCCTTATGTTTCTTGGCAATATTGGAAGGAAATAAATAATCATATACGAATCAACATTCTCGCTATTCCCTATTACCCTTCAATTAATCACCAACCTATTACATGATTATATCCCTCACTAGAGATGGCAGGCCCCCTCCCACCACTCAAAACCCCTAGAGTGTGTCATTTATGATAATAGGAGAGTTAAGGAGCTCATTTCTAGAGTTCATAACTCTAAATTATTGGCTAGACAATGGTTGAAATGGAAACCTACCAACTCCCCCCAGTCCAACTCAAGCTTAACTTTGATGGATCCACTTGAAGAGGACAATTGAAAATGGGGGCACTATTAAACATGATCATAGAAATATAGTGATGGCCTATATTTGTAACTAGGGTGAAAATAGTAGTAACTTTGGTGAAGCCACATGTTTGTTTTGGTGGGGTCAAGCATGCCATCTTATGTGAGATTATAAATTTGGTTATGGAGAGAGATTTTCAACTTATTATTCAAACCCTTAAAGGAATGAATAAACTAAGATAGAATATTTCCCAAATAATTAAGGATGCCTATATGTTTATCTCAAGACTCACGACTATTTGAAAAATGTGAATAGACACATAGCAAGAACCCCATGTAGCCCCTCCTTACTGACAATCAGGGATAACTTAAAGCGTTGGGGGTCATTAATATGGATGTTGAAAACCTGGAAGAGAGGTAGAAGATCCTAGAGCAGAGGTTCGATGAGGTTACTAGGCTTGCGATCAAGGTGATGCATTTAGTTGCCTCTAGCATCTACCTTTTGCATCTAGAGAAAGAAGGTCTCACCTTGGTGGTGGGAGTGGACGTTGTGGGCTCACTCTACATGTTCATACTAGTGACTAACTCGAACTAGTGTTGGATAAATAGAGGGAAAGGAGAAGAATAAGGAGAATTAGTTCTCCTTGTGTCTTAAGTTTTGGTTTTTTGTTATATTAATTACTTTAGCACTCGACTCTTATGGGCGATGTTCATGGTCCTATTATGGACTCTTGAATATTATGGTTTTTGTATATCTTATGTGACATGTTGTCTATAGTTTTCTTGCTAGATCTTCGGATACTTTAATGTAGATGTTTTTGGAATTAAAATGGGGGGTAGGCTAAGTTTAGTATCTTTTGACTTGCAGTTATTCTGCAACATTTTGTTCTTTTGGACCAGCTCCCATTTTTTGACTACTTTTAATTTCAAAAACTATAAAAGTCATAGATATAAAAAAATTGTATTTTCAATTTTTATTCTAAGAATGAAATTGTGAAATTAAATATAATTCATGTTTACAATCAAATTAAGAAAGGAGGATTACCAACATAGATCAAAAATTTGAATTCTATGATTATTAATTGATAATTTAACTATCAAAATTAAAATATTTCTATGTTAGTAGTTTAAATTTTTTATCATATCTATCTGTTCCTCGTAAAATTTCAAAGCCTATAATAATTATCAAACTTTTTAGTCACTCCATCCCACTTAGGTCCTATAAGTAAACATGCACCTTGACATACAACCCTTACCATGAGAACTAAATTATTAGACGTCACCACGGGCACTTATATTTTATCTACCCAACATAACCCAGTTGTAAAAATTAACTCATAAATATGAAGAGCTGCAAACTAAATTATTAGACGTCACCACGGGCACTTATATTTTATCTACCCAACATAACCCAGTTGTAAAAATTAACTCATAAATATGACGACCTGCAAACTCGATATCGTGAACTAAAGTGGACTTACGAGACGAATAAAATATGACTGAAGATTTCAATTTTACATGCAGTGTAATATCCCATTTACAAAAATGATCTCTCTATACAACATTTTCTTTTTTAAACCCTTAGATTTTGAGCAATGTATTTCATTTTGTGATTTCACTATTTCATAGGTTCGTACATAATTATTTCATTTGTTATATCGTTGAATTTACGACAATCTTTAAATATTTCAGTATTCAGTTTCGAGACAAAAATTACCTTGTCATATCTTTATTTAGATTCCTCGCCTATTTCAGTCACATTTTCTGTAATTTTTTCCATTTGCTCGAATAAACACATACCATTTACTAACTTAATTAATCAAAATCTACTTGAAACCATATAATGACTGTTGCATTTGATTGACATAGTCCACATGCACATTCCGCGCACAATTTAGGCAATTCATCAACTGCTTCTTGTTTCAGAACGATCTTGAATAAAGAATGGCCAAACTTGTGAGATAGGCTAACACTGTTTCCATCGTTTGAGATGAACAGGAGAGCTTTTCTGTTACCATATGGCTATTTACTACAGCAAGGAAGCAGTGGATTATATATGGACAACAGACCTCAACAAGAACCCCTGTCCAACAATCCTTAATCCAGTTTTGACGTGGAAATATATGTCACACATTTAGTCTCTAGATCGCTCTCAATTATAAATTATCTATATACCTGCAGATCTCATAGAGCAGTGTACCAGAAAACTTAGTTTGAAAAATAAGAAATGGGTGGACACTAGTTTAGGGCAACAGGAATAAATAGTTGGCAAGAATTTCTTCCATTCCGTTCTAGCCCTGCAAAATCTTTGTGTCGGTCGACCAGCTCTTGCAGTCATAAACTGAACAAAAGGCCTGCAAACATGTAAGAATCAAGAGTATGACAGTAGCCAAAAATGGTGAGACACTGCCACGAACCAAATATATATTTGTTCATGTACTGCATCACCGCAACACTCCATCTCCTGTTATAATGTTTGTTGATGTCTGCTATAACCTGGTCCAGATACTTAACTTTACTCAATTTCACACACTTACCCATGCCGTTCCACAGGCTTCCCGTTTTCCCCTCATTTGCCAGGTGATTGCAAATGATTTTGCAATTTACCAGCAGTCGAACATCTTCATCCCTGTCGATCATGCCGTTCATGAAATCCGTGTAGCGGGTGAAGACGTATGCTTCTTCCTTCACTGCCAGCAACTCCTTGGGCACAGGAAAATGGATGTGTACAATTGTTTTTCTTCTCCCTCTCCGCCATTAATTTGAATGTCTTCCTTCATTTGAACCACCCAGCGATCCTGATCAATCTTTACTTCAACTGCAGTGTCCAATTCCATTGTTAAACTTATTCGACAAGGGTTGAGAGATCTATGGAGCGAAATTGAAAAGCAAAGGCTAGACAATAAGTGAAACAATGCGTCAGAGGGTTATATATTTAAGCCGAGGAAACGTAGAATTGAAGCTTCACATGTGTAAAATGCTTTTCGCTGTCGATCTCGATTGCTAGAAACTTTAAGGCTGCTTACTTTCTGTTTTACTGCTACCTCGTAATAACGATAGATTTATTCTCAGTGCATGCATCTGAATATTACACCTTTTCTTTTCCATCCCAACTGTAGTGCGTGTTCCAATTCCAAAATGTGGGGACGAGATCTAGAAGCGAGCATGACTTAATGGTATACAATCTCACTCTATCACTTTTTCTACGCAAAAACTTACAAATGCAGGCGTTGATTTTTATTCATTCGTTTGATTCCGAGGCGATTTTTACTTGGTTGACATATTGATTCTCAGCACTAAAAAATTACTGAAGGTGGAATCAACCAACACGCGCCGGGGAAATGTATAAACAACTTTCATGAATGATAAAGATGTTCACGGTGGATTATTGGGAGGAATTAAATCTGGACTACAAGAAACCATACGTCACGAGTCGTGGCAAAATAGCAAACTATGTCACGTTGGTCATTTCTGACGTAATTACAATATTATATTGAAGTTTTAAAAATTCAAGATGCAACTCTGAAATGTCAACGTAAGGATTTGCTCGTACTTTGACTCACGTGAAATTTTGTTGATTTTGAAATGACCAGGCCAATACTGTAATTCTGCAATTCTAAGCTTCGTGAATGTGAAACAGTTTTCATACTTTTAAATTGAAAATAATCTTTCCAAATTTAATGATGCCGTTAAAGAAGTTTTTATTGTCTTCGATGGTTTTCGTTGCAGGTTTTAAAGCTACTATGAGGATTTATGGTTGCATGGACATGCCTCACAAAATGGGCAATATTTATGATAGTGAACAACAAAAGTTTGTGTTACATTTAATTATATATTAGAACGAGGACAAGTCAATGTTGCATGTTTGTAACCCGTGATTACATGTTTACAAGTCATCTTTTTGGATTTTAATATTATTAGAAAATGATTGAATGCAATATTTCTTTTCTATTAATAAATAATATACTTAGTTACAATTCACAAAAAAGGAGTCGGAGAATACAAGATCATCCTACGAAAGTTCACATGGCTATAGCCGGAATCAACAATTAAAATTAGTAATAAATATATAATATAAATAGTTGTGAAGTGTCAACACTAGTTACGCATGTTTATAATAATTTAAATATAATATATAATAAAAATAATTTCATTCATTTTTCTACTATTAAAATTTAAATATTATATTTTTTATGCATAAAAAATAAAGAATAATTATTTCAATAATTATCATTTTTTAATAATTGGAATGAACTTTAAGGTTTTTTTTTAAATTAAAAGTAACCAGAATTGGGGGGTTGGTCATTAAACAATCAAACTGGTCAACAACCAACAGATAACCATCAACCAAGACTACTCCCTACCACTTAATAAAACAAAAACAAGGTTTAGAACCATAATTAAAAGAGTATCATCAGGCATAACATACATACTACCAGTATTAAAACTAGTAAAGCTATAAAAATATATAAACAATGGCATGACAACCTTAAACCCCTTCAAGTTCAACAACCAACAGATTAATAACATAAAAACAAAAAAGAGAGAACGATTAAGGCTTCTTAGCCTCCTTCCTCCCTAGGAGGATGTTTGTCCAATCTTTTGCAAGGAGGTCAAACAACATTTTTGTATCCTCCTTTGGTAGGTCTCCCGCTATGTCCTTAAGCAGCTTTAGTGTGGTGGTAGCTGCATGTGTCACTTTGATAGTGAACTTTGTCAGTAGGCGCATTCTATCCTCTAGTGCATGAATTCTTTCCCAAACCTCACTATCAGCCTTCTTCATGATCTCTACATTGACTTTCTACATGTCTCTAGAAAAACCATCTCCATGCATCATAGTAACTTCTTGCACAATTGGGGGGTTAGCATTATCCTTGGAGAAGGCCTTAATAGGGGAGGAAATTGTTATGGAAGAAGACACTCTATTCACTATATCAAGGAACTAGTCCCTCGTTAAGTCCACACACCCCAACCCAGTGGTTTCTGAAACATGTGACACCTCCTTTCTCTCCTTCAACCTCTTACTCAAGTTAAACCGAGAAGAGTTTGAGACCTTCTCTTCCTCCTCTTTTTCTCCTCCCCAAAATTTGATGCCTTCTCTTTCATCCTCCATTTGGGATGACCCATGCCTTTAGATTCTAACTCCTCCTCTTGTGAGGCCCCCGCTTTCAGTTTCCTCTTAGTATTAGACTTAGCTAACCTCCCTAACCTCCTCCTACCCCCTCTCACCTCTTCCTCTAACTCCTTTGGTTCCTTCTCTTTCCCTTTGTCCTATCTCTTTTTCTTTCCCAAAGAGATGGGCTTCAAATCCATAGGGAACCTACTAGGTGAAGGTTGTGGTGTAGGGGCTCTGGGACTTGTGATCCTAAGGAGAACTAGTTAGGGTCAAGGGTTAGGATGAGCTGGAATATCAACTTCCACTATCCTAGGGGGGACCAGGGTGAGGTGGAATTGATACATTTGGAACATTAACCCTTAATGTAAACTGGTAAAATTAACACCCTTTCTCATTTTTTCTTTTACATCAGTAATCATGTTCTTTAAATCATGCAATAGAAAGAACAGAATGGAAATTAAATCATGGTGGTGAAAATGATTTAGGAGAGGAAAGTGGTAGTTATAATAGACACCATACCTCCCTTCTAGAGTTAGATACTTCATCAACATCAAACAGACCTCATTCCATGGCTTAGGGAGCTTCTCCGGCATAAAACCACCTCTATGTTGAATAGGTTCCTCCCCATCCAAGGAGAAGTGTTGCAAACTCATTTCATCAGCCACCGTTGTCACCTTCTACCACTTCCTACCCTTCATGGCCAATCCTATTACTAGAGAAATCACTTAGAGATATGGAACAAAATTCTATTTATCGTTACTTTGTGGTCCTCCCAAGAATTAACAAATTGCATGGAATAATTTTCATCGTGCCCATTAAGTGCCTCCATAAATGGAACAAAACTACCTTCCTATAGCATATACCACACTAGTGGCTTCCTCACACACTCCTATATCATGGATGGCTTAATATGCATAAGGTCGCCACTCATCTCTACAAATTTCCCTAACCGTCTCTTCTCCTTCAGAACCCAAAAATACATGCTAAGAATGACTTAATGCTTAAGCCAAAAATCCCTTAGGCAAAAATAATGGCCATTATTATTAGTAATTATAGTAGCATCCTTAGTAGAAATTAATGTCACATGTCGAATGCCTCTATCTTCCTCCCAATCTTTTCCATCATTCCCAAAACAAACAAACTATTTAAAATTTGAACCTTTTATTTGCCTACGTATGAGAACATGCATAGGAAAATCATTGAAAAATCTATCTTCTCAAACTTCAAAAATCTTTCTTTTTTGGGCCATGAGAATTTATTATTCTAGTACTATCTCCATCACTCCTAGCCATCTGTCCTTCATGGGTTTGTCCTTTCTGCCAACTCAATAGCATGCTACAAAAATTTAAAATATCTCTCTAGCTAGGATTCATCATTCTTAATTTCTAGAGTCACTAATTCTCTTACCAAATTTGGCAGGGCATTAAATTCCTTCCAACATCTTAGTCCCTTCGCCTTTAGGCCTAATGCCACCATACCATTTGCCACACTATTTCCCTCCTGAAATATATGATTCAAATAAAACCTATTAAAATTAGCTAATAGATGGATGATGTCTTCTATCACATGTTTGATGGCCCATCCTTCTCTCATGTTATCTTTAACAATTTCTATGACGATTTTAGAAACATGTTTAATTTCCACATTTCTCCATCCCACACTCATCACCAATTTAAAATCCCAATACAGAGCCATCACCTCCATGGTATTTTTATAAGCTTTCCCTTGTTGTCCAAAATACACCAACAACATCCTTCCCTTGCTATCCTTGGCCATTCCTCCTCTCGCCGAGCCTTCCTTTTTGGTAGTACCATCAAAATTGAGCTTAACCCAATTTGTAGGTAGGGGTTCCTTTATAGTCCTTTCCCTAGCCAACAGATTGGAGTTATTAATCTCCATTATTCCCTCTTCCAATTTCCAGCCCTTGGCCACTCTAACCTCTAACACACTAGGGGGAATGCCAGTTTTCTCCACTTACTACAACTCATATTCTCAACCATTAGTTTATATATCTTTTCCACCACAACTTCCTCCTCTCTCTCTTCATTTTTGAACACCTATTATTTCTCTCCTTCTAGATACCCCAACAAACATGGGGGGATAACCTTCCACAACCTAACAAGGAGGGGGTGAGTAAAGGGGCCTTGCCAATTCTCCACAAATTGCACTAGATCCTTATCAAACACCCAATTCACCTCCAACTTCTTTAAAAGCCTCCTTGAAACATTAGAAGCATACCTATAGTGCAAGAACAAGTTGAAAATATTATCCTCCTCCTCCTTACACAAGTAGCATCTATTTGATAATTGGAAACCCCATTTCATAAGTTTATCTAGAGTAAGAATTTTCCCATGGATGGTGGTCCACAAGAATATATTAATCTTACGTATTAGATGATTAAACCATATATTCTCCCAATGATTAGGTTCCAAAATTTTATCAAACATTAATTTATACGCAGACTTAATAGAAAACTCCCCTATTGAAGTGGCCTTCCAAACGAATTCATCATTTTTATCCCTTCTCGGTATTCTATACCCTTCTAGCAGAACATTTAGCTCTTCTATCAGGTCCCCTTCAACCATAGAATTCAATTGTAGCTCAAAGTTCTTCCACTTCCTCCAAGGAAAATAAAATCAGCAACCATTCCTCCCCCCTACTCTTGAAGGTGGTTCTGAAGAGGCCCAAACTTTTTTTTCTGTTAACAGTTTATTAGTAAGCCATGGACCCTCCTAGAAGTTAATCTGATTTCCATTTCCCTCTAGCCACCTTAGACCTTCTTTCAAAATGGTTCTATCTTTCACAATATTTAACCATATCCTAGTTAACCAAACTTAGCCTTACCTTCTCACTTCCTCCTAACCAAAGGAGATTACATTGTATTTTCTCCAATTTATCAGCCATACACTAGGTAATTTTGAACAATGGTAGGGAGTACATAAGTAGCCCCTAGAGGGAGGAAATTAAAATTGAAGCTTTCCCACACTACTCAAAGTTTTATCTCTCCATGCAATCAAATTTTTTTTCCATCCTCTCTAGAATGCATTTCCAAAACTTGTTACCGACATCCTTCACTACCAAGGGGAGGCCCAAATACATATCAAGTAACTCATCAGTATTACACCTTAAAATATTTACAATCATATGTTGTGTATCTGGGGTGTTAAAGAAGAATACTTTACTTTTATCCAAGTTAATTTTCTATCTTGCATTAGCCACATATCGCTCTAGCACTGACTTCTAGGTCTAGCTTTGCCCACCAAGGATTCCCCACTTAGGAAGGTGTCATGCACAAATTGTTGTATCACCTTGGGTGGAAGCGTGGACGTAGTTTTAATGCCTTTAATCACCCCCCTTCCATCTTTCTCAAGAATGCCCTTCCCAAAACTTCACCAACCATGATAAAAAAATAGGGAGAGATAGAGTCACCCTATCTTAGTCACCTTTCCCCAACAAAATTTCCCCCAAGACAAACCATTCACCATCATTGAGTAGTTGATAGTTTCCACCATTTATTGCACCATCCTTATAGTTTTTTGACTAAAACCAATTTTACCCATAACTTCATAGAGGAGAATCCAATTAATCCTATCATAAGATTTAGAGATGTCAAGTTTTAGAGCCATACTCAGATTACCATTTTTCTCCATTGAGTGCAAAACTTCATGAGTTGTTATGGAAACATCAAGGATTTGGCATCCCAAAACAAACCCATTTTGGGTTTTCCTAATGAATTTATGCAACTTTAGTTTTCATTTATTCACCAAATTTTTAGAGAAAATCTTATAAGTAGTGTTACAAAGGCTGATCAGCTTAAAATTGGACAGGACCTCTGGGTCTTTAACCTTTGAGATTAGGGCAATAAATATTTTGTTAATTTGTTCGATAAGTTTCCTAGTTTTGAAGAAGTCACGAGGCACCCCAAGGAGATCCAATTTTATAACATCCCAAAAGTTTTGGAAGAATGTCATGGGAAAATTGTTAGGTCCCAAGGACTTATAGGCTTTCACAGAGAAGACAGCTTTGCAAAATTTGTCCTTAGTGACCAGTTGTACAAGTTCCTCATTCTCTTCAGCTGAGATCATCATGGGCATGGAATTATTCAGCCATTTCCTATCCTCTTCCCTAATATTTCTTTGCTCTTTCAAATAAGAGTTCTTGAAATATATAGTCACCCAAGTTTCTATTTCTTTAGTTTTTCTAAGCTTTGCATTATTTTCAGCTTTGACATTATCAATAGTATTTCTCCTTTTATGAATTGAGGCTGATCTATGAAAAAATGTAGTATTCCCATCTCCCACTTTGAGCCATAATACCCTAGATCTCTACTTCCAAAAGGTCTCCTCTTTGATTATTGTATCCTTTGAGATCTTTCTACATTTGTCCTCTTCCTAAATCATATTTTCTATGGCAAGGACCTCCCCCATTATTTTCTAAAGCTCTTCTAACCTTTCTTTAACCTTCACCTTAGTCTTAAGGACATAACTGAAATATCTCTTCTTCTCAGGTTGAACATTCCTTCTATCATTCTCCAACTTAGCATAAAGTCTATACATAATAGTCCCTTCCACACAAATTGCCCACCACTCTGCCACCCTAGAGCTAAAATTAGGATGAAATTGCCACATAATTTCACATCTAAAAGGTTTTGCCCCCCCCTGTGACTCTTCTTTCCCATAAAAAATGATGGAAGTGTGATCCAAGATAGTCTTGGGTAATCCTATGAGAGAGGGGGAAGTTAGGCTCTCCCAACCAACTAGATCCAAAAGTCTATCTAGTTTGACTTGGATAAGGTTAGCTCCATTCCTATTATTCAACCATGTGAACTTCACTCCATGCATCTCCATATCCATTAAATCATTTTTATTAATGAATTTAGCCAAATCCTTCATGTTTTGAATAAAGTCTATCATTCCTCCAACCTTCTTCGATGGGCATAGAGGCAAGTTGAAATATCCCATACAAAAAGTATTTTTATTGCAAGAGATAAAAATAGACAGCTCCTCCCAAAGAAAAAATCTTCCTTGCCTAGTATTGGGAGTGTACATATTGATGATATTCCATATCTTATCACCATTCTTATGTTCAATAATAAGATAGTATCTAGAATAGTGAATTAAACTTCCTTTACTAGCACTTGGGTTCTAGAAAGTAGCCATACCTCCTGATGCCCCCTTCACTTCACTATAATAGAAATCAACCCTTGACAAAAGATAACTAGCAATACTTTTCAAATTAGACATGGTCATTTTAACTTCTTTGATCAAAATGATATCAATATACAAGTTAGACAGCTGGTACTTGAGAGAAAACTGCTTTTGAGGGCTACTCAACTCCCTCATATTCCACGATAGAATAATCATTTTCTACCCTTTTTCATGGACTCCAAGGTGAGCTACATACAACTTGCCACCTCCCTTGCCATCTACTTCATTCTTCTACTCTATTTCCTAGACTTTCCTACATCTATCTTTAATTCCACTACCACCTCTTCTTTGAAACTCTAGTCTTTCTTGCTTGATTTTGCCACTTCCCTTACCTATCCTCCAATGAGGCCAAACCATCCACCCTCTTGGGAATTGATGGTTCCTCTTCACTCCACCAAAGAACTCTAGCCACCTCCCCCCTCTCTACCAAGTCTTTTTCCTTTCCTTTATCACACTCTTTCTCAAACACCTCAATCACTAAGTTTCTTGAAGGAGTGCTTAGGAGCTCTTCAATACCTTGTAGAAAGGATAAGGTATGTTCGTCGAAGAAAATTTTGCCTTCCTCTAAGCTGCCCGGCTACCCTTCCATTTCATAGGGCTTGTTAGTGACCTTTGTCCTATAGGACTCCCCCTTACTGTCATGGGGCTCCAAAGCTTCTATCTTAACCCTCACCATCTCTACTTGAGGGTTAATGTTCTTATCTTCTAACACCTTCTTGGGTAAAGTAGTCTCCCCCTTCTCTTCCAGCTCTCTATTCCCTTTAACTAGAAGCACACCTCCCTCTTCCTTTGCATCTAAAGGAGCAACCTCCACTTACTTTTCCCCTACTATCTCCTCCTTAGCCATCTTATTGATCTTTTTGTAGTTCACAATCAAATGCCCAAATGATGAGCGTTTATGGAAAAACAACCCTACATTTTCATAAATGATGGGTTGCCCTTTTTTGCCCCACTTTGATCTTAGAGTAATAGACTCAAGTAAGGAAGTACCTATAGCCCCATTCAATTAAATCTTGCATACACCAACCTACACCTCTATATAGTGACCATATCTGCAGCAACAAAATGTCCAAAGGAGTTTCCAATAGATTTTAGGATCCTCTCATTACAAAACTTGAGTGGGAGTGTCGAAATCTTGACCCACATTGGGGCCATCTTGCTTAGCTCTTTCATTGAATCCAATGTTGGCTCCCACTTATCCACTACAAAGCTATGTTTTCCATATGACCAAGACCCAACCATTACCATTATCATATCTTCAACAACTTTTAATATAAAGTAGAATAGACCCCTCGACATGGCCAAAACCATCACACTACCCTTCAACTTCCATCTCTAACTTACCCACTTCCTAACCATCTCAATTGATGGGCGAAAGGAAAACAAACCTACCAATCAAGTAGAGCTTGAAGTTGGTAGACACACTGTCAACCAAGCTATACAAAACAAAAATATCCACCCTCTCATCACCATTAATCACCTTTGGTGCTTGCAATAGGGAATGAGTTACCTTCTCTCTAAGGACCACTTACTTCCATCCTAGAGCCACCATATGACTCGCTAAATCCTTGTGGCCCACCATTGATACCACTCTTGACTCCACTAGCACCTCACCATCATGGTGAATGATGTCTGCACTTCCCTGGGTCACCCTAGACATAATCAAGACAAGTTGTAGGTCTAGATAGGAATATGAGACCAAGCCTGGCCCCTGGGGGCCAATCCCACACATTCAAATTCAAATCACCAATTGAGTAGGAATATGCAAAGTAGTTGCAGAGCGCTTTTAACAATTGAGTATGAGCCTTTTACTTTAAGGTTGTTAATCTTGATATGCTTTTGTAGTTTCTAAATTCTAATTGATTATTTATTAGATAATAATATTATTATGTGTATTCATTTGTTACGAGTCATATTAGTTTTTGGTAATGCATTTTATTAATTGAATATAATTTCATCTAACAAAATATTTGAAAGTAAATGAAAATAAATACAAATTTTTTGTCCTATGTTTTTTTTGAAATGTACTCTATAGTTTTTAAAATTTCTACTACTATTGAAAATCTACAAACACAACCTTCCTCTTAATAATGATGGAAAATAAAATAAAACATAGGTAAAATAGGTTTGAGAATAAATTCTCATGGACATTTCACAAGACTGATATTTGAATATAATACTGCTTTTGAAATTTTACCTTTCTTTTTAATTGATCTAATACACACACACACACACACACACACACACACACACACACAATCTTTTATAGAGTATATAGACAACACTAGGTTCACTACGATTTACTAACTTCATGTAGATATATTATCTATTCGAAGGTTTGTTGATTCTCAGTTAGCCATCACTATAATAAATCTCTAATAGATTATCTACCCCAAAAATATAATAACATAGATAGTAGAAACATATTTAACATTTTTATACATGATTTTGATTATATTTTTGTAATATTAAAATAATATGAATAATTTATAATTTATAAAAATTTATTGATATAATGCCCAATAAATACACCAAACGCATGAGTATAAAATATATGGTCTAGAAAATTTTATATAATATTAATATTAGTTATGTACAAAGTGTAGATATTTACTATATATGTTTTTTTATTAAGGGTTAAAATATGTTTTTTACAAGGGACCCAAAACACCAAAAGTCTTTACAAAGTAAGAGTTAAATTTTAATAGTAAAAATCATGCTATCTAATAGACAACCAACACCCCTTGACAACCAACTAACTATAAAACACTAGCAGATAGACAAGGACTAGAACTAACACAAAAACTAAATGATTAATATATGCTTATAAACACAAAAGGAAACAAACAAAAAACAATGGACAAACAAACCAAACAAGCATTATACTAGCTCTAATGGTATCTCTTTCCTCTTTTCCTTAATCTTCTTGATGACCCCTTTGACATCTTCTTTAGTCTATCCATCAACCCTAGCCTTCAACTTCCTAGTAGAAGATCTGGTTCCCTTCTTACTTGGCATCCCTTCCATTCCCTTAGCCTCATTCAAGTCCAATACCATGACATTGTCTACCTGGATATCCACATTTTAAGTAATTTTATAAATATTTTTCATTGAGGCTTCCAACAACTTCTGGTCATTGTTGATCACAATAGAGGAGTTTCTTTCCAAATTTCAAATTCTATTTACTAGTGCTTGTATCTTTTCCTTCATAACATTACCAATATTACCACTCCCTATCTCCCTATTGAGCTTATTCTTAATTTCCCCCATTTTCACATTTAGAGTTTTGTAACTAATTTTGAGATTTTTAATGGAGTTTAAAGTCTATTGTTCCATTGTAAAGGTGTACATAGAAATTGTTGTTTCTATTTGGAGCACACACAACAATGGTTGGACATTACTACCTTCTATGTCTACCTCATAAAATTTAACATAGACATCGTCCACATTAATAGTATTGGCGATAGGGAACTTCCTCTCTATTTTCCTCATTCTTCTCCTTGAACTCTTTAGAGGCCACATTGGGAGGGGATTTCTTAGTTTGAATGATGCATCATGAGTCATATTTTCCTCAAAATATTTATAGCATGGGGCCTCTTTATCGTAATCATCCTCTATTTCACTACTCTTCACATTTTTAATTCCCTCATCTTCTTCACATGTTTCCATATTTTTGCCTCCCCTCTCCTCTTTCTTCTGGAAACCATCCTTCACATGCTCAAAATGGATAGAAACAAGGGAGGCATAGGTGCTTGGTTTCCCAAAACAAATTCTACTGACCCACTAGAGAAATCACTCTCTACTTCCTCCTCCATTTCCTGGATTTTAGTATTTTCATCACCAACTTCTTCAAAATGTGACTCCATTTCCTTACAGTTCAAATGCTTCTTATTTATTTTAGCCAAATTCCTTTTCACTTCTTCCAACTTAGCCATAAATCTCTTGCCTTTACCTTTGCTACTAATTAGGCTTATAGGGATTTTTTCCTTTTTTGGTAGGGATAGGCAAAGGGAGAGTTTGCTTCGCATGATCCATCATAAACTCAAAATTAATCACATCAACACTTCATAAAGGATGGGTTTTTTAAGTTTCTCTGTGTAGTCCATAATACTATGAGCAAGCAAACATAGTAGATAAAATGTGAAACAACCCATAATTTTATGTCTAAAGTAATTAGGAATGAAAAAATGAAAATTATGAGCCCTGTCAGACCTCTCCTCACAAGCCGCATACTAGATTACAACTTTAAGAACAAGTCTCCACAATATTTTAATGGATAATGAAGCAACAATCTCCCATTTTCTCTAACAACAACCCCATCCTCTATAATTTCTTTATTTTAGTAGAAATTCATACCTTTTTTTTGAGACCCATTATCATAACCATATTATCAATACCCAATTTAAGATGCTACCAAACAAGAGTCATTGTGCCCACTGTAGACACCTAAAAACCTTTAGAAAATAAAGTATTTTTATTTTCTGAAAAATTCCTGATGACATCTTCATTTATTAATTAATTAATTATTTCATTAATTAATTAATTTTTATGCCATTAAATCCCTTTATCTTAATTAAAAATATTTAATTAAGGAATCCCTCCCAAAAATGTTTAAATCTTATTTAAACATTATTTCCTTATTTATTAATTATTTAATTAATAAATTGACCAAAAAACCCAAAATAAATAAAAAATTTATTTTTTTCCCAAAACATGACCAATTTCCTTATGACCAATAACCTCTTCCAAAATCTTCTAATCCTTCTTTAATTTCGATTAAAGGCTAATCCCATCATTTCCTACCCTTAATGCCAACTCAAAATATTTAATTAAGATTAAATATTAATCCTCATGTTTATTAAAAAAGTTTTAATAAATATCTCCTCAACCCAAACCCTTGAAATAAATAAAATTTTATTTATTTCCTAAAAATCTAATTTATCCTCATCCTAAGAAGTTCTAGACTCTTCTAGAAAGTCTTCATCTTCATCCTAGAAAATTCTAGACTATTCTAGAAAGTCTTTATCCTCATCCAAAGTCTAGACTCTTTTAGAAGATGTCTTTAAACCTAATCCTAATCCCCTCCTAACCTTGTCACATTCTCTAAACATGGGTTAAAACTTACTAACCCAAGCCAAAGTTAACAAATATCTCCTCCTTCACCCACCCTCATTAAATGCCATCCACTTGCCTATCCCTAAGCTAATCCTAAACCATCCTAATCCACCCTCTAATCATTTGCACAAGCCTAAGCAAGCTTAAAACCCTCCTAATCAAGTCCAAGTTGAAATTGCTCTCATCACCCTCAAAATATCTCAACCATAAAACTTTATGAAGTCCACTAAGTCATAAATGACTCTTACAAGCCCTTTTATTGCTCTTACAAGTCATTATGAGGGTCTTTATGAAGATTTTATCCCTTGAGCCTCCTTTGTTGACTCATCCTTCCCCTTTCCTCCATCCTCTCACCATGTGACATGTGTCACTCCTTGATTGGCTATAAGGAAGCACAATCTATGTGCTCTCTTCTCATGCAATTTGAGCCCTCCATGAGTTTTTTCCCATCCTTGCATCTTAGCCCTCAATCCCTCAAGCCTCTTGCCTATAAATTTGATCCTTCCCCTTTGCAAAATAACACAATCCATGAAGTAAAGTTATAATGCCATTTTGAGAAGCCATTTTACATCAAAACCATACACTCACACCCAAATTTCAACTCCATTTGAAGCCCTTTTTGAAGCATAAGCTTGAGCATACATCCTATCTATTTAGACAAAGCTACTCAACAAGAGAGCTTCTCATTGAGAGAGTCCATTAATGGCTCATATTCTCAATTGAGAGCTCATCTTAGTCTGTCTTGAATTTTATGAATTTTGTTTAGTTTGTAGAAGCTTTATTTAAATTTGGTTTCTATTAGCATACTAACATTGCTCATATACATTTTGGCACGCCCGGTGGGACCCCGCATGGGTCATCTTCATTAGCTTTTTTAGTCAAGTTTTGTATGTCATTTGCTAATTTTGGCTAATTTTTCTTGTTTTTGTGATTGGTAGGATTGTATAAATTGGTTTTGTAGGTCCACATGAGCATGAAGAAGACAAAGGAACTCATAGTCTATCTCATAGTGTTTGCAGATTTTTCAAGCTTATAGGTGGACAAAGCACTTGGAATTCTTCTTCCTCTTCTTGTCTATATTCTTCTTATTCCATCTACTTCTTCTTCTTCTTCTTGTGGGAGATCTTGGCCATTTTTTTTGAAGGAAGCAAAATCATACACACTTCTTTTTAGTTCTTAAAATGAACCCCTAAATCATACTTAAATCCATTAAAAAGTAAAAATTTGGAGAAAAAACAAAAAGCCTTTTAACAAGTGAATCTAAACCAATCCAATCATTTGCATCCTTGCAACATCAAGGTTTTAGATGAATTTATGCAAAGTTAGGAATACTTCATTTTTGGAAATTTAAAAAGAACTTCAAGTTTCCATTTCAAAAGGTTCAAAATCAACACTAAGTGCACACTAAAATCTAAATCAAACTCAAAGCATCAATCAAGGATAAAATGAACCTCATTTGCAAATATTTTAAAGTTCTTTTAAAAATCTCATGAAAACTAAGAGTCCTAAATGGTTGCCAAAATTGTCCTAAAATCTTTGTTATTTGTTCCAAACAAATGTCTTGTTGCAAAATCTTGAATGTTGCTTAGGTTTTTCATGCATCAAAACAACCTAGGAATATCATTTTTGGGCTTAAAATATGCAAACTAGAACACAAAATCTTGAATGAAGACCAAAGTTCAAAGAGTCATTTTCACTTTTGAGTCCAAAACAATCTTGAGTGATCTAAGGTTAAAACAAAGCACTTCAAAGTTCTTAAAACAACACACAAAATCTCAATCTTGAATGCTCAAAGGAAAAAATTTGAATGTTTAATCACTTGTCTTTGAATGCATGTTGCTAAAATCACTCTTGAGTGCCATGGATTAAAATCAAGTTTGTTTTTTTATGAATGCATGATTAACACAACAAATCCAATCTTGAATGCCATAGATCAAATAATCATCTTTTGGGGCATAAAAGGAATCCACATTTTTGAAATCTTCTAAGTTATAAAAATTAATAAAAACGCTTTGAATAAGTTTGTAGTTGGACTCGCCCTCTTTAATCACCCATCAATTTAACCATTGGTTGCAATCTCAGCGCCATCTATGGGGATGGGTCTACCTAAGATGTTGTTAAGTGCTCCACAAAGATCAAACTCCACTCACTTGGGTCTTTAGTAGTTTTTCTAAGTTAGAAAATTCCTTGAATGCGCATTAATCTCACTCACACTTCATTTGGGCATAAAAATTGGACAAATCTTGACATGGAGGGCCTCCGGGCGCGCGCTTGGCAATCGAGTTTCACACATCTTTTTTTTGCGCTTAAAACAAACTCACACTCAATCTTGAATGCCTAACAATCAATGAACATTGCATGGTTTGGACGCATTTTCAATGATGCTCGCATTTCTTATGTTGACGATCTCTCGACTTTCATTATGCTGATGATGCTGTCAAATTGGAATGAGCATTGTATGCCATAATCACAAGTGTCCTCAATCATAGCTTACAAAATCTAAATCATCAATTGGAATAAACGCGTGTCTTTTAAAGCCCAAGATCATGTATGTGGTCTTGTTTTACACTTTTTAGGAGGCCTTCTTGGGGATTTCATCACCCCTTGGGACGACCTCAACTCCAGCATTCCAACGGAGTATAAAAATCGGGAGGTGAATCCAAAGACACCTCTCTTGGAATCAAGATTTTTTCACTCGGGCTAAGCCTCAAGGAACTTTATACCCTTGAGAAGTGAAAGAGGAGAAGTGGGTTACCGCTCCTCTCGGCTGTGTGACATCTTTTTGGTTTCATCTACGGATTTGGGCCTTACGTACCTTGTGTATATTGAGGACTCCCTAGCTATAACAAATTTCATCCTTGTAGAAAGCTTCCTAGGATGTTGGTGTGTTTGATGTGCTTGCTCCAAAATTTTGTCTGCTTGTTTATTCATAGCTTTTGAATGAATGTTTTCCAACTTTGGTCAAAATCCCAAAAAAGCAAAAATCTCCCAGCTCAAGGCATACTTAGCATAGTCACTGCCTCATCAGAAAATCATCCAAGCTCCCCTGCTGCAACCGAATCTATCTAGCTCCTTGCTTTAGAAAAATCCCAAATCCAAAGTCTCTCCAAATCATCCCCCCCAGCCAGCTAGCAACCCAATCCAAAATCACACCCAAGCCTTTAGAGAGTTGTCATTTTGCTAGAATTTGCTATCCAATCAATCCAACCAATCCACCAGCCTCACCAAGGTTATCCCTTTGACAGAGCTTTGTCTAGGGTAATCTAGCTTTGTCACTTGTTATCCCTCATCACCTTGAGCTAAAGGTTGGGATCCACAAGTGGTCAATCTCGTGTCATGCCCATAAGATCATTAGTCTATCCTTAAGTTGACACAATCTCCGCCAATCCAACGCATAGGAAAGCAAAACTCTCACTTTTTGAGAGCATGCCCTTGAAGTCTTCCATCCACAGGAAAGCCAAAAATATCCAGCCAATCCTCCTTAGGTCTATCATATAGCTTTGACTCTCCCTAGGAAATCCCTCATTAGCCAATCCAAAATCTATGCTTAATCCAAATCCAACCATGAGCTTCCGTGTTCATCCATATGCAAGACCCCATCCCCATCCGACTCATCATTAAAACATGAAATCCCAAACCTATCATGATGTGTTCGGTCATATTGTCCTTGCTCCCGCCACCTCCTATTCCAATGATGATGAAAATCGTGTTGACTATGACGGGTATATTGAAAGCCTTAGAGGCCTTCCACCAACCATCCCCCAAAATCCAAGAGTTATTCCAAACTATCTAGTCATGCCATCTGATATCCCAGCTTCTCCTCCATCACCCAATCAACCCAGCTTCCAATCTTCCACCCTCATCACACCAGCTATTCCTATTAATCCACCACCTCCACCTCTAACACATGAATCTCCAAGGAATCTCCTAGAGGAAATACAAGAAAAGTCGCTTCCAACAGTCGATAAGCCATGTCATCTAATCCAACCATGTGAAGTAGTCAGTGATGAAACTTCCCCATCTATAATATCACCCCCATCTCCCATACCTATCATCCCCATACCATCCATCAAATTTCTTAAAATCCTTCCACTTCCCGCAAGCATCAAAATCCCACCACCAATCAAAACCCTCCAAATCCCATCCACATCTCCTCCTCTAAGCATTATCCAAATCCCATATAATGAACCTCATACATCCTCTCCCATCCATTCCTATCAAGATCTTGTCCAAAAGCATGTTGAAATATCCTCCAACAGAACAACAGATCTCGCGATCCCACTTATTCCCCTACATGATACACTTTTACCATCCCCTCCATATCTAAATCCTATCATCTTACTTACTCCATCTCAAGATCCCTTTCCCTCAGCCCACCCAACTCAAGATCCTATCCTCCCATCTCCTCTACTTCATGATCATACATCTCCCATAATCCATGATGTTAAATCCATCGAAGAAGAAATAATTATCATATCCGAAGCTGCAACTCCTTCAGCTAGTAATGGACTCACATCTTGTGTTCCAAATAATGAACATCATATTGAAAAAAGAAATGAAAATGTATTTCTAGATGTTGGTATCCCCACTATTCCTGCATGGTCCCAAGTCCTTCCATCTCCACCCCAAAGTTCCCATCCATCTTATTCTGCATCTATTTTGGGCCCTCATCCTACTCCTTATCTCCAACCCTCCATTTTGGGTCCATATATCCCTTATCTAAATCCCACACCCTTTCCATTAATTTTGGGTCCTTACATACCTAATATGAATCCTTTATCCCCTCCATCTATTTTGGGACCTACACCTTCCCCGTTTCCATCTATTTTGGACCCATATCCTTCCTTCCTTCCATCCATTTTGGGCAATTATATCCATCCATATCCTATGTTCCAATCTATCCTTCCATCCCCTCAAATCCACCAGCTAGATCATCAAAGGCACTCACCCTTGAATCCCTTCCAACCTTTAAACCCTATCACTCCATCAATTATCCCTCCATCTCCTCCATGCTTGTGTTCCCATCCCATGGCTAATAGAAGCATATTGGATGCCAAAATACAAAAGCATAAATCCAAAAATCCACAAAAATCCAAGTCTCAACATGTCCCTTCTAAAATACATGTTCAAAACAAGAAACATTTAATCCCAATCAAAGAAAAAGTCAAGAGGCCACAAAAGCCCAAGCTAAAAAAGTCAAAAATCATATGGATACCCAAGATGCTCACAAAAGAAATGCATCTCAAAGAAAAATCTCAATTGGCATCCATTCATGCTACTCAAAAAGCCTCATCGATCCATCCTTCATCCAAATCCCCATATAAGCATCCTTCATCCCCCCAATCCACTTTTAGTCCATATGCTTCTTATCCTAAATTTCCCATCCTCCATCTTCCAACTCTACTTTTAGTCCTTATCTTTCTCTTCCTCCATTTTCTCCTCAACCTCGCTCAAAACCATCTTTCCCACTACTTTATCACCTCTCAAGGTGTGTGCAAATGATGATCTTTCCATTTTCCTCATCCGTTTACCCACAAGCCTTATGTCTTCGCATCCATTATCTGTCAAACTCCCACCCACCATTCCACTTGTTCAATCCAATCATTTTTCATCCATCCTACCAACATCTATGAGCCAAAAATAGCTAAAGAAAGCCAAAATCATTCCAGCTAAGTCCAAAGTCAAAAAGTCAAAAAAAAAAGTAAAGAAAAATAAAGTGTCCACTGGTGAAAACTTGGCAATTCAAGCGCCTTGGACAAGTACCATGATGAAAACTTGGCAAACAAGTGTCATGTGTAATCCCACCATCCCCAGCTTAGCCTATCACCCTCATGCTTTTGTTCATCTCTTTTCATCCAACTCCATCTTCCAATCTATCCACCTATCCTCCACCCTCCATCTTCCATCTCACACCATCCACTTATCTCCTACAGCTTCAGCCAACCATCCCAGCTATCATCCATCTCCTTAGCCCCTTCAGCTTTTTCCATCCTAGCTTCAATCCTATCACATCCATCATAAGACCTCCTTCCACATGTTATCTTCTGATTGGGGGCACTATAGTCCTTGGAGATCTTGTCTTGTCCATCCTCCCTTGTCATTGGTATCTAGCTCTAGGCTATCCTCATGCAAACCCAATGTCATCTCTTTATATCCATAATAATCCTAGTTATCTACCATCCTATCCAGCCATCTCATCCTGCTCCTCTAGCTATCCTTGGTCACAAAATCTCTCATCATCATTGGATGCATCTTGCCAAATCCATATCTTTCGCTATCACCCCACCCTTAGCTTTCACATCTTGCACAACATCGAACCATCCCGCTATCCTCTCATCCTGAGCTTTTGCCTGCTTGTAACTATCTTGGTCAGCTTCAGCTTGTAAATATCTTGGTCCATTAGCTTGTACATCCTCTTTAGCTTAGTACCATTGTATCTATCCAGCTTTTGTGTCAGTTCCTCCTTGATCAACATCTTGCACACATCGCACACCTTGGTTAGCTATTCCAATGCATCCTTTAGCTAGATTTCTTGTCACCAAAGTGTTATCTTTCTTAGTTCAGCTTGCCAGACGCATCACTCATCCAAATCCACCAACTTAGGTGCTCTCTGATAGGTCCTTGCAAGATATAGCTTTCCTCATGTCTGATCTTGGTCTGTTAGTACCTCGTCCTACCCATCTCGTTGGCAAACGGTTCTCTTTTGGATTTTCACTTTCTTTTGATTTGGACTCTTCCCTATTGGGTCTTGAAATATATTTTCCAAGCAGTCTCCTTGTCCCCTCCTCAAGGTTGCCATGATCTTCCATATCATGGTATACTATGAATGGGGCAATCAGAGCGTAAGGTCTTGATCATGTCTTTTGTTTGTTTTCTTTTTTACTTGTGGGTTACCTAGTGTCGTTTCCACACTGCTTCCTCTGGGATTCATGTGTGATACTGGGGCAATCCTTGCATTTTTTTTTTGAGTGAGTTCATCAGTCCTCTGAACGGTTGGTGAAAAGGCCTTGATGTTCTTGGTAACCTTGGCAATTAACCAATAGTCCTATAGCAAATCTAGTGCTCAACTACATGGTGGTACTTCTCTTTGAAGTATCCCCTCGCTCAAAAAGCTTCAATGGAATCCCTTCATCTCCATTATCCCCCATCCATATCCAACATCCGTCTCTCCTACCCCAGCTTATGCATCAGTATCTGTTTGAATCACTCCTCACCTTTAGCTTTAGGGATCCACAATCCTAGTCTTAGGGATCCACCAATCCAAATCAATCCACCAAGCCTCATCTTTCGAGATCCACAATCCTAGTCCTCAGGATCTCCGAAACCCATCTTCCGCCAATCTAACTCTTTGAAATCCTATTGCATCAGCTTTATAATCCCCTCATCCATCTCCCCATCTTGGATTCCTTTTATAGTGCTCCGCTCCTTCATCCTCTGCAATCCTTGAGATCTTAAGCTTGCTTCCTTTTGTGCATCTAATTCTCCTTTATCATTCTCCCATAGTGAGAGTTTGAGCTAATTTAGCCCCTTCTCTTTGCCCATCTGAGTCTTCTTCCTCATCTTGGATTCTTGTACTTTTCAAGAAGTCGTTGAGCCTCGCTTTCTCTCCCTGCCACCTTCTTGAGGGGGCATCTTGTAGTTCATTCTCTCCTCTTCTGCTCTAGCCTTGGGCATCTTATTTTCTTATCTTTGATGCCATGCCACTTGCGGCATCACATCAAAGAGGGGCAAAATGTAGACACCTAAAAACCTTTAGAAAATAAAGTATTTTTATTTTTTGAAAAATTCCTGATGACATTATCATTTATTAATTAATTTTTATGCCATTAAATCCATTTATCTTAATTAAAAATATTTAATTAAGGAATCCCTCCCAAAAATGTTTAAATCTTATTTAAACATTATTTCCTTATTTATTAATTATTTAATTAATAAATTGACCAAAAAATCCAAAATAAATAAAAAATTTATTTTTTGCACAAAACTTGACCAATTTCCTTATGACCAATAACCTCTTCCAAAATCTTCTAATCCTTCTTTAATTTCGATTAAAGGCTAATCCCATCATTTCCTACCCCTAATCCCAACTCAAAATATTTAATTAAGATTAAATATTAATCCTCATGTTTATTAAAAAAGTTTTAATAAATATCTCCTCAACCCAAATCCTTGAAATAAATAAAACTTTATTTATTTCCTAAAAATCTAATTTATCCTCATCCTAAGAAGTTCTAGACTCTTCTAGAAAGTCTTCATCCTCATCCTAGGAAATTCTAGACTATTTTAGAAAGTCTTTATCCTCATCCAAAGTCTAGACTCTTCTAGAAGATGTCTTTAAACCTAATCCTAATCCCCTCCCAACTTGTCACATTCTCTAAACATGGGTTAAAACTTACTAACCCAAGCCAAAGTTAACAAATATCTCCTCCTTCACCCACCCTCATTAAATGCCATCCACTTGCCTATCCCTAAGCTAATCCTAAACCATCCTAATCCATCCTCTAATCATTTGCACAAGCCTAAGCAAGCTTAAAACCCTCCTAATCAAGTTCAAGTCAAAATTGCTCTCATCACCCTCAAAATATCTCAACCATAAAACTTTATGAGGTCCACTAGGTCATAAATGACTCTTACAAGCCCTTTTATTGCTCTTACAAGTCATTATGAGGGTCTTTATGAAGATTTTATCCGTTAAGCCTCCTTTGTTGACTCATCCTTCCCCTTTCCTCCATCCTCTCACCATGTGACATGTGTCACTCCTTGATTGGCTATAAGGAAGCACAATCCATGTGCTCTCTTCTCATGCAATTTGAGCCCTCCATGAGCTTTTTCCCATCCTTGCATCTTAGCCCTCAATCCCTCAAGCCTCTTGCCTATAAATTGGATCCTTCCCCTTTGCAAAATAACACAATCCATGAAGTAAAGTCATAATGCCATTTTGAGAAGCCATTTTACATCAAAACTATACACTCACACCCAAATTCCAACTCCATTTGAAGCCCTTTTTGAAGCATAAGCTTGAGCATACATCCTATCTATTTAGACAAAGCTACTCAACAAGAGAGCTTCTCATTGAGAGAGTCCATTAATGGCTCATATTCTCAATTGAGAGATCATCTTAGTCTATCTTGAAGTTTATGAATTTAGTTTAGTTTGTAGAAGCTTTATTTAAATTTGGTTTCTATTAGCATACTAACATTGCTCATATACATTTTATTCTATTAGCATACTAACATTGCTCATATACACCCACATCCCAGCCACTAGTAAACTCTTGTGTAATCTTTGGTTTTCCATCCTTCATCCTTGTCATATATGTCGCCAAACCAACATTATCCAACTTTTCCCACACTTTTGGTACTCTTTTTTTTTTTTTTCCAAAAGTTGAAAATATTTGGTTCCCTCCTTTTCAAAGTTTTACCCATGGTGAAATCTCAACAACTTTTTTCAGGACTAGATGAACTTAAAATACAACTTTTTACTAATAGAGAAATGCCAAAATAAAAGCTCAAATGGAAAACCAACCATGAAACATGAGAAATTTTTCTATTTCAATGCATAACCTTGAAATAAGTAAAATTAAACATTATACTTCATGTCCCAATGTATATTTTTCATTAATAACAAGATTTTTAAAATCTCTAACATTAGAAAACAACTTTTCATGATTGATCAGTACTTTTTATTTTTGTATCCTAATAAATATTGATTCTACATTATGGGTTTCAAGCTGGTGACAACTGTGTTGGCCAAAATGCCCACCACGTTATTTTCTAATGTAGCCGAAATTCCTCAAATAATTAACTGAAACATAAGAGAGAAAGACACACAAAAAAAGTATTAGAAGTCCAAATTATTCATTATTGATCTTCCCAATTCTCTTCTCCCTACAATTAGAGGAAATACAAATTTGAATACAAATCCAAAATTACCCTTTTTGACATTTTTTTCATAAAACTTATTTTTTTGCCATTTTTGGTAATTTTAAAAAACAACTCCAAAAAAGCTGATTTTTTTTTTGCGAAGCTTTCTAAAACAGAGATAAGATGAATTTCCAACTAACATTCAAAATTGGAAGTAATAATTCAAGGTTATTAATAAAAAACAACTTTCTATAAACTAAGAAAAGCCTTAAAAGCTTTTTAAAAAAATACTAAAAGATCATGCATTAGAAAACCACTAAAAGCTTTTGCATAATTCTCATCTAGTTGAAAGAGCACATCTCTGACAAGTTGTGTTTTGAATGTGTATAGCTTCTTTTTTGGAACTTTTCCTTCCATTGTATCAAACATTGATTTTATTGACTTAGAGAAATGCAAGTTTATTCCTTCTTCCCCATCTTTCAATTTTTTGACATTTTATCATTCATCTTTGCACCTATCACTATATCCATCTTCCTCTTATTTTTATTAATCCATATTCTACTCAATATCTGCTTAGCCTTTAAATTCCAAAATTCCATTTCTTCTATATAAACCTTTGTACCATAATCATTTACGTCTTCAACATTTAATATATCAGCATATCCACTATTGCCAAAATTAAGATAGTAGCTTTGGGAACATTCATATACTTCATTAAAAAATTCCAAAACATCTTCATTATAAACAATCATTTCTATTTGCTCATTCTAAACATAAGGCTAAAAATGACAAAAAGACTCTTTCGCAACTATGTTTATCTTGGTTTCTTCAATTCTTGATGTCAAAATAGTCATTGGTATACTCAACATTTCATTTTCTTCTTCTGAATATGCCATGTGATCTTCTTCTTCATAAGTAGGTACCCTTTTTGCATTTCTATTTCCATTAGCTTTCTTAAATGTTGAAAACTTTTTTGTAATTCTGGTAATATTTATTTCAATTCTAATAATCTCATCTCTTCCTTAGTCCTTTTCCTCTCTTTCTCTTTTTTTTTTTTCATGTTTCCTCTTCTATAAATACATCATGAATAAATTCAACTCTTCAAAAAAATCCATCCTTAGCCACAACTAGATCTTTTATTTTTTCTACCTTAATTTTTGGAAACTATTTCCTCTTCTCAACCTACATAAACATAAACTCATAACCATACAAATATAAAAATATTATTTTCCAAGACCTTCTGAGCCTTGATACTAGATGATGCAGCCAAAATTCCTCAAATAATTAATAGAAACATAAGAGAGAAAGAACACAAAAAATAAATTTAGAACTCAAAATGATTACTTATTCATCTTCCCAATTCTCTTTTCCCTACAATCAGAGGAAATATAAGTTGAAATACAAATCCAAAATTACCCTTTTTGGCAAATTTTCATAAAACTTGTTCTTTTTGTCATTTTTGGTAAATTTTAAAACCAAATTAAATAAATCTGAATTTTTTAATGAAGCTTCATCAAAATGAAATAAGATTTTCAATGACAACTAACATTCAAAATTGGAAGTAATATTTAGAGGTTATTAATTAAAATCAACTTTCTAAAAACTAAGAAAAGAATTAAAAGTTTTAAAATACTACTAAAAAATCATGCATCAAAAAGCCACTAAAACCTTCTACATCATTTTCTTCCCTATACATGTGGATTATGAAAAAAATATAAAAATTATATCACATTATATTATTTATCAACCATGAGGATCTAGCCTTGTTATAAATAGTTAAGGATGTTCATGGGATCTCCTTCTATATATAACCACTTGCAACTACAATTGATTCCTAGTCTCAACCCAAGGAGAAAACCATCACTTTTAGTAAATAGTTTGTTTGATATCTAAAGGGGAAGTACCATGGCTTTGACCATATTTCTATGTTCATTATAAATATTTTTTCCATAACTTGTAGCCCTCACGTTCCCCTTGGCAGTCCTATAAAAATTTAATTTGCTTCACCCTTTTGGTGGACAATTCCATATAGCATATTCTCTTTTAACTTTATTACTTTCTTTGGGCATTGTGTATTTGAGAGGTTTCTACAAAATCCATTTGTCAAAATCCACCTTGTCTTTGTAGCTACTTTTCAACTATGTTAAGTTTTCTTCTGGTAGCTAGTAGAGCTGGTGTTTGATAGACATCCCTAAAGACCCTATTGTTTCTTTCTTTCTAGAGGTTCCATAAGACATGAGGGAAAGAAAAATTTAGATACCATTTTCCACAGGAGGAAAACAAGCACACCACATATTCCAAATCTCAATCACCATCCTAGGCAATATCTACTGGAGGTTTCAACTTTGCAAGAGACACATTCATGTCTCCTAGACATAAGGACATTGTAATAATATATGATCTCTAGATTCGAGAGCCCCTTAAAAAATAAAACACCTATTAAAAAAAGACGTAATTTGTTTCATCATATTGTCAATCATTAGGATCTTGTTCTAAAGCACTTAGCCAAGGAAAATATTTATTTTTGGTATTAGATGCTTGTTCCATGCCTTAATCTAAACTAGTGGGGGTGAGGGTAGGAGGGAGGAAGGAAGAAATTTCCTAGATATGTTGTGACATTATAAAAATAATCAAGATACATTATTTTAATGAAAAATGCTTGAATCTTATAGTAAATGACTTGTATCCATTTTCTTTTCTTTTTTTGATTGGATTATATATATATATATATGGTTGTTGGCATCTCTACCTTTATATGGAAGATTACACCAATGTGAGTTAGAATACATCAAAATGATAAGATTCCTTTAGCTATGAATCCATGTGGAACAAGATTACATCTATTGAATTCATTTAGGTGCCAAACCTTACCGAAATGCACTTTTAATTATTTCAACCTTTGTGTATGACATTATCTACCTCATATCACCATCCTTGTCAATTATATTTAGTAGAAAAAGACGTAACCCTTTGTTGAATTCTCACTATTTCAAGATGAAATGATTATAAAAAATAAATAATATTATATATTATATATTTATCTACCCTTATTGTATAGAATGGTACTTAAATGCATACATTATCCTTCATTAAAAAAAAAAAAATTAAAAAAAAAAATTTAAATTTTTTTAATTATTTATTTTTTTAAATCATTATTTCCAAAGTAATGAAAATATTATTATATAATTCAATACTCTAGTTAAATGTAAGGCATGCACATTATTAAAATCCAATTCCATTGGAACAAATATTTTCATTAAAAAAAGAGAGATTGAAAATTTATTTATTAAAACTAGAAGAGACTAATTCTTTTCACACAAATGTATGATAAGAAAACCATGAAGATGAAGTTTTTAGTAAAACTATAAGTTACCAATGTAATATTTTGGAAAGAAGAAAAAAATATGATAACATAATATAAAATTAGGATGATTAAAATATTATGTATACTATCCATTATCTTATTTACATCTTTAAGAAAAATTACAACTACCTTCACAACCATTCCATTGCATTGGTAGAAATATATTTATTTTATAGACAATATTTGTTTACATAAGAGTAGTGTACTTAAAACTCAATTTTGTTACATTTTAAAAAAATATAACATTAAGTGTTTTCTTACAATTTGTATAACTTACATAGGTCTATAAGGAAGATTTTTTTTTACTAAAATAATAAACCAAAGTATGAGTTCATTAACAATCAATACAAACCAAAACAGTTATTGATAAAATAACACATCAACCCCATTTTACTTTATTTTATTAAAAAACTCTCATAATTGAAGTACATAAATAATAAGTATAAGTTTCGTAATATAATTTAAGAATAATTCTACTACTAATTAATCTAGAACAATTTTATATTCCACATTAATACAATCACACAGTTAATTTTAGCACTAAAAGGAATAGATATATGCAAAAGTAAATAAAAATGAACACAAATGATTTTCTAACAAAAGCAATGACCAAATACCTTATTTCTAATGGATAACTTAAAACTTGTGAACAATGATATTTATCTTCTTATTACTCTTTTGAGGAGACTTATAGAGTATGTCATTGTAGAAATTCATGTTGTTGGCTTGATGAAAAATAAATTCTCTTAAGTAGCTAAAGGAGACCATGGGCAAGTTGGCCATTCTAGAGTGTTAAGGAATTGCCATGGTCAGTTGTAGGTTATGACACCATTCTCTTTTGGAAGCTATATTAGTCACACATTACAAGCTTATTTCCTATGGCATCCTTAGAATATCTAAAGAAATGAGCTATAACAAATTGTTGATAAAAGGAGACTCCAATATTATCATCCAATACTTGATTGGAAAATTACTTCCCTACTAGAAAATAAAATATTGCACACAAGAATCTAAAAATATTATAATTTTATTCTAAAAAATTAAAATATTTCATATTTACTGAGAGAGTAATAATTTAGTAGATAACAATAATAATTTATGAGTTCAAAGTTATAAGGACAAAGACTTTCTTAACAAGTTCCACATAAACTATTACCATAAAATGTAGAAAATTCTATAAAAGTCAAGGTCAATATGCACACTGACTAATCAACAATAATATTATCCATTTAATTTAAGAAATTTACATGTAAAAATGGAAAAAAAAGATAAATTGACAAGTTCTTTCTTACAAATGGATTTTTTTTAGCAAGATCCAACAACTGACTAAAAAATATGCCCAAGAGACTATCTATTGGCTACATGAATACAAACACATTCTAAATATGATCACCTTTCTAACATTAGCTCCAAAAATTGGGAAAGAAAAAAAAAGGAAAATAATATTGTGGGAGTGATTTCCATCTTATCACAAAGGCTTTTAAGATTCTGCATAATCTTTCCCAACATGAGAGATACTTGGCTTGGCATTAAGGAATTTTAAACAAGTAAAAAGAGAGAAAATATATTGAATTATGTAGATTACATGCATACTGAAAATGGTAACCAATGGTCACATCATGCATATATGACATAATTACATGGTAGAAGACAAAAGATTTCAACATCATTGGAAAATATCCCAATTTCTTAGTTTTAACTCATATAGAACAATCAAAGATTTAACTCAAAGTACAACTAAACATTTAAATTTTAACAAAGGCTTATCTAACTCATGAGGCATACAAGGACAAGTATTTCCTCAAGAAATAATTAATTTCATAACTTAGATAAATTGATAACCATTTTTATTCATAGCCATGTTATCATTTGAGTCTTGGATCAATAATCTCTTATGAAAATAATTTGCAGTAATATTGCATAAAGAAACTTCACTATGTATTATCCTCCTACTATGGGATAATTACCCCAAACAACAAGTAAAAAGTATATTAGTAGACACATGATTCAATTCTATGATAAAAGGATCCATAAAAAAAGAAGATCAATATCACAAGGACTAGTATCAAGAAAGATAGTCAGAATCAAAACAATATTCCTTCTAGTGTCCAGTGCTAGTCTTGCATAAGATCCATGAATGATGCTAAAAATATAATGAATGAGAAATAAAAGGATCATGTAGTAAATTACTGCATATATAATGCCAAAATAAAACTAATGATAAGTACGAGGTATTCTCTAGACCACGTCAAAATTTACAGCTATCAAGATTTAACTATGTAGTTTTTTAGTCAAACTCATTGACCCATGTTTCATGAATAGTATCTCACATGAATCCATCTCTGATGAGAATAAATGAAAACTTAGCACTCATTACATCTATGTGATGCTAAAATATTTTTCTCTAGAGGTCACTCATCCCAATAGTACACTAGCTTGAGCATAGTTAACTATGTAGTTTCCTCAATGGTTAAACCCACTCTATTTGCAATCCAATTTTCAAATACTTCACTAGGTGTTGATCCTTATGAAACATTATTTAGAATTCCCCTTCAAACATTTTGAGTCGATAAACTTTATCAAATAATACTTGACTTCATCAACATCATCAACTAATATTTCGTACTTATCAATTGTTGATCTTAACAGGATTTCTTATGAATGGTTCATGACGAACAAGACTTGGTGAAGGTTTTTCAAATGTTGTTGCATGTAGAGTGGGTTTAACCATGGAGGAAACTGTGTAGTTAATCATACTCAAGATGGAGCAGTACTAGGATGGGTGACCTCATGAGAAGTTCTGATGCTTAACCTCTATGAGAATCATCTAGTTTTAATGACTTCTAACTGTTATATTTATTCTCTTAAGAGATGGATTTTTGAGAGTCTTTTCTCATGAAATATGGGTAAATGAGTTTTACAATAAAAAAAATCAAATTTAAATCTTCATAACAATATCAAAATTTGACTTTCTAAAGAGAATATCCCTTGCATATAAGATGGTGATATTAAGGGAATTCCTAATGAATAATTAATAAGGCACAATATTTGGTGAAGGTTTTGGAAATGAGGTTTCAAGGAGACTGGGTTTAACCACAAAGGAAACTCCATAGTTAAACTTGCTCAAGAAGTAGTACTAGGAGGGGTGACCTCTCGAAAAGTCCTGGTCCTTTTCCTTTGTGAGAATCATGTAGATCCAATGAGTACTAAGTGTGTAATTTATTCCCATGAGAGATGGATTAGTGTGAATCACTACTCTTGAAATATGAGTCAATGAGTTCAACTCAAAAACTACATGGTTAAATTCAGATAGGAATATCAAAATTTTAATCGATGTGGATACTATCTCCTACTTATCACTTAATTAGTATAAATGGGAATTTTTTATGATTGGTTCATAAGTCTACACACTTAGTGAAGTTTTTTTCAAATTAGGTTACAAGTAGAGTGAGTTTAACTATTGAGGAAACTTTTTAGTTAACTATACTCAAGATGGAGTATTATGAGGATGAGTGATCTCCTAAGAGGTCCTAATGCTTAACCTTTGTGAGCATCATCTAGGTACAATGAGTCCAAAGTGTTCCATCTAGTGCTATGAGGTATGGATTCATGTTAATAACTACTCATGAACCATGGGCTAATGAGTTTGACTCAAAATATACAAAATTAAATCTTGATAGCAATATAAACAAAAGAAACTATAGAATCAAATAACATCAATATCAAATATTAGATTCCACCTCAATAATATTTTATATTTACAAAAAGTAATAGAGTATATTATTTGATGTTCATTCATGAAATTGATCTCAAATACATAAAAACTCATTAGAGAATAAACACCTTCACAGATATCAGTTTCTTAAAGCCCACAAATAGATCATGATAAAAGGATGCTCCATACAAGATGTATTTATATTTGGATCCATATAGAAAATGAGATGATTGATACAGGGAAAATTTTAGAGATCTTAGCTTTGGGTATGTGTAGGATCATGGTGTGCCAAAAAGTGGTGATTTGAAAAATATGTAGTTTTTAAATGTCTAAAAGTATTTCAAAATGTGATTTCACTTTTTCCCACCCATCCTGCTACAAAAAAAAAAAATGTTATACCTTGCCTTATTGGGTACTCAATTTGAGAATGGGTATTCGATTTTAGAATGTTATCTGCTTTGAGAACGGATATCCAATTTCATAATGGGAACCCAATCTTTGGGCCCAAATAATGGTGCTAAATTCAAATTTAAAGGGAATGGGAATGAAATTTAATTCCAATTTTTAAGTTATATTGTCCTAGTATAATATAGTTATAACATAATTTCAGGGGGGGGGGAGGGGGGAGGGTGGGGGGCGCAATTATTATATGTAGTTACTAAAATTTAATATAAAATATTTTATAATTATAGTTATCTAAATGCTATATATTTTTTAATATAGTTAGTACTTATTATATATTACTATAAAAATATATATCATATGTATTATAATTGAATATGCTATAATTATTACTTATATATATATTAGTAACCTAAGTTAATAAATTATATGATGATGTATGTTCCTAGGCGTCCCCCTAGGACATATATGTATTCCAATGAGTCCAAGGTGGTCATGGGACCTATGACCCCTTTAGACCCATTATATGACAACATATGTGCCTAGGGGTCATAGGATGCCTAGGGACATAGATCTTGTGTTTTGATGGATAGAAATGGGTTATAGAGTATCATATGACTCCTTTTGACCTATTATATGATAAGATATATTCTTAGGGGTCCTAGGTCTCCTATAGACAATCATGTTGTGTTCTAATGGATTGAAATGGGTCATAGAGTATCCTATGACCCTTTCAACCCATTACATGACAACATACCTTAGGAACATATGTTATCATGTAATGGGCCGAAATGGGTCATAGAGTATCTAATGACCCTTTTTGACCCATTCGAACATAACATGCATGGCCCCAGGGGTTCTAAGACACCTAAGAACACATATAATCATCTAATGGGTTGAAAGAGGTCATAGTATTTTGACCCATTGAAACATAATACACATGATGATAAGGGTTTTAGGACCCCTACGAACATGTGTTCTAATGTAATGGATCAAAAGGGGTCATATGATATCTTATGGACCCTTTCTACCCATTGGAATATATTTTTACATGTAATGGGTTCAAATTGGTCACAGTATACCCTATAACCGCTTTCTATCCATTGGAACATAACATGTATGTCCCTAGTGGCGCTAGCATTTGATTGAAATGGGTCCATAGGTTATCCTATGATCCCTTTCAACCCATTTCAATATAATATGTTTGTTCCTAGAAGTACTAGGAACCATAATAATCTATTTTGTAATGTAATGGGTCAAAAGGGGTCATAGGATATCCTTTAACCCCATTCGATCCATTTAAACACAAAATGTATGTCTTTAGGGGTCCTAGGAACACTATGAACATATTTTGTCATGTAATAAGTCAAAATGTGTCATAGCATGCCCTATGACTCCTTTCTACCAATTCAAACACAAGATGTATGTCCCTAGGGGTCCTAAGACCCTTAAGAATATATGTTGTCATGTAATGGGTTGCAAGGGTTCATAGAGTATCCTATGACCCTTTTGACCCATTACAACACATTGTGTATGTCACTAGGGGTCTTAGGACCCGTAGATGACCCCTCAGGGCATACATCATGTGTTTGAATGGGTTGAAAGGGGTCTTAGGGTTCTATATGAACTCTTTGACCCATTAAATGATAATATATGTCATAGGGGTCCTAGGACCCATAGGAAAATACATCATGTGTTAAAATTATTTGAAAGGGGTCATAGAGTACCCCATATGACCCCTTTTAACATATAATATGACAACGTATGTTTTTATAGGGCCTAGGATCCCTAGGGACATAAATAATTTCTTAAAATAGATCATTTGACTGATTAAATTATAGTATATGTTCCTAAGGGTCCTAGGATCCCTGGCAACATATATCACATATTTGAATGAGTTGAAAGGGGTCATAGATTGGCTTATGAACCCTCTTGAAAATTTTCATGATAACATATGTCTCTAGGGTCCTAGGAACCCCAGGGACCTTTTTTATTTGTTTGAATAGGTCAAAAGGTTTCAATGTATTTCATGACAACATATGTACTTAGGGGTTCTAGGACCCCTAGGGAACTATTTTGTTAGTTCAAATGTATCAAAAGAGATCATAGAATAAATTATGACTCCTTTTGACACATTTCATGAAAACATGTCCCTAGGGGTCCTAGGAGCTGTAGCAACCTATTTTATTTGTTCTAATGTGTTTAAAGGGGTCATAGGATAACCTACAACACCTTTCGACACATTTCATGATAACTTAGGACCCTAGGACCTCTAGGGACATATTGTAATTGTTCATATAAGTCAAAAGGGGTCATATTAAAACCTATTACCCCTTTCAACATATTTCATGACAACATATATGTCCCTTAGGGTCTTACGACTACTACAAACCTATTTCATTTGTTTGAATAGGTCAAAATGGGTCATAGGTTATCCTATGACCACTTTTGATATTTTAATGAAAACATATGTCCGTAGGAGTCATATAACTCCTTAGGACCTAATTCATTTGTTCAATTGGGTTGAAAGGGGTGATATTATTTCCTATGACCCATTTTGACACATTTAATGATAACATAGGTCCCTAGGGCCCCTATTACCCCTAGGAACCTATTTTATTTGTTCTAATGCATCAAAATGGGTTGAAGGATAACCAATGACCCATTTTAATACATTTCATGATAATATATAGCACTAGGGTCCTAGGACCCCTAGGAACATATTATAATTTTTCAATATTCATATTAGTTGAAAGGGGTCATAGAGTACTCTAGGACCCCTTTGGACCCATTAAATGAGAACATATATTGATAGGGGTCATAGGACCCCTTAGAATATATATCATGTGTTCAAATGAGTCACAAGGTGTCATAGAGTATGCCAGGCCCTCTTTCAACTCATTATATGACAACATATGTTCTTGGGGGTACTATGACCCCTAGGGTTATACATGATGTGTTTAAATGAATTGAAATGAGTTATAAGGTACACTATGACCCCTATTGATGTATTATATGATAACATATATTTTTAGGGGCATAGGACCCCCAGTAACATAAATCATGTGTTTGAATGGGTCAAATGGGGGCATAGGGCTTTTGGTGCATTAAATGAGAACATATGTTCCTAAGGGTCCTAGGAACCCTTGGAACATATATCATGTGTTCAAATGAATGAAAAGGGTTTCAAGACTACCCTATAACTCATTTCTACTAATTATATGACAACACATGTTTTGAGGGCTCCTAGGTCCCCTAGGGACATACATCATGTGTTTGAATGGGTTGGACTAGGTTGTATAGTGCCTTATAACACCTTTTGAATTATTAACTAAGAACATATGTTTCTAGGGGTCATAAGACCCCTAGGAACATATATCATGTGTTCAAATGAGTCAAAGAGGGTCGTAGAGTACCCTAGGACCCCTTTTGACCCATTATATGACAATGCATATTCTTAAGGGTACTAAGACCCCTAGAGACATACATCATTTGTTTCAATGTATCTAAAGGGGTCATATAGTATGCTTTAAACTCTATTGACCCATTATATGACATCATATCTTCCTAGGGATCCTAGGACCTCTAGGGACTTACATCATTTGTTTGAATGGGTCTAATGGAGTCATGTAGTGTGTCTCACTTTTGACCCATTAAATGAGAGCCCCTAGGAAGGTATTTCAGGTGTTTGAATGAGTCAAAAGGGGTTATAGAGTAACGTATAAATTTTTTCAAGGTATAATAGGATAACATATGTTCCTAGGGCTCCTAGGACCTATAGGGACATACATTATGTATTTGAATGGGTCAAGAGGGGTCATATGGTACTCTATGACCCTTTTTGACCCATTAAATGACAACATATGTTCTTAGGGGTCCTAAGATGTTGAGGAACACATATCATGTGTTTGAATGAGTTGAAAGGGATTAGAGAGTACTCTATGACTCTTTTTAACCTATTATATGATGAAATAGGTTACTAGGTGTACTAGAATCCCTAAAGACATAGATAATGTGCTTGAATGGATTCAAAGGGGTCATAAGGTACCCTATGATCCCCTTCAACCCATTGTATGACAACATATATTCCTATGGGTACTAGTACCCCTAGGGACATACATCATGTGTTTGAATGTATCAAAATGGGTCATAGGGTACACTATGACCCCTGTTGACCCATTATATGCCAATGTATGCTCCTAGGAGTCTTAAAACCCCTAGGGAGATACATCATGTGTTTGAGTGGGTTAAATGTGGTCATAGGGTGCCCTATGAATTCCTCTCACCCATTAAATGATATCATATGTTCCCCTTGGAATATTTATCATGTTGTCAAATGAGTCAAAAGGGGTTGTAGAATACACTATGACCCCTTTCGATGCATTATGTATTAACATCCATTCCTAGGGGTACTTGTTAGTGTAGTTTTTTATTTTTCCTATTTTGCTAGATTTTTTCTACACTTTTAATAATCTCGCTTAGGTTAATAAAGCATGTCTTATTAGGTGAATGGTTTTGAGGTGTCACCTTCCTACATGTGAGCATCCATTAGCTATCTTGGGAAGATACTTTGCTATCTTTAGTCCGATAGATGGTTGCTCCTCATTGGTTGGTGTTGCCACCTCCTCCCTCTTCCTAGCCTATATAAGCATGCTACCTAGCTTGTATTTGCATCTCTTGTTTTTGCATCCTCTTAATGCTATTTTGCTTCCAGCATTTGCATTACTCTCTTGGAGACTAACTCTATGATGCTATTTTGATTTTGTATCATTTGCATTCATAGTTTAGATATTTACTCTTTGCACTAGTTTTCTGGGTTATTAATCTTTTCAGATTCTAACATGGTATCAGAGCTTTTTTATGTGCAAGAGTAGATTTTAGTTTCCTTATTTGAGAGATTCGGGGAGGGCAAATAAACTTTATTGTAGTTTTTTGAAAAATAAAGTATGCTCTTCTCTTGCATCTTTTGATGATCTTGAGAATCAAAAAAGTTTTGACAAAAATAGTTTTTCTCTGGGGTTTCAATCTCAAATTTGACAACCAACTTGCATATTTGGAGTTTTCAATCAGTTTTGCAGGTTCTAGCATGCCATTGATGTACTTAAGAAACTGATCCAGCATTTGCATGTCATATTTTGGTTGCTGGGGTCATTTTCTTATTTTTGGAGCCGTTTTTTACTGTTAAAGGCGTCTGATTTACACTACAACAACATTTTCTGTTCATTAGCAAGAAAAACGCTTTCTGGGTTTTGTTCGCAGCCCCGAAAAACCATCTGGATATCTTTTAAATTTTGCATGCAAGCTGTATATTTTTCAGAATCGAGCATGCAAAGCTACAACCATACCCCTCTCCGTTGGCAGCCGCGGATTTGAATGCAGTTTTCAAATGTCTCGTTCTTGCTCATACGGACTCCGATTTTGATGATTCTTGTTATGAACTTGGCTATTTTTTTGTGCTCTATCCACTAGTGGAGTTAGTTTTTGATTTTCATACATGAATTCTTCAGAAATTGCAAATTCTCAGCCGTGACTGTGCACAGTTCTCATTTTGGAAACTTCAGAGGATCATAACTTTCTCATACGACCTCGTATCGAGGCGATTCTTTTTTTGAAAGTGCATGATTTTTCGAGTAGATCACAGTGGTGCTATTTGTTTCCTTGATTATTGTGCCCAAGTTTCACTTTTAGTATATTCTCTTCATGAGGGTTTGTAATGCATTGAAATCAAGACCACTAAGTATCTCTTTCTAGTGGTAGTTGTAAATGCACTAAAATAAAGTGCCAAATCATATTTCTTGGGGGGGGGGTGGGGTTCTTTGATTGAGTAAAAAGGGGGGAGCATTGTCGTGGCTGGGTTCTCTTCTTTTTAGCATTTTTTTGCATTTCTTCATCATGGATCAAACAAATATGCCCATCCTAACTCCATACAATTACTTTGAGTGGAAATTACGCATGACAATTCAGTTAAGGAAAGTTGTATTAAATAAGATAACTATGGGACTTGAAACTGAACCTACTAAAGATGAAGATAAGCCTAAGTGGTTTAACAAATGTGATGAGGCATTTGGAACATTGTGTTTGTCTGTTTCTCCTGACTTGCTATTTCACATTGAGTCTTTGGATACACCAAATGAAGTATGGACAAAGCTAGAAACACTATTTGGCACACAAGATTCAATGAGAGGTCATATGTTGGAAAATGAATTAATTAGTTTGAGTCCAGGCAATTTCAACACAATCCAAGATTTCTTCACCAAATTGAAATCACTAAGGCTACAGTTAAAACAATGTGGAATTGAAAAGAAAGATGAACAACTGATTCTTAGTATTCTCTCTAAGCTAAGTTCAGAATATTCTGTGTTTGTCTCTACCTTCTATGCTACTAAGGGTGCACTTGGTACTCAATTCACCATGCCATCTTTAGATGATTTTTCTATCAATCTCACTTGAGAACAGGACAAGCTAATCCGGATGGGCATTCTTAAGTCCTCTAAGTCACATGCCTTGGCTGCCAACCAAGGCACAAAAGAACAACAAGGACAAAGTAGTAACAACAATAGTAAGGATAAGAAACAAAAGAATAGCGAGGAGAAGAAGGATCAGATATCGATTTCTTCAAAAGCAACTATTGATACACCATCTTCCAAGGGCAATAAGCCTAAGCAAAAAAAGGTCAAATGTGCCTATTGTAAAAGACCTGGTCACGATGAACATAAATGTTTGCAGAAACAACTTGATCACTTGACATACATTCTTGAGAAGAATAATATCAGTGTTCCTGAGTCTATTAAACAAAGTTTTAATGAAGGGTCTAACAAAGAAAAAGAAAACAACAAGGGGAAAGGAAAGGGCAAGGCCCTTTTTGCAGTTGCTTCCTCACCATCCACTTGGGTTCTTGATTCGGGTGCTTCACACCACATGGCTTCATCTAAGGAAGAAATTGCATCCTTGGAGCTATGTACTATGCCTTCTATTTTGATGGGTGATAACACTCCTGTTGAGGTGTGTGGGAGAGGGTCTGTTGATGTGGGGGTTGGTACATTCCATGATGTTCCTTGTGTACTCTCATTGTCAACTAATGTCCTATCGGCATACCAAATCACTCACACAGGTTCAGGAAAGCGGGTTGAGTTCACTCCTAATTCAGTGGAGATATGTGAGTTGCACAATGATTCTACAGTTGCAGTTGGGAGAGCAGATCATCAGTCACGACTCTATATGTTTTCTCACTTTGTTCCTGATCCTCCTTTGACTGTTTCACTCATTCACTCTAACGATGTGAGCAGATTATGGCATGAGCAGTTTGGCCATCTTAACTTCCACTACTTGCATCAGCTCAACCAATAGAGTATGGTCACAGGGTTGCCTTCTACTTTGACATTGGAGTCACTTGGAATACATGATGGGTCAGATTCACTTGAGCAGTCTTCTACCTCCACTTTTGATGTGGAGAGTGATTCAGAGGACTCACCTCCTTCCTCTCCTAGTCATTATTCACAGGTTGATGATTCTCCTCTAGATTCTCCATCTTTTGGTCCACTTTGGGCTAGACAGACCTTGCAGTTTGTAGGTGATTGGGTTGGGGATCCATCAGACACCAAGCAGACTCGTTTACAATTCCAAGATGCTCTACATATCTTCATTGCTACTGCCTCAAATCCAAAGTCCTTTCATGAGACTTCTGGTATTTCTGAGTGGGATACAACTATGCAGGAAGAGTATAGTTCCTTGATGAGGAACCACACTTGGGATCTTGTCCCTTTTCCTAAGGGAAGAAAACTTGTTCGATGTAAGTGGATCAATCGGACAAAATTCACAAGCTTTGCTGGAGGTGCGGGATGCTTCATCTTTTGGGGGGGCCTCTTCCTCTCACTTGGAGTCCTAATTTTCTTTGGGGAGTCTCTTTTCTCTCTCTTTTGGGGGAATTTTATGTACATGGGTACTTCATCAGGCTTGACTTGCCGGGACCCATTTCTACATCCACCTAAGCTTCGCTTATGGGGGGGTGTTAGTGTAGTTTTTTATTTTTCCTATTTTGCTAGGTTTTTCCTACACTTTTAAAAATCTCGCTTAGGTTAATAAAGCATGTCTTATTAGGTGAATGGTTGTGAGGTGTCACCTTCCTACATGTGAGCATCCATTAGCTATCTTGGGAAGATACTTTGCTATCTTTAGTTTGATAGATGGTTGCTCCTCATTGGTTGGTGTTGCCACCTCCTCCCTCTTCCTAGCCTATATAAGCATGCTACCTGGCTTGTATTTGCATCTCTTGTTTTTGCATCCTCTTAATGCTATTTTGCTTCCAGCATTTGCATTACTCTCTTGGAGACTAACTCTATGATGCTATTTTGATTTTGTATCATTTGCATTCATAGTTTAGATATTTACTCTTTGCACTAGTTTTCTGGGTTATTAATCTTTTTAGATTGTAACAGTACTAGGGCCCCTAGTGACATATGTCATGTTTCTAAATTGATCTAATGGGATCATAAGGTGTCCTATGACCTCATTTGACCCATTAAATGAGAACATATGTTCTTAGGGGTTTTAAGACCCTTCTAAACATATTTCATGTGTTTGAATGAGTCAAAAGGGTTCATAGAGTTCCCTATGATGCGTTTTGACACATTATATGATGACATATGTCCCTATAGGTCCCAAGACCCCTTAGGACATAAATTATGTGTTTTAATGGGTTGAATGGATTCATAAAGCTACTTATGACCCTTTTTGACCCATTAAACAAGAAAATACATTCCTAGGGGTCCTAAGAACATATATCTTGTGTTTGAGCGAGTTAAAAGGGGCAATAGAGTACGCTATAAACCCTAAGCACAATTAATGTCATCAAATTGCTCAAAAGGTTTCATAGGGTATTATAGGACACCTTTTGAGCGATCAGATCATGTGATTTTTGTAGTTAGTTGTCCTAGGACCCATAAGTATACATATTGTGATTAAATGGGTCAAAGAGTGTCAAAGGGTACCATATCACCCCTTTGATCCCTTGTAACCATTGTATGTATGGATAAGGGTTGTAATGCCTTTAAAATTCATACTAAGGATCCTATAAAGTGTTCAAACTATTATTAAAAAAAATTGAAAAAGATAAATTAATAATTTTAAATTTTTGTCAAAAAAATTATGATTTTTTTTCGAAAAGTCAAGTATATGATTTGAGAATGGGTATCTAATTTAGGAATGGGTATCCAATTTGGGAATGGGTACTTGATATTATCGAGAACTTGATTAGGCTTGGTTTTGCTTCAGATGGCAACCCTCCATGGTCAACACCAAAACCATCCCAAAAATGTGTTTTGGGCATGTTATTGCCTATTTTTTACTTCAACCATTTAGTTGACAAATTGTTTTTATCCAAATTTAATGAAATGAAAAGGGTTTCTTAATAAAATTCTAAAATTTCCATTGATATAATTTCTTTTAATTATTATTTTATTAAGTAATTGTTTCTTATTTTCTAATGGAGTTAGCTACAAAGAGTTGATTAACACAATGAAGTATAGCTATAACTTTCAAATTGTATGATACTTTTGAAATCCAAAAGATGCATCACATTCTATGCTTCAATTACTATAATGAAAAAAAATGAGAAAAATATTTTTGATTATTTTAATTAGTTAAGGAGCTGGACATGGGAGTTTTTTAATTTAAAAAATGGTATAGTTGAAAATTCATAAATAATTATTTATTTGGAATAAAAATACCCAAAAATATGTGTCACATCTTGGCATGAGTGGACTTCTTATATCTAAAATATTCTTACAAAATATTATCATTTGATTTTTATTAAGGTTTCTAGACATACAACTACTTCTTATTTTTGTCTTGAAGCTTTTGTACTACTGTATTAAAATCTAAAATTTTGACCAATTTTTCAAATTTTCTTTAGATAAGGCCTAGTAGTTTAGAAACTACAATTCAATTTCCTATAGATTCTTTTATTACAAATTTTTGATGTAAAGTCCATAACTACTTTAAAATTACACATCAAGTTGACATAAGCTTGAATTGTTGGATTTTCACTACCACTTAGGGACATAGTTCGGTTGACCATGATGTTGCACATACCCCTTTAACCACCAAGAAAAATGAAAAAAAAATATACCTACGATAAGAAGAAGAAACATATAGAAAAAATTTCAACAATAGTTTATAAGTAATCTTCTCATGAGAACACAATTAAATGTGCTAAAGATGATTCAAAAGTCCTTCCAAACATTATTGTTATGTATGATAAAATACAAAATTTGTATAGGGTAGATATATATAAACTCTTAATATAGGTGATTTTTTTTTTTAAAGGCACAGTAGCATAGTAGAACACATGCGTAAAAAATTTGTAGTGTAAAGAAAGAACATGAAATGTTTGACTATTTTGTATAGATTAACTTTCCTCTTGGGGCTCTTTGACAAAAATAAGGTGTTACTTCAACAAAACTAATAATCTACACTATATTTTAATTGACTTGCAATATCCAAGAATCCATTCTCCTAGGACTCCTATTCTAGTTTATTATTATAAGGGTTAAATGCATAGCTTTATGAGTATAGATGATGAAAAACATAGAAATAAATGTGGAGTGATATTTTCATAGAAATATTCATTTGAGAGAAGATTTATTGGGTCTCCAATTAAAGTGGTATCTTTGGTGAAGGATATGTGATAATGAATCCTCATTATTTGTGATATATTATAATTTTTTTGATGGCATGAAGATTGGAATTTTATATGATTAAAAAAGACAATAAGTTAAAATAATGTTTGAACAATTCACAATGACATTTTTTTATAGCTTGTTGTTTTTGGACTCAATAGTGTAATTATTTTTGCATCATCACTTTAATAACTTATTCCTTATGATCTCTTTCATGTTCATAATAATATTGGATCACAGAGTGTGATCCAAAATGTTGATATAAAAAAGTTTACAAAATCAAATCTAGAAAAATAATCTCCAAATATCTCATATTTTGTGAAAATCTAATTGTGTGGTTTATTTTAGAGAACTTAAACATTTGAATTTGTAGACAATGTATCCAAAGAATGATAATATATTGTCAAACTAGGTAAGGATGGATACAATTATAATTTATGTTGCAAAATTAGAGTGCATATGTGGGTGACATCTTTAGCATTATTGACTCCTTATCTTGACCATTTCAATTCACTAAAGCTACCTTTGTTGGGACATTTGATGGAAGAGGAGAAAAAAATTCATACCCTAAAGCTATACACTGTACCCAACAATGATAGGTATCAATCACGAGACACCAAGGGTTCTGTTCCTTTACAATTTACACTAGTTATTAATTAGTTTCAAAATGGGTTCTATAATTTGTCAATTTAGACTTAGGATTGATTCTTGGAACTTTTAAGTTTCCTACACATTGTTTGAAAAATTATCATAGAACTATGGAGTTGATTTCCTTAGATGTACAACAATCCCCCCTTAAATTTTTTGAATTCGATTGATTTTTATTATTTCGTGATACTAGTGACCAAAAAAATTACAACAGACATTTTGGCTGAAAAAATGGGCCCTCTTTGACAAAAAAGGAAGGAATAGAAAAGAGGAAGAGCATTAGAGTCCATTCTGAACTATAGTAGGAATTGATGGTATGATTACACATATTTGGTGTTAATTCCTTTGAATTCATGCCCATCTTCATAATAAAATAGGAGCTACTAGGTAGCGAGGTTCTTGCCATAGATGGTAGGAGATTCATGGTTGAATCTAGAGTTTCTAGACTAACTATAGTTGAACTCAAAGGATGGGTCAAGCCTCTATTTGGTCTTTCAAGTTTCAACTTTACCACCTTGATCTATTTGATAAATGGTCTACAACACTAACATTCTTGATTCATATAAATAGATTGATGGTAGTAAGCACCTCAAAAATATAACTTTTTGCATAAAGCATTAACCAACTTTATTGTTAAACATAATAATGACTCTTGGAACTCTAATCTTTCCAAAATGATATGGCACAATGAGTGCAACTAGCATGGATAAATCTTAAAGTATTGAGAATTATTGTAAGCTTTCAATTCTTCCATCTATAGATAGAGAAGACTATACAAAGTACACAACATCTATACAAAAATTGTAAAACTTGATGTACTTAAGAACAACATAGTAATATGTCTAAAAGGAGAGACCTTTTTTTAAAAGGATACATCAAACATATACAGTATCTAAAAAATCATATTTTATGAACAATTACAAGGTAGGCTTTAAAATCTTATAAAAATTATAAGGTGTGGCTATCAAAGATTTGTAGAAGGGTAGCATTCTCTACACCAATCTGATTAAATGAACATGGGAAGCTCTTGGAAATAATAGTGCAAGCTCTCATTTTTTAAGGACTCTTTTATGGTATCAAGGTGAAAGTGATGCTAAGTTTGAGGAAACTATTGAAAGTTATCAACAAAAACTTGAAAGACTTATTTATGATGTGTGTTTTTATGTGGAACAACCTGATGCACTTTTCATATAGGTAAATTGAATGTATTTCAATTGTTGGCCTTAGTGCAATTATTTTTTTCATGTTCTCACAACTTTCAATGTTATGATTTGATAGGTTTCTATACACATGGGTGACCTTCCATGTATTGAACCTAATCAAAAGATTAGAAAAGTACAGTATGGTGTTAGGATCCATAATGTCTACTATGGTTATACTAATGGCTTTGAGCTTAAGGAAGACAAGATTCACCTAACAAAAATATCTTAGGTGAATGTAGGAAAATTGTTAGTAGATACATATATAAAATGTGGGCCAAGTACTAAGTGTGGATCCAGTGGTTAATGATAAACTAGTTTCTTGATTTTCCATGTTTAGGTCATGATCATATATTGCCCTGTTATCTAAAGTGAACTAAATGACACAAATTTAACTTCACAAACTCAAACCACACCAAACTTGAAATACACATGGAGCTTATCATCCAAGTCAAGCTCCAAGTCATGAGAACAAATAGAATGAGATTTAATTTGAATGTCCTCTCAATATTATAATGAATAGATGAAATAAAAAATGGTTGAAACCAAGGAGAGCCTCACAAATGTGGTCAAAGCTCTTCCATGAAATTTCATTCCATGCACTAGGGAAACTCCCTAAGAATACATATTCTGGTTAACCTAACACCACTATCCACCAAGACAAATCCATACTTATTATTGGCTCAACTAAAGCCCTTTCTAATTTTAAGAAAAGCAACTAGCTCAAGAAAGGGTTGAAGACTAGGGATAGCGTAGAAATACAGAGGCCATTATCATGACCTTGCTCATTTTTTGAGATATCTATGTCTATAATATTTTCAATAATCTTGTCTAGGATAGCAAAAAAATTACCATTATATTAGATATAAATTTATTACAAAATGTTTATAATTTTTACTTTAATCAGATGAGAAGAGTGAGAAATCTATCAAACCTTTAGAAGTAAAATTTATTGAAATATATGTTTTTATTTTTTACCATGAATTAGATAGAGAAAAAAATCCAATAATCCATAGATCCAGAACAATAAAGCCATCCATCTTGAAAACTATTTTTCTATAATCGTATTATTATTGAACTACCCATGAAATCACATGAATTTTATTTGAAGTGTTATGGAAAATACCCCCTCTTTCAACTATAGTTTGCAAAACCTTCTATGACTTCAACAAAAATCTAAAAATTATAGCTATAACAAATTTGAAGAATGAATTGAATCCATCAAATGTAGGCTGAAAAACTAAATAGACAAATATTAGGGAAACACAAGTGAGAAATATAGATGGAATCCATGCAACACATTGGGTTTTTGATAATGGGTTGATTTAATTGCAATACAAACACCTTGATCAACATGCAAGTAACATGAAAATCCTAAGAGCCAAGAGTGATATGCATGTCAGAGTCTTCAAAATTCATACTATGAGATTTGTGTTTTCTATGTCAGACTTTTTTGGGAACCATGTAGGCTTATGTAAGCCATCAAATCCTTTAAAAAAATTCTAGATTTTTTCCCCTTCTCTAGCTTAGGGAAAGTTAAAATCTTCTGCAAACTTCTATAGTTGTTAATTCAAACAAGTTATCAATTGCTACACTTTTCATTGCTTAACGATTGAGCATGTTAATATTTGTTTGCTACAAGTATGAAATAAATTCTCAAAAACTTGAATGTTGATTGGTCATTATAAAGAAATTTAATCACCATTTAACCAAGGCTATGGGAAATATTTTTTCCATGCAATGGTAGGTACTAAAACGTTCTTCAAGATGCCACATCATTTGGCATATTTGTTACTACAGATCTAGTGAATTATTAAAGAATTCCCTTAGAAATGATTAATGCACTCTTATTAAAGTACAACCAATGAACATGTTCCCAATCTCAAATTATTAGGTTTTTCCTAATATCTCTTGCTATCTTCTCATCTTCCTTAGTTGTTGAAAGAATAATAAATTATTAGTTACAAAAAATATGCTTGTGACATCATTCCCCTCTTAAATAATGCATCATCCCAACAATCTATTGAAATTTGAAATCATATTCAAGAATTTTACATTGACATGATTAATAATTAAATAAGTACATATAATTCAAAATAATTTATGTAACTACATTAAAGTTCTATCATGAAAGCAACAAGATTCAATTTTATTTTCTTAAATTAAGCCTATTTTTTGTTTGGAACGAATCAATATACATTCTCATAGAAAAAAATGTTTTCAAAAATAATGTTTGGGTAAATCCATAATAATGGTTTGCACTTTTCATAATGAACAATCTGGTCGAGAACAAGGATTTTTTTTTTTTTGGTGCTTTATTCAAAGTGAATGATATGTGTGAAGAAACTTAGGGGCTTCACATGAAGCCCCTATGGAGAGGGGTTTACGTAAATCACCACACTTCATTTGAAGCATGTGGTGGTGAGTGGCATGGAGGGCTTCATACATAGCCTAGGACTTTGCTTCAAACCCCCTAGGAAATTTTTTATATAAACTACAATTTCCTTTTTTACCCATCATTTTACCTATTCTAATTTTGTGGACAAGGGACTTAGAGAAAATCTCCATCTTACATCAACTTCCCATCATCATTTTCAATTTCTTTAGAGAATCTATTCAATACTAGGTATGTACATTTTTCTATTTTTAAAATTTTTTTTGTGCTTTTAATGAATATCTAGTCTTTTCTAAAGAATATATCTTCATTTTTGTACATGTTTAATTATTTTTAGTGAATTTTTAGTTTTATTTATGATAGTAATTAGTTTTTATGTTTGCATCTTTTCATCATAGTTATTTTATGATAAAAAATAAAAAGCCCTAGGTGGATAGTTTCACACAACAATTTAGTTAGAAAATATTAATAAATTATAGTTCAAACCATACTTAGAAAAAACATTTGGTTTATAAAACAAAATCCTAAGGTGGTTACAAAATAAAAAATAAAACCCTAGGTGGATAGAGAAAAAAAAAACCAATAGGTGGATAGAAAAAATATTGAAAACTTAAGGTCTAAATCAAAAAAAAACAAAAGCAAAAAATTGGCTATGACTAGAAAATAGAAAATGATCCTCTACTCAAGTGTTCTCTCTCCTCTCTCTCTTTACTTTCTCTCTCCTCGTCCTCTAGAATTATTTTCTCTCTCCTCACTTTACTACTCCTATTTATTTTTCCTCTCTCTCTCTACACATTTTCTTTCTCTAAATAATCACTCCTCAGTTTCTGTCTCTTCAATTACTTTTTAGTTTCTCCCTCCTCACTCTCTCCTCACTTTATCTCTTTTTACTTTCTCTCGCAACTCTCTCTCCTCACTTTCTCTCTCATCGCTCTCTCTCCCCTTAATTTCTATTCTCTCTCCTCATGTTTTTCTTTCTTTACTCTCTTTCTCTTCCTCACTTTCTCTCTCTCTCTCTCTCTCTCCTTACTTTATCTTCTCTCTTCCCTCACACATTGTCCTTGCTTTATCTTCTCTCTCTCTCTCTCTCTCTCTCTCTCTCTCTCTCTCTCCTCATTTTTTCTCCACTATCTCTCTTACGTCACAAGATCTCTTCTCTTTCTCTTCACCTTCTCTCTCATCAATATTTCTCTCCAATCTCTCTCTTCACTTTCTCTCCCCTCATTTTCTCTCTCTCCACTCCCTTCTCTCTCTCTCTCTCTCTCTCTCTCTCACCCTTTAATCTACCCCCTCTCTTTCTCCCCTGACTTTCTCTCCTCACTTTATCTGTATTTTCCATCATTTTCTCCTCACTTTATCCCTCCTCTCCCTCCTCTCCTCACTCTATCTTCAATCTCTATCCTCAATCTCTATCCTCACTCTATCTTCAATCTCTATCCTCACATATGTATTTAATTTTTGTACATATGTTTAACTATTTTATATATTTCAATGTAAAATTTAATGTTCATTTTTAGATGTACGAATTTAATTCTTGTTTTTTGATAAATAAAAAACAAAGAGTGTGTTGGAACATGGAACAACAGAGCTAGCACATTAATAACTCATTAACTGCATCTAGAATAATCACAATAAGGAAAATTATCCTACTCTTACCTCTAGCAAAAACATAAAATGACCTGTAAAGAAAAGAATTAAAAGTGTTATCATAAAAGTCTTTAAACTAAATGTAAATATAATCACATCACCATGTTGGGAGTGTATTACAAAATTTAAAGAAATCATTTAAACCACCATAAAGGTTTGTACACATCAAAAAAAAAACTATGCATAAACAATAAAAGACTACTTTTTATCATTTCCACCTAGCTGCTTGGAAAGTAATGTACAAGTTCACTCCTCCTTAAGGAACTCAAATAGTTCCTTATATTCGTAATTTTTCTTGGCCTAGGTGCTAGTGAATTTCTACAATAACATGCAAAGAGTGATAGAGTAGGTATGCATCAATTTGGTAGAATTTTTTTTGGGGTATCCGAGCTACCTATTAAACCCATCTACCCCCTTTCATCTTATTGATGACATATACTAGAGCCTGCAATCAGTTCTCAATATTCCCTAGCATCCCACCAACCTTGCGAGTGGTGGCATCCATCTTAACATCCTCTCACAAAGAGATCTACGTGGGAGAGGAATTGGTTCTAGGGGTGGTGTTCGAGTGCCTTTTTTTTAGAGGGATAACATAAGGGGAGGAGGAGGGGTGGGTTTTTTCACAACAAGGGAAGGAGAGTCATGGGTTTTGTTGGAAGAGTGCGAGGAAGAGCTAATGAATTTCATAATGGAATTTTTAAACTCCAATGACTCATTTTTCTTTTTGACCTTCTTGCCTTTTCCTTTGGAAATTCTTTTAGAGTAAACACACACATATGTAAGGCACCATGGGTTAACTTAAGAACAAATAATAATAAACAAATTATAAATATGGTATTGAAAGAAATAATACTAAATTTAGAATAACATATAAGCATGATACGATTCAACCATTTACCAAATCTCCTAAAGACATTATATAGAACATGATCAAGCATCCAATGCAAGGAAATATCTAAGATCATAATACAGAAAGGATGTGTATGATAATTATAAACATAGTATATCATCAGAACCTAGTTGACTAATAGTTTTATAGTAGATAGTTATCATTCTTTTGTGTTAAGTATGTGAGATATTATTTTATAGTTTTACCTATGCATGAATTTGTAAAATTGTGAAACCAAAGAGTATCAAAAGTAACCTTATCTTGCAAACTAATCCAAGTGTACTTATACTATCTTCCACACCCCACTTAATAATTGTTAAGGTAAGAGTTATTTTACAATCATCACAATGTTTAAAATCAAATTTGATCACTAATTGATCACTTACAACCCTTTTTGGACCTTTTTAGAAAACTATCAACTTTGTGTTGAGGAGGGCTAGAATTGGCTTTAAAAACTAATAGAATCAAGTTATTAGTATTTGAAAACTTGCATTCATGTTCCTTAGTCTAATACTTTCATTCTAAAAATTCTTACCTCATGATGAAATTATCCTATCAAAAGATATTGAAATTCAAAGTTTCTCTTTAAAAGATGATCTTGCAAACAACATGTAAGAAATAAAAAAGTGGATTGGGTTTTGATTTTGAAAATGGGTCAAATGAATGATTTGGGAAATGAAATCCAAGACATTGGTAGAATTTCACATGGAGAGTACAAATGTGAAATTTGTGCTCATGAATAATAATTGGGCACATTTGGCGAGCATGTAAAGTTACATTCCAGGAATTGCAGAATTGGGCACACTAACAATATAGTTATTTTCACAAATTAAATGGACTTAGGAAAGTATGCAAATGGATTCATCAAGAGTTGAAAACTATCACACTTGGAGTCTTTTAAGAGTGTAGCATAGTGGTATGATAAATTTAGGTTCATCAATCAGGGATTCAGAGTTATGACATCCCAAACAATCCTTTTGATCATTCTACACATTTAGTTACTAGTAAAACTTCACAAGATGCATTTGGAATTGTGTTTGAAAACTTGTTAACGAATTCATCATAGGCTCAAATTTTAAACATAACATGTATCTAAACCCTAGAATGAAATGGAAGTATTTTTCATTCACTTTAGTGAAATGGGTGAAAAATATGATCACTCAAAGTGGGATTCTTGTAAACAGTCTTAGAAGACAACTAGGCAGTTTAATTTTTTTTGTGAATGGAATCAACTTGGAAAATTTATCAAACGGATTCATCAGATCTTTAAATTTCAAAAATAGGATGTAATTTATGTCTAAAATATACTGCCATGACCATTTCTTTAAAATTTTCAATGGGTCATTAATTTTATTCACTGTTAAAGAGGGCTTCCTAGAATAATGTTCAAAGCATAAAATGAGTACGTATATAAACAATGAACTTTGAGGAAATAAAAATCCTATGAAATCATATTGAGAAAATTGGAAATATATAATATAGGTTCTCTAATATACATACTAAATATTCCCCAAGTGGTGAGTTGTGAAACTTAACTAGGCACAAGATACTCAAATGTAAACTAGCCTCCTGAATGATGTTTGACACTCAGGTAAAAATGCAGATTTCTCAAATGCTCAAAATTATAGTTCACAAAATAACTTGGAATCAAAACTAATAATTATTTAATGCATGCATATACTAAATGAAAGGTGGGGAAAACCCAAACACATACTAGGCATCAAAATACGAGCTGAGCACATATGCATGAAAATAATTTATAGGGGCTAACTTAGCAAAGTTTTTTTCAAAATGGGTACTCAAAATTCACTCTCAATTTTGAGTTTGAGTAGCTCATTTATTAATAGATGCTAGAGAATCATAGTGTTTTAATTTATTTGGAAACCTACCTTGATGCTAGCTTGCATGGCGAGGGAGATATGTATAATGAATAATTATTTTTAGATACATGGGGGGAGCACATCCTTTGGGAGCCACATGTGATGTGCAACTTACTGATGATGATATATAAAGGGATCCACTAATCAACTAGTTATCCCCATAGCATGGTACCCTTTGACCATTTTAAACAATCAATGATATGGGAACATGATCTTCACATGCTCTATATAGACTAGATCATCTATTTCTCTCCAATTCATACCACCACAACCACTATGGGAAAGAGTTCTTTAAAATGTGTCCAAAATCAAACTATCATAAGGGTTAAAACCTTGGAAAATGTTGACCATGATGATGAAATCATCTCTAATCACACTCACCATGTTCTTATGCTATAGGGTAGGTGAAGCCTATGTTGGAAATCTAACTGAAAAGATCATTATAAGAAGAAGATTGATTGAAAGAGGGAGATTGTTGTTAAAATAATGTTTTCAATCATTATTTTGTCATTGATGTCAAACCTACTATTTTTAGGAATTCCAATTGGTTATAAGATCCAAGTACTATCACTTAGTTGATTTATGAAGATGATTTAATCAACAAGATGTAACAAAAATACCTAAGGGAAGGGTTGAGTTATGGTTTTGTAATGAAGTACAAGGATTAGTTATGACAATGGTTAAATGATGTATTGATAACATACTCAAGGATACAAAGTTTGGACACACTAAGAAATACTAGAAGTATAAGATGGAACAAGCTTGAATGCAAAGCTTAAACTAAGTTCATCAGTGGGTGTCGAGTAAACTAGTTTAAGCAGAGAAATTTTTTAGTTGGAGCCGAGCAATTGCAAAATCTAGTGCATGCCAAGTGAATTTAAGGTGTCGAGTGAAGTTCAAGTGCCAAGAAAAGTAACAAGTGTCAAGCAATAGTAAAACATAGTTAATGTTGAGCAACACAGTATGTGCCAAGCACCAATATTTCAATAGTGTTGAGCTGCTGCATTATTTGAAATGTAAAAGATTCGCTAAATCTGAGCCAACAAAGTTGTTACCTTGAATTTTGTGAACTAGTTGGAGGATAAGGATACTGAGCTGGTGGCACATAATTCTATGTAAACCATTTTTGAGTGAATTCAAGAGGATTCTTCATGATGATTCTAGAAGAAACAAAATGTGGGTTAGATTCAATGAATTCTACCTAATCCATAAGAATTGAAATTAAAGGAGGGAAGAATGGAGAAGCAAAAGAAATTCTAGACTTCTATAACCAAGAACCAAGAGCTATTGGATTGCCATATTGTAAAGTGGTTGAAGGGTGTCAAGGACAAGGCATCTAGGAGAAGGAAGAACAACATATAGAGACTCTACTTCTATAAGTGGTAAGAAAGAGAGGATTGCACTGGTACATTGAGCACGGAGACTCAAGGAGACTAAGCTTGAAAGAGGGAAAGTTCTAAAGATTTCCAGAGACTGAAAGCCATACAATGTTATGATCTGAGAAGTGATCTAAAATCTTCAAGTAAAGTTGTATGTTGTAATTAGGTCAAAACCCCTTATTGTTACTCTCTAGCAATTGTATTAGTTAGGGTAGAAGGAAATCCTATGGACTTAGGTTGGTTTAACAACCATTTGTAAATCCTTTAATAGGGTAGCATTCTAATTGAATTTTCTAAAGTCCTCTAACTAGGCCCACTTCTAACAGGGTGGTTAAATCCTCTAACTAGGTCACATTTAACAGTGTGTTGTAGCCTTTAACAGGGTAGGCCTTTCACAGGGCATCACTTTAGAAGAGTGAAAATTGAGTAGCATGTTACTAGTGGTTTTTACCAAATTGGATTTTGACATAAATCACTATGTTATGTGTTGATATTTTATGTGTTATGCTTGCATGTTGATTTATAGTAACTTGCTGAATAGGAATATTTGAAGTTTGGATGAATGAATAGATAGATTGGAATACTTTACTTGCTAAAAGGTTTGAATATAAAATTTGGACCTTGAATAACTAATTCACCCCCCCTCTTAGCTATTCTAAAGAATCTCTAACAATTGGTATTAGAGGCATCTGCTTATTTAGTTTCAAGGTACTAGAAGTAGGATGATCAAGATGTCCAAGAGAGAAGTACCCAAGCTCAATAAAGACAACTTTGGTGCATGGAAAAGTTTGATGAAATTTCACCTTGGATCAATAGGTGATTATGCTAAAAACTCAATTGGAATAGAACATGTAGACCTAGCTGGATCTCTTACTACAAATGATTTGAACAATAGCAAGGAACACAATCAGGTAATGTTAGAGATTGCCTCTACACTTAGTTATGCTAAATTTGATGACATCAAAGGATGTGACATTGCATTCAAGATGTGGAAATCCCTATTAGATATTTATGCAGGAGATGAAAATGTTAAAAGAGTAAAGAGAGAAAGAAATAGAGGAAAGTTTGATGATATGAACATGGAGGAAGGTGAAAATGTTGCTCAATATGGATCTAGGATGAAAGAAGTGGTAAGTGCAAGAAGAAGTTTGGGTGGTCAATTGGCAGATGAGACTATCAATAGAAAAATAATTGAGAACCCTACTCCCTATCTATACTATTAGAGTTTTAGCCATCCAAGAGCTAAGGTGTGTGCAAGGAAACACACTAACTTTTGAAGGAATAGTGGGAAGACTCACTGCATTTGAATTGTCCAATTTTGATAAGTATAGAACTAAGAACCTTGAATTTTCTTTCAAGGCCAAGCTGAAATTGAAAGACATTGAGGAGTTGACATCAAAGAAGAAGAGTAGAAAAGAAAAACATGCATCTAGTGACAACAACATAGGTGAGGAAGATGTCGAACAGTTGGAAGCACTATGACTAGAAGATTCCATAGAGGCAAAGGTAAATTCAAAGGTCAGTTCCCTATCATTTGTTTCAATTGCAATGAAGTAGAACATATTACTACAATATGTACATAGAGGAAAATTACAAATAAGGAGACAAGTACAAGAACAAGAGAGAAGAGGATAGAAGAGATTATAAGCACAAAGGCAAAAGATGCTATATTGTTGAAGAAGATTCTGATGAAAATGATGATAAAGTAGTCTATGTAGCCATGAAGGATGAAGTAGATGAAGATCAAGCGATAACACTGGTAACTTGTCTGAACAAGAATGACAAGTGGATCATAGATAGTGGGTGCTCACATCATATGATAGGAGATAAAAGTAAGTTCATTTCCTTTATGTAGTATGATGGAAATAGTGTTAGATTTGGTAATGATGCTCAATGTCAAATGAAAGGAAAAGGTTCCATTAAAATTACAGAGAAAATTTCATGTGATAATGCACACTATGTTGAAGGATTGAACTACAATTTGTTGAGTGTATCACAGTTAGGCAATGTAGGTTGCAAAGTAGAATTTGGAAACAAAACTTCCAAAACCTATGACACTGATGTAAATCTAATAGTAAAAGATGAACAAACTAGAAGTAACTTGATTTACCTAGATATGGAAGATGCAACTTGTCTTGTTGTTAGACTTGATGATGTGTGGTTATGGCATAAAAGATTGTGTCATGTTAACTTTGACAATATGATTAGCATCACCAAAAAGAAGAAAGTCAAAGGTTTTCCAAAATTTAAGAAGCCTAAAAATACAATGTGCAAACAATGCCAACTAGGGAAGATGACTAAGTCTAGTTTCAAAATTAAAACATACACTTCCAAAGAAGCACTAGAGTTGGTCCATATAGACTTATGTGGCCCAATAGAAGTGAAAAGCTACCTAGGAGATAGATACATAATGCTATTTGTAGATGACTACTCAAGGATGATGAATGCCATGTTTTTAAAGAAAAGATCAAATGCATTTCAAAATTTTAAGTGGTATTTGGCTAGAGTTGAGGAAAAAATAGGAAAGAGTTTGAAGTGCCTAAGGTTAGATAGAGGAGGAGAGTTTACATCAAAAGAATTTGAGATATTTTGCAATGATAACGGAATCAAAAGGAAAACATTAGCATCAAGAACTACCCCATAGAATGGTATTGCTAAAAGAAGGAATAGATTAGTGATAAACAATGCTAGAATCGTGATGATGGAGAAAAATGTTTCTCTAAAGTACTGGAGAGAAGTTGTAAGTACTACTATTTACACTCTAAATAGAGTCCAAGTTAAAAAAAAGGAACAACTGCAACACCTTTTGAATTATGGTATGGTCACTCACCTAATGTAAAACATTTCAAATTCTTTGGTTGTAAATGTTATATTCTTAAAGTTACTAGAAATGGCAAGTTTGATGCAAAGAGTGATGAAGGCATATTCCTTGGATACTCCACTAGAAGCAAAGCATATAAGTGTTTGAACACTAACACTAACAAGATTGTGGAGAGTGCACAATGTAAATTTTGATGAGCATGAAAAAATACAAGTTGATGAATCTAAGAAACTAGAAGATTATGGATCTTTTATATATTTCTATGAAGGAATTACTATTGAAGAAAATACTACTAATCAAGTTAGGAATCAACAAAAAATCTTAGTATTAGCTAAGTCACAACCAGTGAATGTCGAGCTACATTCAGAAGCTGAGTTGTAGAATGAAGAAAATACACATCTTGATTATGAAAATAGTATACATGAAACAGATGATGAAGTACCAGATGGAGAACAATAGAATGAGTTTGAAGTTGAAGGATCAAACATGGAAAGAAGGACAAAACCAAGATTAGCTAAGTATGTGAGGAGACATCACCCTGCAGATCAAATCATTGGTGACAAGGATTCCATACCAATGATAATGAATAGACTAAGGAATGAATCATGCCTACTAAACAAGGTTGATGCCAAAATAGTAAAAGATGCACTACATGATGATGACTAGCATAAAGCTATGGAAGAAGAGATAGATCAGATTGAGAAGAACAAAACCTGGACCCTAGTTCTGAGACCAGCTGATAAAAATGTAATTGATACCAAATCGGTTTCTAGGAAAAAACTTTATAAGAATGGGGAAATAGCAAGAAACAAAGTTAGACTAGTTTGCAAAAGTTATGCACAAGAAGAAGGACTAAATTATGAGGAAACATTTTCCTCTATTACAAGAATGGATGGAGTAAGAACACCACTTGCATATGATGCTTACAAAGGTTTCAAAGTCTACCAAATGGATGTGAAGTCTGCCTTTCTAAATGGTATACTGGAAGAGGAAGTTTACATAGACCAACCAGAGGGATTTGTTGATGACAACAACAAGGATATGGTTTGCAAACTATAGAAGGCACTTTATGGTTCGAAGCAAGCTCCTAGAGCATGGTATGAGAGACTGAACAAATATCTTGTGGAGATAGGATTTGAGAGAATAAATGAAAAAAAGTTGTACCAAGGCAAAAAAAAGGTAAAGACATTTTGATATCTGAAATTTTTATTGATGATATAATATTTGGAGGAAAAGATGTTCTATGCAAAGATTTTGCTGATAAAATGAAACATGAGTTTGAAATGTAAATATTTGGAGAAATCAAATTTTTTTTTGGATTACAAGTACATTAATTGAAGCATGGCATACTTGTAACCCTATCAAAATAAATGAAAGAGATACTCAAAAAATTTGGATTAGAAGACTCAAAACTAGTCAGCACACCAATGGTGATAGGGCATAAGTTATCTAAGAATGATGAGTCAGCTAAAGTGAATCAGACATTGTATAGATCAATGATTAGAAAGTTATAATATGTTGTACATAGTAGACCAGACATTGCATTAGCTATTGGAATAGTGGTAAGATTTTTTCCAAATCCAAGAGAAAATCATCTGATGGCAATGAAAAGAATATTGAGGTACCTAAAAGGAACTGATGACTTTTCTTTGTACTACAAGAGAAGTGAAAAGTTTGAACTGAGCCTAAACTGATGTAGATTGGGGAGGTAATATTGATGAAAAAAAAGTACCAATGGAGGAGCACTTTTCCTAGGAAGAAGATTGATTACATGGACTAGAAAAAAGCAAAGTTGTACCTCATAGTCCATAGTAGAAGTTGAATATATTGCAACTACTATCAATTGCACCAATATTGTATGGATCAAACATTTGTTGCAAGGTATGAAGGAAGAGTTGACTAAACCTATGATACTTTATTTTGATAATACAGGTACTATCAACATATTGAAGAACCCTATCAACATATCGAAGAACCCTATAATGTATGCCAAAACCAAGCATATTGCAATCAAGTATCACTATGTAAGAGAATTTGTAGAAGACAAACAAGTAAAGATGGAATATGTTAGCTCAAAGGAATAGATTGCTGAAGTTTTCACAAAAGCACTACCTAAAGATGTTTTTAAGTATCTTAGACATAAGTTAGGGGTGTTACCCCTAGCCAAGGCTACTTAAGAAAAAGCAAGACTGCCCTACATCAAAGGAATTAATTGTTGAAATATTACACATTGATGTAGAGGATACTTACTTTAGGATTATTATTGAAGTAATTGAAGTGATGAAGTTCCAAATCAATCACAAGTAAGGTGACAGAAGGAGAAATTGAAAGAACCTGCAAATGCTATACTTGCATGTTAAGATGTTGAAACAATGTCTTTGGCATTTTTGTCAAAGAGGGAGAAGTAATAAGAAACTGATCAACAACATTTGATCAATAGTATGAGGAATAAAATAGACAAAATGATCAACAGTTATAGGAGAAGCTGATCAGGACAAAGAGATAGTAGAAGATGAGAAATGCATATAGAGGGAGCAAATGTAAGAAGGAAGAAAGGAAAGAAAAATGATACAATAGCTAAGAGGGAGAAGTAGAGAGGAAGAAATTGTGTAATCCAATTTTCTTTGTTTGGCATTTGACTTACTATTCTAACCTAGTTAATATTTTGATCACATGGTTCAATAGATTGTTTTGATGGTTGATCAATTTGGTTTGCCATCAATGCCAAAGAGGGAGATTGTTGGAAATCTGATTGAAAAGATCATTGTGAGAAGAAGATTGATTGAAAGAGGGAGATTGTTGTTAAAATAATTTTTCCAATTGTTATTTTGTCATTGATGTCAAACCTTCTATTTGTAGGAATGAAAATTTCTTATAAGATTCAAGTACTATCACTTAGTTGATTGATGAAGAGAATTTAATCAACAAGATGTAACAAAAGCACCTAAGGAAAAGGTTGAGTTATGGTTTTGTAATGAAGTAAAAGGATCAGTCATGATAATGGTTAAATGATGTATTGATAACATACTCGAGGATACAGAGGTTGGCAACACTAAGAAACACTAGAAGTATAAGATGGAGCAAGGTTGACTGCAAAGATTAAACTAAGTTCATTAGTGGGTGCCAAGTACGCTAGTTTAAGCCAAGCAAATATTTAGTTGGAATCAAGCAAGTCCAAAATCTAGTGTGGACTGAGTGAACTTTAGGTGTCGAGTGAAGTTCAAGTGTTGAGCAAAGTAATAGGTGCTAAGCATCAGTAAAACACAGTTAATGCCAAGTAACACAGTATGTGTTGATCACTAGTATTTCAATAATACAGAGTTGCTGCATTGTTGGAAATGTCTTATTACCTTGAATTTTGTGAACTAGTTGGAGGATAAAAATGAGGAGCTGGTGGCACAGAATTTTATGTATACCATTTTTGAGTGAATTCAAGAGGATTCTTCATGATGTTTCTAGAAGAAACAAAATGTGGGTTAGATTTAATGAACCCTACCTAATCCATACAAATTAAGATTAGAGGGAAGAATCAAGAGGGAAAATAATTCCAAAATTCTATTTAAGGAGTCATAGACCAAGAAGCAAGAGCTGCTAGATTTCCTTATTGTGAAGTGGTTGAAGGGTATCAAGGAGAAGACATCTAGGAGAAGGAAGAATAGAGTACATAGACTGTACTTTGATAAGTGGTTAGAAAGAGAGGATTGCACTGGTACATTGAGCATGGAGACTCAAGGAGACTAAGCTTGAAAGGAGGGCAAGCTGTAAAGAGCTACAAAGATTGAAAGCCAGGCAATGTTATGAGTTGAGAAGTGATATGAAATTTGCAAGTAAAGTTGCATGTTGTAATTAGGTCAAAACGCCTTATTGTTACTCTCTAGCAATTGTATCAATTAGGGTAGAAGGAAATCCTATCAACTTAGGTTGGTTTAACAACCATTTATAAATCCTTTAATAGGGTGGCATTCCAAGTGAATGTTCTAAAGTCCTCTAACTAGCCCCACTTCTAATAGGGTGGTTAAATCCTTTAAATAGGTCACATTTAATAGTGTGTTGTAGCCTTTAATAGAGTTGGCCTTTCATAGGGCATCACTTCAGAAGAGTGAAAATTGAGTAGCATGTTACTAGTGGTTTTTCCCAAATTAGGTTTCCACATAAATCACAGTGTTATGTGTTCATCTTTTATGTGTTATGCTTGCATGTTGATTTACAGTAACTTGCTGAATAGGAATGTTTCAAGTCTGGATGAATGAATAGTTAGATGGGAAAAGTTTGATTAGGACATTTGGACCTTGAATAACTAATTCACCCCCTCTCTTAGTTATTCTAAATCATTTCTAACAGCCTATAAAACTATGATCAATGGCATCAAGTGTACTTTGGGAGCACTAAAAAGTCTCATTGAACAATGTCTACCTATCCTAGGTAATATTAGTAGATCAACATGAAGATCCATTGCATGAATGACCATGTAGAGTGGCATCCCTAGAATCACTATCACTAGGTGCCATGATAAAGAAATATATAGAAACAAAACAAGAGAGCTGATAATAGACATCTGCATGCACACGTGCACACACACACATATGCACATTGTTTTAAATACTAATTTTATAAATAAAAAAAAAATGAATCTTTGAAAAAAAATCTAATTGAAATTTAAGTAAAACTTAAGTAATATTGCATAACGTATAGATCAAACTTAACTTTAATACATTAAATGATTAATTTAATAAGAGTTATAGATAGAGGAATAGGGTTTAGAGAGAGAGAGAGAGAGAGAGAGAGAGAGAGAGAGAGAGAGAGAGAGAGAGAGAGAGAGAGCTCATGGTGGAGAAAAATAGCTCATTATAATAACATCAATGTGATGTGTAGAGAAGAATGAGAATGAGACATCTCTTCCATAGAGATGACAAAAGATTCATAGTTGTAAATAGGTGGGATTTGAGCAATACAAATACACAAAGCCCAAAGAATACCTATATGCAAGAATAATAGATAATTACAAAAGACCAATCCTTATAGAAGGAGATCAAAAACCTAAAAGGGAAACCCTAAGAGGTAAATGACATTTAATAATTACTAAAGAGGTATAGAACTTTGTATTTTTACCCAAAAGAAAACTTGGGTCCTGGCAACAAAGCCTAATGAGGTACCCAATCATAACCAAATCTCTATGAAATGGACAAATAGAGAAAACCTAGTGGGAAAAACCCTACTCTAAAAAGAGATAGCAATAAAAGAAGGAATGAAGAACTCATAATGAAGACCCCCCAAGGAAAAATTCCTTCATGCCAAGCATAGAATCAAGCTAAAGATACCATGGTGATGGAAAAAGTTTACTAAAGATGTTTATAACCTACTCAGTAGTGGGAATGTACTCAAAGCTCAAAGCACCATCCTAAATCAGATGCCCAATGAAGTGCATGTGAAGCCCATTGTGCTTGGTCTATTGATGCTAAACTGGGTTGTAGGAATAGTATATAGCACTCTTCTTCTCACACTATAGAAAGGTGGGACTATTAGGAGGAAAACACAACTCAATCATTAATTGTTGAAGCCATAAAACTTCTTGAGTTGCTAGCACAACTTCCTTGTATTCTACTTCTCTCAATGATAATGTGTAAGCATGTTGATTCTTGTAAGACCATGTGATAGGACCAAAACCAAGACAAAAAAACAAATCCAGAAGTAGACTTGCAATCATCAATATTACTATCCCAATTTGATTCTATTTAGCCAACGATGTGAGGATCCCCTAACAAATATTGAATTTGATAACATGTAGTACCTCAAATGTAGCTCAAGATAAATTTTTAATCTTGCTAAAGACTATCATGTGGATCATGTTAGAGTCTAGAGACAAGTCCAACTGCAAAGGATATATCAAGATGAGTGTGTGTCAAGTACAAAAGACTACCCACAAGCTATTTGTATAAATTGGAATCTACTATAGGAGTAGAGAATTTCATAGATAAAACAACACCTAACTAAAAAATTGTGAGATAAATCTTGAAATCAAGCATGCTAAATCACTTAAGGATATCTAGAGCATACTTCTACCAAAGTATAGCTATCCCATTTGAAGATTGAACAATTTGTAGGCTCGAAAAATAGTGCATAAGTCCAAGGTCTACCATCTCAAACTTCTCTTTCAAGGCTCACTAAACACTCTCTATCATTGAGCTTGAGCTTCTTGTAATGATGAGATCATCTACATAAATAAAAAGGATCAATAAGTTAGCCCCATGATGGTAAATGTAAATTGTAGGATCAGAATGATAACTAGTGAACTATGAAGTAGGCTAGAAGGAATCCACATTCTCATAACAAGCCAAAGGGGCCTATTTAAAACCATATAAATACCTCCTTGTCATTCATAAAAATGAAGAGTCCTATACAAAACATGGAGGCTTCTCCACATAGATGTCCTCATGAAGGTCTCCTTAAAGAAATACATTATTTATGTCCATTTTAAAAATTCTCCATCACTATGAAGCTACAAGAGAGAGTGCAAGGTGAATAGAATTCATCTTGGCGACATGGGAAAAGGTCTTAGAGTAATCAATACCCTCAACCTATGAAAAACCCTTTGTAAATTGATGTTCCTTGTACCTATCAATAGAACCATCTACAATATACTTGGTACAGTACACCCACTGGCACCAAACCAACCTTTTTCATTTCAGAAGAGGACAATGATACCATTTGTAGTTGTTCATGAAAGAAGAGTACTCCTTATCCATATCCCTATCCCACTCTAAGTTTCTTGTGACCTATAAAAAAACATGGATCATTAGAAATGGCATGAGTCAAGAGACCAGTACAAGTAGTTAGAGCACGAGTGTGACTAGAATTGGTAGGATCACCTATCATATGTTTGGTTGCATCAATAGTATCACAAGACCACTTGGGCACTCAAAAAAGAACTAGTGGACGTGGTGAAGGGGGATCAATAAAAATATTTTCCTTGGAGAATGCATAATCCTATGGAGGAGCAGAGGAAGTACTAGGTAGTGAGGGAGAAGTTTCTGATGGTATCTCTATCTAAAGATAATGCTCATCAAATTAAACATCTTTCTAAAAGAAGACATCTCGAGATTTAGGATCAAAAAATCTATATGCCTTAACATTCTCATAGTAGCCAAAAACAATGAGTGGTCAACTCTTCTTCTCCATGGCTTTTTTTTTAGCATCTACAATAAATGCCCAAGCCTTTCTACTAAAAATGTGGAAAGTAGAAATATCAAGTTTCACATGAGTCCAAGCCTCCTCAAGAGTCAAGTGTCACAATGCCTTATGAGGCATCCAATTCTAAATATAGTTGGCACAATTGATAGCCTTAGGCAAAATAAAGAACTCATAGATAAAGATTAAATCATATAATTGGCCATCTTCTACAATTTCTTGTTCTTTCTCTTTGCAATCCTATTCTATTGAGGGTATGGGGAATTGTGAATTGATGTTGTAAACCATGCTTACTATAAAAATCTTTGAAATAATGATTCACATTTTCCCTCATTTTTAGTGTGTATATGCCTAACAAAAAGACTAGACCACTTCTCCATAAATGTTTTAATGATTTGAAATGAGCCAAAGACATTAGACTTGTACTTCAAAAAGTACACCCATTTGCATCTAGAGAAGTCATCTATGAAGGTGAGCATATATTGAGCACTTAAAAAAGATGGAGTGTGAAATGAAATAGGATCACTATGTATCAAATCCAATGGTGCCTTGTCATGTGTGGATCTATTTTATGGAAATAGATCTCTATGATGTTTCACAAGTGCACAACCTTGACACACACCATTAGTGAAAGATATCTAAGGTAGTCCAATCACTAGCTACTATGTACTCATCTGATGTAGATATCTATAGTTGACATGGCCAAAAAAGTTATGCAAAAGCTTTCTCACTATTTTTACATGAGAAATGAGAGAAAAACATATAGAATCTAAGCTCTAAAAGCCATCAAACTAATATAAGTGAGATTTAAGATCAACACTACCAATAGCAACAACCAAGTCACAATCATGGAGGTGAAATCAACCATCTTTTGAGAGCTAGAATAAAAATAATGAAAGATAGACATGAGATTCATAGAAATAGTAGGAACCAAGAGAACATCATGTAGTAAACCACACTCTAAAGAGATAGTTCCTAAACCTATGACTAAAAGTTGTGTAGAATCACCAACTACAATTTGTGTAGTAACACTCTGAGAAAGTGAGGTAACCAAATTAGGTGAGTGTGTCATATAGTGTGAAGATTTGGAATTAAGAATCCAAGAAGCTATAGAAAAAATATCTTGTGTAGAAAGAACACATCCTTTCCCTTAAGGAGGAGGTGGGGGCTCAAGAGAAGAAATATTGTGTTGCTGCATGGCCTCCTCTAAAGCCTCAAGATGTTTCCAACACCTAGAAACTAGATGTTCTTCCTTGCCACAAAAGTGAAAGGATCACTTGTGTACTTCTTAATCTTGGAAGAAGACTCACAAGACTTAGAAGATTTACCCTTCTAAGAGGGTTTATAAGAATTTTATTTAGGAGTAGGCTTGGAGGAACTCTCACTACTGGCCAAATTTATCTTGTGCTTTAGATTCTAATTTGGCTTCCCTTTAGATGCTTAAGCAACCAATACCTATGTCTTTTCTTGCCTAGATGATAGTATCCAACACTATAAACTTGGACTTCTCTCTAGTCAAGCAATCACAAATGACCTCAAAAGAGGGTGTGACAAATCTGGGACCCAAGGCATCCAATATGGAATGGAAGGTAGAAGAGAAAAAATGAAAATTTCCTTGAAGCTTTGAGAGAATTAGGTAGATACACTCCTTTTCTATCTTCACTTTCCTACAACCCTATAACAAAGTCCTTCATTATTTGAATTTCATAAGAAATTCTTCAATGGAAGGAAAAACATTAGGTATAAGAGAAGTAAGTTTTGCCTCAATCTAAAGTGCTCAAAACTCATTAATGGTGTTAAACAAGTCTTGAAATTTGTCCCACATTTATTAAGGAGTAGAACATGCATCAAGATGAAACTGTAACCTATCTAAAACACTCAAAGAAATCATACCTGTGGATTCATCCATCTTATTCGTATACCACAAAGTTTGGTATTGACTCTGAAATACTAGCTCCATTATGTCTAGACAAGTCGACAAACCCTTTGAATAGAGAAGCTATTGCATATGTGATTTCAATGTATTATAGTTGTATGGGTTTAGAAGTACTAGAAAATAAGAGGCCTCAACCACTTTTTTTGATGAATAATCCCTTCCTTATATTAAGAAAAATACAATAAAGTTACATATTCACAAAAAAAGGGTTGAGGGAAACATGATCACCTCATGAGTTCATATGGCCACAGGCTAGAAATCAACTATTCATCAAAAAAACTTTTAGAAAATATCAGAAAATAAAGAAATCCTCATATTTCAAATGTAATGCCAATCAAGGGAGGAGGATCCTTATCACTAGAGAACCACTCAAGGGTTGGGTGAGTAGATGGCTCAGGGAGAGCCAATCTATCATTAGCAGTAGTAGTATTATCTTCATCTTTCTCTACCTTAGGCTTGGGAGGAGAAATGGCCAAGTCCAGCTGGGTAAACACCCACTTGATTTTTGAGTGAGTAGAGGGCCAAATGGTAGTAGGAGTAGTAGGAGGATCCATTGTGGACCACCCTAAACTAGACCTTTAGGGAGGCAAGGCAAAGTGGTGCTAATCACCAGATCCTCTAGAAGAGCAACACTGACCAAAAGCACCACCACTATAGTATGCCTAAGAGTGAGGCATGTGTGAGTGGGGAGCATAAATATTACATCCTTAATGATGACTACAATGAGGAGTACAATTGCCGAAAGCCAAATTTGGTAGAACATGAGCAACCGTACAGGGGGCATTTCCCCAATGAGCCAAAAGCTCTTGTAAATGAGCCACCTCCAAAGCCATTTTATCTATTTATACTTGAAACTATAATATGACATTGTTATAAATAATTACTTTAGTATACATAGCCAAATTAATGTCAAGTGTGTTGTTAGCATAAATGACTGCACTGTGATCTTTCTAGATGGTAAATAAGATCTCCAATCTGAAAGCATGCCATATCTGGGCATATTTGAAGGGTATTTGAGTATTATCACCCAAAAGAAACATATACTAGGAAAAAGGTTCTAGGTAGAAGGGGTGAAAGAGATCATGCATCCATCACCAGTATCATTGACCCCATTTACATAACCAAAAAATGTATGAAAAAGACTCTAGTTGACCATAGAAAGGGCAACAAGGGTCAGGAACTCCTAGGTTCTATAGCTGAGGGCCCAAAGGCAAGCCCTAGAAAAGGATACACCAAGAAAAATATGAAACTTTGGGTTCATTAATGGTGTGCCACATAGTGGAGAACCTATGACTCCAAGTTTGATACAAATATTACAAATGCCATCATTTGTTGAGAACAGCAACCATGGGCAGGTGAGGAACTAGCCATTGGTAGCCTAGCCTAGGCTTAGAGCTAGTTACTGGGATGTCTGGATACCACTTCCAGTCTTTCCACCAAGGGTGAGAGGATTGAATGCCCATTTTATGTAGCAAATGTGGAGGCACTATAGAAATTAGAAGATCAAAAATTTGTCAATCTAGACAAGTGAGCTAGAATTGCACTTTCATGTCATCCCACGACCGTAAGGTCATAGTAACTATAGAAAAAATATCTTTAGGGGTCCTTATGCCACATTTAAAAAAATGCAGAGCATTAGCCCCATGGACCTTAGCTAGGGGAACACCTTCGATAGAAAATAAGGGTGAACACCAAAGATTATGCTGCTTCCAAGGCTTTCCAAATACTCTTGGCAACAAAAGTACCCTGAATCTAGATAAGTTCAATAGTAACAAGAAGGATCTAAAACCCAATTCCATTATAGGCTAGCTAGTGACTAGGAAAGCTGAAAGAAATAAAATGCCTTAACAAAATATTCTAGGCTTCATTTCCAGAAAGAGCTTGAATCACCCATTTGGCACATAAAGCAGTACCTTGCTTTTGGGTGGACAACAAGCCTAGGCCACCAAACTCCATCGAAAGATGATAGAAATCCTAGGCTACTCTATGAATTCCCTAGTCAGTGGTGTTTGATACCTAGAGGAAGTCACATAATAGGTGCTCGAGTTTGAGGTAAGAGGCCTTTGAAAGATCCCAATAGGAAGAATAATAAACATGGGTGGCAGCCAACACTTTGGAGCAAATCTAGAATTTTCCCACTAGGGAGAGAGGTTTGTTGATCCAATACTCTAGCTTCTTCTCTATTTTGGCAAGAAACACATTCCAAAGCTCAATAGATGAGGCTTGGAAGGTGAAGGGTATACCCAAAAAATGAAATACTTCCCAATGATGAACCCATTTCCATTGATATTGTTCAAGACAAGTAGGACGTGAAAGGGAAGACTAAATATAGCAAAGGGTTTTGTGCCACTAAATAGCAGACCCTGAAACAAGATAGAATGTGTCAAGACATAAAGTGGAGGCAATATTATCTTTATCCTCTATGAGGGTGAGGAAGGAGTCATCTATGAAATGACCATTCACAAGCTAATCAGGGGAATCTAGGAGGGAAATACTTGAGACCCTTCTTTGTGAGAAAATACCCAAAACCTTCTATTGCCAACACATATAAATAGGGCACTAGTGGGAATCCTTGGTGAATTGACTGATAAAGCCCAAATGCTTGAGATTGATGAACAATAAGGGAGATGCAAGTAGAGGCATCTCTGAAAAGCATCTGGACTGAATGTAAAAAATTAGGGCCAAACCCAAGAGCCTGAAGCATTGCAAGAATGGAAGCCACTCAATCCTATCATAAGCTTTGGAAAAATTGATTTTGAGAAAGATTGCCTATTTCTTTGAATGTTGAGCTCATCGCTTCCCACACAAAAATTATATTGTCCAAGATATAATGGGATTTGATAAAACCCATTTGTTCAGGGTGAATGATGTAAGGAAGAAGATGACCAATATTAAGAGAGAGTGCCTTGGAAATGATCTTATAGGAGACATTCAACAATGTAATAGGCCTCCAATCTTAAATTTCTTTAGGGTCTCCCATCTTAGGTATGAAATTTATATTCTTATTGTTAATAATATTTCCTAAAGAACAAGAATTGTAGGCCTTAGCGTAAACCTTATGCAGGTCTAGACCAATCTCATCCCAAAAAGTTTTGTAAAATGGACAAGGGAAGCCATCACAACTATGGGCCTTTTCATCTACCATGGAGAACATAGCTTCCTTGGGGTCCTCTAGAATGAGCTTCTACTCATAGAATGCATATAGTTCTAGAGCAAGTTTTTTAGGCATGACAACCAAACAAGCTTGCAAGGCTTGGTCCCAGGCTACCAAGGGATTGTGCACTATGAAAACCTTTTCATAGTGGCAACCAAAAGCTTGGAGAATGTCAAGAAGCTCATAGAAGGTGTTTTGACCCTCCTAAATGAATTTTATCCTCACTATAGAGTGGTGTACCCTCAATCCATTGAAGAATTCCTTGGAAGCTTGATCACCGAAATCTAGCCAGTGAAGGTAGGCTTTGAGTTGAGCTCCTTGGGTAGTATAATTGTCTACAATTTTCTTTTGGTGATAAAGTTTGGCAAGCTAAACCTCAAGATCCATATCAAATAGATTCATGGTGAGAGCTTTGATCACCATACAAAGATCTTTGATAGTGGCCTCATAGGATCTCTTGTGGTATGTGGTCAATTGCCTCTAATAAATGTGAAGAAAACTCATAGTACGGGTGATGGCATCATTCCACCACTTGATCCACCTAGAGGAAGAGCAAGGCCTAGGTTCAACGTTCCAAGTCTATAAAATATGAGCGGCAGTGGGCAAATGGGACAACACTAAAGTATTAAGGTAAAACTATGTTTTACAATTACAAGGAGGGGCAGAATGCCAGATAATGGAGAAATGGATGGGAAAATGGTTTGAAAGAGTCATGTCAGGGAGTGGAATGATAGCTAGTGGACTCGTATGAGAAAAATAGAAAAAGGATAGAACATAAATCATAGCACAGTCTAACCTTTTAAGGATCCTATCATCTCCCTCTTGAAAGTTAGACCATGTGTACTAGATGCCATCAATCTGGCGGTGATGAACATTGGGATCAAAGAGACCCAATTGTTCTGCATGTAGAACTAGGCTTCTCACTCACTAGTTGACCATAAAAAAAGTAGAAGGCCCACTTTATCAATAGCCAACTCAACCATACTAAAATCCCCATAGAATATCCATGTGGCAAGAAACAAAGAATTAGCTAGTCACCTCCACAAGTATGAGTGCTCAACCACATCATTAGTGGCATAAATCATGACAATGTCAAAAGAATGACTTTGAAAAGACAAAAAAATCCAAACTACTCTCTACATGAGTTAGAACCATGAGAAACAACAAAAGGGAAAAACTGAGGGGAGAGGAGAGTGACTACACCACCTCAACCAACTTAATGCCTAGAAGAAAATCTAACACCATTCGGCCATATCGGATGACAAGCTGAGTTGAGAAGAAACCTAGAGACTTTTACTTCTTGCAAGTAGAGAACATCAATATTGCTAAGTCTACACTTGGTATCATGAATAGAATACTTTCTAGGGAGGTCTGTTAGCCCCAACAAATTCCATTAGAAAAAAATTATCATAAACTAGCTTGCATATTCTCCTCATTCTCAAGAGAGGAAAAGTTGTTATGCAAGAAAGTGAAGGATTTAAACAAGGGGTCACCCAAATTGATGGCTCTTCATTTATCCTAATTAATATTGACTAAGTTCTAGCCTTCAGGGCTATGTGAGTGACAATGAGAAGGAGAGGAAATCATAGAGGTTGCTTGAGGTGCATGAACCCAAGCAACTTGTACCACCAACTTTTTTGTCCTCTCCAATGCAGGTCTTGAAATGGGTAGTAGAACAACCATAGGAACCTCTGGTATCGAGGGCACAAGTGGAGCCATACTAGAGCTGAAATGATTGGGTTCTTGAGAAATAAGATTTGGCTTTATTGTACCCTTGCCTTCCTTGACAACCATTTTCCACTCATCTTTTTTAAAGGCCAGAGCTAGCTTGGGTTCCTGCAACAAAGAGCAATTACAATCAAGAAGAGGAAAATCATTTATCTTGTTGCTAGTAGATTGATTGCAAAAGAAATTATTTGAGATATTTAGGTAAAGAACTTTTTGAGTAAAGGTGGTAGCACCAATATAAATATCCATAGATTCTTTAAGGTCCCTAGAGAGGTCAACCTCAACACAAATGCTATGCTAAGGGTGGGCACTAAAAAATTTGTTTGGTTCCATGCAAATTGCTTTGCCCATAGTTTGGGCAATTTATGTGAGAAAAGACTAGCAAGGGATGGGTAGCCCAAGGAACTCTATCCAAACTGGAACCCTAAGTTTGTAGTCATCCAAGATGCAAAAGTCTCGAGACCATCTCTAAATATTGAACAAGCTATAGAAGATGCTACTCTGATAAGATGAAGGATTTGAGCAATAAAAATCTACAAAGCCCAAGGACTACTTGCATGCAAGAACCTATCACAAAGAAGAAAAAGGAAAGAAAAGTAAAAAGGAGTTTTCTTTTAAAATATGCAAACTATATTATCAGAAATGAAAAGAATAAGATATAAATACAAAGGATCAATCCTTATAGAAGGAGATCTAAAACCTAAAAGGGAAACCCTAAGAGGTAAATGATATTTAATAATTACTAATTAATTATTAAATGGAAATGCATAGGGCATAAAGTGAATTTCTTAAGAAGGGAGTAAAGGTAGTTTAATAAATTAAATTAAATTAATGCTTTACTCTAACACTAGGGGTTAGAGAGAGATAGGTTAAAGATGAAGTAGGAGAGAGAGAGAGAGAGAGAGAGAGAGAGAGAGAGAGAGAGAGAGAGAGAGAGAGAGAGAGAGAGAGAGAGAGATGGTTTGAGAGTTTCAATTAGAGTTTTACTAGGTGAACAATGTTAAGGATTAAGGTTCAGTGTAGGAGTTAGAGTCTAATTTGGTTCAATTTGAGAGTTTTAGTTAGAGTTTCATTATGTTCAATGCTAGGGTTTCAGTTAGAGTTTCATTAGCTTCAATGTAAGAGTTGGAGTCTAATTTGATTCAATGCAAGGGTTTCAATTACCTATTTATTTTGGTTCAATTATAGAGTTTTACTTATGCTACATAAAGTTTTCTAGTATTTTCTATATTTTTTTATTTTTATAATATTTGAAGTAGTATTTTCTAAAGTTTTTTCTAGCATTTTTTAATATTTTGTAACTTTAACAAAGTAAAATTTTCTTACTTTTCTAATATTTTCTCTAAATATATTTGTAACAATAATAACCAAATTTTTTTATATTCATCTACCAATAATGAAATAATGTGTTATAGTTTATTTAATTTTTCTCATATAGTATAATTTTTACTAAAATTAAAAATATTTTCTAACTTGTCTAATATTACATATGTTTTTTCTAAAAATTAATACTCTATATATATATATATATATATATATATATATTTTACTAATTAAAATAGTTAAAAAAATAAAAACCATTATAAAAGTATTTTGTAGCTAAGAAAACATAAAACACACTAAATTATTTTATTTAAATGTTGGTGTATTGGATGCGACCAAAATACTCTTGTAGCTGCCACTGGCTCTAGAATCCTAGCAAGTCATTCCTTTAAAATGAGTTGCACATTTCTCTTTTGTTTCTTATATAAATTTTGGGTTTTCTAGCCGAACTTGACTTGGATGGAAGGGGTCTGGTCATAATCCCCTTGGAAACATATATGTTGTGTGGATCTGAGTAGGTGCTAGATAGATCCAACTAAATCCATTCTAGCTAAAACCAATTTGACTGACTGAGTTTTGGTTAGATCAATCAAGTTAGCCCCAAATGTGACACAAATCCATGTATTCACCTTGGAGTGTTGCCATTTTAAGATTGTACATTTAGCCTCCACTTTAGTGAGAGGATGGACTTAACCTAGACTCTAGGTAAAGTAGAGCACAAGGAAGAAGATACTCTTATTAAGATCTAGGAGAAAAATAATAAATCCCCTAAGAGATTGGAACTTTTCTAACCTCAAAATTATAATGAGAGAGAGATTGTTGACTAAAAAGAAAAGGGGTGATTAACTCACTCAATAGAGTGCCCATCCTATTGTGAATCACTAAAAGAGGTACTAGAAATGATGTAATTGAAATAGTCTAATCGGGTGGTAACCCACTAGTCAACCCATTAGAGGACACACCCATAGGTCAAATTTCTTCATATCACTATGGTAAGGTTGAAATATGATGTGTTACCCATATATGAGACTTTACAAGATTGTTATGCATAGCACATTGATGAGATTTAGCATATGTGCATGTAAATGAAAAGGGATAATACAGTAATGTAGGGTAGGAAAATAAAAGTAATCCTACCCTACATGACATAGGGTAAAAATAGAACTCTAGAAACCATGTGAAAAAAAGTGGAATAAACTCAACTAAAAACTTCCAACACTCCCTTGCTCAAATATGCACATGGAAGCTATACATAAATAATGACACCATAGACAACATAAGTCTAGATGCAACATATTTATAGGTGTCATAACATCACCGAGTGTCAAAACATATATATATATATATATATATATATATAATGTGTTGCATCTTATCCAAACATGAGAAATATATATGTATGAGAATAAGTAAGGAGCAGATGAGTGTGAGTTGAAGAAGGCTACAAGAAGTATATGGTACAAAAAAGACTTATCTGTCACAGTTAGGTGATCATTGCAATTAAAGGAATCTCATTTAAAAATTCAAAGTCAAAGATAATAGATTAGCCACTGATTCATCCTAACAAGTACATTAGTCAAATCCTTTCACTGGGTGGACTTAACAATCCTTTTTCAAATCTCCTAATAGAGTTCTTACTTCAACGTATGTATGTAAATCCTTTAAAAAGGTGGACCTAAGATTCCTTGTTGCACCTAATAGGGAAGATCACAAGAAGTGGTCAATTCTAAGCCTTAACAGGCCAACATTATACTATAGTACTAAAGCTTGCGGGTATTGATGGGTGTGCAAAATTGCTTTTGTTTTTGTATATTCCTTATAACTTCTACCTTGTATTAAGCATGTCTAAACCCCTGTTATGCCATTAATTATTGAGTAATATAATGCATTTAATAAAGTCTTAAGGTTTGAAATATTTCTTGAAAGAGTGGATGTTCAATGCATAAATATTGATATATTGTGATCTATTTTGCTACAGGAACTAAAGAGGTGAGATTATGGAGTTGGCCATTTAGTTGGAATAATAGTTTTGAAGTTGTCATTTTGTTACATTAGACAAACAGTTTTGAATGGCTCAGTTTTGGCCATTTGGCTAGACTGTTTTATAAATTGTTATGTATGGCCAACAACCAAAACAAACTATTATCCATGTTTAGGAAACAAGCTAGCAGCCATTCTAGGTAGTTATCAATGTGGTTGAAGATTTTCGGCTATATAAGTGAATGTGAATCAAAAGACATATCATCTATAATCTACAAAAATACTTTGGTCCATATTATCTTTGAGTTTTGAGGCACAATTTTCAAGTAGTAGTTGGTATTTAGAATATCTCTCACCTAGCAAACTAGAGGAGGGCCCTCTCTTGGGAAACTTGGGGAGATTCCTATGGATTGCTTTGTAAGTGTTTTAGTATTATTGATTGTGTGTGTTTCTTTTAGTTTTGATCGTGTGCATTTATAAGAAGGTTTCTATGTATGTTTGCTAATTAAAATCATATAGAAGCTTGTTGATTAATCATAAATTCAATTGTCAGTAATTGTGACAGTCTTATAAAGGAATTGTTTGATGTTAGTACATAAATCTGTTATATAATACTATTCATTCTATTCTTCCTACTGCTTTCATTTAGCCTTGGTACTCATAATATCTTTTGTATTCCTCTTACCATATCCTTTCAATCATTGAATCTTAATACTTACCATATTCACAACTTTCTATTGCCATCTACAATATTCACTATCGCCCTTTATAATACTTCTTGCCGCATCCTGTATTCTAAAGCAGCCTATTGGGAACAACTTCCTATCATAGTCTAAGAAGATTACATTAGACAAAAGTTTGTAATAAATATTAATTGTTTAGAAGCATGTAATTAATTGTTTAGAAGTGTGTGAATAGCATTCATAGCATTCGTAAATTATTATGATTAATTGTTTAAAGGTGTGAACTTTATATTATAATTTATTTGGAGAAGTAATCCTAAATGTGTGGTAATTTAGACAAGTTCAATTTATTAGCAAGAAAGTAATTTTCATTCATAAATATCTTGATTTATTATCTTCACCCATTGAGAAAATAGCCATGATATCTCTCACAAGTCTACGAGTCTTGAATTGACATGCTTAGGGTAATTTCAATTCAACTATAAAGGCCATTCAATTGAACCTCAATTTTACCCAACATTTTTGGCACCATTGCTGGGGAGATATATTAAAGGTTTGAAACTATAATAAATCAAGATAGGAACAGTGTGCCTTTGAGAAATCTTGACCAGTTGTCGACCTTGCTTAGGATAGTACCTTTGGTTTCAACTACAGTAAATTATTTAGGTGCATGAATAGGCTGAGAGATAATCAAGGTAGGTTTGTTAAGAAGAAATATGTAGGTAGTTCAAAAATTCAAAAACCACAAAAAGAGAAAAATCCATCAACTATAGAAATCAAACCAAGTGGTGAAGTTAAAATCTAGCCATCCTCTCAATTCACCTCTCCTACCACACCCTTTGACATTGCTGAACAATTTGCAAAGTCCTATGAAATTAGGTGTAGTAAGCCTCCAAAGCCTCAGGAACAACACTTTAAAAAATATTTTACACCTTGGGCAACCAAAGATTTGGAAGAAGTCATGGTTGAAAATGTTGAAAACAACAATGTAGGGAGAAATGATGCTAGCAACAATAGGAATGAAATTGTTCAACGTAATACAACCTTCAAATTTCCTATTTAGCCTCCTGTAAATGATGCTCCTATAGAAAACATCCCTCACTCAACACTTCCCATATTTAGAGTGTCAACCTCCAAGGATCTTGATATGTTCCTATTTGAATTTGATGTCCTTTGTCATAGATATTATTATCAAAGTGATGCACAAAAACTAAAGCTATTTCCATCTACTTTGAAGGATCCTGCATTACGATGGTTTATGAGTCTTAGGGACATTAGAACATGGAACCAAATGAAAGATGCTTTTCTATCCAAATATCAAGAGTACTGTAAGACCAACGAAGTATGGGATGAAATCTTTTGCATGACTCAACGAGAAGAAGAGTCAAATGAAGATTTTGCCTTTAGTTTACAATGCTCACAACATTCTAATTTAACTTCAAAAACCATCAAGATGCTTTTCTTAAGAGGGATTCATGATGAAACCATGGAAGCCTTAAATTTAGTTGCAAAAGGTGATATTTCTAAAATGTCCTTTGAAGATATTTGTGATATATGCAGGAATTATTCACGATCTCATTGATCCATGCACAAGAATTCAAGTAAGTTTTCTACTATGGGTAATACATCAAGTATTTCTAAATGTGAAATTTGTAATTTACTTGAAGATCTTAAAACTAACTTATTAAACCATATGGGCAAACAAATTGACATGTTGTATTCTTTCGGGATACATGAGGAAGTTGAAAAGGCCTTGGCAGTATATTGTCCAACTTGTCGTAAGAAGCATAGACAGGAAGATTGCCCTTATAATCAAACTGATGTAGCATCACTTGAGGAAGATAGTAAGACTTCAATGCTATGACCTCTTCCTGAAGGGATGATTCCTATGGAATATATTAAAGAACTGGTTTATTATATGGCTCCTTGCTGCCAGTTCTTACCTAGAGGGTTTTGCAGTGAATATATTCCTAGACCTCCTAAGCAATTCTCTAACCAAGGTCCATGGTATGGAGGTTATCCACAATCTCAACCTTATCAAAAATGGCCCCAAAGCTTTCAACCTAGTACACAACCATGGCATGAAACGTAGAGGCCGCAACCTTTGTATCCACCACCACAATCATCATACCTACCTTTGCAACCTTATACACAACCTTATCCTCCACAACAATCTTTTCCTCCACCACCAATAATAAGCCCCTATCAAGAACCTCAATAATTTCTTCCTCCCATACCTCCATCCTCTTGGAATCCACCTTCAAATCCACCACAACCGCCTAAACCCACATCCATGCCAATTCAACCAAATCCAAATCCCAATAATAAACCTCCTCAACCAATTTATCATAGTAAAGTGATTAATCTACCCACTTATCATGTTAACTCGGTTGAGTTGGATGGTGTACACCTCAGATCTGGGAAAGCTCTTAAAGGACCTACTGGGTGAATCCACAATAATGGGTTCCACCTTAGTGGGATGAAGAAACTTGAAAAAAATGGCAAATTTTCGCATCTCAATTTCTCATACGTTTGCGCGAACACCCTAGACATGTTTGCGCAAACATGTACCTAGCGCATGTTTGCATGAACATGGCAAGGTATGTTCGAACAAACACGTGCTAGGTACATGTTCATGCGAACATGCATTGACCAAATTTTCGGCACCTTAAAACATCTTTTTCACTTTTCGAAATTCATTTTTACGGTGACCACTGTTGATTGAGCGTTCAGGCGATCGTGTGGCTTGAGCAACTTCCGTCCATGTCATCCTCTCATTTTCATTATCAGGTATGTCAAAATAATATTAATTTAATGTTTTCAACATTTTGGAAGTATTTTTTTATATTATCAAAATAGATATTAATGTTTTCAATCCATTTTTGTGTGTTTTTAAAACATATTTGAATGTATTTACGTTTTTAATAGTTTTGAAAACATATTTGAATGTTATTTATGTTTTCAATAATTTATAAAATATATCTAAATGTTAATTTAATATTTTTATTGTTTATTTATATTAATTTAGAAAACAGAAAAATATTATATAGAAAACATTAGAAAACATTAGAAAACATTAGGAAAAGAGCAAAAAATATATAATATAAAATTTAGGAAAAACATTAGAAAACAAATTTAGAAAAAACATTACGAAAACATTAGAGAATTTATAATTTAATATAAAATTTATAAAAAAATATTACAAAAACATTAGAAAATTTATAATTTAATATAAAATTTAGAAAACAAATAGTTAAAAATTAGAAAATTTTTTAAAAATATTAAAAAAAATTTAAAATTTAGAAAAAAATTAAAAAAACAAGGAAATTTATAATTTAATATAAAATTTAGAAAACATTTTTTTTAAAAAAAATGCAAAAACATTAGAAAATTTAGCATTTAATATAAAATTTAGAAAATAAACTTAGAAAAAAATTACAAAAACATTAGAAATTTTTTAATTTAATATAAATTTTAAAAAACAAATTTAGAAAAAACATTAGAATAACGTTAGAAAATTTATAATAATGTAAATTTTAGAAAACAAATTTTAAAAAATATTAGGAAAATATTAGAAAATTTATAGTTTTCAAATATTTTGAAAATAAATTTAGAAAAACATTAGAATAAATATTTTTTTAAAAATTAGAAAAACATTACAAAATTTTAGAAAACAAATTTAAAAAAAAAGGAAAAAAAGAAAATAAATAAATAAATTAATTAAAAATATATATATATATGTTAATGTTAAATGTAAATATGTCAAATTCACTTTAATGTCTTAATCTTAGAAGTTTAATTAAATGACATATCTTAAGGGTCTAGATCCTAAATTGTACATGTAAAAATATAGATTAAAATGTATAATTCTTTATTTTGAACATAGATGTACATGTATGTTTGTTCATGATTAAAAGTAGATGTATGTACGTATTTTTAATAAATTCACATTTTTATATGTATAATTTGTGTATATGTTAACTATTGATCTTAATTTATCTTATAACTAAGTGTAATTAACTATATTTAATAACACATGTCTTAAGGGGAGATCCTAAATTATAAATAAGAATGTAGATTAAAATGTATATTTTATTTCATAAATGTTCATGTTGTAGATATAGATGTACATACATATGTTTTCAATATTCATGTTTAAATGTACATATTTTATTATTTTTAATGTCTTAATAATTAAAAATATATAATTAACTATATAACTCAATGACATGTCTTAAGGGGAGATCCTAAATTATACACATCTAAGAATGTAGATTAATTTGCATTTCTACCTATATGAATATAACATACATGTACATCCAAACCCTAACCCTAACCTTGACCTTAAAATTTAATTTCTAAACCCAATATTATAAATGATAATAAATACCCTAAGTCATAATCTTGAACCAAATCATAAACTTCATATGCTAAGTTCCCTTATGGTAAATTCTTAACCATGGACTTTAATATTAACCCCTAAATTTAATGCTAGAAATTATGTAAGTTCGTGTAAACCCTGACAGTGTCATAAGGTCTTAAATCTTACCCTAAAATTGAGCCTAATTACACTAAAACCCTATTTGAAAACCTAATTGAAGCCTAACTTACATAAAATTAAAACAAGTTGACCCTAATCCTAAATTGTTAAAAATTACATTTGAGATACATGCACATACATGAAGTATGACCCTTGTTTTAAATGATATATATGTAACCCAACTTGAAACCTAAACCTCGAAACATTATCTTTAGTTTTATTTTTAAAAGGGGTAAAAATTTATTCAAATAAAACTAGATGACAGAAGGCCTTAGGCCCAACCAAACAAAACACCAACCCAAAACCAATTACATTATGTCCTTTTCCACTAATTGCTCGAAAGTCCCAACAAGATCAGCAAGAAGATCATCCCTAACAGAAATATCCCAACCAACACCTTTCTTTGATGCCAGTTTTACCAAGACATCAGCCACTCCATTCCATTCCCTAGGAATATGACAGAAAAAGATCCCATCCACAAAGCTACTCAAGTGGAGAATCTTTCTAACAATAGAGGCAATTTTCTAGCTAGATTCATCTACTCTTCGGTTATTTATCATATCCACAACAATCTGAGAGTCAGTCTCACACACCAATCTCCTCCAACCAAGAGAACAAGCCCGCTCCATAGCCACCTTAATGGCCAAAGCCTCCATCATGTTATTGGATTGAAATCCTTTGTGAATGGAGAATATGAAAATAACATTGCCATCTGCATCTCTCCCAATCCCCCCCACTCCAGCCAGTCCAGGATTCCCACAGGAGGAGCCATCAGTGTTAATCTTTAGGACTGCATCAGGAGGAAGACTCCATCTCCCCACTCTACAAACCTTCCTCTTTTGTGGCTGAGATATCTTACTGCTACTAGTTCCAAATCCTTTATCCACTAATCCTAAATTCCTAACAATACAAGAATCACCAGGATCCACCGGCTTTGACATATCACATTTAACAGAGATAGTCTCTTGAAGCCTGGTTAGGATCAACTGCCATAGTTTATTGGCTCCCAAGCAAAATTTATAGAAGATTCAACGGTTACGCTCCAACCAAAGATTCCATAGAATGAAAGAAGGTCCAATAACCTAGGTGACCTGAAGGAATTAAGTTTTAATAGGGGGTCTGCCAAGGCTGTCCCAAAATTCAATAAGAGATTCGGTATGAATACAGCTATGGCAGCATACCTTCCACCACTTATGCCAGATCTCTCTAGAGAGAGGACATAAGAAGAAAACATGAGGAACATCTTCCCCATCCAACATACATAGGGGACAAAAAGAGGGTCCCTGAGACCCTCTTCATTGGAGATTATCCCAAGTAAGACACTTATTTTGCACAACCAACCATAGAAAAAAATTACATTTCGGCCAAGAAAATTTATTCCAGACCTTCCTCCACCAGGGAACCACCTAAACTACATTACATTGGCTATCCAGCTGAGCATATCCTTGGGCCACACTAAACTTACCTTTTGGGCAAGGACCCTAAGCCAGGATTTCTTTGTCTTTAGAAGAGCTGCAAAGCCTAGTAGAGAGAAGATGCGCCAGTTCAGCCCAAATCTCTGAGGAGCCCCCTATGGGCCAAATCTATGGATCCTTCCAACCAACCACCTCCATCAATCCACACCTCCGAATAGTCTTGAAGTGAGCTACCGTGGTCCAACCTATAGAAGAAAAAACCTGAAATAGAGGCAAAAGGTGGGGAAAATTGGAGAGAATAGGAAGGTGGCCATCCCAAGAGTCCTGCCAGAATAACACACTTGACCCCTCATTAAAAATATAGAAAAGGCCATACTTGATAAGAGGAGCACCCCTTTTAAGGGTGTCCCAAATAAAGGACCCCTTACCATCAAGCTCAAGTCTAGGAATATCCTGGACCTCCACTCGTGAGAAATACTTATGGGTCAAAATCTTGGCCCAATCCTGATCTTGATTCTAGCACCATCTCTAGTATAACTTTGTAGCAAGAGCTTTGACACCGACAACCATACATTTAAGGCCTAGACCCCCAGCAAACTTAGGCAAACAAACCGTGTCCCAGTTGACTAAGATCGATTTAAAGGATTGGAGATTGCCTGACCAATGGAATTGTTGTGACAAAGCATCAAAATCTTTCAAAACTCCCACGGGAGGTGTTTGCACTAAACACTTGTAAATAGGAAGAGCCTGAATCACAGTCTTGAGCAGGGTAACCCTCCCAGCAGATGAGAGCCACCTATGAGTCTAGTGACTCACTATACTAATAATATCAATCAAGAATTTCAAACCTCAAAACATTAACATTTAAGAGTAATATAAATAATTTATTAGGTACCCTTTAATTGAATTCTGTAATAATACCCCCCAAAATATAATAAAATCTTAGAATAAAAAATTAACTCTAACCATAACCAAACTCTCAACTTTAAAGTTATCTTACACTTATATGCAAATTAATCTAGGTCTAGAGGTGTTACAGATTATCTAGGTCCATGATGTATGATGTATGTTTAATTACATGTGTATAATTTTTAATGTTAAAAATAAAAAAGTATGTACAACAATAAATTTAGCTCTTCATACATTTTACAGATATGGCTTCACACGATATGCTTGATGCGGCTTCTTGTGCGACACTTGATGTAGTTTCTACTGCAGCTCCTACTACGGTATAAGTTGATGCGGTTCCTATTGTAGCACCTGATGCAGTTCCCGATATGGCTCCTCATGTAGCTCATGGTGGGGCTTATGCTACAGCTTCTGGTGGGGTTCCTTGTGTACCTCGACATAGGGCTCATCGTGTAGCTCAAGTTCCAGCTCCTGGTGCAGCTCATGTTCCAGGTCAGGCTGCACCTGCAGCTCCTGTTGGAGGTCTTGCTACATCACCTCCACACATCGATATCGATGCATTATTTGCATTTTCAAAGCATGAGGTTGCTAGACTGCAGCACTCTATATTGACCTCTGATGATGGTCTTTATAGAGACATATGTACTACAATATGTAGGAGTTTACATGATTTGATAGCTAGGTTTAGAGGTCACCATTCATTTACTCTTGCCATATTAGCTTCCATATCTAGGGAGCTTAGGGATGAGGTTTCAGGAGATGCATCATTCAATGATGTCAAGAGGGTAGCCCCCAAAGACGTCATCCAGAGAGAGCTATTTCTAGCTTATGAGGGGACACAAGGTAGGGTGAGAGGCTACAGAGTCACACGATGTAGAGACCCTATTATTGCTAGCATGATCTATCCATAATTTTTAGCTGCATATGGTTGTTATCCTAATAATGACTAAATACCCCTTTATTTTGCATAGCAGTTGTATGTTGAGTTTCGTATAGGGCTCAATGTCAACTACTTGAATATTCATGATTATTACAGATAGGGGTGTGGTCAGATCCTAGATCGTGACCAGTACTGCAGTGTAGATCATCTACCACCTGTAGATCTTAAACAGTTTTTTGGACTAAGGATGCCTCTTGTGATTCCTACACATGTTCCTATTGCAAATAGAGTCATCATTGCTTCCCAGAGGGAAGCAATTGACAATATTGGGCACATTGCATCTGTGGTAGCTAGTATCACATTAGATTCTATTGGTCATTATCTTCATAGTCAATGTCCTCATCCACTTGGTTGACCATCTTCATAGGCATCTAGTAGCACTTTAGGTGCCTCCTCTGATGATGCATATAGAGCTACTGGGCTACCACTGCCAGGCGATATTTGTGGTCTTTCAAAACAACAGACACATATGGATATGGCACTATATTTTTTGGAGGATATGTTGAACTTTATTAGCTATATTTTTGATACACAAAGGATTCTAGTACACGCAGTGATGGATGTTGTTAGACAGCATCAGAGACACGACATAGTTCCACAGACATAGGCCGCCACTCCAATGACAGATGATACACTTGTGTGTAGCTCACATCATTCAGAACCAGACTCACGACACTCTACAGATGACTCGAGCATAGGAGTTGGAGATGTCCATATCACAGCTGAGGGCCTTGATGATTTTGGTGAGCAGTTGCGAGGCCTATCTAAGATTGATACTAGTTCAACCCTGGGTCTTTCATCATACATGGACCTATTATTTGGACCTGGTAGCACTAATTCTACACTAGATGTACCCAGCCAGTTACACAGTCCACTTCACTCAGATTTACTAGCAGTTGGACATCGAGTTTCAGGCTCAGGTGCATCAGTAGATGATATGATGGAGTCTGCTGATCATCCTCCACCTCTGGAGATCGAGGTACATATATAATTTATTTTTAATTTTAAATATACATGAAATTAAAAAATATGTTCATTTATTGAAAAATTTAGTTCAGATATATATGTAGATATTTAATTTAATGTTTAACTCATAATAAATGATGTAGGCATAGGTCGCTGAGCACATGGTTACACATACTATTGGTTCATGGCATCATATACATGAGAGAGATGATTCTATTGAGGCACCTGGTAGTGCTCAGGTACTTGAGTTTTAAATAGTTTGTTTAAAATTATTTAAATATTTTGAAAACTAGATATATATCTATATATATATGCAAATTTGTATTTAATTTGAATGTATATGTACATGATGCACGTATGTATATATGTATATATATTTGCAGGGCTTGGTTGATGTACCTCGATGAGAGGATGTATAGGAGACTCGATCAGAGGGTCATTCTATTTGTATGCATCTTGAGGGGTCCTTCTAGTAGTAGATCAGATTTATATATTTTTTGATGCATATATATTGGAGGTCCAGTTTACATGTACACATGTGTATTTTAGTTCCTTGATGGCATCCATGTACTTTCACTATTTATTTGATTATTGAGTATTTCAGTATTAGATACCATCACATGTACGTATATATGAGTTTTTATATTTTGCTACATACGTATATTTATTCAAGATTTATAGTTTGCATTTCAGATACATAGAGATATATTAGATCTGTAGATGTTTATTCTTGAGACGTGTATATGTGTACAAGTTGACAAATGAATTTAAATTATTAAATTCATCCATGGTACAATTAATTTAAATTATTAAATTATATAATTTTATAATAAACTAAATTTGATAATTAAGATCTTATGATCGTACAATTAAAAACACATTTAATTCAAGATGAAATTCAATAGTTTGAAAAAAAGTTGATATTTAAGAATTGTAACATAGATAAGGAAATTGTGTGAGTTTGAAATTGTAACATAGATAATGAAAGTGTTGAAGTATAAAAAATACATAGAGGGTATGCAAGACAAGCAAGCAATGTTTGAAGTATGTGATGCAATCCCTAATTTGTGTCCCAAGGAACTAATTGGTTTTGGAGTTCCTGGGAAACCTATTGGCTAGCGTTCAAAGGAAATCAGTGTGTTCATGCAAGGGCCACCTTTCTTCTACTATAAGAATGATGCTTTTGCATTGAAGGATATTTGCAAGACAATATTCGAACAATTTAATAGTGTTGAACCAGAGTTGGTGGACTCAATGTTCTTTTTAGCTTCTAGAAGAGCAAGAGGGTATGTGCATAACCTTCCAATAGAAGAGCGATTTCAACCAGAACCTCTCCCCCCATGAATATTTAGGAAGCACTTCTGCAAATAAAAAAGTATTGGCCTTCATGGGATCAGATGACAAAAAAAAATTCCATAGACTCAAGATGATGTGGCACTGTCCTTATTGATGAACTGAGAGTTATGATTTATAATGCATGAGGGCAATTGCAAGATAGTGCGCAGAAATATATACTTCAAAAGTGTGAAGAGTGGAATTTGGTATGGGTGGGACCAGGTGACCTCATCCCTCTAGAGCTCCATGAGATAGAGCTTGTATTAAAATTTGATAGAGATCACACTCATAGAACTTCTTGTCCGACTGACTACTTGTGTTGTTTGTGTGATTCATTCCAAACAGATACAGTTGCATAGCATTTATCAGTCTTGAAAGCATTATATCCTGATGGCGTTAGAGTACTTTCTCTATTTTTTGTTATTGGTGGAGTAGAAGTTGCTCTTCATCAATTTGGAATACATTTAAGTTGTGTTGTATCTATTTTAAATTATGAGTATCCTCACATTGTGATGGAAGTGAGAGAAATAATGCACTCAAAAGCCTCAGCTAGTAATTTTTCCTGATCAATGTGTAGGCTCATTTTTTTGTAAATAACTCAACGTTAATAGACTACCTGAAAAATAGAAAATGATTTTAACCAGAATAGAATGTTCTCTACTAATTTTAAATTGTCAAATCAAAGGATTACATACCCTAACTAAGACTAATAATTTTTTTCGTTTTCAAATTAATTTTATAAAGGTCTACAATCATAAAATACTTTTTTTTTAACGAGAGTTCAATTTTTAGTCGTCCAACAAATTTTTTTAAACCGACTCTAAAGTGGTTTTTTGTGGAAACTTATCGTAATAATAATGTTTCTGATCTTCTTTAACGAATGGTTTTTAATTATAACTTTTGGAGGACCTCCATGGGATTAGAAAGTATGCGTTTTGTTTTACAATGATACAAAATCACCATATTTATTGTTTGCAACTACTTGAATTTCCTTGGAACTTTTTAAGGTGGAGTATTATTAAATTCATCCATGGTAAAATTAATTTAAATTATTAAATTATATAATTTTTTAATAAATTAATGAAAATTAAGAACTTATGATCATACAATTAATCTAAACACATTTAATTCAAGATTAAGTTCAATAGTTTGAAAAGAAGTTGATATTTAAAAATTGTAAATGAAATTATGTAAGTTCAATATAACTTCTAGCCTATTTATATCAAGTTGTTAAATTATTAAATTCATCCATAGTACCATTAATATTATAGTTTTTAAATAAACTAATGATAACTAAAACTCAGATATTCAGATTAAAAACACAATTTCACCAAAGTTGATATTCAAATTATTATAAAATAAATATCAAAGGTCTAATCAACCATGATGTACACTTATAACATCCAATATTTTTTCATGATCTTCACTGTCTAGTCTCCACTTGCAACGTACACGCTTAAGTTTGACTGGATGCAGACAAAGCCCTATAGCAATGACCAGGTGGCTATATTGTAAAACTTTGTTGTTAGGTTAATAATCAACAAAGTGTATTCCATGTTGGACTATTTTCTCTTGCTTCAAATATGTTCCCTCTATCACAACAGAACCTGTACCACAAATTTAAGTGTTTTAAAATTTGACAAATATGAAGTTACCTAAATATATATATTTATTTAAATATATATGTGCAGATACATGTATATGTATAATTTACCTATGGGGAAAAACATTCCATCACTTTCTTCAGGGTCATATAATTTTTTCCTCTGTGCAGTACATCACAATAAATAATAACTGACACATTCATGATTTCCAGGCTCATCAATCACTGTAAAGACATCTCAGGCATAACAAGTATACATGAATGCATGTGTACAATATATATAAGATAGTTGAAATCGATAATTAAATAAAAAGTTGAGATTAATTTTTATGATACTCACCCACTTTTACCAATCCAAAGATATTATTATAATCATCAGAAATCAATGGAATATCATCAAAATTTTCATCTTCTTTATCAAATGTATCAGTAACATCAAGTGGTACCGAAATCCATGCACCTGTATATCCATGTGTTTGATTGATGCATTCTTCATAGTTTTCATCAATGCAACTGTCACAAAAACATGAGTATTCTCTTGTCTTCAATGTCCAATTGCAATTATCTGTACTCATGACTGAATGTAAGGAACGTGTCTTTTCTAACCTCTTGCAACCATGCATGTTTTTTCTATTGATACCTAAAAGTTCGTTAAATTGAAAATATAAAAAAATTAAATTTAAACTTCAATGAATTCAAAAATAAAACTTAACAATAAAATTTTGTAATTTAATTGTGCATAAAAGTTAAATAGACATACACATTCATACCTGTTATCTCCTAGAAGACTCTATATGGTGTCTATTGACTCATTGTTGATGATGTCTCAACCTCATCTAATGAAAAATGAGTCTTACACCATTCAAAAACATCATGTGCATCATTTACAAAAACTCCCTGATAATTCATTTGATACTTTCACAAAGCACATTTAATGCAAGCTCTAGCACCATCATGTTCACCTTTTCCATGGCCACTCTCAAAGAAATTCCATATGTGTTTTATATTCTCATTGTGCTGATATCTACACAATGCATAAAATGGTCTAGATGATTTAAACTGTGTGGCACATCCATCAGACGAAACATAATGTTTATCAACATTTATGTTTCTTTTTTTCAAATAAAAAAGAACGTATTGAAGCAATGTTCTACATAGTGAATGTCATGTTCTTTATCATCACTTATATAAAAATGATATTCCTTTATAATTACTCGTGCTTGAACTGTACTCTGAACACCATCCAAATCTAACTGTGCATGTCTATAAAAAACATGTACCATAATAGTGACCTGCTTATTAAAGTAATAATCTGATTAAATTTCTTTCTGATGAACAAATGAATAGTTTTATGCAAAATCAACAACTGATACAATTGTTCCAAGTGGAAAATTATCTCTTAGAGTTTGAAACTGTTGTTCTTTCCACTTTGCAAAAAATGCATGACAAATATAAGGTTGAATCAATTTCTTAAATCTCTCCATTAATGTTAGAACAAGCAACTCCTCTTCAACATATTTCAACCTTTTTGTTTCTTTCCCCAACTTTGTTTCATTGATGACATACTTGTAACTTTTGCAATTCAATATTTTTGTTACATCAATATTTTCAGTTTTAAAAGGAAATAGAGCCAATTCACCACATGTTTCACATAATCCTTTGATGCAATTTATTTGACCAGTTGGATCATCTATGTTGTCACACAAAATGGATGATATAAACTCACTTCTCCTACTAGGAGGAGGAGCATGAAAACCATATGTTTCTTCTACAAACTTTTGAAATACCTGATAGTGGAGATCAAACTCAATATGATGACGACAACAACACATTTCAAACACTTTGTTTGACCTCACAAAGTATGGCTTCAATTTTTCAAACAATGTTTGCCCAACTTTTACATTAGGATGTTGACTACAAAATGACACATATAACTCATGCTGTGTTGTGTCCAACCAATGTTTTGTATGATGTTCATATTGACTAGGTGCAATCCTATGCCTGATAATGTCTCTATTATTTGATGAAGGACAAGTGTTATCAATCCAAAATGATATGATTAATTTTTTTAATAACTCTTCAATCCTATCAGAATGAGGTGCTCTACACATGATTGCCCAATCACCCTCCATAGTACTATCATCCACAATTAATCTTCTCTTAACATATTCTCTAATTGTTTTCCTACTAAAACCCATTTCAGACGAAATTGAAGATATTTGTCTATTTTGGGTCATATTCTTACTTACAACAGACATCAACATCACTTTTCTTGCCGTAGACTTATCTTTAGTTCGAGAGTGTTTTCCTATGTTTCTCAAACCTAGTTTAACATTTTCAATCAAATCAGTTTGCATGTTAGAAAATCTTCTCTTCTTTGATGTTGTGTTTACACTTAACAATTTCAATGCCTCTTGCAACTTTTTTTTTGTAAGAAAAAGTGAAAGAAAATGAGCTTGTTCAACTTTTTCAGTATTATCAAATTGAGTCATAATTTGTCTTATCTTCTTCTTCATTGACCTTCTCTTAGAAAAACTTAATGGTTGAACACTAACTGCAAGTTTTCTCAATTTATCTACATCCATTTTAAGTAAATGATCTAAATTCTTATGAGAAATACCATACTTTATAGACTAAACAATATTTAAGAGTTCATCCATACTAGTTCCTACAACTGATCTTGACCCTTCTCTGATTTCTGTTAATGGAATTTCTACAGGGACCGATCTTGAGCCTTCTCCAACATCCATTATTTGAGATTCAATAGGGAAGGATTCTGACCCTTGTCCGACTTTTGTTATTTGAACCTCTGTAGGGACTGATCTTTAACCTTCTTCAACATTCATTTTTTGAGATTTCGTAGGGAGTGTTCCTGACCTCTCTCCCATAGGCACTACTTCTACTTCTATTGAGCCTTCTTCAACATTTCCTTTACCTTGTTTAATTTGATGATAACATGACACAGTCTTCTGAATATTTCTGTGTTTTGCTTCATCATATCTTTTCCTTGCATATTTGTTTTTCCTTGCTCTGTTGTTTCCCATTATAAAATTTTTTAAAAAAAAATTTATCCCTTGGCTCAAGATAAATTTCGCGCAATAACCAAATAAAAAAAATCACTGTACGGATTTTTCTGTCATTGTCAGTACTTTTAAATTATTTGACAAAAATCAATAGAATGCAGTTATCCGCAACAAGGCATAAATATTTTTCATTATATGACTAAAATCTATGAGTCACATTCTTTACAAGTAGAAAAGCACCAAATCCTTCTTAAGCCATCATTGAATCACAAACAAATAACATGGTATGAATACTAGAATGTTTGTCCTAAAAAATAAATTTTTCTTTCTTATAAAATATATAATTGTTTTGTCTCTCTAATTCTTTCATTCTTATTGTAGGACTAGAAAAATGGGTTAAATGCATAACATACTATGAGAAATCACAAAACTCAATCAACATACATGAGCACCCACTAGTCTACCATGAAAACCAAACTAATCAAAAGAAGCAAACACAAGGTTAGAAACCCCCTGTTTCATTTGTAGCTCACATTTCCTTCTTTCTTCTGCAAATGATGTAGCTCCAAAGTTTCCTAAAATGCAAATTTTTGAATGTTTTGAGTGATTTAGAGTGTTTCCTAAGGTCTTGGGATGCAATGCAAGGTGTGGAAGTGCAGATTAGGGTTTTGGAACCTAGAATGAAACACCTAATTACCAAGTGCACCCTAAGACTACCAAGTGTGCCCTGAAACTACCAACTATGCCCATGAAGTGTGCAATTGGTAAAACAGGGTTGTAGTTGATAAAAGAGGTCAAAACTTGATAATTAAGATGTGTGTATGCAAGATATGAGTATTTTTGATATTTTTAAGTGTTTAGGGATGTTATGCAATGTGAGGAAATGTTAAATGACCTAGGGTTTTGATATGCAAAGTACAAATGTCCTAGGGATGTTATGCAAGTGCAAATGCAAGGTGTCATTTTGAAGGTATGCAAGATGAAGATTATGATGTGCAAAATGAAGGTTAGGGTTATGTTTTGGACTTGGTAAGGATGTTGAAGGTAGGTGTATGCAAAGTGGACTATGCAAGGGATGGTTTCCTAGGGTTGATAATGATGTTTAGGCTATGTAAAATGAGGATAGGTGATCAAGAAGACAAGTTGGTTGATGGACAATTTGATAGGGTTTGATAGTGAAAATGATGCTAGGGTTTGAAAAATGCAATATGAGGGGGAAATACCACTAGGGTAAGTCAAAAATGACATTTAGGAATATGATTATGCTAATGATAGCTAGGTATACATAAGGTTTTTTGAACTTAGGTTAAATCTTTACAAGGTATTAACCTAAGATTTTAACGTTATGACAATAGACTTTGGATCTTGACCAAAAAAATGACAAAAAAAGATAGGCCAAAATGAAAAAACCAAATCTACCTTGACATAGGTAGCAGTTGGGAAGCTGGGTTGAAACTAAGGCAATTCTAAGAGCTATGTTTTCCAAATTTTTTGTTGAAAAATGGGTCAAACTTTACTAGTGCGTCTATAGAGAGATCCGTAAAGGCCCAAATGCTAAAACCTTAGCATTAAGCTTTTGAGTCACCTATGGAGGTACACCAAAAAATTAACATAATTCAACTTACGATTTAGGAGATCTAGGTACCTGTAGTTAGCCTAAGCGACTACTAGGTCTCTTTCCCAAATTGGTGTCGTTGTTGGTGAATGCATTGATAGGCTCCGTGAAAGGACTGAGATTGTTTTGGCGTAGTCATTTGCACTGTTTTTTATTTCAATAAAAATAGCTTCTCATATTTCTAACAAAATAAAAGTTTATCGTTTAAATGCATTATTCATCTTCTTCTATTTTAAAATATATTATATAATATATATTTAACAAAAACAAAGGTATCTATGTAAATATGTATATGTATCATTATTACTATTTAATATAATTATACCTAATCTATTTAACCTATTATTAATTTTTACTTGAAAATAATAAATAAAATATATTACTCTTAAAATACATCTAAAATAAAACATGTCTTATAATATATTTTTTCTTATTCAAACATAAATATTTTCTTATTATGTTGATATTCACTCAAAAGGAGATTTAAATTTGAAATATTAGTAATATAACAATGTTCTAAAAGCTTCAAAAATAATTGAAATTCTTAAATATAAATTTATTCAATTAAATAGGTTGCATTAATTCTTATGTTTATAATAATTTAATTAAAAAATAATTTACAATTAAAATGTATACTTATTAATTATATTATAATGAATGTAAATATTTACAATAGTTATATATAGATCACTACTCCAAATGATAATTAAAAGATAATATAGATAAAAAAAATGTCATCTAACAAACTTAAACTCGTAATATTAAATGATTCATAATAACATATTGTTTAATTTAAATATATAATTGTTTGATATGTTATAATTGACATAAAGAAAAAATAATAATGTGAGAGAGAGAGAGAGAGAGAGAGAGAGATGTGGTTTGGTAGGGTTGGGGGTGGAAAGGAGATAGAAAGAGAGAATATGCAAAGGGAAGAGAAAGATAGAGTAAGGGATTGAGAAGAAGAGGGATATGGAGATGAAAGTAAGAGATAAACAAATATAGTGAGAATGAAATATATAACTAAGAGAAGGTAGAGAGGGAGATATAGAGATAGAGATGGATAAAGGGAGAGATGGAGAAGAAATATGGATATAGAGGAGAGGTGTATGTGGAGAAGAAAAGGGATAGGTGATGAGAGAAGTGAAAGGGATAGACAGAGATGGAGGGATGTATACAAAAATGAGACACAAGTAAATAGTGTTTGTGTGTGTGTGGGAGAGGGAGAGAGCAGTGAGGGAGAGACACATTCAACGAGATAATTCAAAATGAATGCTCAAAATGATGTGTAGGACATCTGAAATGATGGTTAAAGTAGTCAAGATGAGGGTTGGGTATGCAAAGATGCAAGATGGAAGATGCAAAGTGATAATTTTTGAGGTGAAATGCAAAGGATGCAAGCTTAAATGCTAATGATTGCAATGTGAATATGGGGATACTAAAAAGGTGCTATATGAAGTCTATATGATGCAAGTATCAAGCTCAAACTATGAAGAATGCAAGTGGATGCTATGCAAGAGTGAAATCTATGTTTTGCCAAGCATGTTTAGGAGCACAAGTTGCCATGTTTTCCAAGGTTTGAATGTATTGAACCAAAGTTTGTGATGTTTTGACAATGTTTTATATTTTGACAAGGTTTTGCAAGTTTCCAAGGTGTAAATTTGAATGTTGGATTTTATCTTGATTATGTTTTACACACACACAAGACACATTAAGACAAGAATAACTGTTGCTAAAAGTGAATAGTCACACCACAACCTAGGCTTTAGGACTGTATCCACTGAATTCCTACTTGAACCAAAGTTCAGTTGCGCTTATCCAGAGCAAACAACTTAGGACATTGGCACCACAGGCTCCCCCTTACAAGGCACTCACTTCTCGGGGCTACCAAGATCTGCTTCCCAAGGGGCATGACTTCCCAAGGGACTGTTGTCTCTACTAAGGACCGCGAGAATGTAGGATGTCGTCACGGGCATGGGTGACCCCTTGAGCTTGTGGATAGAAAGGATTTTGGCCACTAAAGCATGGTTTTTAGTAAGGGCATTTTGTTCAGGAAGTGAGTGATAAACTTCCTCAGAAGGTCTCCCAGCCCCGAGAACCAGGGTTTGACACACCACAAGGGTACTAGAGGAGAGCTATCACTTAGCAATACTGTCGACACAATTTTCATCGTAATTGAGTTTTATATAGTGGCTGGAACATTGACCTGGCTTTTGGCCTATTACTGCTCTAAGGTCATCCCCTAGCACACCCAATATCGAGTATCTTGGTCCAAGGCAGGCCTCCTATAGAAGTTACATGGATTTCTCTTACACCCAAGATCCATGAATGGTGAGGGGAGAGGATACGTCCAATGCAACTCCTAGGGATTTAAACACTGTAAACATGCCAAGAAGAAAATAAAAAGTTCATTTTAAGCACCAAATGAAGTGTTATTTAATGTAACAAATCCACACACATGGTTTTGACAAACACAGAATGGTCTTCGACAACGTCCTACAAAGAAAACATTAGTAGTTTACAGTTATGATCATGTCTTCATCCCACAATTGCCACATGCTACAAGGAGACCATTAGTAACACAAAATCATCTAATCTATGTTCTAGAAGGAAATGAAAATCTTAGATTATTTCTTTATAGAAATTGAGAATTCATAAAGAGTTATGGCACATTTATTTTTATTGAATGAATTTGATTTGAAAATAAAATTAAATATTTTTCATTAATTCAAGTTATAAATTAAAAAATTAAATTAAATGTAACTGCCGAGATAATTAAAGTGAGATAAGTAAAACTAACATGTAACCACACTTTAAAAGTATCTAGTTTGAATCTATTTAACTTCAATGTATCATTTAAACAACTTCACTAATGAAAGAAAGAAAGAAATAATTTAGATGTTCAATTTTTTTTTAACAAATTCAATATTTTAAAAAATGAAAAATTAATAAGAATATACATTTCTTAACACCATGAATGTGTTACTAATTTTTAATTTAACTTCAATGCATCCATTAAACAACTTCACTAATGAAACAAATAAATAAATAATTTAGATATACAATTTTTTTTATCAAATTGTGAACGAACATAGGAAATATTGATGAAAGCGTGAACGAAGATAGGAAGAACATTAATTTGCAAATATTGAGAAATCTCTCACCTGCCTTTGATTTATCTATGGACAAAATTTGTGGCAAACATAGGCTTGCAATGCACTATCAGGTTGATGCCAAATACGGAGATTGATGGCACAAAATGATGTCTATGATGGTAATTTGCAATCAATGATTGAAATGCAAGACATGGTGGTTTTTGTTTCATGGATAGAATGATGTTTCATGCATGTAGACACAGGTCCCATTTCTGATAAATTTTTTGATTTTTTGACTGTTCGCACGAACATGAAAAATTTAGGCATGTTAGCGTGAACATGGTCACTTAATTTTTTGACCGCTATGAAATTGGAATGGGCATGTTCACCGGAACACATGTTCACACGAACATTCTTAATATGTTTGTGTGAACACCATGTTCGGGCAAACGCCCAAAATTAAGAAAATTTCAACCCATTTTTCATAAATTTTTTATTTTTTGCTCTTTTGACTCCCATAATTGCAGGAGAATGATCTCCTACTATAAAATAAAAAATGTCAAAATGTGCTGCTCGAAACAAGCTTTCCAATAACTATAATTTTAATACATATTTTAGTCATTAAGACTTTCAAATATGAGTTTAACTCATTATAGGTTCATTACCGGTTCATTATCGATTGAACATCAACTGACTTCAACACCTCAGGAAAATTAGTAAATTAGTTCAATTTTTTTTTGAAAAATATGTAGGCACTAGCTTATTGAGATACCTTACTATTAAAAAAAAAAAAAAAAAGGTTTATGATAAATTGACTTCAAATTATCTGTGTCAAACGGAATGTATGTCTGAATTACGATTCATGTCACTTCAAAACTTCATAAACTATACAATATTCAACAAAAATAAATCAAACCAAATGCAAAAACTGGATATTGATGTTACAAATCGAACACCAAAAGAATTAGTTCATTATCATTTCTAGAAAAAAGTTATGTGTGTCAAACAGATTGTCACTCTTTAAAATATTGAATTTTATTATGTACCGCTTTTCGGAGGAGATAAAAAAATTTGGCATAATTTTTTTTTTTAATATTAAAAAATATAGTTACAAAGTAGGAACAAAGTATTCAAAATCACTAGTTTATGTCATCTTGAAATTATGTATAGTTTTGGAGATATAGTCACTTGAACATGACATTTGTTGCAAAAATATTGATTTCAGTGTCAAAGTTGGTGAAAAAGTGGAACCCATTATTGTGGGATCACCAACTATCATATAGGTCCTAGATGAACCTAAAGAAGAACTAGAAAAAGAACCACCCTTTCTCGATTGATTCATTCATAAGCTAGAGCCTAAAGTGCCAACACATTGTGAGTTTGATATTTTAAATGATTTACTCAATGTTAACATCAAAATCCCTCTTTTACAAGCTCTTAAGGATGTGCCAGTATACAATAAGATGATACGAGAACTATGTACCAAGCAACAGAAAAAGAAGGATAAAAAAATTGTTCAAGTTATTAGACAACTTGCTGAATTAATGTTGGGAAATATCAACATCCCAAAATATGCAGATCCTGGTAGCCCTGTCATCCAGGTAAGTATTGGTACAATTGTTATTCCTAATACACTTGTGGATTTAGGTGCTGCTATAAAGTAATGACAAATGAAACAAAAATAAAATTATCCTTGAAGGGACTTAGAATTGCTCCTACAGTGCTTCAAATGGCTGATCGATCCTTAGTTAGACTAGAAGGGGTTATAGAAGATGTCATTATTTCCATTGGTAGTTGGGAGTATCCAACCGATTTTATGATCCTAAAGCCCAAAGCTAAGTTGGGGGGATATCCTCTCATCCTTGGAAGACCCTAGTCAGTAGCAACCAATGCCCACATTAATTGTTAGTCAAGTAAGATGATTATTTCTAATTGAGAGAAAACATTAGAGTTGACCCTATATCCTCCTGCTCAACCATTATTAGACATCAAGGACCCAACTTGGGTCGATAGTGATTCAGATGATTATGTTCTAGTCCTTACCATTAAGCAAGTACAGTATTTTGAAAACCCAACTGATGAGGTCCTCTTAGTGAACTTTCTTCTAGATAGGTATGAGTCTAATGATATCCTAGAAACTATGGTTTTCCCTTCTCATGTGACTATTGACTATCATTTTGGAAATTTTTCTGTAGTTGGCAATCCTTGATGCATTCAACGTTTTTGCATGTTACATCAACTCCTACCACATCAATGTTTATATAGCCCATTATTATCTTTAGAAAAACTAGAAACATCATCAAGACCTACATCATTAGAACCTATGGAAATCCTACCCGAGCGTACCCTAATATTAATCTATAATTAACACCAGTTCAAGTTAAGGATCTCATAAGTATGCTTAAAGAACATAAAAACACTTTTGCATGGGAATATCAAGACATGCATGGTATTCATCCTGACACTTGTACCCATCACATTTATATTGAAGAGTGGAGTTGCCCAGTTCAAAATTTATCCAATTTTAGATAGTAGATGGGTATCTCCTTTGGTTTTCATTTGAATGAAAAATGGTAAGTGACATATTTGTGTTGATTATTGAGCTTTAAATAAGACTACTAAGAAGGATAATTTTCCATTACCCTTTATTGATCAAGTCTTGGATACTCTTGTAGGGAAGCAATTCTTGTCCTTTTTGGATGGATTCAATGGGTACAATTAGATTCACATTGCCCCAGAAGATTAGGAAAAAATGACCTTTACTTGTCCATGGGGAACCTTTGCATACAATGTTCTTCCTTTTGGGTTATGTAATGCTCCTGCGACATTCCAATGTGCAGTATTAAGCATCTTTGCAGATCTAGTTAATGATTGTGTAGAAGTCTATATGAATGACTTTACTATTCATGGAAATACCTTTGAAGAAGCTAAAGATAACTTAGAGAAAGTCCATAAGAAATGTATTGACACTAATTTGTCTTTAAGTCATGAAAAATGTCATATGTTGATGATAGATGGAATTGTCTTAGGTCATTTAATCTCATCAAAATTTATAGAGGTTGATCCAAAAAAGATCCAAATAATTCAAGACCTCCCAACACCTTCGACAAAAAAAGATGTTCAGAGTTTCCTTCGTCATGTCGGATACTATAGGAGATTTATTCAAAACTTTACTAAAATTGCTTCTCCTTTGTTTGCCTTATTAGCTAAAGATATTGTTTTCACGTGGACCCCCAAATGTCAAGAGGCCTTTCAAACCATAAGAAAAAATTGGTAACTACTCCTATTCTTAGAGGTCCTAATTGGGAACTTACAATTCCATATTCACACTGATGCTTTTGTAAGGTCCCTCCTCGCACATACTTATTAAATATGAATTTCTCTATTACATCTGTTGTAGGAGATTTGAATGGATATGAAGTAATGTTTTATGTTTTGATGACCTAATGAAAAATGAGATCAGCTAATACATTCATGTTTTAAATATTTAGTGATTCAAGAACAAACTACATTATCTCGACTCTTTAAACATTAAAATTTCACTAACAATGATGCAAAGTGTTTTCACCTGATGATAAGGGTGTTGATTTTGGTACCTTGATAATTAAGTTTTATGCTTTCAGATAGTTCAATATTTCTTAAATGGTGATGTTTATGATGTTGGGTATATAATGCATGCCTAACAATGATTATTCTAGTATTTTAATATGAATTAATGAATAAGTTATGTTATTTTGATTTTGTGATTTCTGATGATAACTGTGAGTAGAAATGAATTAAAATGTTAATTATATGAAAGATTCATGTTTTGATTTATGTAACTATCCAGATAAGTTTTTAATATATGTAGGTGATTTTCTTGAACTACTAATGTGTGCAATTAGTGTGCAAGATATTTAACCGAGAAATCAAATGGAAAGATGAGACTGAACCCCTTGCTATTTGTGTTAAATTGCATTGTCATTGTTTGAATGTTGTTATATAGTCTTAAAATTCTCCTAACTTTTGATTGGTTCCTATTAAGTCTTTAAGGTCTAAAAATATTAAATTTAAGTACCCTAGGGGTAAGGATATGGGTTGGGAGTACTTTCCACCCCCTTAGCCTCTTTGGTTGACTTTTAGGGTCACTCAAAAACTCCACTTTTGGTGGATTGAAAAAAATGATTGTCTCTTTTCTTGAGTTGGTGATTAAAACTTCATCTTGAGGTTACCTGAAGTCTAGTTGAGTTAAGGATCATACTTAGAGGCATTTTGGAGGAGTTTTGGGGTTGTTACCCAATCTCTAGTTTTAGAGAAAGTTTGAAGATTGAAGAAAGAAAAAGGAAAAGCTCTTCTCAACTTAGCATTTTACCATAACTTTTGTGAAGGTAGGAGTTCTTCACTCTTTTGAATTTGTTTCCTCATGATGTTCATTCTTGAATCATGCATATGGCATTGTGTTGTTCTTTTTATTTCTTGCTTGTGTGTTGGGGTTGATTTGGAGGGATCTTAACTTGTTCTTGATGTTATTCTTATGCTTTCCTTGATGTATTGTTTTGAGGGGATTTCATGGGGATTGTTTTAGCATTACTCACCCTTGGATAGGGAAGAATTGGCCATGTATGGGGGAAGGGCCTTAGTTGGACCTCAATGGTGTAGAGTCTCCTCTCATGGTGAGAAGAGGGAAAGAGGGTAGGGTGTTATGGGCCCCTACTTGTCATCACATACCTTGGTTGATATTGTGAGTTCTTGAATATGGAAAGGAATGGAAATCCTTGTTGTATTGGCCTCAAAAGGGCTTGTAGAAGAATGGAAATTCTTGATTTTTAGCCCTGAAAAGGCTATGTTATGGTATGGTGATTAAGATCTTCCATTGGGAAAATCCACCTTCCCCTAGTCAAGTTCAATGTTTGGACCTATTGTGTAAAATTGGGTTGGGAATGCATGCTTGAACTATTCATCAAATATGTTATTTTACCTCTGGGTTAGTTCTTGTCTTTCCCATGATTCCCTTGATGCATTGAAGATATTGGAAAAGGACCTCTTGTGAAAGACCCAGAAGAGAACTCAATGGAATTGTAACATTATGTAAAAACGTATTTTAAATTTTGATGTATTGCCAAGGATGTCAGGTTTTCTTACTGGTTCTTTCCTGATGGAGCCTTGAACTAGGTTGATTAATAGAAGAGAAAATATTGAGTAATGTTCTTGCATATGAGTTTATGGCTTTGTTTTCAATTTTGCATATGCTATTTAAAAAAAAAAAAAAAAATCAAATGTGATGATGTTCTCTCTTCCTGCAACATTTGTATGTCTTGTAATCGTATTGATTTGTATTGGATTAATTCAATAGAATGATGATATACTATTAGAGGATATGACTATTTAAATTTGTGATTTACATTATAGTAAAAGTAAAATTTATATCTTGTAAATTGTATAATGATGAAAGAACGAAATGATTAATCTTAAGTCTATTTTGTGTGAATGTCCAATAAGAGAACAAGTGCAATTTAAATTGGGAATTTTAACCTTTGGATTGAGTTCATCCCATATGATAAAACTTCTTGGTTTCCTACCTTCTTATCGGAATATTAGAAATTATAGCTCCTAGGTGATATTATCAACTTGATAGTGTTTGTTTTCAAATTAGGACCCAGTTTAAAAGTTACCTTAAAAAAAAATGCTCAAACATTCACCTACAAGATTTATTTTGTATGAGGAAATTTTAATTCCTCCTTGGAATAGAGGATATTCCTTGTTAGATTCCATTATGAACCCTTGTTGTCCTATTCATTTACTATTTTTAAATTATAAAATAATTCTCAATACACAAATTTAATTCTACCTTTATCTTCTTGCAAACCACCTAACAAACTTCATGTCCTTACCCCATTAAATGGAAAGGAAACCCTTTTGTTTCAAAATAGGTGTAAGCTTTGGGAATGGCAAGCAAGTCATTTCAAAATAAAATAAAATAAAATAAAACCAAATGGATACTAAGCAATTAAATGCTCTTACTTTAGACCATCCCCCTATTTACCTCCCACTTTAACATTTGATTGGTGGAGGAAGCTTGTTGACTTGCAGGCCTACGCATTCCCTTACCATAGTACCTTCTAAATCTACTTGTTTTGAAGGGAAACTTAGTTTGACTCCCTACCAACTTGCTCCACCATTCATGCTTAGCATGCATTCTCCTTGGGAAGCAAAATCTGCAACATGAGAAATGCCAGGCCACTTGGGCCATGTGGTACACTTGGGAGGTGTGAAGAAAAAAGTCATTTGGGGCTATCTTAGTTTAAAGTCTTTATCTCATTCCTTATACCTCCCTTAAGTCTCCGAATTAGTTTTTTTTTTGCCCAACCAACATAATTGTTAGACATGGGACCATGTGAAGCCTTGGTCAGCACTTGGGATTGCTGTAATCAACATGCAGATCACCTTGGTGTTTGATGGAGGTTAGATGGAGGACGTGATAGCCTAGGGTAGATGTTAGCATTGTATTAAGATGTTAGTTTTAAGTTAGTTGATATGTTAAACAAAGTTTAGGGAGTTTAGAATGTTAGTAAGTTTGGTTAGTATTGTTTAGGTTGGTTGGTTAGGATGTAGGTAAGTGTTTTAAATTTAGTTTTTAAAAATTTATATAGTTTGAAATTTAATTAATTTAAATTTAAGTGACTTTTAGTATTAATAAAATGAAATTATTATTAGTTTAAATTATAATATTATGTTAGCTTTAATTAAAAATTAGATTCCAAATTAATGCTAGTAAAAGTTTAGTTTATGGAAATTTAGTTTTATTTGTTAAGAAAGTTAATTATTATGTTTCTTTTTAATATAAAGTTATTTTACTACAATTTAGTTTAGATTTTAGTTTATGTTTTTGCATATTAGTTAACTAGTAGATATTAGTTAGATTAATAAAATGTTTGATGTTTTAATTAAAATTTAAGAAATTAGATAGTGTTAGAGTGTTAGTCAAGTTGCATTATTTGAATTATTATGTAGTCTTAGTTAGAGTAATAAGGGTTCTGTTATGTTAGTTAAGAATCAAGTCGAGTTATTGGATGCTAGGTGTTATTTTACTTAGAGGGTTCTTTTTATTTCAAATGTCTTGAATAATTAGAGTAATAATTACTTATATTGTTATTAAAATAATTGAATTATATTGTATTAATATTTGGATCAAATAATGTTATGACTTTCCTATTCATGCTACTTTAAGGTAGTTGCAAATTATGTTTTCTAATAGATTTAGTAGATGGTTGGTTTATGTATAAGTTATTGAAAAGTATATGAAAAGAAATATATTGATTAAAATTAATGTTTAACGAGATACATGTTGAAATCAATTAAATAATGAATATTCAAATTTAAGGATATATTCATACTTATCAATTATAAACTTAAATGGAATGTCAGGACATTGTTAGGAGAACCCGTATCTATTTTACATGATACCTTTACTTTGGCTTATGGAAACTAACAGATCAAACCTAGTAGATTTAAATTATTATAAAAAAAAATTGTTGGTGTGTTTTTGCCCCAATTTTTGGGCATGACAGCTTTTGACTTCTCAATGAGAGCAGTACTTGGACAAAAGGAAGACAATCTCTTCTATTCAATCTACTATGTCAACAAGAACTTCACTAGCGCCAAGGTAAACTATAAGGTAACTGAAAAAGAATTTTTAGTTGTTGTTTATGCTATTAATAAATTCTGACACTAAATTACTAGTTATAAGGTGTTTGTTCATACTGATCATTCAACAATTTGATTTTTGATGAATAAACTTGCAGTAACTGGTAGGGTTATTAGATGGTTTCTTTTATTACAAGAATTTGATGTCACTATACTTGATAAGCCTAGTTGAGAAAATTTGGTTTTAGATTTCTTTTCTGGATTATCATAGTTTAATAGTGAAGTTATTCCTGTTGATGATTCATTCCTTGATGAACACCACTTTGCAATCTTTGCCAACTATTTGGTTACATGCAAATTTCTACCACACTTCTCTCCTCATGAGTGTCATAAGTTGGTGGGCCTCAGTGGACAGTATACTTTGATCAATGATTTTCTATTCCATACTGGCATTGATAACATCATGTGTTGCTCCATTCCTATGGAAGACATCTTTCACATTCTCCGTGCTTGTCATACTGAACCTTATGGAGGACACTTTGCTACTCAATGAACTACTCAAAAGATTATGATTGTAGGTTATTATTGGCCTACTCTCCATAATGATTGCAAACATTATGTCCAACATTGTGACTAGTGCTAGTGCATGGGTTGTCCTACATGAACAGATGAGATGCCACTTCACCCTCAACTTTCTATTGGGCCTCTTGAAAAATGGGGTCTTGATTTTGTTGGACCTATCAACCCACCTTCTCAAAACAAGGAATATATTCTTTTTTGTATAGATTATGTTACAAAGTGGGTTGAGGTGGTTGCACTTAAACATGCTCAAGATACCAAAGTTGCTAAATTCTTAAATTCTAAGATCTTCACTCCCTTTGGTGTTCCACATGAGATCACTACTAATCAAGGACCTCATTTCACTTCAGACCTCATTTTTGCATTGATTAAGGAATATGAGATTCACCATAGAAAATCATCACCTTATCATCCTCAAGTGAATGGACAAGTTGAGGTAACTAATTGGGAACTAGAGAATATTCTTACTAAAACTATTGCACTTCATAAGTGTGATTGGTCCTCACAAATTCTTGAAGCTGTGGGGGCCTATTGTACTACATGGAAGACCACCACTGGTCTGACCCCGTATGAATTGGTTTATGGTAAGAAGTTTGTACTTCCCATTGAGTTCAAGATTAAGACTCTTTGAATTGCACTAGAACTTGGGTTGAGTCTCTCTGATGTTCAAAAGGAATGACTAACACAAGTCCACTCCCTTGACGAGTTACGTCAAGAAGCAGTTCTTCATACTAAAATTGTTCAAAATTAGCGAGCACTGTGGCATGACAAAAACATCTGTCAACATTCTTTCTAGCTTGGCAATTGGGCACTTCTCTATGACTCTTGGTTCCAGGATTTCAAAGGTAAATTTCATACAAGATGGCTTGGACTGTATGAAATTGAACATGTATATGAAAATGGTGCAGTCCAACTTTGCACTATGGATTTCAAATGTCACAGGCTCCTTGTTAATGGTCATTAATTGAAGTTATATAAGAAGCCTCTCTCAAAGGAAACTTTCTTTGTAGAGATTGCCAACGAACTCATCATGGTTCCCTTTGGTCTCCTTCAGCATTGATAGTATATATATACTATATATATATATATATTCAGAAAAAAAAAAGAAAGAAAGAAAGAAAGAAAGATCCAACAATGAAAACCAGGTCTCTGGCATTGTTGGCCAACTACTTGTTAGAAACTATGTAATCCAACAACTTGTAGTTCTTCGAATTCCTAGACATGAAAACTAGTTTGCCAACAGTTCTAGGTGACACTTGATTGAAAACTAATTTTTCTAGTGGTCTTGTTTCATACATAAACAACTTTAAAAAAAGAAAAAAAAAGAAAGACAAAGCCCATTGCTGATGGTTGCGACAGGAGGTTTCCTTGTTCCTATCACCCTTCTCCTTCTCCTTCCATCATAACAACCACTACCATTTACCACTCCTCTCTGCTAGATGTAACAAGAGGTTTCTTAGCTCTTGTCATCCATTATCTTAGCATTTCTCATCAATGACTCTCCTATCACTCAATGTTCTTTAGTGGCCTACAATGCCATGTGTCTTTCTGCTATGGTGGCCATTACATTGCAAAATCTCTTTACGGTGGATTTTCCGTCCTCCTCATGTACCTACTATCATTTTCCTCATAGTTGGCAGCTCCCTCCTTTCTCTGTTGAGGTGATCTCCATATATTTACTAATGACCTCACCTTGCCTTCCTCGCAATCACCACTCCAGGGAGTATTTTCTCACCTTATGCTTTATTTCATGTATTTTATTCTTTTGATGATTATTTGGCATGACTGGGATAGATCAGCCACTTAAGCTGAGGGGGAGTTATGTGCCATGTCATGATTTTAACATACACCCTTATTGAGTCATCATTTCCATGCCATTTATTAAATGCTCCTTTCCATTATTCATGATTTTGTGCTAATTCACTTATACACGAGCCTTTTGTCCTTACCAATTAATTATACCTGCCATGCCATTATTACTACTTTTTTTGATGGTATCATCTTAATTTCCCTATTACTAAATCCATTTCATACTTCCTGTTGTTTTCATTTTCACCATTGCTTTTTGCTTATTCTCCACTGTGATAAACCTTTCAAATTCTATCACTTGTCATGGGGGAAAACATCTTCGCTTTGAACCAGAATACTTGGATAAGCTATATGCTGAGGAGGAAGCCTTGAAAATTTTCACTTATGCTAGATGAAAAAAATTCTTCAATTGTTTGTGTGGATTTGATGTGACCATAGCTGTAGAATTTGCCTCAGGATTTCAAGGAACACATGCTATTGTTCGAGGATTATAGTTTCCTGTGACTGTAGGGACAATTCCAAAAGTCATTGGTCTACCCCAAATTGGTGACCTTTTCTTTCCTATTGATCCATCATCCAGGGTTACAGATTTGAAGCCTCACAAAAAGTACTTTTTACAGCAAGGAGAATCAATAGAGAATGTCCAGAGGCAAGGGGTAGTGCAAAAATCACTTCTAGAGCCATGGGATTGATCTGATTACTAGGATCTAGGACTATTACAAAGGAATGCTAACTAATTACATAAAGTTAATTAAAAACCTTTAATGAATCAAGTTAATGTAATTGAAATAGGAGAACAACAAGATTAAGCTGATAAAAGAGAAATTGGGAGAAAGAAGATGCAAACAATTTGATCTCAGAGTTTATCCATATGGACTACGTCTCTAGGTCCTACTCCAATAGGGGGACCGATCTAATTATTTCCAAAATTAGGTACAAATTTTTACAAAGTCACTCCTTTGGAATACAACAACATCACGCTACTTCAAAGTACAAGAATGATCACTTCAAAAAATCTCCTATACTCTTAGCACTTGGACATTCTCTCCATTTTCTGAATACCCCTAAGAGTCTCCAAAATCCCCTTTTTATACTTGAAATTAGCCAAAATAAGGCTATATATATATTTTTTTATAAAAATAACCCTTTAGTTAATTCCCCCCTTTTGAATTAACCTTTAGCCATTTTTGAAAGAATTGGCTTATGTTAATTTTGGGGTAAGAAAATAATAAATAACTTTAATTTGTTAAAGTTGGCAGGCTGCAGTTGAAAATATATATACAAAATCACTTGCAAATATGCTCAAGAGCTAAAATAGTACACCAGTTGAAACAAATTTTACTAGACCCATCAGTCAGGGGTTCCAACCCCACCGGCGGTCATCCTTTTCCAACTGGCAATGGTCTTAGCTCGTGGTCTTAAGTAAAATACAAAGTGGTGCTTATTTACATGAAGAACAATGCATAGTGGAATGGTAACTTACTTGGTTTTGGAAGATGATGGTTAGGGGTTCAAATCTCACAAGAGTAATTTTTTTATGACCTGCTACCCAAAGTCACACCTCTTCATGCTAATATCATGATGATATCATTGATATTCATCTCTTACCCCGAACATCAAAATGTCATAACTTCTACGTACAGATTCCTTTTGTGATGAAATGAACACACTCAAAAAGATCTTGATGAGCTCTTTGATTTGAAATCCACTGTTGAGCACCTTTGAGATGTTTATTTTTTTCATCTTTTGGCAACTTATGTACCTGAGTTGATTGAACTTTGACCGGTTGTATCTTTTGCATATAGACTTCATTTTCATCCATTCAAATTGTGTTGGGTCTAGAATTTTGAGGACTTTAAACTAATGCTGATTGTTGGTGTTTTTGGGATACTTCAAATTTTGGTGAAAATATTTGTCGGATCAATCCTCCCCACTAAAGAGCTTTCAGACCTCTAAAAGTTTGGATTAATCTAAAAGTAGGTGAGGGTATAGTCCCCTTACTTTACCAATCTCCATCCATCTTTCCTTGCTTGGATGCATCCCCTTCCATCCCACTCGAAGGTATTGAACTGGTTCTCTTCGTGAAGTTCTGACATTCTAGTCTAGGATAACATCTTCTGGCAATTCTAACATATACTCTGGTGAAAGATCATCAACTAATGGAATCTGAAAATTGATGTCTTCATCCAAGATCATTGGAGGTTCATACAAATTTAGATTCTCAACATTGAAAATTGAGTAAATTTGCATGTATGGAGGAAGATTAAGGCAAAAAGCATTGGTACCAATCTTTTCCAAGATCTCAAAAGGACCATACTTGATAGGTTTGAGCTTCCATCCTTCACCTTACATTCTTTCCTTGCTAATATGTAACCAAAATCTATCACCAGTTTGGAATTGGTGATCAATGTGATGCTTATCATGGTGAGCCTTATATTTTTCTTGGCTCTACTCCAACTATGCTTCTACTACCTGATGGATTTATTGGACCTTCTAGATGAACTTTAGAGCCTTTTCTACATCATGGTGTCCATCTACAACATTGTCCTTCCCAAAAGAAAAATCCATTGGTGTCTAAAGCAAGTAACCAAAGAAAGTCTCAAAAGGAGACCTCTTTGTAGAGGAGTGTGATGCATGGTTGTAAGCATGCTGCACATAGTGAATACTTTCATCCCACAACTTAGGATGCTTGTTGCAGTAACCTCTAAGTAGATACACAATTGTCATGTTCACTACCTCTATCTGTCCATCAGTTTGCGGATCGAAGGCTGTACTCTTCTTTAGCTTAGTGTCCATGAGTCCCCACAAAGATGACCAAAATTCCCCTAAGAATCGAGAATCTCGATCTAATACAATAGAAGTGGGTAACTGAAAATGAACCCATACATTTTGAAAGTACAAATGAGTTGTCAGTTTAGTAGTGATTTTCTTTTTACAAGGCATTAAAATACACATTTTGCTGAATCAATCAACTACTACATAAAAATAATCATGACCTTTCCTAGACAAAGGTAAACCTCCCACAAAGTCCATAGACACACTTTCCCATGGACGAGATGGTATAGGTAATGGTGTGTACAAACCCAATTTCCTATTACTTGGTTTGCTGGTTCCACACATTACACATACTTTTATATACTTAGTGACAATTTCCTACATACGAGGCTAGTAACAATATTTTTGCAATTGAGCTAATGTCTTACTTACCCCGAAATGCCCTACAATCAAAGAGGTGTGTGCTTCATGGATTACATGTTCCTATTCATCTTTAGGAATGCATCGTTTTCCCAAGTGGTACAACAAATTATCCTACACATAGTAATCTTTCTCTTCCACATGTTTACCCTGGATTAAAGCTACATATATATCCTTAAAGTTCTCATCATTAGCATATTGTTCTTGAAAAATTTCATGAACCATAGAACTATTTTGAAGGATTAACAAAGCATTCTTAACAAGAGGCCTAGAGAGCATATCTACTACTTTGTTATGGGAACCCTTCTTATACTTAATTACCAAATGAAATTGTTGTAGAGAACACATCCACCTAAAGTGCCTACTTTGTTGCAACTTTGATTGTGAGTGCAAATATTGTAATAGTTGGTGATCAGTGTGGATTACAGTTTCCTTTCCCATTAAGTAGTGCTTCCATTTTTTAACATTCTTAACTAAAGCATAAAGTTCCTAATCATAAGCAAGATAGTTACTTACTGCTCCTGAAAAAGTTTTAGAGTGGTAGCAGAATGGTTTACCTCCTTGCATGAGTACAACTCCCATGGAAAACCTACTTGCATCTGTCTCAATCTCAAATAGTTGATGTAAATCAGGTAGAGCCAAAACTGATGCAGTGCTCAATTTTCTCGTTTAAAGTGTCAAAACCCTTTTGTTGTGGACCTCCCCACTAAAAATTTTCCTTGGTACTAGTCAATGTGTGTAATAGTGATGTAATAAAAGAGAAGTTTGCAATGAACTTCCTCCAGTACTGAGCTGCACCTAAGAAACTTCTGACTTCTATAATTGTACTTGGCTTAGGCCATTTTACAATACATTCAACCTTTGCAGGGTCTACTTTCAATTGACCATTCCCTACAACATAGCCTAAATACACTAAGGATGTCTTTGTAAATTTGCATTTTGACATCTTTACATAGAGTTTTTCTTTTCTCAGTACATCAAGTACTTTCTTTACATGAATTACATGACCATCCCAGGACTTACTGAATACGAGAATATCATCTAAATAGACTATGACAAAATCATCAATAAAGGGACGAAAGACATCATTCATGACTCTCATGAACGTAGTTGGTGCATTACAAAGCCCAAATGGCATAACCAATGACTCATAAAGTCCCTATTTTATCTTAAAAGCAATTTTCCAAATATCACTTTCTACAATTCTTATTTGATTATATCTGCTACGTAAGTATAGCTTAGTGAAATAAATTGCATGTTTCAATTGATCAAGTAAATCATCAATTCTAGGAAGAGGGTACCTATTCTTTACTGTTATCTTGTTCAAAACCCTGTAGTCAATGCACATTCTCCAAGTCCTATCTTTCTTTGGAACCAACACAATAAGAGAGAAGTACTAGGATGGATAAATCCTTTCTCAACGAGCTCCTAAACTTGCTTCTTGATTTATTCATTCTATAAGACTGATAAATGGTACATGCCAATATTTGGAAGTGGCACATCTTGCTACAAGTGAATCTCATGTTGTATCTCTCTCTCTCTCTCTTAGGAGGCAATCCTTTCAATTCTTGAAACAAGTCATCATAAGCGGAAACAACTTTGACCAATTCAGCCTTATGTTTTGGATCACATCCCTTAAATGCCTTAGATATTTCATCTTCTTTGTCTTTTACAAGCATTAACACAAAGCTCTTACTAGAGTTGACTAACCTTTTCATTTGACCAGCATTAACTAATGCCATATTAGTCTTAACCTTATGTGCCCATACAATGTATTCAATATTGTCTTTAAACAAATGATACTTATTTTCCCCCCTATAGAAGATAGCCTGCCGATCATACAAATAGGGACTCCCAAGTACAAGACCACAAATATCTAAAGGGACTACATTAGCTTCTACCTCATCTAAAAAGTTTGCAGTAATAGAAAATCTTAACTTGCATTGTTTAGTTACTTGTACCTGTGCATCATCACAAACCCATCCAAGAGGGTATGGTTTCAGATGAGGCATTATAGTCAAATTAAGCTTTTTAACAACTTCTTTAGATATAAAATTAACTTGAGAACCTGTGTCAAATAGTGTATCAACCTTAGTATTCTTAATAACAACTCGGATGTGAAATAATTCATTCCTTTGATTATCATTATTAGGAGAAGATTATTTACTTGTACTTGCACTTATACTAGAAGAACTTGTAGCTGATGAATGAGATATACCTTTTCCTTTACCTTGAATCCTGGTAACAATGATCTTTCTCTCATCTTTGGAGTCAAATCCAAGATCTTGCTAAATTACAACAATAGTTTTCTATTTACCTTTGTTTCCACCATATTGCTTTGGCCTCTTTTCAAGATGCAACTTCTAGCACTTAGAATCATCATGCCCTTCTTTCTTGCAATGTGAGCATGTGGGTTTCTCACCCTCTTTCTTTATTGTTGCTATCTTTTTACCCTTTCCTTTTCTTTTGGACTTTTCCTCAGACTTAGATGACTTTTTATCAGACTTGTCAATGAAAGTACCTTTACCCCTTGACTCTAAATGTGTTTCCTAGACACATACTTCATCCAAATTATAAGGATTTATAATTAGGATGGAATTCCTTAGGTAAGAATGAAGACCACCTATATACTTGAGTAGAGTGTCCTAGGTATACAATGGGACATGTAATGAAATAGCCTTTTTACAAAATTCATGGGTGTAATCCTAGACAAACTGACCTTTCCCTTGCCTAAAATGTTGCCAGTTCATCATTAACTGTTGCATATGGCCTAGGGGGTAGAATTGCTTCTTTAAAGCAGTAAAAAATTCTAAGCAAGACAAATTAAACTTACCATGCTGTGAAGTTTCATCCCGAGACCTACTCTCCCACCAAGTTAGAGCTACACCACCTAAATGATGAGTGGCTAACTGAATTCTATCAACATCATCTACAAGGTTTTGAACTCTATAGTAGACTTCTACTTGTTAAATCTAGTCATCTAGTTTCTCAGCATTTAACTCCCCACAATATTTTGGCAAGTCAAACTTTACATCCAACTTGATTCGAGGCTTATGTCCACCCTTAAAAATATTAGAAAACTTAGAATGGGTAGAAGAAGGAGAAGATGGGGGAGAAGGAGAAGATGAAGGTGTCTTTGGCAGATCACAATTGTTGCCTTTCTTTTTCCCTTTTTCCTTTCGAATTGCACATCTTCGCATCTTCTCTTCTCTTTCTTGTACAAAAACTTCTACCATTGTCTACAAATTCTAAAGAGTATTCTAAATACTCTTATCTTGAAAAGCTTGTCCACCACCTTCATCTACCATTTGTGATGATGGTTTAGTCCTTCATTTTCCAATCTCAGGATTGTATTCCTTGAGCTATCCTTCACCTTTCTCAATCCTGGATCTTGTTAGCATTGAAATTTGCAATATTAGTCCAACAAAATCTTTGATACCAAATTTGATCTAATTACTAGGATCTAGGACTATTACAAAGGAATGATAACTAATTACATAAAGTTAATTTAAAACCTTTAATGAATCAAATTAACGTAATTGAAATAAGAGAACAACAAGATTAAGCTGATAAAAGAGAAATTGGGAGAAAGAAGATGCAAACAATTTGATCTTGGAGTTCATCCATATGGACTATGTCTCTGGGTCCTGCTCCAATAGGGGGACTGATCCAGTTATCTCCATAATTAGGTACAAATGTTTACAAAGTCACTCCTTTGAACTACAACAACATCATGCTACTTGAAAGTACAAGAATGATCACTTCAAAAAATCTCCCATACTCTCAGCACTTGGATGTTCTCTCCATTTTCTGAATGCCCCTAAGAGTCTCCTAAACCCCCTTTTTATACTTGAAATTAGCCAAAATAAGGCTATAACAAAATTTTACAAAATAAACCCTTTATTGAATTCCCCCCTTTTGAATTAGCCTTTAGCCATTTTTGAAAGATGTGGCTTATGTTAATTTTGAGGTAAGAAAATAATAAATAACTTTAATTTGTTAAAGTTGGTAGGCTGCGGTTGAAAAGATATATACAAAATCACCTGCAGATATGTTTAAGTGCTAAATAAGGCTACAAATGTTTACAAAGTCACTCCTTCCAAGTACAACAACATCACGCTACTTCAAAGTACAGGAATGATCACTTCAAAAAATCTCCCATACTCTTAGCACTTGGACGTTCTCTCCATTTTTTGAATGCCCCTAAGAGTCTCCTAAACTCCCTTTTTATACTTGAAATTAGACAAAATAAGGCTATAACAAAATTTTACAAAATAAACCCTTTAGTTAAGTCCCCCCTTTTGAATTAACCTTTATCCATTTTAGAAAGATTTGGCTTATGTTAATTTTGAGGTAAGAAAATAATAAATAACTTTAATTTGTTAAAGTTGGTGGGCTGCGGTTGAAAAGATATATACAAAATCACTTGTAGATATTCTTAAGCGGTTGAAACAAATTTTACCAGACCTGTCGATCGGGGGTTCCAACCCCGTCGATGGTCATCCTTTTCCAACCGTTGGTAGTCTTAGCTCGCGTTCTTAAGTTAAATACAAAGTGGTGCTTATTACATTAAGAAAAATGCATAGTGGAATGGTAACTTACTTGTTTTTAGAAGATGATGGTTAGGGGTTCAAATCTCACAAGAGTAATTTTTTTATGACCTGCTCCCCAAAGTCACACCTCTTCATGCTGACATCATGATGGCATCATCAATATTCATCTCTTACGCAAACTTCAAAATGTCATAACCTCTACATATAGATTCCTTTTTGATGAAATGAACACCCTTGGAAAGCTCTCGACGAGCTCTTTGATTTGAAATCCATTGTTGATCACCTTTGAGAATTTTTTTTTTTCATCTTTTGGCAACTTCTATACCTGAGTTGATCAAACTTTGACCTACTGTATCTTTTGCACAAAGACTCCATTTTTGTCCATTCAAATTGCGTTGGGTCTAGAATTTTGAGGACTTTAAACTAATGCTAACTGTTGGATTTTTTGAGATACTTCAAATTTTGGTGAAAATATTTCTTAGATCAAGGATGTTGTTGCAAAGTTTTTGATTCATTACATCACCTGTGAAGGACATTTCAAGTATGTATTTGCCCACCATTTCTGCTTAATGTTACATTTGTGATATCGTGTCCTTCTTAATTTTCCATATTACCTACTTTGGTCCCTAAAATGGTCTTGTGACCAGTATAATTGGGAACATGCTGATTCCTTGGACCATCATAGATTAATTAAACTCATTATTAACCATAACCTTTGTCTGGCTCAACTAGCTCTTGAATGGGATGCATTTGTGAATCAGACCCATATCAAAATTCCACAACCTCCTGCCATTGATAATACCCTTGAAGCTGGTTCTTCCAAAAAGCGACATCTGAAACCCTCAAGCTTACCAAAAGGAAAAGCTTTAAATTTTAAAGGAAAAATGCAAAGTGAAACCCCAAAACTCAACCCTCATCCCATAATTACTCAATAGAAGTAGCATACCTCGAATAAGTTGCAAGGGTTAACTGAAACCATAGAGTCTGCATGCGATATTGAAATTTTGGGTACAAAAGAACCCCAACAGAAGAATACCCAGATTTTAAGAGGAATAAGAAGCCAACATCATAGGAATGAAAAATAAAAATAGAAAAAAAAATACTCTACCCCTAAGATACCAATTTTTGAAGAAGACAAGCCACTTGAACAATGAAATGGAGAAGAAATTAAACACCATGATACCAAATTTAGTTAAGAATTTGGTGAAGAAATGGGGGATGACACTAATGTTGAGATTAATGTAGAAGAGGGCACTATGGAAGATGAGCAAGAGAATCTTGGAACTACAAAATCATAGGAAGATGTTCATGAAGAACATACTTAATAAGAAGAGACCATAATGCAGGAATACTCAAATACCAATACTGATATAGTCATTTATTAGGGTGTGAATGATGAGTATCCTCTTCATGAAACTCATTTTGCAAAGGTTAATATCAGTAAAGATAAACTCCCTGTCGCTGTTACAGTTCAAAATGACCCCAATCTAATTGCTACCAGAACAAGTGGTATTCTTGAAGTTCCTAATGCTGAATAGGGTTCGCCACTCTTTTCTAATGTACAATTATGGTAGATGGTTGCAACTACAAGCACTTGCTTCTTAAGAAAAGGGAACCATTGGTGTAACCAGAATTGAAGTTGATACAGAGATATTAAATGTGAAGCCTATTGGATCAAGCCTAACACCTAATTTGCATGAGGACATGCAAAACCTTTAAGCTGGGGTGAATGATGGGTGTGCAAAACTGCTTTTGTTTTTGTATATTCTTTGTAACTTTTGCCTTGTCTTAAGCCTATCTAAACCCCTATTATGCCATTAATTATTGAGGAATATAATGCGTTTAATAAAGTCTTAAGTTTTAAAATATTTCTTGAAAGAGTTGATGTTCAATGCATAAATATTGATATATTGTGATCTATTCTGTTATAGGAACTAAAGAGGCAAGAACATGGAGTCGACCATTTAGTTGGAAGAATAGTTTTGAAGTTGTCATTTTGTTACATTAGACAAATAGTTTTGAATAGCTCAGTTTTGGCCATTTAGCTAGACTATTTTATAAATTGTTATGTATGGCCAGCGACCAAAACAAACTATTATACAATTTTAGGAAATAGGCCAGCAACCATTCTAGGTAGTTATCAATATGGCTGAAGATTTTAGGCTATATAAGTGAATGTGAATAAAAAGACATATCATCTATAATCTACAAAAATACTCTGTTCCATATTATCTTTGAGTTTTGAGGCACGATTTTCAAGTAGTAGTTGGTGTTTAGAATATCTCTGACCTAGTGACCTAGAGGAGGGCCCCCTCTTGGGAAACTTGGTGAGATTCTTGTGGATTGCTTTGTAAGTATTTTAGTATGATTGATTGCATGTGTTTCTTTGAGTTTTGATCATGTGCATTTATAAGAAGGTTTCTATATATGTTTTCTAATTAAAATCATACAGAAGCTTGTTGATTAATTATAAATTCAATTGTCATTATTTATCACAGTCTTATAAAGGAATTGTTTGATGTTAGTACATAAATCTATTATATAATACTATTCATTCTATTCTTCTTACTACTTTCATTTAGCCTTGGTACTCATAGTATCATCTTCTATATTCCTCTTACATTATCCTTTCAGTCATTGAATCATAATACTTACCATACTCACAACTTTCTATCGCCATCTACAATATTCCCTATTGCCCTTTATCATGCTTCCTGCCCCATCCTATAATGTGAACCAACCTATTGGGAACAACTTCTTGTCATAGTCTAAGCAGATTACATTAGACAAAATTTTTGTAATAAATATTAATTTCTTAGAAGTGTGTAATTAATTTTTTAGAAGTGTGTTAATACCATTCATAACATTTGTAAATGTATTATGTTTAATTGTTTAAAGGTGTGAACTTTATATTATAATTTATTTGGAGAAGCAATCCTAAGTGTGTGGTAATTTAGACAAGTGTAATTTATTAACAAGAAAGAAATTTACATTCATAAATCTCTTGATTTTTTATCTTCACCCCTTGAGCAAACAACCATGATATCTCTCACAAGTCTACGAGTCTCGGATTGACATTCTTAGGGTAATTTCGATTCAACTATAAAGGCCATTCAATTGAACCTCATTTTTACCCAATAGGTATCATCCCCACCCAAGTTTTAGTTTACATTTGGAAGGTTTTTGGGTCACCACATTTTGCGTGTAAGTTTTATGAAATTTTTATTGCTTTCATCTTTTCATGTATGCAATTAGATTAGAATAATATATGAAGGATTAATTGGTGAAGTGATTTAAAGTTTTATTGGTTCCTGATTCAGCCTTGCCCTCATAGTAATGTAGCCTACCTTATATATCAAACAATTGGTATCAAAATATTTGATTCTCACATCTAAACTTTAACAAGTTGAGATAAGATCGAAGGAAATGGAGGTATACAAGATTTAAAAAGCTATTGAGAATGAAAAGTTGGATCTAGAGTTAGCCATTGTACAACTCAAGAAATTAAAGGAGAAACTCTCTCAATTGTTGCAAAGAAGGAAATATCTTGTAGCAAAAAGTAATGACAATATCTACATTGAAGAAAGAATTGAAGACTTATGCCTAGAAAGAAATTTAGATGAAGCTGATGTAGCAATCAGAGATATACAAGAGAAGAATTCTAATCTTCAAGAAGTCAAAATTTTGAAAAGAGAGAAAGAAATTGAATTAGTTAGATTATGTAAAGTCATATAACAAAAGGATAAAGCCATAGATGAGATAGAACAAAAGGACAATAAAATTAAATAACTATCATTTCAGAAAATAGACTTTATTGATCAACTCAATGATGCAAATCAAGAGTTTATCAATCTAAGACTACAAAATGATTTGAGAATGGAAAAGAAAACCAATGAGAGAATGATGAAATCTAAAGAAAACATGAATCAAGTGAATGAAAAAAGTTACTATAGAGACAAAGCCAAAGCTAGATTAGGTTATATAGAAGAAGGTGACTCATCTCAGCAAGGAGCTTAAAAGAAGGTAAAAAAGGGCCTACTTGCAATCATTATGGTAAGATAGGTCATACATTAAATAAGTGTTGGAGTAATGGTAAAGAAAAGTTCAATGTAAAATGTTACAATTGTTATAACAATGGTCATAGAGAAAGTGAATAGACAAAGAAACCTAAGTTTGAAGGAAAGTGTCACAATTGCAACAAATAAGGACACAAATATTTAGAGTGCAAAACCAAGAAATGGAACCCAACAGAACAAATTATGAAAGTAATGTTTGGTTGGAATTAAAATACATGGTGTAGATGTCACAACTATGGTTAGTTTGGGTACATTGGAGAAAATTGTGTAAAACATCACATTAGGAAAATATTCACTATGAACATATGTTTTTTTTGTTTGAAACTTGGAAATCTTTCCAAGAATTATATGAATAGAGGAAGAATAGAAGATGACAAAAAAAGCCAAAGTTGAAAATATAAGAAAACATATGAGGCAATAGTTGGTATAGAAATCTCTAAAGTCATGAAGTTATTGACACCCAATTTAATGAGTTGGGTGACTCGGCCAATTCAGCTTATTTCCCTATGGAAACCACTGCAATTATGATTTAGAAGAAGTCATCTAACATCAGTTCTAGCTAGCAAGAAAAAAGATCCACATCAACCTTTAAGATGCACAAGGATCACCGTGTGATGTTGGAAATTTAAGACCTTACCAAACAAGGTCATGTTGCAAGACCTTACCAAGAAAAGTTGGGTTTCATATCTATTTTAGGATACAAATGTCGAGTTGGTAGGTCCTACAAAGTTAAGAGAGCTTATTAAGTTGAAAGTATCTTCTAAGCATTAAAAACTAAATCAAGTGGAGGATAGCCTATCACCTAGAGAATATGCGTACAAAGCATTATTGGTAATCATAAAGACAATTTTTTTAAAAGGAGGAAATCAAATGTATTGTTTCACCATGAATTTTAGAGCATTGAGAAAAGACCTAATTCAGAGCCCCTAAACAATTTTAGTAGTTGCTATTGAAGATTTATCCTATATTTTAAACCCTACCAAGTGATGGTATCTTCTACGAGTGATTTTAAGAAAGATTTGGTAATTTTGGTTCATGGATTTGATTGCAAGGCTCCCACATTCAAATTACATCTAACAATTGTAGAGGCACCTAACTTTGCTAGAGCGCAATCCCATATTCCACCTAAGGTACTCATTATTCATGACAACTGACCAGTTTTTCATTATTCTATTCAAGAGCTTGGAACCTGAGAGATGAATGAGGCATTCAACTAACTTTGCATGGATGGTGTTCTGAAACTCAAGTATATACATTTGGAGAAAAAGGATTTGACACATATTTTACATATGCTAAGGGATTTTTGAGTGAAAGAGATCAGATCCATATTAAGCACTATTCATAACATGTAGATAAGGTTGGATCATCCTATTTTGATAACCAAGAAGATGATACATAGGATTACTAGATTGCTCATGTTGAACAAAGTAGAGACCACAAAAACCCTACCTCAAGTTGAATTGGAAAAAAAGACTCTTGTTGAATGAGATGAAACTAAGTGGTGTAATTGACATGGAATTGAAGTTTGGCATCCATGTGATAGCTAACAATATCTACACCTCAAGCTAGCTAAACAATGTATCATGTGAAGCAATTGACCTAGCCTACAAGGTGGTAAGGGTCAATTTATCCTTGAACATTGCTGAGCTATTGTTAAATCAATTAAGAAAGAACATTGAAAACATCCAAGTATCAAAGAATAATCTATGTAAGTTTTTTCTCCCTTGACATGTTTATTTTTCCATGTTCAGTAGTTTTCCCTTTCTAAAGGAACTGTAGTATTGGAAGAAAGATACTCTAGTACTGTATAAAATTAATGAATTTATAACATTGATGGGAGAAATATTTGACAATATTATCGATAACTAATTTGAGACATTCAAGGAGAAAATTCAAAGAAAATTTAGGATATAGAGGAAACTATTAGAAGATTATGAGTAGAATATATTTTTTATGGTTGATTGTGACAAGGTTTATTTTGAAGTAGTTAGGCCTAGAGTGAGATGGACTAAACCTCTATAATATGAGGTTAACATAGATGACACCAAAGATATTGTTGAATTTATACTAAATGAGCCCATGGGTCCTAAGGCATCATATTTTGGAACATATGATGAGGCTAAGGGAAGAATTGAGTTTGAGATCAAGTTACCTCAAGTAGTGAGCAAAGGAAGGAAAAGGATAGAGAAAATAATGAAGACAACTAAGAAATCAAGCTCTCCTCTCATGCTTGCTAAAGGTAACAGAGATGACTTCGTTGAGGATGAAGATAAAGAAAAGAATATAGAGGAAGGAGAACATGAGGAAGGGGAACCTCTCATTGAGAAAGGTAAGGTTATAATAACCAAACCTACCAAGTCTTCCGCCGATGTGTTTACAAGAAGATCTATCAAATCAAAGAGGAAACTGAAGTTGAGTGAAGAAGATGAAGCCAAAAGCATTATATTTCAAATGTTTGTCCCAACCCTTCAAGAAAATTTGAAGAAATTAGAAAACAGAATTTGTATGACATGTTTTAAATCTCTTAAGTATGATACTAGGAGCTAAGAAGATAAAAAGAAAATTGAGGATACCCCTATGGAAAAATTGTGTAAGTGGAAGTACTCAGTTGATGAGCTAACAGATCAAGTTCTTGATGTACCTTTGAAAGTAGTCAAACCTCAATGGGATAATGCAATGAAAGTTTCTAAAGACATCAGTGAACAAACTTGGAGACAACTTATGTTGAGTCTCAGCGAAAAAGAGGTGAAGGAATCATTGAAAAAGAGTGAAGCTAACGCCTAAATTCAATACATGTATAATATTTCTAAAGGACATTGAATCTATGGTGAAGTACACTAATAACACATGAAAAAATATCTATGGGTTGCACAAGCCTAGTGACTTTTTTTTGCATGTAGATGATAAAAATGCTAAAGAAGATGATGTAGAAGAAGAAGTAGAAAATTGAGATGATTCCGATAAGGAAGAAGAACAAGAAGCCACTAGAGGAAGTCTTCCATAAATTTAGAGTATTGAGGAATTTGATGTAGAAAAGATTATAGCAAAAAATATGACTTCATTTCCTTAGTCTCCATGCAAATCCTTAGTGCAATTGGGCTCAAAGAGAGTTTCAAGTGAGTTTGATGTGATTACAAGTAAAGTACCTAGCACCCAACCAATCTTTGGAATTGTTCTACCAAGTGTTTCAATGACTGAAGTATCTAACACTTCATCTACCAAGGAGAAAGTCTTCACATCATCATGCTTGACTAAACAACAACAAAGTATTCCTGTTGTCAATGTTATTTCTACTATTAGTACAATTTTTTCTATTCCTACTTTCTCAACTATTGTTTCCACAATGGCGAGTGCAATGAAAGTTGAGAATAAGTCTCAACTGAGCACTAAGGTTCTGAATAAGGGAAAATAAATTGTTCTTTCTCCTATTACAATAGAAAAGGGCGAAGAGGAATAAATTGATCTAGATGAGGACATTGTTATTCTAAATTGGGATAACTCTAACTGTACTCCTGATCAAATGGATACCATGGGAGAACTTTTAAAGAAGAGGGCTAAGAAACAAAAGTTTAGAGAAGAGAGAAAAAAGAAAAATCAAGTCCTTGAGGGAATCAAGAGAATATATTTTGATGCTTTGAACATTGAGGTTGATGAGAAATAACCTATTCTAAATCAATTAGTTGAAATTATCCACAAGTAAAATGAAGAACTAAATGAAAAAGAAAAATTGTTGTAGAGAGCAGAGAGAAAATTTAAAAATAAAGTTTTGGAGTAAGTAGCATAGAAGATTGAAATTGATCAAGTAGAACTATCTACTATTCTTGCTACTCTAGAATCATCTGTCAATAATGTTGTTTCTTTATTTTTCAAATTGAGTGACTCTTCTATCTTTACAAATTAATCAAGGATAAACTATCCAAGATAGATGAGGATATGAACAAAAGTGCACATGAGTTGTCATTTGATCATAGTTGTAGCTCTACATAGTTTACAATTATCAAATACTTAATAGATCTATAGGTAGAGTTGTAAAGGAAGAAGCAAGAATTAGGATTATACTAGCAAAAATTTAGGGCCTGATTCTTCCAAATATGGATCCATACCAAAAGCACATTGCACATTCAAAGATACTCATCGATGACAATAAATTCTCCATAGCTAACCACGTGATGGAACTATCAAGAGAAGTACAAATAGCCTTGCATGCAAATAAGGTATTGCAAGACAATTGGGACAACACTATGACAATCATTTTGAAGGAAGACACTAGTTTCTTGTCACATTTTGGTATTAACTTGTAAATATTTTTCACCTTTGGTATTTATTTCAAAAATAGAGAAAAGATATATTTGTTAACAAAAATGGGGAGAATATTCTTGGTAAACGGGAAGAAGATTATTGTACTCCATATATATATATATATATATATATATATATATATGGGGGAGTAGTAATATATAGATAAGAATATGTATACATAAGCATAAAATATGTTTAGAAAAGAAATTTTGAAAAAAAAAATAGAGCAATTTTTTGAGCTTCAACCATAGTATGTCAAAATTAAGTTGAAGACACACAATTTTGAAGAAGGAAGGTTTTTTGTTGTAATTTTGAAAATTTAGATTTTTAGTATGAAGAGTGGTTTTGTCACTAATGCCAAAAGGGGAGATTGTTGACATTAAGGTCAATTTATGTATTGGTGACTTAACACTTAGTCAGTTGGTTTTATTAATACTAAGATTTATAGTGTGTACCAAGCTTGTCATTCATCTAATAGTATTAAAAAAGTGTTTTAGTTGCTACTGAGCTAAGTAGTCAAATTGCAATTCATGCTAAGCTTCATAGTGGCTACCAGGAATTTGAGATAGTTTAATATATTTCTTAAGCATAGTGCAGAGTCTACCAGACTATCTAGTAGTAATGAAGTTCTTAGTACTAACTAAGTTTAATGGCATTAACCAAGTCCTAATATGTATACCAAGCTCATGATGTTAATGAAGAGAATCCAATGTTGAGTAGGTCATACATTGTCAACCGAGTGATACAATATCTACTTAGTTTCTTAGTATTCACTAATTCACATAGTCTTGAGTTCATGCTACTCAAAGTGATCACTATGGACCAAGCTTCAACTTCAACTGAGTGCTAGAGTATATCGAGTATTGATAGTGTTTTTTGAGTGTTAGAATATCATGAAATTTTTCATCTAAACTTGATTTACAATAATGGGCCGACTTTGTGAATTATGATGAATTTGGTATTGTAGCTAACTCTAATAAGTAATTAATTGGATTGATATATATCTAATGTATTGTATCATATCCAAACATGAGAAGTATATGTGTATGAGAATAAGTAAGAATAAGATAAGTGCGAGCTGAAGAAGGCTACAAGTAACTTATATGGTACAACAGACTTATCTATCATAACTAGGTGATCATTGCAATTCAAGGAATCTCATTCAAAAAATTAGAGTTTCATATTAGAGATCAGCCACCAATGCATCCTAATAGGTGCATCAGTCAAATCCTTTAAGCGTGTTGAATTAACAATCTTTTTCCAAATCTCGTAACATAGTGCATACTTCACTATATGTTTGTAAATCTTTTTACAAGGTGGACCTAACATTCCTTATTACTCCTAATAGGGCAGATCATTAGAAGTGATCAATTATAATCCTTAATAGGATAAATTTATACTATAGGTACTAAAGATTATGGATATCATCCCCACCCAAATTCTACTTTCTATTTGGAAGGTTTCCAAAGTAGTATATCATGTGTCAAAGTGTTATGAATGTTTTATTGCTTTCATTCTTTCATGTATAAAGTTAGATTAGAATATTATATGAAGGATTAATTGGTGAAGTGAGTTAAATATTTATTGGTTCCCGATTCACCCCTCCACTCTCAGTAACCTAGCCTACCTTATATTTCCAATATCTCCTTCATGGTGTTCTCTTTCATAGATTCTTTAGGTATAAAAAACTAAAGTCCCTTAAAGAACATATCTTCTTGAATGAAATAATCAGTCCACTTATCTTTCACTATTTATTCTTTACAATATTTCTAATGTTCTCTAAAATGGGGGTTAGTTTCATACACGTACCTGAAATAATCAAAACCAAAATTACCTTAACTCTCATTTATGTCAAAAAATTTCTTCTACTATTCAAAGCATCAAAAACCTTGTTTGACTATCCACTCTTATTTTTTAATGAAAAGGAAAAGATCTACAAACACTCAACCCACTTCATATATGTTATTGGATACAATTGATTAATTTTGTGTTGCTTTGATGTTACACAAATGTCATATCAATTGATAGTCACTGCATTTTGAGCTCACTTGGTTACTAAGTTTTCTCTATGCAAAGATAGTATTTACCAAGCTCAATTGGACATCAAACAATTTTATGCATGAAAATAGTGTTAACTGAACTCACTCAGTTAATGAAGGAAAGTTGAATAGAGTTAGTGTTAACCGAGTTCACTTAGTTACCAAAGGATTTTTGTAAGTTCATAGTGTTAACTGAGCTTCTATTGGTTAACACAGGAAATCACATCCATATTAGTTTCAACCGAGCTAGGTCGGCTAACAAACAATTTTCTTGTTTTGGCATGTGAAGCTTAATTTTTTTACCTATTGATTCTATCTAACTATGGTAACAAATATTGGTTATTCTAATTGGTATTTGAGCTAACTTGACAATCTAGAAGGTATAAGTAAAAGGTCAAGTTGTGATTTCAAATTATGCAAGAAATATTCAATGCATTAAAAGAAATAAAAGGAGGAAGAAAACTTAAAGGATAATCAAGTATCCTTGTAGAGTAGAAAAGTGATATTTGATCAAGAAGAATCAAGTATAAAATAGAATAGAGACATTTAATCAGAAATTTAATTGCATCTCAATTAGGTCATTTCATTGTTACTCTCTAACCATTGTAGGAGTGATCTAAAATCTCTTAATAGAGTTGGTTTAACAACCATTTTTGTAAATCCTCTAACAAGGTGACAATTCCATTGAATTGTTTCAAGATCTATTACAAAGCCACTCCTAATAGTGTGATTAAATCCTTTAATAGGGTCACACCTAATAGTTTTTTTTTTACACCTTTGACAAGGTTGGCTCCTAATAGGGCTCACTTCAGAAGAGTGAAAAATAGAAACTAGTAAGAATTGGTGGTTTTCCCCAAATTAGGTTTCCATATTAGATCTTGGTGTCATATGTGTTATTACTATAGTTTTCATGCTTGCAATTATGATTAAGAAATCACTCACAATATCTTAAAATCTGATAAGTTAACACATTCAACATTTATCGAGTTATAGCATTTTGCTTTTGTTTACTGAGCATTAGTAGCATTTGGTCTACAAATTGTAATTTTGTATTGAGATCTAAGGAATCTATGATTTATTTTAGTAGTAAATAATTCACCCCTCCCCTCTCATCTAGTCCTCTTATATTTCCAACAATTGTTATCAGAGCTTTTGGTGATTATAGAGAAGGTTTCAAGGGCCTAAGCTAAAGATCAAGATGTCTTACAAAGGAGAGATTCCAAAGCTGAATATAGACAACTTTGTAGCATGGCAAGGACTTATGATGCTTCATATGGCTACCATTAATGATTCAAATTGCAAATATCTTGATGAAGAATACAAAACTCCCACTAGAACATTATTAGTTGAGGATATTGTTGAGAAAAAGAACCATAACATCATGATGATTGATATTGCATCTACTCTTAGTTACACTAAATTTAATGAGGTCAATGACTATAAAACTACTTATGATATGTGGAACAAACTGAAAGAAATTTATGGAAGAGGTGACAATGTAAGAAGAGCCAAATCAGAGCCTTAGAAGACAATTTATTCAAATGAGGATGAGAGAAGATGAAAATGTTGCAAAATATGTGGAAAGAATCAAGGCTAGTGTTAGTGTAATCAGAGAAACTAGAGAAGAGATCAAAGAGGAAACTATTGTAAGTAAAATACTTAGAGCTCTACTTTCCATCAATGCAATTAGAGTGTCTACTATGCAAGGAAAAAAATTTGATCCAAATAATAAGATAGGATTGGATCCCCTAGTAGGAAGATTGGCAGCTTTTGAACTGGATAACTTTGACAACTATGTTGCTACTTCCAAGAATATTGACTCTACTTTTGAATCTAAAAACTCACTGAAAGAAAAGGGAAAGAAAATAAAAGAACATCAACTAGGAAGTGAGGAAGAAATTGAAGAAAGTTTTGATAGTGATCTTGAAGTTGTTGAACCCCTGCTTTCAAAGAAATATTTTAGGAGCAGAGAAAAATAAAAAGGTAAAATTCGTCTAATCTATTTTTCTTGTGAAGAAATTCGTCATATTGCTGCTAGGTTACCAAACAAAGAAAGCAAGGATGAGAAGAAAAGTCACAAATAAAAAGGAAAGAAGTTATTCAAAATTCATAAATCCTACAAAGAAAAAGGTAAGAAAACTTGTTTAATGGCTACAGATTTTGATGATACTGAAGATGAAATAGTGTATAATGCTATAAAAGATGAATTTGATAATGAAGAAGATAAGATGTCACTCATCTCTTGTGTTAGTAAAAATGATACGTGGATCATAGACAGTGGATGTTCAAACCATATGAATAGAGATAAATAAAACATTTGAACATTTGAACACTATTATGGAGGTAGTGTAAGATTTGGAATCAATGAACCTTGTTGCATAAAAGGAAATGGTCATATCTCATTAACCAATGAACTTGTCTATGACGATGCCTATTGGGTTGATGGACTAAAACATAATTTAATAAGTGTGGTATAGCTGAACAAAATTTGATTCAAGGTAGAATTCATGAATGGCAAGGCCAAGTTACTAGATCACAATAGAAATTTGATTGGATCAGGCAAGTAAACAAAAGGTAACCTATTTTATCTTGATCTTGGGGATTGCTCATGTTTTATTGCTCAAGTAGAAGAAAGTTGGTTATGGCACAAAATATTATGTCATGTAAACTTTGATAATATGGTCAAGATAAGTAAACTTAGAAGAGTAAGAGGCATCCATATTTGTAAGAAACCTAATGTGGGATTGTGCAAAAATTGCCAAATTGGTAAAAAGGGAAACACTAGTTTTAAGAGAAAAAACTATTAGTTAGAAGATGTCTTGGAAATTATGCACACTAACTTATGTGGACCCATTGGAATAAAAAGTTATAGTGGAGAAAAACTCTTCATTCTTTTTGTTGATGACTGTTCTAGAATGATGGCTATAATGTATCTAAAAGAAAAATCAAAAGCATTTGGAAATTGAAATGGTACTTGGCAAGGGTAGGAAAAGAAACCAAGAAAAAATTGAAATGATTAAGATCAAATAGAGGTGGTGAATTCATTTCCAATGAATTCAATAATTTTTACATTGAAAGAGGAATCAAAAGGCAAGTATCAACCCTTGGTACTCCTGAGCATAATGGAATAGCTGAAAAAAGAAATAGGTCCATCATGGATTGTGCAAGGACACTAAGGATTGAAAAGAATGTTGCTATCAAATACTAGAAGGAAGCTATCCACACTATAGTTCATACTTTGAATTAAGTTTATTTGAAGGAATCAAACAAAACTGCCTATGAACTATGGTATGGCTACAAAGCCAATGTAAGTAACTTGAAAGTGTTTGGAAGAAAATGTTATATCTTGAGAGAATCTAGAAAAGAAACATTTGATGTAAAACATGATGAAGGTATATTTATAGGATATTCCTCCAGAAGTAAAGCATATAAATGTTTGAATTTTTCTACTCACAAGATCATAGAAAGTGCACATGTGAGAATTTATGAGTTTGTAGAAAGGAGTGAAGGAGAAAGAAAAAAGGAGCTAGAAGACTACAAAAGATTTGTTAACTATGAACCTGATATATTTCCAAAGATAGTTGACAAAAAGGAGACTTCATTTCTTGAGCTTCCCAAATCTCCAATGACTACCAAGTTGCAGGAAGTGTGAACCGAGCTGTAGGGACTGGAGTCACATTCAGAGGCTATCGAGCTAGTTCAAACTGAGTCTGAAGAACCTGAGCCACAATTAGGAGGACCTAAGCCTAAAGTTGAGATTCAAAATGAAGATAGTGGAATTCATTGAAAATTCAAAGAACTTGTGTTGGCTAAATATGTTAGAAGGCATCATGCACCTGATCAGATCATTGGAAACAAATCAGATGGAACATTGAAAAGAAGAAAACTAAAAGGTACATGTCTAGTTATTGAATTTGAACCTAGAAGTGTTAAGGATGCACTAGAAAATGAAAGTTGGATTGAGGCTATGAATGAAGAGATATAACAGATAGAAAAAAATAAAACTTAGACTCTTGTTCCTAGGCCTAAGGATAAAAATGTTATTAGTACAAAATGGGTATTAAAAAATAAGCTGAATGAAGATGGAAAAGTGTTTAGAAACAAAGCAAGATTGGTATATAAAGACTATTCTCAAGAAAAAGGTAGTGATTATGGTGAGACCTTTGCCCATATTGCAACATTAGAAGGTGTTAATACCCTACTTGCATATGCAACTCATAGAGGATTCAAAGTATATCTGATGGATGCTAAATCTGCATTCTTTAATGGAATTCTTGCTGAAGAAGTCTACATTGAACAACCATAAGGTTATGTTGATCCTGACAAAAGGGAAATGGTCTAGAAATTAAACAAAGAACTATATGGTTTCAAACAAGATCCTAGAGCTTCATATGAAAGACTACATAACTATTTGATACAACTTGGTTTTTAAAGAACAAATGACAATAGTAGTTTTTATATCAAGGACTACATAAGAAGATTGTGTTGGAAAAAGTATTTATTGCTGATACTCTATTTATAGGAAATGATGACCATGTAAAGAATTTTTAGAACAAATGAATAAAGAATTTGAGATGCCCATGTTTGGTGAGATAAAATTATTTGTTGGATTCCAGATACAATAAAACAAATATCATATCTATATCAGTCAATCTAAGTATATCAAAGAGATACTCAAGAAGTTTGGAATGGAAGATTCAAAACTAGTTAGAATCCCCATGTGTAATGGACTTAAGCTTACCAAACATGATGACTCCAAAGAAGTAGATCAAACCTTATATAGGCCAATGATTGGAAAATTATAGTATGTAGTACTTAAAAGGCCTATTGTTGCCTTAGCAATTGGGATAGTGGCAAGATTCTTAGAAAAACTAGATAAAACCACATGATGGCAATCAAAAGAATCTTAAGATATTTGAAAGGTACTGAAGACTATGGCTTGTGGTACAAATTTGGAGCCAATCTTGACTTAAAAGTGTTTATTGATGCTAATTGTGTAGGAAATCTTAATGAGAGAAAAAGAACCAGTGGTGGAGCATTCTTTCTTGGTAAAAGGCTGGTAACTTGAACAAGCAAGAAGTAAAACTACACATCTCAATAAAAAACAAAAGTAGAATATGTGGCAATAGTAGCTAATTGCTCTAACATTATGTGAGGCCTCGCCCCGACCCATCCTAGCATCGATGATACATTATTATTTTGATACTCATGACTCAATACATCAGAACATTATTTGATGCACTGAACATTATTATGATATTTATGATGTGTGATGCTTTACTTTTAGATATTTGATTTTATCATATAATGCTTTACAAACATGTATGATGACAAAGTAAATGAATGCAAAAACTAACACTTTGATTATGCAATTCTAATGGTTGGAAATATGAGTAGAATTAGATAAATAATTGATCATTAGAAAAATGGATGTTATAATTTATATGATTTTTTTGATACTTAAATTACATAATGCATGTGATTTCTTGAACATACTAATGTGTGTAATGAGTGTGAAGGACATGTAGCCGGGAAACCTAAAGGAAAGACAGAATTGAACCCCTTGTTTAAATGTGCTATACTTGCATTATCTATCTTTAAAAGGTTGTTATTTGATTTTATTATTCTTCTAGCTTTTATTTATTCCTATTAAGTCTTTAAGGATTAAAATCATTAAATTTAAGTTCCCTAGGGGTAAGGGTATGGGTGGGGAGTACATTCTCCTACTTAGCCTCTTAGTTTGACTTTTAGGGCCGCTCAAAAGCCCTATTTTTGATGGATTGCAAAAATGAATTATCATCTACATGAGTTGGTGACCAAAACACCATCCTGAGTTTGATTGAAGTCTATTTGAGTTAAGGATCATACCTAGGGGCATTTTGGAGTAGTTTTGGGGCTGTTAACAAATCTCTAGTTTTAGAGAAAGTTTGAAGATTGAAGGAAGAAAAAGAGAAAAGCTCTTCTCAACTTACTATTTTTCCATAACATTTTGTGAAGGTAGGAGTTCTTCAACCTTTTGGTTTTGGTTCTTCAAGTTTTTCATGCTTGAATCTTGCATAAAGTATTGTGTTATTCTTGTTTTTGCTTGCTTGTGTGTTGGGATGGATTTGGAGGGTTTTTTTTTTTCCTTGATGCATTCTTAATCTTGTCTTGATGATTTTTTTTGAGGGGATTTCATGGGGATTGTTTTGGCATTACTCACCCTTGGATAGGGAAGAAGTGGCCATGTATGGGGGTAGGGACTTAGTTGGACCTCAATGGTGTAGAGTTTCCTCTCATTTTAAGAGGAGGGAAAGAGGGTAGGGTGTATGGGCCCATACTTGTCATCACATGCCTTGTTTGATATTGTGAATTCTTGAATATGGAAAAGAATGAAAATCCTTGTGGTATTAGCCTCCAAAGGGCCTTGTAGAAGAAAGGAAGTTCATGAAGTTTTAGCCTCGAAAGGGCTATGTTATGGCATGGTGATTGACGTCTCCCATTGGGAAAATCCACCTCCCAAAGTTCTATGTTTTGACCTATTGTGCAAAACTGGGTTAGGGTGCATGCTTGAATTGTACTTGATGTTGTGATGATTCACCTGGGTCAGCTCTTGTCTTCTCCTTGTGTTTCCTTGAAGTCTTGAAGGTATTGGAAGAGAGTACTTGTGAAGGATTTTGAAGATATTTCTTTTGAATGGTAATATTATGTAGAATGTAATTCAATTTTTATGTATTGGCAAAGTCATTGAGTTTTCTTACTGGTTCTTTCCCGATGGAGCCTTGAACCAAGATGAATAATGGAGAAAGGAAAAGGATTGTGAAAACTCTTTCTATTACTCTCATGCGATTCCAAATTTTGGCATATGTATGTTAGAAAATAGAATGATAGATAATGTCTTTGAATTATGAATTTCAAAGTTTTTAGTTATGTTAGTGGAAGGCAACTTGTATGTTGATGTTTCCAAATTGATGTTTAAATATTAAATGTAATCAAAATCCTACATTGTGATCACAAATTTATCACTTTCATTGTTAAGTTTCATTAGGAACAAAATCAATTTGATCAAGAGATTATGTATTTCATTCAAATTCAAAAAAAAAGGGACATACACCTTGATGTATGATGAATAGATAGAACATAAATTATAAGATGAAAGACAAAAATATAGCCTTTTACTCATCCTTGTTAGTTTTCTTGTTCATAAGAAATAAATGTTATCAATAGGTTCATATTTATTCCTAGTATAACAAGAAAATATATAAATTGTCAACACTTAGACTAATAAACTTTAAAAAAAAAAAAAGTGCATCTACAGGAGTGAAAAACCTCTCTGGCAAATGTATGGGGAAAATTTTAACCATCCCCAAGGTCATAGAGAATATTCTCTGTATTATTCTTTTGGACTACAACTAAAATTAACATTAAATCTTTAAAAAGAATATAAGTATAATGCATTTGAAATTATAATATTTAAGGGAATATTTCATTGAAATTCCTCAACAACAATATTTTTGCATTAAATTCCTAGAGACTAGGAGACATGGTGCTAGCCTAGGACTTTATGTCCATATTTATATTAAATCCAAATTTAACTTAAAGACTCACCCACTTTACTTTATTTACCCATATCTTACCCTTTTTCCTCAATCCATTTCAATGCTAGGCATGGCAAATTTCATCATCCTACAACAAGGTAAATGTAGCAAGGTACGTCCATACAGGTAAAGTGTCATATCGATTTGGGAAAGCAAGGAAGAATGTTATGTATTTCCTTAACTTTGAACCTTACCTCAATTACTCCTCTAGAACACCACCCTCTCCCCATGCGCTGGTTTATAAAGCCCATCACCAACACAATCAGAGGAAGGTACTAGGCTAACATACCTATGTTAGTGCATCAGTACCTTGGGGCAGTGTGGGATAGGTTACAAGGAGCCCCTTGGAGTTAGGTGGGTATGTAGGTTAGTATAGAGATGTTGAGTAGTTGCTATCTAGGTTTGGTATAGTGTGTGGGAGTTAGCATTATAATTGTTTTGTGGTTTAGTTCATAGTAAATTAGTATGTAGGATTGTTAATCAGTTTGTTATATAGTTTAATTAGTGTGTTAGTTGTTTAAGATAGTGTGTAATTGATTGTTAGTTAGTATATGATATTGTTAAATTAACCCAAAGATAGTTTATGTTAGTGGTAATGTTAGGTTAGTTTAAAGTTAAGTTATTAAATTAGTATAGTTATTTTCTTCTAGTTTTGTATTTAGATAGTCTAGTACTATCTTGATTTTTAATTTCATTTAATTAGGACTAGTTATAATTGGCTCATGTTTTAATTAACCTTTAGTATTAGATTAGAAGGTGATGGAAGTTTAGAGGTAGATTTAAGATGGTTGTATTATGTTTAGATAGCTTTTCTAGTTATGTGATAGTTAGTCTATGTTAAATATAGTTAAGTTATGAGTTAGTAATGTGTAGTTTATGTTGTTTGAATATTGGTTATTTAATATTCTAATGTTTAGAAATTTTAATTGGTTACTTATATTTTAGTGGTTCCATATTGTTAAATTCTTAAAGTTAATTAGTTTCATGCTTGTATTTGTAATGTTTTAAATATCAGTGATTAGTATCATTTGGTAATTTTTTTATTCGCAAGTTGTTTTATTATTCTAGTTCAAGTTTAATTTAGGATATATGTTAAGTAGATTAATTTAATATGTTGGCGGATATTAGTTAGTTAGGTAAGATAGTTGTAGTATAAGTTAAAGTTGTTATTATTTCTTGTTAGTAAGTTTCGAAATTAGCATAATTATTGTTAGAAGATAGTTGAGTATTTTTCTTATATATTTAGATAGTATAATGGGTATGCATGTTGTTTAGTTAGTTTAATTTTAAATATTTTCATGTTAGTATAATTAAGTATTCCACTTAAATAATAAAATTTAATAAATTAAGTTAGCTTAGTTCAAAGGATAGTGTAGTTGAAATTAGAGAGGTTCAATTGATCTAGAAATTAGTTTTAATTGGGTAACCAATTTAATTAGAATATCCTAAGGGTTTCAACTACATTTTGTAGTTGCATCTTATCTTATAAAAATTAGTACTAATCATGTATTTGTTTGTAGATTGATTAACTTAGATTTAAATTAAATAAAGTTTTTAACCATTAATTATGTTCTGTTTAAAACAAGGTTATGTTAGACTAATGAATTAATGAAACAAATGTTAATATCAATCTTAGCGAGAGTTCTATTTCACAATCTATTTCTCCTCAAGTTTATAATCTTAAGATGTAATGTAGAGAACCTATACATTAGATTTGAACACAAACATATCAAACTTAGAGTAGGTTAATTTTTAACTTTAAAAAAAAAAAATTTGTGTGTTTTGACCATATATTTTGGGCATGACATTTTGGTACCAGAGCCCATGTTTCAACACTAGGAACCTTTAACCATTGCACTTCTGAAACTCAAAACTAAACATTAAATTGTGTAGGATGCCTCCTGTTACTCAAAGCAACTAATGAGGTAGAGGCTGTAGGGTGAGAGGTGGTAGAGTAGGGCAAGAGGATGGACCTCCACCACCACTACCTGCACCACCACCTAGCCCAAACTAGGACATTATAGATGCCCTTCAGACTTTAATCAGTGTAGTTCAGTAGAGGTAGTAAATATAGTTCAGCCGGGTCAGCAAATTCTTATAGTGGAAGAAGAGGGACCCAAAGGAGGTGGGCCTAGGGATAGAGAGAGGACTAGGAGTCCCCCACCAAGATAGTTAGAGGGTCAGGGTAAGCAGGTGGGTGAGTCAATACACCAGAGAGGACCCCCATTTGACAAACCTCCTAGGCATATAGGAGATGATATCAGAGAGTTGATCCGACTTAGACCACCACACTTTACCAATTCCACTGAGGGGACAGTAGTAGAGGTATGGTTGCAAACTTATAGAGGTGCTTTGGATTACATCCTTATGGGAGTAATCTAAAGGCACGTCTAGCAGTCCATCAGCTAAGAGGAGATGCCTCCAATTAGTGGCATCTAGAGGAGACTATAGGAGGAGTGAGGATGGATACCCTCACATGGGAGCCATTCTTGGAGTGGTTTTGTGAGAGGTACCTGTTAGAGTACTTCAAAAAGAAGAAGATAGAGAAATTTCATTCTCTATATCAGAGGGGCCTTATAGTAGCTTAGTACAAGAGTAGGTTTCTCAAGCTCCTTCCTTATGTTGAATACATTAAGGACGAGAAATTGTGAGTGCATCACTTTGTCATGGGTATGAATTTCTCACTTCAGGGTTCACTTCATATGGCCTTCCCTACTACCTTCAGATAGGTAGTGGAGATAGCACTAGTTGCTAAGGATACTCAAGGTAGGCAGGAGTCACAGGATTGGTCCTAGAACTAAAACTCTACCCGACAAAAAACCCCTTGGAAAGGGAATCAGAACTATACACCAGGGGCCTCTAAGAGCCAACAGTCTTAGCAGTAGCAGGAACCGTCACAGGGTTATCAGGGCTCCAAACCTAGGCACTGGCAATCACAACAAGATTAGAAAGTACATGCCCCACAGTCACAATCAGAGATGACTCAACAGTCTTCTAGGGGTGGATACAGTGGGTCTTGCAGGTCAGGAGGCCCACAATAGTCTTGACCACAGGGTGCATGATCATATACACGAGGACCATGTTACACTTGTGGTGGCATGGGTCATATTGCTAGAGAGTGTCCTTAGGGATAGTCATCCAGTGGTCAAAGAGGGACTTTTTCAGAGCCGACAGTTAAAGACATGGGTAGGTCCCATAGAGTTTTTGCAGCAGTTGATAATAACCAAGCTGAGCATCGGGCTACAGTTATTGAGGCTATAGATGGAGTCAGACAGGTAGCTAGTGCTAGAGCCTATCCATATTATTGCCCGACAGACCCTAGCACTTTGAGGTTGAGAGCTGGACTAGGTTAGGGTCCAATGGGATTGCTATGTTGAGGTTACGACTTCATGGGAGGATGCAACACATATTTGATCTTAGTACCTATATATTTTGATGAACTCTAGGAGCAAGTTCATGCCTAATAGGGGAGGATGTGAGGCCTTGCCCCAACCCATCCATTGATGATACATTATTATTTTGATACTCATGACTCAATACGTTAGAACATTATTTGATGCACTGAACATTATTATGATATTTATGATGTGTGATGCTTTACTTTTAGATATTTAATTTTGACATTTAATGCTTTACGAACATGTATGATGATAAAGTAAATGAATGAAAAAACTAACACTTTGATTATGCAATTCTAATGGTAAAAAATATGAGTAGAATTAGATAAATAATTAATCATTAGAAAAATGGATGTTTTAATTTATATGATTTTTATGATACGTAAATTACATAATGCATGTGATTTCTTGAACCTACTAATGTGTGTAATGAGTGTGCAGGACATGTAGCTAGGAAACCTAAAGGAAAGATAGAATTGAACCCCTTGTTTAAATGTGCTATCCATGCATTGTCTACCTTTAAAAGGTTGTTATTTTATTTTATTATTCTCCTAGCTTTTATTTGCTTCTATTAAGTCTTTAAGCCTTAAAATCATTAAATTTAAGTGCCCTAGGGGTAAGGGTATGGGTGGGGAGTACTTTCCACCCCCTTAGCCTCTTAGTTTGACTTTTAGAGCCACTCAAAAGCCCTATTTTTGATGGATTGCGAAAATGGATTGTCATCTACATGAGTTGGTGACTCAAACTCCATCTTGAGTTTTCTTGAAGTCTATTTGAGTTAAGGATCATACTTAGGGGCATTTTAGAGTAGTTTTGGGGTTGTTACCCAATCTCTAGTTTTAGAGAAAGTTTTAAGATTGAAGGAAGAAAAAGGGAAAAGCTCTTCTCAACTTACCATTTTGCCATAACATTTTGTGACAGTAGGAGTTCTTCACCCTTTTGGTTTTGGTTCTTCAGGTTTTTCATGCTTGAATCTTGCATAAAGTATTGTGTTGTTCTTGTTTTTTCTTTCTTGTGTGTTGCGATGGATTTGGAGGCATTTTGTTTGTTCTTGATGCATTCTTATGCTTGTCTTGATTTGTTTTTGAGGGGATTCCATGGGGATTGTTTTGGCATTACTTACTCTTGGATAGGGAATAAGTGGCCATGTACAAGGGTAGGGCTTTAGTTGGACCTCAATGGTGTAGAGTCTCCTCTCATGGTGAGAGGAGGGAAAGAGGGTAGGGTGTATGGGCCCCTACTTCTCATCACATGCCTTGTTTGATATTTTGAATTCTTGAATATGGAAAGGAATGAAAATCCTTGTGGTATTAGCCTCGAAAGGGCCTTGTAGAGGAATATAAGTTCTTGAAGTTTTAGCCTCGAAAGGGCTATGTTATGGCATGGTGATTGACATCTCCCATTGATAAAATCCACCTTCCCCCTAGTCAGGTTCTTTGTTTGGACCTATTGTGCAAAACTAGGTTAGGGTGTATGCTTGAATTGTTCTTGATGTTGTGATGATTCACTCAGGTCAGCTGTTCTCTTCTCCTCATGTTTCCTTGAAGTTTTGAAGGTATTGGAAGAGAGTACTTGTGAAAGATTTTGAAGAGATTTCTTTTGAATGGTAATATTATGTAGAATGCAATTGAATTTTGATGTATTGGAAAAGACATCAGGTTTTCTTATTGGTTCTTTCCCCATGGAGCCTTGAACTAGGATGAATAATGGAGAAAGGAAAAGGATTGTGAAAACTCTTTGTATTGCTCTCATGTGATTCCAAATTTTGGCATATGTATGTGAGAAAATAGAATGATAGATAATGTCTTTGAATTATGAATTTCCAAATTTTTAGTTATGTTAATGGAAGGCAATTTGTATGTTAAAGTTTCCAAATTGATATCTAAATATTAAATGTAATCAAAATCCTACATTGTGCTCACAAAGTTATCACTTTCATTGTTAAGTTTCATTATGAACAAAATCAATTTGATCAAGAGATTATGTCTTTCATTGAAATTCAAAAAAAAGGGACATACACCTTGATGTATGATGAATAGATAGAACATAAATTATAAGATGAAAGACAAAAATATAGCCTTTTACTCATCCTTGTTAGCATGCTTGTTCATAAGAAATCAATGTTATCAATAGGTTCATATATATTCCTAGTATAACAAGAAAATATATAACTTGTCAACACTTAGACTAAATGGACTTCAAAAAAAAAAGTGCATCTCCAAGAGTGAAAAACCTCTCTGGAAAATGTATGGGGAAAATTTTAACCTTTCTCAAGGTCACAGAGAATATTCTTTGTATTATTCTTTTGGATTGCAACTAAAATTAATATTAAATCTTTAAAAAGAATATAAGTATAATTCATTTGAAATTATAATATTTAAGGGAACATTTCGTTGACATTCCTCAACAACAATATTTTTCCATTAAATCCCTATAAACTAGGAGGCATGGTACTAGCCTAGGACTTTACGTCCATTTTTATATTAAATCCAAATTTAACTTAAAGATTCACCCAATTTACTTTATTTACCCATATCTTACCCTTTTTCCTCAACCCATTTCAATGCTCGGTGTAGAAAATTTCGTCATCCTACAGCAAGGTACGTGCAACAAGGTAAAGTGTCATATCGATTTGGGGAAGCAAGGAAGAATGTTATGTATTTTCTTAACTTTGAACCTTACCTCAATTGCTCTCTAAAACCCCACCCTCTCCCCATGTGCTAGTTTATATCGCCCATAACCCACACAATCAGATGAAGGTACTACGCTGACATACCTATGTCAGCATGTTAGTACCTTGGGGCAGTTTGGGACATGTCATAAGGAGCCCCTTGGATTTAGGTGGGTATGTAGGTTAGTATAGGGGTGTTGAGTAGTTGCAGTCTATGTTGGGTTTAGTGTGTGGGAGTTAACATTATAATTGTTTTCTGGTTTAGTTGATAGTAAATTAGTATGTAGGATTGTTAATCAGTTTGTTATATAGTTTAATTAGTGTGTTAGTTGTTTAAGATAGTGTGTAATTGATTGTTAGTTAGTATATGATATTGTTAAATTAAAATGTAGA